>WOXC01002467.1:1937500-2537500 GCA_011680675.1 Gymnobelideus leadbeateri | reverse complement strand
AAGTCTTACATTTACATTAAAAAAATAAACTGCATAAATACAAGGAGACAGAATGTGGTAGACTTCTATGACTTCATCATAGAGGAACCAGAATAACAGAGGACATTTTAAAAATGATAACCATGAGACATAGAAGCTTGGTTTTATCTGAGAAAGAATAAAGGCAACAGGTTTTTTGGTTTTTTTGGTTGCGATTTTTGGAGGGCAATTGGGGTTAAGTAACTTGTCCAAGGTCACACGACTAGGGTGTGTGTTAAGTGTCTGCGGCGGATCCGAACTCAGGTCCTTCTGACTCCAGGGCCGACGCTCTACTCACTGAGCCACCTAGCCACCCCGGCAACAGGTTGTTTTTGCTGGATATTGATATATGTAGATCATCAGCCCCCAAGGTGGGCCTGGGGGAAAACAGATGCATAAGTCACTCTGGGTGGCCTCCTGCTGGCTGCTTCCTTCGTGTGTCAGTGGGATGTCAGTGGACTTCATGCTTGGTGTCTTGATGGTGTTGATATCTGTCATGATGTCCCCCTCAAAGGGCATATTAGGCAGGTTGTTTGGATGTAGACTGGGGACAAATTGACTGTCTCATAGTAAAAACCCCACTGTTACCGGAGATAAACATTTATTCAGAGTATAGTCAGTATATCAGTGGGACACACATTGACTGAATAGTACTAATAAGTACTTCTCAGCAAATAGCACTTTAGGATGTTAGGAAAGAAATCAGTTTTGTCAGAAAGTGAAATTGCCAATAATTGGTCTTGTCAAGGACATGAGCGTCTTCATACAGCCCATTGGAATGAATAACTGTAAGAATGAATCTCAAATATTCACTCTAGTAAGTGTGAGTGTAGAGATTGTGTCAGCATGAAACCCCTTCTGGGTCTAGATGCACTACGAGGTAGCAGTTGTGATAGTGGACAAACTTTTTTGAATAAAAGCCTGACTCACCTCTTACATTATCTCCTGTAAATATAATCCAAAGAAGAAATGCTGATCAACTCTTGAAACAGGTGTGTATTTTATGAACCCTAGCCACATTCATAAACAATCTGAAAAACAGGTAATCAATATAGCATATTGGGATTCAGATATCTTGGGAAGTATAAGGCTCCCCACAGTGAGGACCTTCAAGTGAAGGCTGGATGAATACTTCTCTTATTGAGCACAGGTGTCAAGCAGCCCACTGAACTAGATTAGATTAACTAGACTAATTAAATTAGATGTAAT
The DNA here is from genome assembly GCA_011680675.1 of Gymnobelideus leadbeateri. Lineage (NCBI taxonomy): Eukaryota > Metazoa > Chordata > Mammalia > Diprotodontia > Petauridae > Gymnobelideus > Gymnobelideus leadbeateri. The sequence goes on along the minus strand of WOXC01002467.1, from coordinate 2,536,273 downwards.
TGGGAAATATTTAACAAAGTAAAAACACAACATAGGTAACATTACATTTTAAATCTAAGTCAATATGAGATAATTTCCTATCTTTTTCTAATATTCTACAGTTTTTTATTTTTGGCTTCATGGTTTAAAATACTAATTAGAAGGGTGAAAAGTATACAGTGATTTTGCTTTTGACTATAGTGAACTTCAGTATTCACTCAACACACTTCATATGTGTCAGGCATCATGCTAGGCACTTGGGATACAAAAAAAAAAGGAAAGAGCTCCTCCCATCAAGGATCTTATGTTTTATTGGTGGGGAAAAGCAGAAAGATAAACACAAAATAGAAACAAAGGAATTTTGCAGAGGGGAGGACTAGCATCTGTGAGGGTTCAGAGCAGACCTTTGTAGGTGGTGGTACTGAAGTAATCTTAGGAAATGGATGACATGGTGATGGCCATTAGGGTATAGGGCAAAGGCCTGGAGGCAGGAGTTCAGTTATTATCTCCTGGGAACAAGTGATCTAGCTGGGCTGGCATTCGGATTTGTGAAGGAGGGAGATGTGCAGGTTGGCTAGAGCTAGATTTAATTTTATATGTCAAACAAGGAGTTTGTATTTTCTACCAGAGACAAGAAGGATCCACTCAGGGTTTCTGAGCAGAGGTGTGACATGCTCAAGCTTGGGCTTTAGGAGTGTCATTTTGGGATGGAATTGTAGAGTGAGGCAGACGCTGGAGCCTGGGAGACTAAGAGGCTGTTGCAATGTTCAAGGCCAGAGGTTGTGGCTGTGTAAGGAGAGGACAGATGGGATACTGTGAGGTGTCATCCACCAGGCCTCCCAGCTGGGACTGTGTGTGAGGAGTGATGACGTTGGTGACTGGAAGGATGGGGGTGCCCTTAGTAGAAGTCAGGAATTTGGGAGCATTGGGAAAGAGGATGAGTTTTGTTTTGGACATGTTGATATTTATAGGATGTTAAAATCCTTCTGCCTTAGTGCTATTGTACCTTTGTTAGCCTTATGTCACGTTACTCTTTTCTACACAGTTGCAATGCTCTGTGGCTTGGACATGTGCTGAGCCCTTAGCAAACACCCTCCCTTTCCTTCCCTGACCTCCCCTTCAGCATCTCCCTGCTTACTGGCTTCTTCTTTGCTGCCTGCAAACATATCCAGATCTCCCTAGCCCTTCAAAAACCTTTACTTGACTCTAGCACTTCAATAATTATCTCTCCTTTCTCACTTTCTTAAATGAAAAAACTGTCTATACTTGTTTCTTCCTCTTCCTCTTCCTCTCCTTCATTCACTTTTCAACCCCTTGCATTCTGGCTCTCTCCAGAATCACCAATGGTCTTTAATTTCCTGATCCATTGGTAATTAAAATTGGATTCTTCCTAAGCCTTCTTGGTCCCTCTGCAACATTTTCCAAAAATCTCGTTGAATTTTTGTGTTGCTGCTCACCATGTCTTTCCTCCACTGAAAAAGGTTCCCTCTTGCCTCTAGGTTATAATACACAGTCCTCTGTTTGACATTTAAACCCCTTCACAAGCTGGCTCCAGCCACTTTTCTATACTCACAAAACCTGCCTCTTCATGCACTCTGTGTTCTGCCAAACTGTCCTTCCTGCTGTGCCCTCGGGAGGACATTCCAAATCTCATTGCCCTACCTTTGTATTAGCTGTTGCCCAGGCCCTTAATAACCTTATCTCTAGCTCTTAGAATTCCTAACTTCCTTTGAAACTCAGCTTAAATGCTGCCTCTTACATAAGGCCTTTCCTTACCTTTCCAGCTGTTAGTGCTTCCTTCTGAAATTACCTTGTGTGCTTGTTGGGTCTCCAAGTGGATGGAAACTCCTTGATCACAATGACTTTACAATTTTGCCTTTGTATACCCAGCACTTAGCATAGTCATTCGTTTGTATTGAAGGAGCCTACAGACTGCTGGGCACATACATTACGTGATTAATAAGTGATTATAATAAATACTTGGAGTGCCTACATTGAAATCACAGATCCATTGGAGCGTTGTCTGATATAGCTCCTTGAGCTGTGTATTTGATCTGAACATTGCTTAAGTTCCTAACAGTTTTCTGGATGCACATTGTGCTCAGATCACATCCAGAATACTTTGTTCTGTTTTGGAAGTCTGCCAGGTTCTGACCGGGCCACCTTTTCTCTCTCTAGTATCCTGGTGAGCTCTTCGCTTATCTCTGTGCTCATGACTCCCAGATCTGTCTGTCCAGTCCAGATTTCTCCTGAGCTCCTGCATCACCTGTGGCTGTTAAGTGAAGACCAAAAGCTCACCAAATCCCAGACTGGCCTTCCCTCTCTAAACCCAGCCTTCTTCAGCACTTCTTGGGAGGCTGCCACCATCTTTACATCATCATGTTCAGACCCTGGCTATTCTTGTTGACTCCTCTCCCTAATTCTTCTCTATTTAATCAGTGGCCGGGTGTTTTCAGTTGTGCTTCCATACCATAGGAAATAGTTATCCCTTTCTCTATCACTTTAATTCAAACCTTGTCTTAGCCTCTCTCCTTGGCTGTCACAGCAGCCTTTTCTTTTTATCTCTCCCTTCCCAGTCTGTCTTCCACTTAGCTGGCCAGATCATCTGCCTAAAGCACAAGCTTGCCTTTGTCACTTTCCTGTTCTCAGGAACCTTCAGTGTCTCCCTGTAAGAGAAAATACAAATTTGTTGACTTGCCATATAAAGTCACAGTCTTACTCCAGCTTTCCTTTCCAGGCTTATTACATATTATTTCCATACATAAACTTTAGCCAATTAGTTCTCACTATTCTCCTAATTCTGCATCCCATCTTTATGCCTTTTCATTCCCCTAAACTTATGTAATTTCATGCTTTCTTTAAGACATGTACTACTTCCTATGAGAACTTTTCCTGACTCTTCTTGCATTTTCAGATAATAATAATGTACATATTCATCTGTTTCCATGTTGTATCTTCTCTCCCCCCCCCCTCAGGAAAATACGAACTGTTTGAGAGCAGGGACTTTTAGTTTTGTCTTTGTATCCCTAGCTCCCAGTATAGTGTCTTGTACTTAGTATGAAGTTAATAAAATGCCTGTTGATTGTTGACAGGCTTGAGTATGTTGAGAGAAAACAACCAAGATGGTGAGAAGACTGAAAACCATGCTATCTGATGATTGGTTGAAGCAACTGGGTATGTTCTTTGCAAAAAAGGGTTAGGAGAGTCTTGATAACTCTGTTTTTCAGTTTCTGATGAGGTTTTGTTTTCATTAGAGGTTGGAGTTAGGTATGTGACCGTAAATAAAATAGAACTAGGAACAAAGTTAGGGGCAGCCAGGTGGTGCAGTGGGAGTCAGGAAGACTTGTCTTCCTGAGTTCAAATGTGGCCTCAGACACATTCTAGCTGTGTGACCCTGGACAAGTCACTTAACCTCTAATAGCCTGACAAAATGAATCTACTAGAGAAGGAAATGGCAAACCAGTCCAGTGTCTTTGCCAAGAACCTCCAAATGGCGTCATGAGGGGTCAGACAACTGAAAAACAGCTGGGACAGAGTTAGAGGCGCATCAGCTGCATGTAAGGAAAACTTCCTAGCAATTAGAGCTGCCGTGGAATAGGATGCCTTAGGGGACAGTGATTTCCTCTAATTAAAGGCATTCCAGTTGAGCTTGGAGTAACTACTTGGGAAAGTTGTGGAATAGATTCCTGTTAGGTATAGATTGGACACAATAACTCTGAGATAATACGGTTATGTTAGGTCTGGAACTTCTTTAATTCCACTCTACTTTTTTAAAACTCAATTTTATTTTCAATTTTAAATTCTCCCTCCCTTCCCCTGGAGAAGACTGGAAAAATAAAACCATTACAGACATGTATAGCTATGCAAAACAAATTCCCACATTAGCCATGTCCAAAAAGAAAGAAGGAAAAACATGCTTTAATCTGCCCTCTGAGACCATCACTCCACTCTCTGGAAGTGGGTAGCATGGGATGTTTCATCATTAGCCCTTTGAAATTGTGGAAGGTCTTTGCACTGCGCTTTCTGCTACACTTATTGTTTCTTTCTCATTCTATATTGTATTTATGTCCCTAACCAACCAGAAAAATGGAACTTTGTCTTTAAAACAAAAAAAAAAACTGCAGAAAATTGAAATAGATACTGATTACACTTTTAACCATTAAGAACTGAAATATGCCTGTGCTCTCAGAAAACAGAACAGTAAGCTGACACAGTTTTTGAGTGTCAGTACCCTGTTTAGGTAAACTGATCATGTTTGTGCTTCCAGAGCAGAATTGTTAATTCAGTTATGGCTACATGCCTATAAAAAGTTTTTAGAATTCTGTGAGAAAAAGTATGGTAAAGTATCTTGCTGTTTTGTGGAAAAGATGGAAAGAGATGGGGTAGACAAGTACAAGTCAGAAGAGGAAGGCATACTGAGAGTTTAGGGAGAAAGAGCCAGGAATTGGAGTGAGCCCTATCCCCAGTGTGAACTCGAGGCACCAGGTGGCAATGGGGCCAGAAAGTTAATGTGCTGGTTAGCTGCATGATTAGAGGGACCGTTTCTGGGCAGAAGGAGAGTCCAGGTCTGTATGTTGTATTTTAGGAAGAACTTTGATAAGCTAGAGAGCTTCTAGCCACAGGCAAATTTAGACTTAGTTGGCAGGAAAAAATTCCTAACAGCAGAATGCTAAAAGTGGAATTATCTGGCCATGATCTGGCCTTTTCACCTCTTCCTCTGTCTTTCAATACCAGACCCTACTCTAGACTGAAGATGGAGAAAAATACTCCACCATCATGATCAGATCCACTATGGATTTATGTTACACAGCCTCAGCTGGGCCCTCACTGCTTCTAGACTAGCCTACTGTAGCTCCCTTACTAACTTGCTCTCCCAGTCTCCACAGTGGCTCTTCCATACCTTTTCATCCCTCTTCAGAACTCCTGTGGCATCCCCTCCCCCCTACTCTGTCAGTTGGAAACTTTGCCTTATATTCATACAGAAAAAATTGCAGCCATTCACCATGAGCTGCTCATCTCTTTTCACTCAGAGGCCTTTTGCCATTATCTCCTTGACCCCATCTCACTTGAAGATGTGGCCCGATTACTTACCAAAGCAGTCCTTCTACCTGCATGAGTGACCCCATTCCATCCCATCTCCTCCAGCAGATCTCCCCCTTTGTCATCCCCACTCTTTCTGACTCCTTCCCTGGGTCTGTCCTCCCATATCTCTTCTGTCACTTGTAGCTAACCTCCTCCATGAGGCTGCCAACAATAGGTGGTTCTCCTTTGTCTCCTTGCTTCTTATCCCCTTACAGTTGATCTTCCAGCCTCCTCATTCCACTGAAACTGCTCTTTTCAAAGTTACTGATGCTCTCTTAGTGGCCTTTTCCCAGTCCTTACTCTCCTTGACCTCTGCAGCCTTTGACACTGTTGCTTGCCTCCTCCTCCTTGATGCTCTCTTCTCCCTAGGTTTTTGGGACACCCTTCTCTCCTAGTTCTCTTCCCACTTATCAGACTACTCCTTCTCATTCTCCTTTGCTGGATCTTCCTCTAGCTCCCTCCCACCAACTATGAAGAGTCCCATAGGACTCTGGCCTGGGCCCTCTTCTCTGGCCTTGTTTCCCATGTATTTCATCTTTGTGCTGCTAATTGTGAGATCTACCTCTCCTGCCCCAACTTCTCCTCTGATATCCAGCCTTGCATGTCCATCTGCCTTTCAGATATCTGAAATTGGATGTCCAGTTGACATCTTTATCTCAGTATATCCAAATTGAACTCACTGTCTTTCCCTTAAGCCTCCCACTCCAGACTTTCCTATGATATACTATTTTCTTAAGTACAGGGTATCACCATCCTCCCCCTCCCTCACTCTCACTGCCTTGGTGTTGTTCTTGACTCCTCACTGTGTCTCACCCCTGTCTCCCCCCATATCTAATCAGTTGCTAAGGTCTGTCGATTTCACCTTTGCCACTTCTCTCCTCTGATGCTGCCTCCCACCCTAGAGCCGGACCTCATTTCCTCCCATGATGACTGTTACAGTAGCCGCTGCTGGGTCTGCCTGCCTCAGGTCTCTGCCCTCTCCAGTCCCTTCCCTGTTCAGCCACCAGAGTGATTTTCCTAAAGCTCAGGTCTGAACAGATCACCCTCCTACTTAATAAACGCTAGTTTCTCCTTATCACCACCCAGATCACCAACAAAATCCTCGGTTTAGTGTTCAAAGCCCCTCATAAACTAGCTGCTTCCTCTCTTTCCAGTTTTCTTATATTTTACTCTCAACCATGTATTCTTGCATTGAGTGATACTGGCCTCCTGGCTGTTCCACAAACCAGATCCTCCTCTCTCTTGGCTTCTGGCATTCTTACCAGCTGCCCTTCATGCCTTGACTTTTCTCTGTCCTAACCTCCTTTTCTGGCTCCCCTGGCTTCCTTCTAAGACCCAGCTAAAATCTCAGATTCTCCAGGAAGCCTTTCCCAGGCCCTCTTAATTCTAGTGCCTTCCCTCTCTTAATTATTTCCTATTTGTCCTGTATGTAGCTTGTTTGTACATATTTGATCATTGTCTCCTCCACTAGATTATGAGCTCCTTGAGAGCAAGAACTGTCTTTTTCTTTTTACTTTATCTCTCCAGCTTAGCATAGTGCCTGGTACTTAGAAGGTGCTTAATAAATGCTTCTTGACTGACTCAGCACCCTGTAGAGGTGGCTCCCCTCCTAGGAGGTCTTCAGGCAGACACCTGACAAGCATCTTATATTATCTGGTGTTTTAAGAGTTAAACTAGATTGCTGCTGAGGTCCCTTCTAGCTATTAGATTCTGGGACTCAAAGTCCAGGATTCACCAAGTCAGCAAACATTTAAGTAAGTGCCTAATGTTAGCCAAGCACTGTGTTCAGTACAGGAATGTACTAAAGGAGTTTATAGTCTATTTGAAGGATACAGCAGATACTCAAGCAAACAAAAACAGAGGAATTTTTAGGTACTGATAACTGCAGGGATCCAGAAAGGCCTGTGTAGGAAGTGGTACTGGGGCAGGACTTCAGTGAACTTCAGGATTTTCTCATGTCAAGATAAATATGCAGTTCATTCCAGACATGGGGGACCAAATTAAAATTTTTTTCTTGGTTATTATTTTGAACCTGGTAGAGGTAACGAACATGAGGTTTTCCATATTCAAAGAGAAGAAAAATAGCATTGCATGGTGTAACCACGAGTCTATAGTCTGTATGACTTTTTTTCCCCTATAAAGCATATAATAAATTCAGCCAGTTACTTTCAAAACTATTCTTCTCTGTTTCCCTCTTACACCTCTTTATTTTCTCTTCTGAACAGTTTTTGAGGGCTTTCTTGATACTCTACATTTTTTTTTTTTTGGTGGTGATGGAGAAGGATATTACTCTCACTAGCCCCTCTTCCAAACTCTCACCCTCCTAAAAAGTTGTTTTTAACCTCCTTTGAAACAATCATTGTCAAGCAAAACAAATCAGACATTGGCCATATCGCAAATGGTGTAATTCTTTACAATTGTGTAATTCTTGCCTGTCAAAGCTCTATCAAGAGGTGAGAAATGTCATCATAACTTTGTTTCCTACTTTGATGAGAGTTCTCAAGTCTTTTCAGAGTTGTTTCTCTCACTTCTGGTTTGACTCACTGGCCAGTTAACTGTTTTCTTTCTAATTTTGATTTTGTCTGCCTTATTTGTGCAAAACCTTTTCAGTTTTAAAGAATCACAAGTATCCGCTCTTATCTCCTATTGTCCTCTCCATCCTTTGGTCAAGAACTCACTTGTTGAAAATAACAAGAGGACCATTTTGTAGTATTAGAAAAAGTAGTATTAGAAAAGTATTTTCATTTCTTTCTTTTTCTTCTTGGATTTTGTTATATCTAACTATTACTGATTTTTGTGGGTTTATTTGGTAATCTTGTTTCATTTTGTCATCTTTAAAATTATTGTTTTCTATGATTTGTTCTTTGACCCACCAAGTATTTAGAATCAAATTATTTTGTCTTCATTTAAGATTGAATCCCACAGATCCTTTATTGATTAAAATTATTATTTCATTAGGGTCAGTAAAGGGTGTTTTTCTGCTTTTCTGTATTCTTTTATGAGACTTTTATAAATACAATAGTCCATTTTTGTGATGGTTCTAAATGCAGTCGAGATTCCATATTCTCCTCTTGATTGAGTTTAGTACTTTGGAGAGCTACCATGACTGTGACTTTTGAAAATTACCCCAGCAGACTTCAGATTCTGGCAGATTTCAGATGTGACCTTTGTGACAAACTTTTGGGGATCATCATAACCGAAATTCAGAGAGGCTTACTGTTTGTTAGGAGGTTGGTGCCTAGGCGATGAATTTGTCTTAGTTGTGGCAGTTCATGGAGAGGATTTGTAATCTGCATCAGTGTGTGAGGATCCCACATTGATGAAGTCACAGATCCTTGTTAGTAATGTGTAATCAGTGGCTATGGATTCAGTTGAGTGTGACATGAGGATGCTATCCCATATTTGTTGGGTAATAAGGACTTGTATGTATTTCCCCGTCTTTACCTCTGTTTCAGAGTTTCAGTTTATTTTTTAGCTATAATCTGTTGAGAAACACCTAGAAAACTCAGAGATAAATGTCTGAAGAAGATAAAATGTAGTTTAAATTAGAGTAAATACAACCACATTTCTGTTCAGAAGTAATGGAACTGTATAGACTAAAAACGTTCTATGATACAGGATCATAGGAGATTACCTGATCCTGTGGTGTCATACTTATATAGAAACTGAGATCTGCCTGGCTGCATAGTGATTTAGAAACTGCAAATTAACTTTACCTTTGTTGTATCATATTTTATTTATTTTGTTACACATTTCCCAATTACATTTTAATCTGGCTGGCCACATCAGGAGGGTAGTTGGCTCTCTGGGAGTTTGACATCTGCCTGTTTTTAATAGATGAGGAAACTGGCACCCAGAGAAGTGAAAGTCATGGTCAAGGTCATGCTGGTAGTAAATAGCATAGCTGGGGTTCCTGGACAAGTCCTCTTGCTGTAAAAATCTACTGTTCTTTCCACCTTATCACACTGCCTTAAGGTCAGTTCATTAAGGCTGTGTAAATAGAAAGTAAGTCCACTGACATCTGTTAACAGTCTTTTTAATTTTGTCTTGTTAGGTATCGGCAGATATTGGAAAAAGCCATTCAGTTGCCTGGGGCAGAACAGCTTGAGGCTTTAAAAGCCTTTGTGGAAGCAAGTAAGTGGAACTGAAATTTAATACTTAGTTTCCTGTTTCCTATTGAGCTTTGAAAATATGAACATTTTTATGGTTGAAGCTGATCATTGTCAATTTTGGTCCCCCCATGTGGTTTGTTTTTTTTTTAAATAACATATAGAGATTTTTAAACTACATATGCCATGTGATTTCTTTTGAGACAGATGTCCCAAAACTTAAGGAAAGATTGTAATCCTTAATTTAGTGGTATATTTATAGTAGTTAATTTAAATAAATTATTTTTGAATTATGTAATTTCTTATCAAATATGCTTAATTACTTCAGGTGTCATTCAGATTTTAACATTTAATTTGTGATGAAATTTACCCTATAGTTTATACTTCAGTTCAGTAATCATTTAAGAATCACCTGTCTCTAGAGGCAGCTAGAGAAACCTGAAGAAGGGCCTGCCCTCAGGGAGGGGTTCTCCCCCCTGGGAGGATGGGGCCTGTACCCTTACTAGTAAACATCTGAATTGGGGGAAGGAGAGAGAAAGTATTGGGGGAGGTTTAGCACCTGAGCTGAGCCTCCAGGGAATTAATGAATAAATGAAAAACTGTTTACTGAGCACTTACTCTGTGCCAAGCTCAATGCTATGTACTGGGTACAAAATTTCAGACAATTCCTGCCCTCAAGGACCTTAAGTTCTGGTGGTGACCAGGGAGAGCTGTTTTTTGTTTTTTTTTTCTTTTTGGAAAGCAATTGAGGTTAAGTGACTTGCCCAAGGTCATACAGCTAATTTTTATGTTAAGTGTCTGAGGCCAAATTTGAACTCAGGACTGACTCCAGGGCCAGTGCTCTATTCACTGTGACACCTAGCCACCCCTGGTACGTGTGATTATCTCCCATTTTACAGATGAGGAAACTGAGGTAGAACCAGGTTAAGTGGCTTGCCCAAGGTCACACAGCTAGTAAGCATCTGAGGCCAGAATCTGCACTCTGGCCACTGTGCTTCCTTGATTTGATTTGAATAGGGTTCTAAGACTGGCCTGGGGGTGAGGCTGGTGCTGGCAAGGTGGCAGTCACTTGGTGGGAAGAGAAATGGAGTGAGTTAGGGCTGGAGTGGTAGATCACCATCCAGGGCATGGTTTCTGGTCTCAGTATTGGCAGCTGTTGGTTGAGGTAGCCTGGAAAGGGAGGAGTTTGAAGAATAGGGGAGATCAGGGAGCTCATAGAAGAAGATGTCAGTTTTCTTAGGCATGTGGAGTCCCGGTCATCCAAGGCTTCAGGGATTGGACATGTTTCATGACCAAGGACTTCTGGAACACTTACTGTGAGCCTTAGGCTCGAGAGTGTCAGCAGCCAAGGTCTCAGGGTTTGCTGTAAATCAGTGGCCAAGGTGAAGTGGGATAATGTGCATTGGTAGCATACCCCTTGGCTGGGTTTCCTGACTTTTCCTAGGAGTATTCTAAAGCTTGGGAGTCCAGGCTAGAAAAGGAGTGACTGAGGGTTAGGTTTTGGGTTAGGGTTAGGCATGAGTGGCAGACAGTTTTAAAGTGTCATTTATTGAAAGAACTTCTTCAGCTGCTGCTGTTTATTCCATATTAAGCCAGGGCCCGATGTGCCTAGAGGTGGGACATTTGAAGACCTGTATTCCTCTAAGGAAAAAGCCAGGGACTGATGCTGATGGTAGGGTAGGGAAGAGCCCTGGGGGAGAAGTGTTAGTGACCAGGGGATAGGCTTCTGGGCAGGGGCAAAACTGCCAGGGGCCAAGCTGTTGCTGGGTCTTGGGTTGAGAAGGGAACTCTGGCCTTGGCCCTTAAAGCTGAGGGGCTGCTCAGGGGCAGTCCTTCAGGCCATCTAGTCCCAGTAGCAGAGGGGCCCTTTGAGGCTAGGCATGATAGGACAAGGTGACCTCTTCTGTCCCTTAAAAAGCCTAGGGCCCCTCCCATATTCCAGATTTTTTCAAAAGGACGATTAATCATCCCTAAATTCATGTGGGGGAAAAAACCAAAGAGCACTTGTGTACCTTAGTTTATTTCTGTCCTTTTTCATGGAGTTTGGCTTTAGTCAGATGGAAAATGGGGAGGCATTGTGGTGTGGTGGAAAGGGTATAGAATTGAAGGTCATGCTTGGGGCTTGGGTTATTCATTTTATGGACGAAAGCCAGAAATGGGCCCCTGCAAGTACCTCCCCAGACCTAGGGGGTTCTCAGAAGTCTTTTCTGAGAGAAGCAAGGCAAGGCTAGACCCACCCCTCTTCTCCATCCTGGATTGCCAGGCCCTGCCCTCCCACCCCCATCTGTTTCAGCTTTTTTGGGGTGGGGTGGGAAGCTTGGAGTACCTGGGAGCACAGAGAGCTCTCCTTGGTGTTCAGCTGCTTGATCTGAGTTTTGACATCCCAGGTGACTGCTTCAGAAGAGCTATTCCCCTGGTTCTCCAAAGATGGCCAGAGAGCAACAGTTTGGCAGAGAGAACAAAGCTGGATTTTAGTCTCTGTAGTGACACTCATTGGGGGTCTCTCTTTCTCTCTCTGTAAAGTGAGGGGGTTGAACAAAGGCTCCCTTCCAGGCCTGACAGTCTGACATCTACCACATTTGGGCTCATCTCACCTCAGCTTCAGTTTCCCTAGTGTCTCTGACCTTAGACAAGTTTTTCCTCCTTTTGGGCCCTCTTTTTCTCTTGTGTAGATGATCCCTAAGATTCCTTCCATCTCTGATACCTTGAAAGTTGATTTTTTTGGGGGGATGGGGAAGGGGGGTGACTTCACATCCTTTCCATCCTCTCAAAGCATCTTCTCCTTGGCTTCTTAAGTGCAAAGTGTGAAGAAGCAGGTGATGGTTCTGTAGAAATCCCTGCCAGGGTCAGTTTCACTATGAAGCTTCCTCCTGTCTCTCTTTCACTGGGGTGGGAGACTTGGATCATTCTTGCCCTGACCTTGTGGTGTCTGGGTCTCTAGCTCCCCCCGAAGCCCCCAGAGGAATGTTTATTTTCCCCATCCCTTCCCAAAGTAAGGGAGCCTGGCATGCTGTTTGCTCCTCACAGCAGCCTTGGTATTGACACTAGTGTTCTGATAATCCATTACAATCAGTGTTATCATCACAACTAACAAACAAAATATACATTATCAGCTTTTTGCTTTAAAAAGAGGATCTTCAATCCTCTTTTTAAAAGCAGTTTGTTTATAGCATAACAATGAATAGAATTTAGCAGTGCTTGATTAATTTCATTGTGTAGCCATTTCTGTTAAATTTTGCTTATTTAATTGGATTTATAACTTATGCCATTGTGTTTATAAACTTTTAAAAAAAATGAGCATAGGTAGGGGAAAGACAAAGCACAATTTTAACTATGAAACTATGAAAGTTCTCTTTGAGTATTTTTTAAAAAATCAGATGTTTGGTTATTTCTGTTGTATAGAGATGATGTTTTTTCATATATTTTGGCATCAAGAGCAAAAATCTTTAATGGTTTTGTCAAATAAGCCAACTCAGTTCAGCAAACATAAGGTGTCCCCTGTATAAGAATTAAGCAGATGAAAAATATGTCTTGTAAAATAGTTGAAAAGTATGTAAATTACTCATATTTCTTTGTCTCATGTTTTCAAACCAAGTGGTAAATGAGAATGTCAGTCTAGTGATCTCTCGGCAGTTGCTGACTGATTTCTGCACACACCTACCTAATCTGCCTGACAGCACGGCCAAAGAAATCTATCATTTCACCTTGGAAAAGATCCAGCCCAGAGTCATTTCATTTGAAGAGCAGGTAAAGAGCAAGGAACCAAAGCCTAGTTATAACGTCTAGAGCAGTGATCCGAAACTGTGATTATCTATAAGTTTTTAAAGGGCTTTTTAAGGGGTGTCATGAAATTTTGAAAAATAAAGTACTTGTTAAAGAGATGTCAGACTATCTAATGATAGGATGCTACAGCTCTAGAAGGTCTGGGGATCACTAGTAAATTTTCAAGTACTTAACACTGTTCTTAAAATGCTGTTAAAAATGATTGGTAATGCAAAGCAATTGTGCTCAGTTTAAAACTAAGGAATTACACCTTTCATGGAAGAAGTTGGCACCTGTGGCCATGAAACATCACAAATTCGGGTGCTCTTGTTCATCGGTCTGTATCTTTAAATTTTTGTGACAAAGGAGTACTCACCAAGTAGGGAAGTAATATATTTGGAATAAATATGTTTTTTAAAAAAAGGTAGTAATAAAACAGAATTAGTAACAATGCTAATCAGATGTACAATGTAAATAACGCCAGTCAGATGGAGGTAGTAATATCGTAAAGGGGATTTTTAATGTATTGTCATTTCTCTTTTTAAAAATGTTAATATGTATGTATTGCATCACCTAATTCTCTATATTAGATTAGTTTGAGGTTTTACTTTTTCTTAAATGTAACTCTTACTAAAAAATATCTTAAATGTAAATCTTACTGAAAAAATATATGATAACTTTTACTACTTGAAGACTTTAGGTCACCATCCTTGAACTTAATTTACCCTGGATAAATTAAGGTAACTTGATGTATCATTTAAAATAGAATCAAATTAACAGTTGTTTTTTGTTTGTTTGTTTTAAATAAGGTTGCTTCAATAAGGCAGCATCTTGCATCAATATATGAGAAAGAAGAAGACTGGAGAAATGCAGCACAAGTGTTGGTGGGAATTCCCCTGGAGACAGGACAAAAGTATAGTCAATATAGTAGAAGATGCTTTTTTCCTTTACATATTCTACTAGTGCTTAAGTGCATGAACTATTCGTTTTTTATTTTAAAATTTTGAACTTAAATACAAATAAGACAAGGGTCCTCTCTATAAAGCCGAATAGAAAAGTAGGATTGATGGTGTGAGCAGCCATGAATTCACAGTGTGGACAGCTGTGCTGCTTTCTCCCTTCAGGTCCATGTCAGATTGGAGATAGGATATTGAGAGCTGTCCTGCTTGTCTGTGTATACTGTTGGCCTTTCTTCTGTTCTCTTCTGTGCATTTTAAAAACCATTTAAAGGACCTTTTATTTTTTTTCCCATTTGGTGACCTTATCACTATCCTCAGTTTCCCCCAACAAACAATTTGAATGAAAGAAAAACAAAATCCTTGTAAAAGAAATGCCCACATTGGCTATATCTGTTGTTTAGGTAGCTCACTTCCTTGCTGGGTGTTTGACACTCTGACTTCCCTGTCTTTCAGAGAGTAGTTAGCATGTATAAGCATCCATCTTCTGCAGCTGTGGTTGGTTCTTGCATTGATGAGAGTTCTTCCTAAATCTGTCTTTGTTGGTAATGGTAAGGGAGTCTATGCTGTTCTCTTTCTCACCATCACAAAATTACATTTATGTGGACAACTATTCATGTGAACAACTATTACTTTAAATCTAGTCTTTTTTTTCCGATTATTGTGACTCATTTTAAAAAGTTTAGTTTCAGCCTGTTACTTGATTGGTGATGTATTTATTTATTTTTTACTGGTGAGAAAACTACCTCAGTAAATGTAGACTAGCATCTTCTCTGCAGTCTATTGCCTTAGACAGTTGTCTGGGGGAAAGTGAGGGCTTCATTGATTTGCCCGGAGTCACACAGCCCATATGTGTGGAAAGTGAAAATCAAGCTCAGGTCTTCTGGCTTCCAGGACAGCTACGTCATACTTCCTCACAGAGATTTATAGGGTTGTTAGATCACATTTTTGGCTTTTCCTTTGAATATTGAAACTGTAAAGGCCATATTTCTGAGCTCTCCAGGGCCAGACCGACTAATCTTGTCTTTGTGATGCATATGGATTTTACTACATGTCAAGGAAGCTGCAGTAGTCAAGCTAGAAAAGTCACAGAATTGGCTGCTCTCTGTAGTACCCTGACCAGGCCTTCTGGATAGGGGATAACTGGGGACTTAAGAGTTCACTTTGCTTTTCTCATGGTACAAGATTAAAGTCAGACATAGCTTTGATGTTACAGCTGATTTTTGTCACTTCCAGTTTTATTTTTTACTTTATCTACAAGTCTTTGATATATGAAGTACTTCAGCTTGAAAGCATATTTTTGAAAAATAACTGATCTTTTTTTATATCCTTGTCATTTTCCAGCACCTCCTTCCCCCATAGAGACCTGTTATAACAAAGAAGGATGGGTGAACCAAGCAGATGTAGGGATGGTGTCGGACAGCACGCACCTCTCTCTGTAGAGTAGGGCAGGTCTGTGCCTTCACCAGTCAGTTGGTCAGTGAAGTGAGCTGGATTCTGGGTTGTTCGTTTTTATACTCTTTTGCTTTACATTATTGTAGTCATTTTGTAGATTGTTCTTTTAGGGATGCTTTCCTCACCCTGCATCCAGTCCATTCAGACCTTTCCAGATTTCTCTGAATCCTTCAGAGTCATCTTTTCTTATAACAGTCACTTTTTGTGATCTATTACATTACATTAGATTCTTTAGTCATTTCCCCAATCAGTAGACATCTGCTTTGTTTCCAATTTCTTACTTCCACAGAAAGTGCTCCTAGAAAAATTCTGGCATATTTGGAGCCTTTCCCTCTGCCACACCAAATCTATAAGGATGATGAAAGGCATTTATTCCGTCACATGATCAGTTCACTTTCTGTTTCATCTGGCAGGTTTGCTAGTTCAGCTGGGTCAGATTTCAAAGTAATTCTCTTCCCATCTTTTGCCACTTGACTGTAGGCTCTGTGCACATAAATGTCATTTTATGATGGTGAGAAAGACACCAGTGTAGACTTCCTCAGCATTAGCATTTAGGTTGTGATACAGCTCAATGGTGACACTGCTGAGAAGCAGCCAATTGAAAGATCTTTTTGATATATGACAGCTTTTGTTCATACATGACTTTTGATCTTGTCCTTAAAAGCACATTTGGTGACTCACATTATTTATTCCTTTAGTAGTTGTGAAAAACAAGGCTTCCCAACTGTTTTGCCTTTGTTTCTCCTGACAAAAATCTCCTTTAGATTATTATTATTATTAATTTATTTAAAAATCATTTCTCTTGCTTTTTCTTATGGCACAGATAGTTTAAACTCTCATTTGGCTTAAGTAATTAGGGAATGGCATATTAGACATTTGATTTAGCTGCAATTTTTTTCTTGATAGCAAGGGAGTTACTGGCCTCCTTGTTTGGGAAAACAGACATAGGTGGTTTTTGTCCCTTTGTGCTGTTAGTAGTAATCATTAAAGTAGATATCTGCTGCAGGAGGGCAGCAGCTTTTGGAGTATTTAGGTAAAGGAGCTAAGAGGTATATAAATAAAACAAAGAAGGAAGAACATAAAATGTAAGCAAGGCTTGTGATAGAAAGTGAGGCCCAAATGACCTCCTTTTGCTGAGCTCAGTAACACTTGATTTCTAAAGACATAGAAGCATAGTTTGCATCAGTGATGCATCAGATGACTCAAGGGCCTGCTAAGACACCTTCGAGAAGCTAGCATTCCTCATCAGAGACAGGACATTGCTTTGTAAAGTCGATGTTCTATGCTTTTTATTTCTTAATTGCAGGCAGTACAATGTTGATTACAAATTGGAGACCTACCTGAAAATTGCCCGGCTCTACCTGGAGGACGACGACCCTGTCCAGGCAGAGGCTTACATCAACCGAGCTTCCTTGCTCCAGAACGAGTCCACAAATGAACAGCTGCAGATCCACTACAAGGTGATCCCCCTTTGGCACTCACTGTTCTCCTTTTTCTCCTTAAACAGCTCATAATGGAAACATTTGAATAATTATTTAGTGGAATCAGGTTCCAGAGTAGAGGGGAAGGTTCTGTGTAAGGACAGTGGAATAGTTTAAACTATAAATCAGAGAGCAACTAGAAGGAAGGAGCTATTAAAACAAAGAACTAGCAGTTTGTTTTTAAAGCTTAACCCCATCAGTTTGTTGGACTTGCATTTGAAATTTTATTTTTAAAAAATTTCTGTGTTAGGGGTGCCTAGGTGGCGCAGTGAATAGAGCATCAGCCTGGAGTCAGAAGGACCTGAGTTGGGATCCGGCCTCAGACACTTAACGCACACACAAACAAAAACCTAGCCGTGTGACCTTGGGCAAGTTACTTAACCCCAATTGCCCTCAAAAAAAAAAAAAAAAAAACAAGGAAAAAAAAGCCATAGATTGATGCTGGCATTTGTTTTTGTTTTGGGAGATTTGTTTGCTAACATATAAGTTGTAATTGTTAATATCTTTTTCAGTTTTGTCAGGGTTCCAGCTACAAAGTGAAAAGGTGAAGAGATATGTAAAGTGCGATTATAAATATATGAGAAGAGCATGCAGAAATCAAAGAATGTAGTGGGAGAAGTTCTTAGTCTGAAAGAGTTTTTGCAAATGATCTCCACCAGAGGACCCCAAGAGGGCAAGCCAATCCACAGGCATCTTGGGGATTCTCAAGTTTTGGAGGTGGGGAGGGAAGCCTGCAAAAGGAAGCCCAGTTATCTGCCTCAGAAACTCTACAGGAAATCAGGGAGTAGTAGTACAAGGGTTTTCTGCTTTCTTTTTTTCCTTCCTTCCTCCCTCCCTCCCTCCTCCCCTCCCTTCCTCCCTTCTTCCTTCCCCCTTCCCTCCCTTCCTCCTTTTTTCCTTCCCCCTTCCCTCCCTCCCTCCCTTTCTTCCTTCTTCCCTCCCTCCTTCCCTCCCCCATCCTCCCTCCCTTCTTTCCTTCCTTCCTTCCTTCCTTTCTTCCTTCCTTCCTCCCTTCCTCCCTCCCTCACTCCTTTTCTTTCCTTCCGCTTTCCCTCCCTCCTTTCCTTCCTTCCTTCCCTTCCTTCTGCTTTCCCTCCCTTCCTCCTTCCCTCCCTCTCTCTCTTTCTCTCCCCATCCCTCTGTCTCCTCTTCCTCCCTTCTCTTCTTTTGTTCTTCCCTCCTGCAGCATCAGGTGCACAGTACTGTTTCAGGCAAAGCATGGATGACAGTGGGATGAGTTTTAAAGATTCCTGTTTAATTATTAGTTGGACTAGAGTAGGTTTTCTTTTTCCAGCATCTGGGATCTTGGCTTTTGTGATATTTTGATAAATGGATTTCAGTGGAGCTGATTGCCTTTGGAGTCCTTTTGTATTTCGTTTTATGCATGATAAGATGTTCTTCTAAGAAGGGAGATAATGATCTCCCTCAGATTTGTGCCCAGGCGCCACAGTACACAGCAGTCACTGACCTCTGACCAGATGGATGTGGAGGGAAGTCAGTTGGCCCTTTGATTTTTAATTTTTAATTTCTATTTCTGCTAATTTAGACCTACTCTCGCCGCTGCAGGTGTGCTATGCCCGTGTTCTTGATTACAGAAGAAAGTTCATTGAAGCCGCCCAGAGATACAACGAGCTCTCCTACAAGACGATAGTTCATGAGAGTGAGAGGCTGGAGGCCCTAAAGCACGCTCTGCACTGCACCATCTTAGCATCGGCAGGTAAACTCGGTGTTCTCTCTGAGTCCTGACGATCAGAGGATGACTCTTTTTTTCTTTTTTTTTTTGCTTTTTGGAGGGCAGTCGGGGTTGAGTAACCAGAGGATGACTCTTAACTTCCGACTTCTGTCAGGTGGAGTAGTCTCCATACAGATGCTTGGTATCTGGGGGAGATCAGAGCTAAGTGTTTTAACGAGCAAAAGGGAGGACAATGTTCCGAATAATTGCTGGGTTTTTTTAATATACCATTTCTAAATGTACACGTATGTCAGCTCTTACACACATCCCTCACTGGTACTTGAGCCCGTGCCTGGCCGTACTGCAGAGAGCTCTGAAGGAGGAAGCAGAAGCTCAGTTTAAGGCCCCAGATCCACCACTTACTGGCTGGATCAAGTCACTTACTGTCTCTTGGTGATTCCTATATCCTTTACAAGGTTATTGTGAAGATTAAGTAAGATCATCTCTGCAAATACTTGAATTTTAAAGGTAATGAAGTGACATAAAATTTGAGTGTAACAAAAAAAGGCAGAGAAAGCCCAGAGAAAAACTGAGTCCACCTCATTTTGGTGGGTGAAATTGTGGTTATTGCTCTGCTTTGAAGCATTTGTTTTCACTGCAAGGCTCAGTTCTCGGCCTTCCATTCCTGTGTCCATTGCAGTAAATAACAGAGTTAATGTATATCTTTAGAAGGCTATTTATACTAACCTGTGTAATATAATCACTCCAGTTCAGGAAAATAAGAAAGTAGTTGACATGCATAAGTTTTAGTAACCCTAAACATGACTTTTTGAAATAATTCTGAAATCTGTTCATCTTGGTCTGTGTTTGCTTAAGAAATGACATTAAAAATATTTGGCCTAGGCACTTAATGTAAAGCCAGTAGTCTGATTTTTAAGAAGCCTGTTACCAAATTCCACATAGTTTGTTACTGCTTAAAGGCATAAATAGTGAGTTTTCTTCTAGAGAAATGTGTTGATGATGCTCTCGTTTCTCTAGGACAACAGCGCTCTCGAATGCTAGCCACTCTTTTTAAGGATGAAAGATGTCAGCAGCTCGCAGCCTATGGAATCCTAGAGAAAATGTATCTAGATAGGATTATCAGAGGAAATCAGCTTCAAGAATTTGCTGCTATGTTGATGCCTCACCAGAAAGCAACTACAGCTGACGGTATAGATAGATTTTATGAAAAGTAGTAAGCTTCATAAATATCCTGATCCTGTGAGCCTTTACTATTTCTAGGCTGGTAGATGGATACTCAGTAATATTAATTATAGACCAGCTCCTACTGTGGAAAGTGTTGCCTGTCCTTAGATACAAAGTTAATTCTATCAGGGAAAATTACTGTAGGCCTGTACATTTTTTGATGCTATTTTCAAGAGAAGTACCTGCTTTCCCATACTTCACAGTACTTAGTAAACATTGTAATTATCCTCAAACATCGTGTATGAGCACAAATATTATTTATCTTGTTTTATATGGAGAAAAATGAGGTAGGCTGTTACCATTTTAGCCCCACCACACAGTGAGGCAGGGGCGAAGGCCAGAATGAAATCCATTGCCCCAATTTCCAGTTATTTCCTAGCATTACAGAGTTTCTGCTGTTTTATTTTAGTCCTTATTATCTTCATTATCCTTTCTTTCCTGGCCTCGTTTAAAGTGTTTTTAAGAGGCAGTGTGATCTAGGGGAAAGAACAGTGATGTAGTCTTAGCTCTGGCACTGATCAGCAGTATGACTTTGGATGACTTTGGATGTCTTGGATGTCTTTTATCTCAATTTTGTCAGCTTGAAAATTGAGACAATAGTCCATGTTCTAAAGTACAGAATTTTTTGTGAGGGTTAAATAAGATCTTTTGTTTTGTAAATGCGAACCATTGTTTTTTTAACGTACCTCACCTCACATAATAGTGGGCTACTCTTTGTTATTCCCTGTCATCACCCTGCAGCGATTTTGGTGCTGTGGAGATTCAGTGACCCCCCTGTGCTGGACTTCAGAGTGGGATCTTTCCTACCCTTCTGATTGTCATAGACCCCTTCTGTTTGATTTTTTGCTGATATACTTTTCAGGTCAGGAAAGCAAAGACCAGAGGCAGTAGACCAGTCAGTGCCTTTAAAAAAAAAACCCAACAGCCAATGAAACCTCCATATTAAGTGTATATTTTTCTTCAACTTTTATAGGTTATTGATTGATGAATTTACATTTTACTCACTTAGAAGTTAGAGGAACATATTGAAAAGTTTTCTTTACTCTGTAATTCCCTTGGACAATCTAATCCCCTGTGTAATGGAAATGGGTTTCCCCTCTTGACCAGAGGTCTCTAAGCAAATCCCTGCTGACCACTTGGCAGGGATGTTGTGGAAGCACTTCTAGTCAGTTCTGAGCTGGGCCATCTGGCCTCAGAACTTCTGCTAAGTTCTGTGACAGTGACTAGTCATGACGAAAATAGCTGGATATCTGGAAAAAGAATGCACTAAGTTTGACCCAGGATTGCTTAGTTCTACATATATATTAACTAAATTTGTTTGCATTTTTACTAATATTTATTTGAAATGTAGGCTGTGTAATTACAGTTACAAATGTAGGCTATGTAATTATTCCAGCATCTTGGACAGAACTGTCATTGAATGTAGTTTGTCGTCTGCATGCAAGTTTATATAACTAAATAAATGATAATATTACATTTGAAGACAAATTGTAAAATCAAAACTTTACTAATCAGTAAATGCCTACAGTAATATTTCTAGCCCAGGTTGTATGTATTTTTTTTTGTTACACTTCTAAAGGTAAACAGTAATTTTTTTTAAAAGCCACCATTTACTCTTACCTTGAAAAATTTTCAACCATTTTTTTCACTTTTAAAATGTAACAAGGTATACCTTGGTTTTAATAAAACCCCAAAAGTTGAATTAATAATAAATGCCCATAAGCATTTTTTTTCCCAAACTAGTTCCACTTGATTGAACTCAGGACTTCTATTTCACCAAAGCCAGTTTGTATTGACTCAGCTCAAACTGACCTTTTTTGTGTGGTTGGAAGGTCAGCACAAATGCTGGTATAGGTATTATGTGCAAAGAAATTAATGTACTTCTGGAATACAGAGCAAAATTGGTGGAGAACTCATCCTTGTCTGTTTAAATTTCTGTAAGGTTCCAGCATCTTGGACAGAGCTGTCATTGAACACAATTTGTTGTCTGCAAGCAAGTTATATAATAATATTACATTTGAAGAGCTTGGAGCTCTATTAGAGATCCCTGCAGCTAAGGTACTTTTTTATCTTTGATTCCAAATAATTGTAATAGTTTTAGGGGACAGAATGTTAGAATTAACTTGTTGGTCATTCAGCATTTTCTAAGTACCAGACACTGGGGAATTTACAAAGACGAATAAACCAGTCTGTGTCCTCAGGAAGCTCAGAAATCAGTGGGCGAATACGTATAAGCATGGATGAATACATAGATGGTGAATGGCAGAATATGTTTAGTATCTCAAGAGGTACAAAGAAAGGCTGTGGCAGTGCAAAGACAGGCATGCTTGGTTTGGCTTTGAAGGATGGATAGCTACAGCAAATGGTTGTAGGTAGGCTGGAGGAGGTGAAGGAAACCTGTGAGCAAAGGCAGAAAGCTGGGGGCCCATCCACAGAGCAGGCAGTTGGTTTAGCTAGAGCCTGGGCTGCTTGCCTGGGAAGAAAGGGGAATGAAACTGGAACACTTAGAGCTTCCTCCCCCTTGACGCCTCCTGATCTTCTCATGTTCTCAGAAACCTGGTGTGAGCATCCCCGTGCAGTGACTGCACCCTGCCCTCCTCCAGGCCTCACTCCTTTTAAATCTGTTCTTTGTACTTACTGGGATGCATCGTTTTACTCCATGCTCCCCCAGGACATTTTCCTTGTCCAGCCTATTCTCAGGAGTATCTCTCCATGAGACAGCGAGGTGTCATAGTGAACACAGTGAGCCTACAGTCAGGAAGACCCCTCAGCTGTAAATCGAGGGTAGTAGCACTTAACATCAGAAGAGATCCTTGTAGGTGCCATAGAAATGCTCATTTCCTTTCTTCCCTTCTCATCTAGATCCAGGAAGGGATGCATCATCTTCACTAAGTCACCTGTTACCCTGTGGCTATTTTGACAACATGAGGATTTAGTGAAACTTCAGTTATGTTTTTCACACCCCTTTAAAGTGCACAGACTCCCTTCTCTTAGATTCCTTTTCAGAGAGTAGAGACTACGTAGTGCTTCAAAAAACATCCTGTAACCCCATCTTAAGTGCATAGTTTTCTTTTTTCAGATTTCTGGGTTATAGATCTGGAAAATCTTGAATTACACCTATTGAAAAGGTTGTGAAAAGAAAAGTTCCTCTTCATTCAATATTGAATTTGATTTCCTGGGATTCCATATTATGGGAAGGGCCTGCCTGCTGCAGAGCTTGTAGGTTGTCCTTGCTAAGAGTCTCCGAGCAGAGAGTGGGTGATGCCACACTTTGCCTGGGCACAGAAGGACCACGGTGCTTCTCTGAGCTTGAGCCTGCGATTCTGCCATTTCTGTTTTTCAGGCAGAAAAGATAGCATCTCAGATGATTACAGAAGGCCGTATGAATGGATTTATTGACCAGATTGATGGAATAGTTCATTTTGAAAGTAAGAATTTATTATTTTATTGTTATTGTTGTTAAAATGCAATTCAGTAGCTGTTGGTTTAAGTGGATATGTGAAAAGAGAATGTTTTTCCCCAGTATCTGTTAGTAACTTTATCCATAATAAGACTGTTACACTGTGACATTGTGACTGTCTAATAAGTGACACTGTCTAATAATTATTGTAATTTTCTAAGAATAGTAATGATCTGTGTTTTTTTGCTTATGTGGCACATTTTTATATCTTTCCTAATGATTAATTAGTAATTAGAGTGATTAACTTACTCTTTTACAATGAGAGGAGGTCTGACCCTGGCCCTGTAGTCTTGGTTTGACCCAGAGGCAGCTTTGTGTAATGGAGAGAGTGAACTGGCCTGAAGTCAGAAAGAGCTGGGTGCATGTTCTGCCTGCCACTCCTCCTGGCTGGGGGACCCTGAGCAGCTCCCTTATACTGTAAGTCACAAAGCAGGGGCCAGTGTACATGGATGGGGGAAGTGTTCCAGAAGGCCCTTAGACCAGTGGTGTCAGACTCAAATAGAAATGGATCCTTGTGGGCACAGTCCCTTAGAAAACCGCAGTTTAGTATTACCTAGGTTGCTTTGTGTTTTTATTTAATTTGTTAAAATATTTCCCAGTTACATTATCATCTGGTTCCTGTACTCCTCTGATCAGTGAGTCCTATACCTGTCTTAAACCAGTGAAGTCCTAAGTCTTGTCCCCATCCCTGTCCCCTAGGTAGAAGTGCTACAGATTAAGGGAGTCTTTATTTTTTTCCTCTTTTCCTTTAGCCCGTGAGGCTTTGCCAACATGGGACAAACAGATTCAATCGCTTTGTTTCCAAGTGAATAACCTTTTGGAGAAGATAAGTCAGACAGCCCCGGAGTGGACAGCACAGGCCATGGAGGCCCAGATGGCTCAGTGACACAACACTAATTTGGCGGCTTCTGTGGTGTCTGATTTACCATACAGCTCCAGAGAATCTGTATTCCTGACCCTCCACATTTCAGTGTCCTCTTACAGCAGAATCTATTTAAAGAAGCATTATTTAAGAGGAGATGGTATGAATGAACACTTTAAAATTACTAGATCCTTAGTCCCCCATTTGGTGGGTATCTATCTTTCAGATTCATTCAGTTGTTTTGAAGGTGTTTGTTTGAATTGATGGAGTGAAATCTCTGTGACTAAAAAGATTTGTTTTAGTTCTTTACCTTGTGGTATGTTGTATATGTGCTTTATTCCTCTCAGATGTTCTAATAAAGAGGGGAATGAGCCAAATAAAAATGGTTTTCTGTTCTTTATTTATTAAATATTTTTTTCCTTTTCAGTTTTTTATAGTTCTATAAAAGTGCTTTTTCTACAGCTTCACATCTGTTCCTAATAGTTTTTTTAATCAAAAATTAAACCATATTGCTACATGCTCCTTATTTACATGAATAGATACTTATTATGTAAAAAAAACTTATTGCTGCGTTTGAGATTTGGGGAGTCAGTGTATCATTATTAGAGCTATATTTTAAAATAAGAACAGCAGGGAAATGGAATGAAAATATTAAGTCAATTATAGAAATCTCCTTAGGGATGCAAAACCTTAGTCTTTGTAATTTATAGACCAGAGTTCACTGGCAGTAAGATAAAATTTCCAAGAACTAAATTATTATAATAATATGAATGAAAAGTATAAAAATTAGTATCAACTAATATGAAATATATACACAGAAAATCTTATTCTGAATACTTTTTATTTGTTTTGCATTCAAAAAATCAAGCCAAGTGTTAAAAATCAAGCATTATTAGAAGAGTCACAGAAAGCCACAGATTAAGACCTCCTGGGAGAAGGTGCTAGGGATAAACCTTCCTGTCAAGTAAGAAGGGCTTCGTTGACACAACATGCCGTCATGGTTCAGCTTCATTTTGGCATCTAGCAATTTAGGAGCAAGATTTAGAGGAATATTTAAAGAAATACAGTTTTTGGGTATGAAAACCCGATGCCAACTGGCTTCATCAGAAACACCAGCTTCTTCTGCAAAGACAAAGAACAGCTGAATTAGAATCTTGTCATTTAAAATTTTAATCTTGTTCTAATTATCATCTCTTCAACTCTTCTCTTTCAATTTTTTGTCCATTTAAAGGCTTAGTGTTTAGTGAACAGGACAGTGGACCAAAGAAATGAGCGAGTGTTAAGATTTTACAAAGGAATTTCCTACTTTAAGCCAGTTCAGAGAATGATTTCCTCCATATTAAATCTTAGGAATCATTGGATCCACTATCAGTTCATGCTGCCTAACTTCCAATGAGTCCTCCTGCTGATTCCCCATTTTCTCTTTCTTTTCCTCTTGTTCCACATCTTTCCTAATCCCAAATCCAACCCAGGCCTTTCATTTTCAGTTGATCATCTCACTTTGTACTTTATTGAGAAGATGAAGGTCCTTAGAGTTAAGCTCTCACATCCTCCCTCCCTCTCTCAAGAGGCCCTATTATCTTTAAAAACAAAACAAAACAATAGGGGTAGCTAGGTGGTATAGTGAGTAAGAGCACAGGCCCCCAGGAGTTGGGAGGACCCGCATCGGTTCCAGCCTCAGAAAATTATCATCCACACATAAAAAATAACTAGCCGAGTAACCTTGAGCAAGTTACTTAACCCCAATTACTTTAAAAAAAAACAAAACCCAATAACCTTCATATACACAGTGGAACAACGAATCAAGATTGCATATGAAACCAAATTCCTCATTTCATGCCATTTAAAAAAAAAGCATATAGTATTTACTTCTTTTTAAAAAATTATTTTTACCCAATTACATGTAAAATAATTTTTAACTTTTTTTGAAAAAAGTTTTGAGTTCCAAATTCTATCCTTCCCTCCCTCCCTTTATATTTCCTTTATGCCTGTTTTCTTCATTAAAAAAAAAGTTTTCATGCCCTCTGCCCCCTTTTTTTTTTCTGGCATCAATAATGCCCAACTGTTCAGACCTTCATCACCTCTTTCCTTGGCTTCCTAATTGGTCTCCCTGCCTTCAGGTTGTCTTCACTTCAATCCATCCTCTCTGTAACTGCCAAAATCTGCCCAAAGCCCAAGAAAAGGCCTTAGTGACTTCCTTATTGCCTCAGGAGTAGAATAATCCTTTATTTGGCATTTCAGGCCTTTCATGAACTACCTCCCACCCATCTTTCCACACTGATTCTAAAAGGCTTCCCTTCATGCCATGTTCTACCCAGACTTAGTTACCCTTCTCTGTATGACTTGAGGACTGTCCCTCTTCCCCATTCCCACCTCTTGTAAAACCTCAGGCACAGCCCAAGTGCTTACACAAAGCTTTTCATAAGTGATCTTTGAAACAGCAGTTGAAATCCCATGTTCCTTCAGGAAACCTACTGTCTGAGATTGCCTCCACTTTACCCTGTGTGTATTTGTATATATATTCTTTGAGGTGTGTTGTTTTTTCCTGTTAGACTGTGAGCCCCTTGAGGCCAGGACCGTGTTTTATTGGTGTTTCTATCTAAGCACAGGACCTGCTCACAGCAAGTGCTTATTAAAAGCTGTTAACTGACAGCTTCCCCCACAAGAATTATTTGTCTTTAGGCTTGTATATATTTTTGTATTTATTTTAATGTCCTTTCCCCAGGTGGAATGTGAGCCTTTGAAGTCAGAGACTTTTTTTTTGTTTGTTTAACATCCCTAATACCTAACACAGTGTCTTGCACATATGGGCTCTTAATAAATTGTTCATCCAATTGACCTTAAAAGCCTTCAATCCAAACCCTTTATTTTTGCAAATGAGGATTCAGACTCAAGGCCTCTGAGTCCAGATACCCTCTGCTGGATTTTGTCCTATCGAAATGTGAAGCTGAGCAGGAAAGGAAATGACATGTACAAAGCAGTGTTTTAAGGACATTAGATACTTGCTTTGGGGCATAGGGGAGCCAAATAGGTTTTGATTGATTGCCTTATCCAGTTCAAAACTCAAATCTCACCAAGTAGGTCTTCCCCTTGGTCAGTCCCTTTATCTATAGCCATCCCAAGGTGACACATTGATATTTTGCAATTTTCACCATAGTCTGACTCCTTGAGGTCAGAGATGACACCACATTTATTTTATCTCCTTTTGACTTTACATGTGCTTAATAAATGATTATTAACAGATTGACCAAATCCTGAGTAGACTCCCTAGAAATCAGCCTTTCTAACTGGTTGTACCCATCCAATTGAAATAGGGTGTCAAACTAAATCAAATTTATTTTCCTATGAAGAAATCAGCCTTTACAATTATGGTAATATGAGAGATCTAAGTTTTTTCTATTGAAAAAAAGTTAACAAATTAAAGAGGTCCCAAGTTGTTCTTAAAAGATCCAAGGGATCCATGAAGAAACCCTATCAACTCACCATTAGCTTTTTCAGAAAGCATTCATTTGCCTCCTCTTATTAATGTCTCTCTTAATTTGGCAGAGAGAACACACAGGACAACACCAAATCACCATGAAGTCATTGCAAATGGATCCCTGTTGAAAGGAGTAAAAATCAAAATCATTAAGATCATGGCTTTTATTTTTTAATTTTATTATATTTTTATTTTTTTAAAACATTTGATGTTAAAACTTTGAATTCCAGATTCTTTCCCTTCTTCCCTCTTCACCCACCCTTACTGGGAAGATAAGCAATTCAATATAAGTAGTACATATGTAGCGATGCAAAATATTTCCATAGTGGATATATTGTGAAAGACTGACTATATTTCCCTCCATCCTATCCCACCCCCCACTTGTTCTATTCTCTACTTTGACCCTGTCCCTTTTCAAAAGTGTGTGCTTCTAACTTTCCTCCCCCGAATCTGCCCTCCCCTCCATCATCCCCCTTCTCATCCCCCTTCCCCCTACTCTCCTGCAGGGTGAGATATCACATTTAGTATGTATGTCATTCCCTTCCCTAAGCCAAATTCAATGAGAATAAGGTTGACCCATTCCCTTTTGCCTTCCTATTCTTCCTCTCCATTGTAACAGTTTTCCCTTGCCTCTTCTATATGAGATAGTCAACCCCACTCTGTGTCTCCCCATCTCCTCTCATTATATTCCTCTCTCACCTCTTAATTTCACCTTTTAAGTATCATCCCTTCCTATTAAATTGGTCCTGTGCCCTCTATCTATGTATACCTGTAAACATATATATACACACATTCACATATGTATTCATATGCACATATACTCTCTGATATAGATATATACATACATATATATGTATACACACACACACACACACACACACACACACACATATATATATATGTATATATATATATACATTTATATTCCCTTCAACTATTCTTATACTGAGAAAAGTTTCATAAATGACAATTATTGTTTTTCCTTATTTTGTTTTTTGGAGGCAGTCAGGGTTAAGTGATCTGCCCAGGGACACACAGCTAGTAAGTGTCAAATGTGTGAAGATCATGACTTTAAAGTGGTTCTGAGATATATGAGAGGCAAAAATAGACACAGATCCTTGGAATAGAGAATCCAGTTTAATGAAATCACATACAATTTAGTAAGGGGGGGTTTCCCTTTTTTCATACAAATCTCCCTTTTAATATTTAATTTTTCTAATGCATTTAGAATACTCCATTACTCTTAAGACCTGTGATTTTGACCCACTGATGCAGATCCACATAATTCAGTAGGTGGTCTTTAAGAGTTGTATCCACAAATTGAACTTAGCTAAACAGGTCCATGGATAGCAGGCAGAGCAGAGGCCATAGGACCCATGCTTAAACCTTTCCAGCTTCTGCTGATACAGCCTGCAAAGATCCTTGGGTCATTTCCTTATCAAGATGGGGCATCAAGGACTTGACCATTATTTAGGAGGCAGCCTGGAGTCAGGAACACCTACATTCAAATCATACTCAGCTCAGATAGCTGTATGACAATGGGGAAGTTACTTAATCTTTGCCTCAGTATGTTCAACTGTTAAATGGGGGTAATAGCATCTGCTTCTCAGGCACGGCCCCTGGCACCTAGTGGGTCTACATAAATACTTACTCCTTCCCTTTCCCCAATTACTACAGCCTAAACATCTCATGTTTATTTGTACCAGTATTGTACAGGGAGAGACATACAATGGGTGAAATAATATATATTGTACATTACATGTACAAATAAGACGCATAGATTTAAGTGCAAGGATTGTTAAACACAAGGCATTCTATTATGTCCTAAAGCAAGGGCTCTTAACCTGAGGCCCATGAACTTGGTTGTTTTAAAAAAAAAAAAAAGATTGGAAAACTCAATATAATTGCTTTCCTTGCATCCTATGTGTTTTATACATTTAAAAATATTCTGAGAAGTGGTCATATTGCCAAAGGGGCCCATGACATACAAAAAAGTTTAAGAATCCCTGCCCTAAGGGAATTCCAGTAGTTAGAGTAAAGCAGAAAGAGATGGACTATCTCTCTTCCCACCCCATTTTAATTCTTTTTTTTTTTTTGCCTTTTTGGAGGGCAATTGGGGTTAAGTAACTTGCCCAAGGTCACACAGCTAGGTTTTTGTTTGTGTGTGTTAAGTGTCTGAGGCCGGATCTGAACTCAGGTCCTTCTGACTCCAGGGCCGACACTACTCACTGCACCACCTAGCCGTCCCTCATTTTAATTCTTTTATTCAGGACAAGAAAGGAAGGGTGAGGCCACTTGGCTGGACTGCCGATGGAATGCTCTCCAACCAGGTCAAATTATATCAATGACCATTTATTTAGGGCCTACCACGTTTCCTGGCCCTGGGCTAAGCACCAATGATAGAAAGAAAAGACCAAAGCCCAGTTTCTAATAATATGAACACATCTGTCCATTTGTGTAACACTGCTGGGTGTGATCATATGGCTGAAGAGAAGACTCACAGGGATGCCGTATCTGGTCCTGTAGAGGGTCCTCATGGCTACGGTCGATCCACACATACAGCATTCATTCATGTCAGAAGCCACTTGGCATGAGAGGCAGGGGGTACAGAATGTCCCACAGAGGCCTAATCATGGAGGAAACCACAAGCAGGAGTTAGCCTAGGTTTTTTCTATTAAATCTCGAATTCTCCAAGGCCCCTTAAAGAGAAACTGCTAAATTCAGTGGGGAGAGGAGAAAATATATTATAATGAATGCAGTACCCATCATTTCAACAGTGATGAAACAAACTATGCTCTCCCCATCTCCCCAGCCTGGTCTTATGTGCCCATTTAGCATGTATGAACTGTCACAAGATCTTCATGAATAATAACGTTGAGTGGTCCCCTACTGGTCCAGTATGGCTTATGTGAAACCTGAATATGGCCTCTAATTAGTTTTCATTCCTGTGTGTACAGGAGTTTATTTGTAGATGGATGGAGCTGGCATATTTGTTGTTGGGAAGAGAAATCTAAGAATGAAGGTTAGCAGAAGTGGGGGTAAAATCTTGATGAATCTGTGCCATTTTTGAGGAACAGAGTGATTCAAGCAGACTGAGAAAATGCAGAGATGAAACAACAAAGGATAAAGCAAAATTAAAAAAAAAACAACTAGGAGCCCTCATATCTTTGCAAACCAAAGCAACAGAACTAGCATTCGGGCAGAATTCTGCAAGGCTATCATAATGAGGTGAAATGGATGGCTGGACTCCTCTTTTACCCCAATCAGTATTAATAGGCTAGTGATTTTGTAGGGATGGTGATTGGTAGTAATTATCAATAAATCTACAATCAATATACATTTAGTCAATCAAATTAGCCAACTAATCAATATACATTTAGTCTTAGCTAACCAATGAATATATTATACCTGTTATCAATATACATGTAGTTAATCAATTAATATTATACTGACCAATATATATTAATCAATTGAGTTCTGCCTCAGTGGCTTTTCTTGCAGATTTAATGTTTTGGCCTACAGTTAGGTGGTACAGTGGATAGACTAATCTTCCTGAATTCAAATCCAGCTTGGGACACTTACTAGCTGTGTGACCTTGGGTAAGTCACTTAACCCTGTTTGCCTCAGTTTCCTCAAAAGTAAAATTAGCTGGAGAAGGAAATGGCAAACTGCTCCAGTATCTTTGTCAAGAAAACCCCAAATGGGGTCACAAAGAGTCAGATACAACTAAAAATTGACTAAACAACAAAAATCTAAGAATTATTGGCTCCCCTCCCCCCAGGACATATTCTAGTATGTCATACAATTAAATTGCCTAGAAATAATGGAGACAAGCCCATGCTAGAAACCAAAGAATGCTGACAGAGAGGAGCTCCAATTTTTATTCAACCAGAAATGTAGTACCAGGTCCCAGGGCTTCAAGTCAAAAAAAGAAATTCTGCAAGCCAGCAAAAAGGTGGAATTTACACATCAAGAGTGTGGCAAGGGCAATAGCCTAGCCCTTCTCTGTGTGCAGGTATTGAGACCTTCCTTGGGATTTGATTGTCTCAGGGTACTAACGGCTAAAACCGTTGGGTGTTTTCTTTGTCGCCTGAGTACAAAGCAGCCCAAGGAGCTTGGTGTTGAATCAAGATGGGAGGTTTCTTTGCTTAGCTGAATCACCTCAAGGGCTCCTATCCTTGTCGAAGAGGTTTCTCCTCATAATAATGAGTCTCCTTTTGTTATTATTTTTAATCTTTTATTTTTGCTTTTTGGAGGGGGGAAGGCAGGGCAATTGGGGTTAAGTCACTTGCCCAAGGTCACAGGGCTAGTAAGTGTTAAGTGTTTGAGGCCAGAGTTGAACTCAGGTCCTCCTGACTCTGGGGCCAGGGCTCTATTCACCGCACCACCTAGCTGCCCTGAATCTCCTTTTGTTAACTGTTGAATGACCCAAAAATGTTTCATCTTGTCCCCAAATCAATCTAAGCTACCAGAGAACTGACCCAAATCAGGCCCAACTTAGATGAAACAAGTACCCATTCACATCATATTATTCAAGAATACAGTGGGAGGTTGGAACATGATATATTGAAAACGAGAAATGTGCCTGTGCCCCCAGATCACCTCTTCTGAAAAACTGAGCATGCTTACATCACAAGTAAAGTGAGATCAGAAAATATATTTTTTTTGCACATG
The DNA here is from genome assembly GCA_011680675.1 of Gymnobelideus leadbeateri. NCBI lineage: Eukaryota > Metazoa > Chordata > Mammalia > Diprotodontia > Petauridae > Gymnobelideus > Gymnobelideus leadbeateri. The sequence continues at coordinate 2,504,058 of WOXC01002467.1, read as the reverse complement.
AAAATTCCAGAACAAGGCAAGATCATTAGTGTTAAAGTTGACCTAAGAGTTGATGTTTCAACCAGATAATCTTGAATATAACTAGAAAATAAAGAATGACCGAAGGTGCCAACATGGCAGATAGGGTGAAAAGTCTATTGTAGCTTCTAAATCATACCTCCTATTAGGGTCATTGAAAAAAACAAGCAGTGATACAAAAAGAGAATCAAAATTTAAAAGCTAAAAATTTGAGGGAGACATCACTTGAAAAGGAAATAGCCATTGGATTTGAATCTTGGCTCCTAAAAATAGCCATCATTTATAGAGCACTTTGTTGGGGATGAGTTGTTTCAGTCATGTCCGACTCTTTGTGACCCCATTTGGGGTTTTCTTGGCAAAGATACTGGAGCAGTTTGCCACTTCCTTCTCCAGCTCATTTGAAGTGTAGATTAATCAGACCAGGTGGTAGGGTTATCTGGGCTATGCCAGGAGGGTAAGCAAAAACAAATGTAATGCACCCAATGGTGATTTGCCCACTTTATATAGTGGCAGAGCTAGAATCAGGTCTTTTGACGTTGTCTTTGACATTTTCTCCTACACTGTGGTGTCACTATAAAGTGACCTAGCTGATTTTCTGTGGAGGGTTGATAATCATTAAATATCATATTTTTAATCAAAGTCTGAATTAATCAAATAGACTGCTTTGCTTTACTTTAAAAATGTCTTTTTCTGTGTCAGCAACTCCAGAGACCAGATAAGGTTGAAAGTGGGATTTCCCCTTGTCTTGGGACATACTCCTTGTGGGAGACCCAACAGCTTCTTTGTTTTCTGAGCAAACTCAGAGAATATCTCCTCCCCTAGACAGGGCTAACTGGAGAGCATTCTTTCTTCTAAGAACAAGACTCTGAACCTAAGATACTATTTTGAATGGTTATGGTATGTTAATGATAAAGAAAACACAGATGTTCTAGGTTGACACCTTGTCAATTCCTTGTAATCAAAAATTTTACTCTGAATTGGGCTGACTCTTCATTTTCTTGTTCGTCAGTTAGAAATTAACTTCTAACTCCTTGTCCAAGTCTCTAGTCTTAAGGGAACAAATGCTGTAACTGTGTATCACCTAGCATGTTGGATCCTTTAACCAAACTTTTTTGAAGGGTTGACAGGGGTTTTGATATGTGTTTAGAGGCAATTAGAACAACCCAGATGTTCTTCCTCATGTATGACTTTCCATTGCCTGCTTTTGACCTCAGGATGGTAATCTCCTGTGCCAGGAATGCCTTCCTATTCACTCCCACCTCTGAGAATGAATCTCTAACTTCTTTCAAATGCCACCTCTTATGTGAGGCCTTTTCAAGCTGCTTCTTATTTAAATCAGTCAATCATTTAATTATTTTAACTAAGTTAATTTAAATAAACTAATCAAAATTATTTTTTATTTAAATAGTATATACTATATGTATATGTGTGCACATATTGTTTTCCCTGGTAGACATTTAAGATGAATTCTTTATTTTGTATGTACCTAGAACATATGTCCTAGAGTCTAGTACAGTTTCTGACACATAGGTAGTTTTAAAATGCTTCTTTATTGATTGATGGTGTTTGATTTAATAAAAATGAAAGAAGAAAAAAATTAAAATTAAAAAATGAAAGAAAATGAACTTTTGGGGTGGCTAGGTGGCGCAGTGAGTAAGAGCGCTGGCCTCAGAGTTGGGATGACCCGAGATCAAATCTGGCCTCAGAAAATGAGCACCCACGCATAAATAATGACTAGCCGTGTAACCTTGAGCAAGTTACTTAACCCCAATTGCTTTAAGAATAAAAAAATAAAAAATAAAAAAAAAAGAAAATGAACTTTAGGTCTAATTATAAACATTCAGACTTATTTATCAGGGATAGAATACAGCAGAATCCCTTTGTTATCTCAGTCTTGAAATACATTCCAATATAATCTGGGGCTTAGTGTTATTTGCATAAGACTCTCCTCACTGGTAGGGAATGATAATTCAATGCGTTTTGTTGCTTTGCGTGAGGGTCACAGTGAGAGCTTGGGAGAGGAGAGAGCCTAGTTACCATTCTCCACCAACAAGGAGAGTCTTATACAAATGATCTGGAGTCCCAGGTTACACCTAAGTAAGATTACTCATTGACAAGTACAAGGTGTATAAATCATTTGGTGATTGCTATTATGTGCTTTAAAAAAAGGCAGCATTATACTGACTATGAATTGATGAATATCATTTGGAACATGCTCGATAGGGATAGAAGAATGGAGAAGGGGGATCAGAAATTTGATTTTATATCAATCACATTCAATATTAACTTGGTGCCAGGACTTACAGACTCCACAGTCGCTGCAACAATCTAGAAGGCTTGTCTGCCAATCAGAGGCTTGTGGATAAATACCCCGCTGGGGCTGAGTCACAACTACCACTGGTTGGACTTGCTGCATTTTTGAGGTAGGTTCTTAGAAGCCCACAGCCTGGAAAGGAAAGGAGAGAAATTATGTATCCTCAAACATCTTACAGTTACTGATGGCATTGGTGTTTGGGTCATTTGGGTCAGTGTACGTGTAATGGAAGGAGCATCATTGCTGGCATTGGAATACTTAGCTGTGACCTTTACTAGCCAATGTGACCTGGGCAAGTGATCTATAAAGTAGTAATAAATTTGTTATAAGGGAGGTGTCAGTAGGGTGATCCATCACTGATGTAAAAATAGAAGATATTAACACGACATTTATTTAGGGGCAGCTAGATGGTGTAGTGGCCTTGGAGTCAGGAGGACCTGAGTTTGAATTTGGCCATAGACACTTGACACTTGCTAGATGCATGACCCTGGGCTAGTCACTTAACCCAAATGCCTCACCAAAAAAACCTATTTAAAAAATAAAGAATAATAAAAATCAAATGGGAATAATAATATTTGTGCCAGCTAGCTCATGGAATTGTGAAGAAAGTGCTTTGTAAGCTTTCATTTGCTCATTCATTCATTCATTCAGTCAGTTAACTCAGACCTATAAGGTTGTTGGTATAGGAAACTCTCAATGAGTAAACTCCCTCTACCAACGTAGATCAGTCTATGCTTTGAAATTTATAGTCAGAGAGTTGCCTAGGGAGATGTAGATTAAGTGCCCTGGAAATATCTTATGAAACTCAACCTGTAGAAAAAGAATTTATCATCTTTTCCTCCATAGTAGTCTTTATAATCTTTAAATCTCCCTCCCTTATTTCTGTCCCAGGTACCACCATTCCTCCAGGCTCCAGTATAGTCTCAGCTTTATCCTTGACTCCTCACTCTTACCCCACACAGCCAATCAATCACTAAATTTTACTGCTTGTGCCTCCATTGGAGATCTCAAATCTTCTGGACTCACACAGAGCCTCATCATCAGTCACTTAGACTATTGTTGTGGTCTCCTCATTGTTCTTCTTGCCTTAAATCTCACCTCTTCTAATCTATCATCTACACAGCTGCTAAAGTGATTTTCCTTAAGTACAGATCTAAACATGTTATTCAAAAAACTCCATTGCCTCTCCATTGCCTCTCGAGCAATTCCTTTGTCTTAAAAACGTTTTTTCCCCAATTATTGAGCATCCATTTTTCCCCCTCATCTCTTCTTACCCATAAGAAAGGAAGGAGAGAAGGAGGGAAGGAAGGAAGGAAAAAAGAAAGAAAGGAAGGAAGGAAGAAAAGAAAGAAGGAAGGGAGGGAGAAAGGAAGGAACAAAAGAAAAGAAAGAAGGGAAGGAAGAAAGAAAAAGAAAGAATAAAGAAAGGATGAAAACAGGGAGGGAGAGAGGAAAAGAAGGAAGAGGAAGGAAAGGAAGGAATGAGAGAAGGAAGGAAGAAAGGATATTTCTTATTTTGCATTTTAGTTCATCATCTCTCTCTGTCATGAGGTGGGCAGTTCCTTGGAATTATGGTTGATTATTCAGTTAATAAATTTTCCTAAGTCTTGTCAAGTTGCCCAATTTTATAATACTGATATTTTAATATAAATTGTTCTATTTTTGCTTCCTGAATTTTGCATAAGGAATTACAAGTCTTTCCATGTCTCTTTGAAACCACTGTTTTCCCTAATTTCTTGTAGTACAATAATACTCCAACATGTTAATGGATGATTAACTTGTTCAGCCATTCCCCAATAATACCCACTCCGACCCTTAGTTTCCAGGTTGGCTTTTTTTTTTTTTGTGACCATGAAAGGAGCTGCGATAACTATTTTGTACAAAGAAGGTCTTTTCCTCTTTCTTTGATTTCTTAGGTCTATAAACCTAGCAGTAGTATAGCTGGGTCAAAGGTATGCACATTTTAGGAACTTTTGGGACGTAATCACAAAATGCTTTCCAGAATGGCTGGACCCATTCACAGCTTCCTTCTGTCCTATAGATCCTCCAACATTGGTTAATTTTATTTTTTCTCATCATCTTTGCCAATCTGATGGCTGTGAAGTAGAAACTAAAAATCACTTTAATTTGCATTTCTCTAATGGTTATTTGCTACATTTTAAAAAAATATGGCTATAAATAGCCTGATTGTTTTCCTTTTAAAGCTGCCTATTCATATACTTAAATCATTTATCAACTGAGAAAAGTTCTTTGAATTAGTTCCTTACATATTTTGGAAATAAGAACTTTATCAGATAAACAAGCTTCAGGTTTTCTCCTGGTTGTTTCTCTACTAATCTTACTTGTATAAGATTTGTTTTTGGAAAAAACTATTTTAATTTTGTGTAAACAAAATTATTATCTTCTGTCATCCTTTTTATCCCTTGTTTGATCATGAATCTACCCCCTACCCCAAGACCTGATTGGTAATTTCTTACTCGTTTTCCTAATTTGTTTATTATATGAACATTATCTAGGTTGTGTGTCCATTTGAAGTTAATTTTGTCTGCATCTTATAGGTATAAGGTATATAGGTATAGGTATAAATCTAATTTCTTCCATATTGCTTTTGAGTTTTCCTGGAAATTTTTATAAAATAGTTAGGTCCATTTCTATGGAATGGTAGTTTGTAGTTGTATTTTCAGAGTTCCTATGTGATTTAGGATAGGTAGACTACCAAGTATTTTATACATTCTGCAATTATTTTAAATGAAATTTCTTTTTCTATCTCTTCCTGCTGGGTTTTATTGGCATTATAACACAAGGCTGATAATTTGTATGTATTTATTTTATTTTATTTTTTCCAATGCTTTATTAACTTCTGGTTTAAATCATTCATTTCCACTAGATTTTGAGTTACAGTTTTTCTCCCCATTTTTCCCCTACCCACCATCCCAGAGTAGCAGTCCCACAGGATATCCCCTCACCTAATCTGCTCTCTCCCATATCTTCTCCCATACTCCCTTTGACTTTTCCATTAGGGCAAGGTGAATCTCTGTGCCCCAATGCCTATAAATCTTATTTCCCAATTACATGCAAAATAGTATTAATAATAGTATTAATATATATTTGAAACATTTAATTTTAAAACTTCGAATTTCAGATCCATTCCCTTCCTCCCTTGTCACCCACTCCCTCTGGGAAGATAAGCAATTCAGTATGTGTTGTACATGTATAGCTATGCAAAACACTACCATAGTAGATATATTGTAAAAGGCTGCTTGTAATTCCCTTCCACCCATCCCACCCCCACCTGGTCCATTCCTTACTTTGATCCTGTCCCTCTTCAAAAGTGGGTACTTCTAACCTCCCCTCCCCCCAGAATGCCCTCCCCTCCATCATCCCCCCTCTCATCCCCCTTCCCCCTACTCTCCTGCAGGGTGAGATATCCCATTTAGTATGTATATCATTCTCTCCCTGAGCCAAATTCAATGAGAATAGGGTTTTGCCTTTTTCCCTTCGTATTCTTCCCCTCCCCTGCAACCACTTCCCCTTGCCTCTTCTATATGAGATAGTTTACTCCTTTCTGTCTCTCCCCATCTCCTCTCATTATATTCCTGTCTCACCTCTTAATTTCACCTTTTAATTTAATTCATCCCTTCCTATTAAATTTGACCTGTGCCCTCTATCTATGTGTACCTGTAAACATATATACACACATTCACATATATATTCATATGCCCATATACCCTTCTTCAACTATTTTCATATTGAGAAAGGTTTCATCAGTTACAGTTATCGTTTTTCCATGTAGGAATGTAAATAGTTCAACTTTGATAAGTTCCTTTTGATTTCTTTTCCCTGATTACCTTCTCAGGCATCTCTTGCTTCTTGTGTCTGAATGTCAAATTTTCTATTCAACTCTGGTTTTTTCTTCAAGAATGCTTGAAAGTCCTCTATTCCACTGAATGACCAAATTTTCCCCTGAAACATGATACTCAGTTTTGCTGGGTAGGTGATTCTTGGTTTTAGTCCCAGGTCCTTTGACCTGTGGAATATCGTATTCCATGCCCTTCGATCCCTCAGTGTAGAAGCTGCCAGGTCCTGGGCTATTCTGATTGTGTTTCCACAATATTGAAATTGCTTCTTCCTGGGTGCTTAGAGTATTTTCTCCTTGATCTGGGCATTCTGGAACCTGGCTATAATATTCCTGGGAGTTTTCTTTTTGGGATCTTTTTCAGGAGGTGATTGGTGGATTCTTTCAACCTCTATTTAGCCCTCTGGTTCTAAAACATCAGGGCAATTTTCCTGGAGAATTTCTTTAAGGATGATTTCTAGGTTCTTTCTTTGATCATGGCTTTCAGGTAGTCCAATAATTTTAAAATTATCTCTCCTGGATCTATTTTCCAGGTCAGTGGTTTTTCCCATGAGACCACATTTGCCTTCTTTCTTTCATTTGTTTGGATCTGCTTAACAGCATCTTGATTTCTCATAAAGTCACTAGCTTCCGTTTGCTCCAGTCTAATTCTGAAGGAATGATTCTCCTCAGTGAGCTTTTGAGATTCTTTTTCCATCTGGCAAATTCAGCTTTTTTTTTTTTAAACAAATGCTTTATTAACTTCTGTTTTACATCATTCATTTCTGCCAGATTTTGAGTTACAATCATTTCCCCCTGTTATCAAATTCAACTTTTTAAGGCATTCTTCTCCTCATTGCCTTTTTGAGCCTCTTTTGCCATTTGAGTTAGTCTATTTTTTAAGGTGTTATTTTCCTCAGTCAGGCTGTTGACTCTCATTTCAAACTTTTCTTGCATCTTTCTCATTTCTCTTCCCAATTTTTCTCCCACTTCTCTTATCAGCTTCTTAACGTCCTCTATGGCCTGTAGCCTGCTCATATTTTCCTTTGAAGCTTTTGGTGCAGGAGTTCTAACCTCCCAGTTCTCCTCCTGTTCCATGTTTTGATCCTCTTTGCCCCCCAAATAGGAGTCTAATGTTGAATTTTTCTGTTTATTTTGTTTCCTTTTCCTAGGCATGTTGCCACGCAGTTACTTGACTTTGGGGCTTGTTGCCACAGTAGGACTCTGCCACCATCCAGGGGAGCTTCCATCCCAAACACTGGGGTTTTCTCAACTGCTGGAGGTATTAGTTGGGTGCCCTCCCTGGAGCCCCAACATGCTCTGGCAAGCTGGTCACATACCCCAAGACCTCCACCTCAGACCACAATCCAGATTCAAGAAGGTTAAAGCAAGAGAGATTACCACCAGACTGATTGCCTGGTCCTCCTACAGTCTGTAGGCCAGGAGCTGAAGCTGCAATATGGCAGCTGGGCCCCAGCTCCTCAGCGGCTTCTCGCCCCCAGGGGAAGAAGCTGACCAGCTCCCAAATACTGGTCCCAAAGTCTATAGGGCACCGGCCTCTCACTTTGTCCTAGGCATCTATGTGTTGATAATTCTGGAAGCGCCACAGCAGCTGGGGTGTTCTGGGGTCCCTCCAGCCAGGTGCTGGTCTTGATGGGGTCCTTGTGATGTTTATATGTCTGTAGTATCAATCTGTAACATCAGTTTGTAAGTGGGGTGCTTTGGGATCTATGTCCGTAAAATCAATTTGTAAAACCAGTCTGTAAAATCACATTTCCACCACCCCAGCCTCAGAGCATTGACTCTTCCCCTTCCCCCTTCCAGCACTCTGCCCAGCAACAACTCATGACCTGTTTATCTCTGCTTGAAACAATAAGTTATGTAAATGTTATCTCCCTTAGTTAGAGTGGCCAGACCCACCATAAATTCTTCAATACCTTATCTATAGGGTAACTCCTTAGTCAATTATATACCCACACTGTCTCTGATGACCTTGGTGGGTGGCAGACTGGGCACTCTTTAGTGACATATCAGGCCTAAAACCACACCTCCAGCTAGCCCCACCCTTGAGCTATTTCCCAGTGAATCATGGGCAATACACCTGCGCAGTTGATATTAAAAGTGTATGGTCCTTTGAGCACTGACCACTCCTTAACTCCTCCCTGATCCCACCCTTACTCACCTAGTTAGCATAATTGACCCCTTAAAACTATGCCTGCGGCCTCTGCAAGTTTGCAGGTTCCTTAAGAATCTAGCCCGCTGTTCTCTACAGCACAACAATAAACTTTACAATTTCGGCTTCAAAGTCTGCTTGAGCCTGGTGAATTCCTTCCAGACTGGATGCCAGGGTGCATCCCTGGCAGAACCACTTACCCTCCCCCCCTCCTTATCACCCTTCCCTCTTCAGTCTGGCCACCCTCAGGCTAAAACCGAGACTCATGGGGGCCTGGGGTCAGCTCCCAGAGCGCTGTGCTGGCTGCTCCCTGCTGGGCTGCCAGGCTGTCCTCAGAGGGAGGTTAGCTTGTCTGTGTCATTTTGTGGGTTCTGGAGCTTCAGAGGTTCTTCAGAGTCCCCATTTATATATATTGGAAGTGGTGTGGACAGGAGCGCTAAGGAAGTGCTGTTTCTACTCTGCCATCTTGGCTCCGCCCCCCGTGGATTTATTTTATATCCTCCAACTCTGCTGAAGTTATTGTTTCTCCAAATATACTACCATATCATCTGCAAAAGGTGGTTATTTTGTTTCATTTTTCTTGTGCTTATTTCCTTTCTTATTTGAAATATTTCCTCAAATTTCCTTTCTTATTTCTTATTTCTCTTTCTTGTTTTGTTTGTATAGCCAACATTTCTAGTATTATGTCAAATAGAAGTGGTGACAATGAGGGGTGGCTAGGTGGTTCAGTGAATAGAGCACCAGCCCTGGTATCAGGAGGATCTGAGTTCAAATCTAGCCATGGGACCTTAGACAAATCACTTAACCTGATTACCCTCCAAAAAAGCAAAAAAAAAAAAAAAAAGGAGTAGTGACAATGAACATCCTTGTTTAATCTCTGATTTTAATGGAAAGGATTCTAATATCTAATTCTGGCTCTTGGTTTTAGATATATACTATATATCATATTTTAAAAATATACATTTATTCTTATGTTTTCTAGTATTTTTTAATAGAAATGGGTATTGTAGTTTGTTAATGCTAATTCTGAATCTATCAATATTATATGATTTTAATTTTTTGTTGTTAATATGATTAATTAAATTTATAGTTTTTCTAATATTAAATCAACCATGCATTTCTGATATAAATCCAACTCTGTACAACATATGACCTGTAGGCTACTCATGGCCTACCAAAGGATTACTGGGTGGCCTGTGACAAATATAGGGTTGGGGCGGCTAGGTGGTGTAGTGAATAGAGTACTGTCCCTGGGGTCAGGAGGACCTGAGTTCAAATCTGGCCTCAGACACTTAACACAAAAACTAGCCATGTGACCTTGGGCAAGTCACTTAATCCCAACTGTCCTCCAAAAAGCAAAACAAAAAGAAAAAAGAAAAATATAGGGTTATCACTGTGCAGTCTCTTGTTTGTCAAGTGTCTCTAGTCTAACCTATCTGCAGCCTGAAGAGGCTTAGCCTATTTTAATTTTGGCCCCTACCTACTGCCAAGTTGTGCAGGTCTGTTGTAGCTTCTGCTAATATTTAAAATTTTTGTATCAATGTTCATTTATTTATTCATTCATTTATCTATCTATCTATCTGTCCATTCATTTATTTATTTATCCATTCATTCATTCCTTTAGCTTTTTGGAGGGTAATAGGGGTTAAGTGACTTGCCCAAGGTTACACGGCTAGTTTTTGTGTTAAGTGTCTGATGCCGGACTTGAACCCAGGTCCTTCTCACTCCAGGGCCAGTGATCTATTTTCACTGTGCCACCTAGCCAGCCCTGTATCAATGTTTATTAGAGATATTGGTCTGTGGTTTTCTTTTTCTGTTTTGTCTCTTCCTAGTTTGGGTATCAAAATCATATTTGTATCATAGAAGGAATTTGGTAGAATTCATATTTTGCTATGTTTGACACAGTTTATGTAATATTAGACTTAATTTTTTGAAGGTTTGATAGTGAATTCACTTGTGAATCCATCTGGTCCTACCTTTTTTCCCCCCTTTGGGAGTTCATTTATGGCTGATTCAGTTTCTTTTTCTGAGGTTATTTGGCTTTATAAAGCCCTTTGCACCCTTGCTCCAATATGTCTTTACATCCTTTTTGTACCTTATTCCCCTTTCTGCACTCTTTTGTCTAGCCAAACTGGCCTTCTCTCTGTTTCTCATACATTGCATTCTTATCTCTGTACCTTTGCACTGTTTGTTCCTCAAGGCTGGAATGTGTTCCCTTTCACCCCCACCTTATAGAATCTCTCTTTCTTCCAGACTCAGCTCAAGTTCCACATCCTACCATGAAGCCTTTCCTAATCCCCTTAATTTCAAGTGCCCTCCATCCCTGGCTACCTCATTTTCATTTTGTATATATTTATATATGTGCAATTCCCTCCCCCACCCCCCCAATTGAATTGAGGACAGGATTCTTTCCTTCTTTCTTTAGGATTTATGGGAAATAGATTTCCCCCCTTTCTGCCAAAACAAAAATAAAGGAAAGCACCAACAACAGCGACAAAAAGCCACCATCCAGCAGTCAGTAAATCCTGAAAAGATTTGTTTGTAGCACCTTGGGAGGCACTTGTCTGCTCACCAAATTAGTTTCTTTTTAATGAGCCATTTTGACACAAGACCTTGGCATATCAGAACTCAGACTCTAGAGCGGGCTTTGTGGTTAATTGACCACTATACCCTTCTAGTAAACTGGCCCAGCCTCACTCCATGCCCTCTTATCTACACCTGCCAGTTTTCCTGGTTTCCAAGTCTCAGCTGAAGCTGTGCTCTCAGACAACACCCCAGTTTATCTTGTTTGATCCTTGTTTGTACAAAGTTGTCTACACTCCCCATTAGACTGTGAGCTCCTTGGGAGAAGTTTTTTGCCTTTTGTATCCCAAACATTTAACACAATGCTTGGCATGGAGACACTTAATAAATGCGAACTAGTTGATGGACTAATTTTTCCTTATCTGTAAAATGGGGATGATAATAAAACTTGTACTATCTACCTAACAAAGTTGTTGTGAGGAAAGTGACCATATATTATATTAAATATATTATATAAAATATAAACATGAGTTGTGATCTTAAAGGATTATGGTAAATTCATTTTCTTTTCATGGAAAGCAGAGGTTTACAAAGGCAGAGTGGTTTCTTAGGTGGAATCCTATGAAATCAGAGTCAGGAAGACCCCAGGCAACTCTCAGCCTTTTGGGACCTTAGGCATTTCATCTATAAAATAGGGGTTTGCACTAGACAAAGTCTAAGTTCCCTTCATTGATGACCCTTAGGAATACTAGTTTAAGGGTTTGGCATTAACTTTTCAGTGTCATCATTCAGCGGTAGTATTATCACCAATGACATTTCCAGAAAATATCCATATTTGAAGAAAATTTGGGTGGTAGTATTTTGTGTCTGTGTTTTATCAGTTTTAAAACAGAAAAATCAATGATCCATTTCACAAATCTACTTATGGAAAAATTAGAGGGCCAATGGTGGGGGAAGGTACCACAGCAGAAAAGACAACTTTTCCCTGAAGTATTTGTGGTTCTTAAATGGATAATAAAACTAACTTTTAGCTTAGAGACCCCTAGTTTCACTTTGATAAAAAGTAACCACACCCTTTCTAACAAACTCAGATCCATTCTCCCTAATCAAGAGTATGAGGAAATAAAAGAAAAAAATATTGAATTTTCTGTTACACAAGTCACAAAGCTTAGCATCAAAGGACCTTAGGAAGACTTAAACACACCCTCTCTTTTCAAATAGATGTTAATTTCCTTTGCTGCTCCTCCCTTTGCTTTCTAGAGCTCCTCTTTTCAGATCCAAGCTAAAACTAAATTGACTAGCACTCATCCATGAAAAGAAATCAGGACTTAGTGAAAACAAATGCCAAGTAACAATAACTCACCTTTACACAGCAATTTAATATTAAAATAATAATAGTTGGTATTTGTATAACCCTTTAAAGGATTCACAAAGCACTTTATATGGTTTATTTGATCTGGGCAACAAACCTCTGAGGTAGATGCTATTATTCTCCCTATTTTACAGATGGCTGGGTGAGGGCAGGTGACTTGCCCAGGTCCCTACAGCTAGTAAACATTAGGGGCAGTATTTGAACTCAGTGTCTTTCTTGACTTTTAAGTCTAGCACTCCATATCCATGATATTCATCATTTAATCAATCAGCAAACACTTATTAAGCACCTACTATGTGTTAGACACCTTATACTAAGCTAGCTAACCTCCTAGTTAGTTATTATAAAAGAAAAAGAACCTCAACCCCTCCCCCCATTATTAGAGACTGTTAGGTGACACAGTGGATAGACACTTGATGCCTCTGGTCCTTGGGTGAATTGTTTAATTTCCCTCAATCTGTTTACCTGTCTGTGAAATGAGGATGGGTTGTTGTGAGACTCACGACATTTGTAAAGAACTTTGCAAATCTTAAAGGGCTATTGTTCTTATTCTCATTATCATAATGACCCAGGAGATTGAGAAAATATACTTCCCCCCCATTTTTTTTTACAGAAGTGAAGAACTATAGGTATGGAATATGACATATATTATCAGATGTGGTTGATTTTGCTGAAATGCTCTTTTTTAAAAAAAAATCTTTTAAGGGGGTGGCTGGGTGGCACAGTGAATAGAACACTGGCCTGGAGTCAGGAGGACCTGAGTTCGAATCTGGCCTCAGCCATTTAACACACACAAAAAATAGCCGCATGACCTTGGGCAAGTCACTTAACCCCAATTGCCCTCCAAAAAAAAAAGCAAAAAAAATTTTTTGTTGTTAAAAGGAATGACTTGCTGCTGGAGGAGGGATATATTTGTAAATTAGGGTGATGTTAAAAAGCATCAATAAAAATAGGATTTTTTTTTTTAAAGAAAGGTCAGGGCACTGGGCTGGAAGCATGACTGTTTCCAAGGTTCTTGGGTTTGGGGTCCTGGGCTGTCTCTGTCAGGACCGGAGGTGGTCAAGGTGGTGGTGGTTTGACTAGGTGTGTCTTCCTCTCAGTTTATGCTTTGGCTAGGCTGGCTGCCTGCCCTGTGGGTGTTTTGGGTATTGGCTGGCAGTTAATAGGCATGTCTGGTTCCTTCTCAGTAGGATTCGCTGCCCTTCAAGATGGCTGTGAGAGGGCAGGTAGTCTGGGGGCATTGCCTACCCCTCCCAGCGCTCCTGTGTTCATTTGCCTGTTGGTACAGAAATTGTTTTCCTGCCTGTGATCAATTTCCCCTGTAACAGTGTATATAGGAGGTGCTCCAGCGTCTAGCAGTGTTTGGCACTTAATAGTCACTCAGACACTAGCTGTGTGACCTTGGGCAAGTCACTTAACCCTGTTTGCCTCAGTTCCCTTATCTGTAAAATGTGCTGGAGAAAGAAATGGCAAGCCACAACCACTTTGCCAAGAACAACAGGCACTTAATAAATGCTTGTTAATATATTGATTGATGAAAGCCATAGCCTATTTCTAATGATGACCTGTGCTCAAGAATGGGCATGATCATTAGCAATGTATGAATGGAAAGAGGTGCCCCACACCAATAGGGAAAATGGACGGCTCAAGAGCTGACATGAGAGAGAGAGAGGGCAGGGAAGAAGCATTTACAAGGTGCCTTAACACTGTGCTAAGTGCTTTACAAATATTACCGTATTTGATTCTCACAATACTGGGAAGTAGGTGCTGTTATAATTTTATCCCTATTTTACAGTTGAGGAAATTGAGGCAGAGTGACTTGCCCAAGGTCACTCAGCTAGTGAAAATCTTAAGCTGCCTCTAGGCAAGTTTCCCAACCTGGGCAGCCCACCCAAAGAAAACAACAAAATTCGGGGCGGCTAGGTGGTGCAGTGAATAGATCACCGGCTCTGGAGTCAGAAGGACCTGAGTTCGGGTCAGGCCTCGGACACTTAATCCACACAAACAAAAACCTAGCCGTGTAACCTTGGGCAAATTACTTAAACCCAATTGCCCTAAAGGGGCAGCTAGGTGGTGCAGTGAGTAAGAGCCTCGGAGTTGGGATGACCCGAGATCAGATCCGGCCTCAGAAAATGAGCACCCGCACATAAATAATGACTAGCCGTGTAACCTTGAGCAAGTTACTTAACCCCAATTGCTTTAAAAAAAAAGAAAGAAAACAACAAAATGTAGTCTGTGATGAGCAATTTGTCACTTATTTAGATGGAAATGACCTCCAGGGACCCCCTCATTTAACCATCTTTGCTGCTTTTAGTCTCAACAACAAGTCCTCTTAGCTGATTTGGGACCCAAAAATTCACTAAGATTTTTTTGTTTGGTAGATTTGACCAAGGGTGATCTTGTAAATTGAGCCACTAGGTGGCGCCATAGTAATAGAGTGCCAGGTCTGGCATCAGGAAAACTCTTCCTGAGTTCAAATGTGGCCTCAGACACTTACTAGCTGTGTGACCTTGGGCAAGTCACTTAACCCACTTTGCCTCAGTTTCCTCATCTGTAAAATGAGCTGAAGAAGGAAATGGTAAACCACTCCGATATTTCTGCCAAGAAAACCCCAAATGGGGTCACGAAGGTCTGACATGACTGAATGATGACAGTCTGGTCAATTAAACGTCAAGGAGTTGAGGTCTTTGTTCTGTCCTACAAGACATTTTTTGGTAAAGGGGTAAAGGAGTAGATGTGGCTGGTTCCCTCTTCCTCAGAACCCCTGCACTGTCCTCCCTTGTCTCTCCTGCCAGTTCCTGAGCAGACAGGGAGGACTGTGAAGATTTGTAGGCTCCCCTACCTAAGGGCCGGAGCCTGCCAGGTGGGATCTCTTTTGTCTCTGACCCTGCTCTACTTGGCTCTCTGGTCGCCATTTTGTAGGCCAAGTTGGAAGGTGCCTACCAGCCACATTAGCCATGACTCACTCTTAGTATATCGGAAAGAGGTCTTGGGTTCAAATCACAACTATCTGTGGCATCTGCCATGTTTGTGACCTTGGGCAAATTAGTCTCTCTTGGCCTCCATTATCTCTGATCTTAGCCAAAAAAACAACAAATTCATTTATTGAATGCTTGCTATATGCAAGAAACTGTGTTGGTACTAGGAACACAAAGAAAAAAATGAAAACCTGCCCTTTCACCCAAGAGGATGCTTTTTTTTTTACTTTCTGGAGGGGGGTGGGCAGGGCAATTGGGGATAAGTGACTCGCCCAAGGTCACAAGGCTAGTAAGTGTTAAGTGTCTGAGCTGGATTTGAACTCAAGTCCTCCTGACTCCAGGGCCAGTGCTCTATTCACTGTGCCACCTAGCAGCCCCAAGAGGATGCTTCTTGAGGGGGATCTAAAATGTAAAAGGGTAGGTATGTACATAAACAACAATTTGAGGAGGAAGGACAGACACTAACAACCAGGTGGAAAAGAAAAGGTTTACCTGAGTATGTGGCTTGTGAGCTGAACCAGGAAGGAGGCTTGGGATTCTAAGCGGTAGAAATGAGGATGAAGGGCATCTAACCCTGGGATGGGGAGGGAGTGCATCTTGGGCTTGGAACAGGAAGGAAGTGCATCCTAGAAATTATTATTCCCATTTTACAGATGAGGAAACTGAGGCAGTCAGAGGTTAAATGACCTGCACAGGGTCACATAGCTAGTAAGTGTCTCAGGTAGGATTTGAATTCAGATCGTACTGGACCCAGCTCCCAGCACTCTTCTCTACACTAACACCTAGCTACAATAATCCAAAAAGATAGTCTGCAGTCATAGTGAGAAGAATTTTAAAATGTCATGCAGTCTAGCTTATATTTTCTCCTAGAGACAAAAGGGAGTCACTGAATTCTTAAGCAGAGAAATGATGTAGTCAGGCTTGTGCTTTAGAGTCATTATTTTGGCCCCTGTGTGGAAGCGGGATTGGAGAGGAGAGTCTGGAAATGAAAGCCAAATACTCTAGGAGAGAAGGGATGAGCTGGGACAGTGAACATGAGATATGGAGAGAGACTCAATCCATCTTGTAACTCATTGGATATGAGGGTTGAGGGAGGGAAAATAGAATGGAGGATGGCTCCTAGGCAAGGAACCTTCAAGACTGGATGGATGGTGATGCCCCAACAGAAAGGGGGAAACATAGAGGAGGAGGGCATTTCTGGGCAGGGAGGAAGACAATGACCTCCGTTTTGGACGTAGGGAGTGTGAGAAGTGGAGGTGTCCTCCAGGCCACTCAGGATTCAGGACGGTCACTCAAGAAAGAGAAGATGGCTCCACGGTCATCAGCATGGAGATAACCGAACTCATGGGAAATGCTTAGGACACCAAGATCCAAGGGTACAGAGAGAGGGAAATGTGAAAAGTTCCGCGAGATCCCCTTGTCAGGACACAAAGAGCCAGAAAAGAAGAATGATAAAGAGCGGGCAGAAAATTAGGAGAATTAAGACAGCATCGTAAGAAGAACCCAGGAAGAGAGCTCAGTCATGACACGGGAAGACAGGGTCAAACGCTCGGAAGGCTCCGGGAAGAGGAAGACAGAGCAGTCACTGAATTTAGCCATGAGGAGCACTCTGATAAGCTTGGCGGGGGCGGTCTCAGGTGAGACGAAATCATGAGTGACAGCGGAGGAAAGGGAGGCAAGTGTAGAAGACTTTTTCCGCTTGGTTGTTAGAGAAGAGAAATATAGCAAGATAGCCTGAAAGGATGGGCAGGACCAAGGGAAGATTTTGTTGTTGTTTCTAAGGATGGGGAATATCTGAGCATACCTGAAGGGAAGAAGGAAGAAGCCAGGAGATAGTGAGATACTGAAGATTAGAGAGTCAGGCATGACTGAGGAGGTGGGCTATTAGAGAAGATGGAATCGGGACCCAAGTGCAGAGGAGGACAGACTCGTCAGAGACTAGACCAAAGGAGAAATAAAGAGGGAGAAGGCAATAAAATATCCTGAAACAAATACTGATGTTAGAAGACCTGGGTTCAGATCCCACCTGACATCAAGAAACTTTGCCTTAGTTTCTTCAAGTATAAAATGAGCAGGTTGAACTAGATGGCTTCTGGGGTCCCTTCTAGTCCTATCATCATCTCCAGCCTCTATGCTTTTGCAGTGGCTATTCCCCATGCCTGTAGCACACACACTCCTTCCTCACTTCTACCTCTTAGGATGCCTTGTTTCCTTCAATACTCAGCTCAAGCACCCCCTTTTTTATTTAATAATATTTTTTTCCAATTATATGTAAAGGCAATTTTCCACAATCATTATTGACAGATCTTGAGTTCTAAATTTTCCTCCCTTCCCCTCCCCAAGACAGCAAGCAATCTGGTATAGGTTACACATTTTCAATCATTTAAAACATTTCCACATTAGTCATGTTGTGAAAGAAGAAACAGAATGAAAAGAAAAAAACACCAAAAGAAAAAGTGAAAACAGTATGCTTTGATCTGCATTCGGACTCCCTCAGTTCTTTCTCTGAATGTGGAGAGTATTTTCCATCATGAGGCTTTTACAATTGTTCTAAATGAATCTTTCTTGACATCCCCCTTTTCCCTCCCCCCACACCCCATCCCCAATTACTGGTATCCTTTCCAGACAAAATGATTTTGGATTTATTTTGCTTATATTTATGTGTGTACATGCTGTTTCCTCTTGTAGAATGAAAACTCTTAGAAGGCAGCTGTGTTTCATTTTGCTCTGTGTGCCCCTCGTATAAGAGACACTTGGATGCTTCTCAATTGACTAAGGGTTTCTGAGGGGAGAAGAGGGAGCTCGCAGGGACACCTTCTCTTTTCCCAGCCAAATAAGGAGCTAAGGTGCTCTGTGTGAATGAGGACAAGGGGGGTGGTATGGGAGGCTTGGAGAGGTAAAAAGACTGTTGGAGGGTGTGTTAGTGAATAAATTAATAAAGGGTTGGGATTTGCATCAGGGGAAGCCAGCTGGGCAATCAATCAGCTAACAAGTATTTACCAAGTGCTTACTATGGACCAGGCTGCCCTCATAAATGAGGTCAAATAAAATGGAAGTGGTCATGACGTCCTCTGGCATCCTTTGGTAAGGGGCAATGTTCAGTTACTGTGTGCATGCAAATAAGGCAGATGGGGGGGGGGGGTAACACAAGGCTTGGGTTGGGCAAGGCATGGCTGTTGATAGGGCTCTAGACTAAGGATACAGACAGAGGTCAGGTGGTAGGTGAGCTGGTTAGGACACACATGTGTGTGTATGTATATACATGTACATATATTTACATATACACATACAACTACTTACATATGTGTATGTGCATGTATGTGTATATGTATATATACACATTTATATATAAATACATGGTATCCCCCAAGTCTTAGTATCAGTTTAAGCTTATTTAAAGGTTTACGGACAGTTTAAATAAGATTTAAGTTTATTCAAAGCTTAAAGCTACACTAAGACTTTTGGGGCACCCTATGTCTATTTTTGGAATTTAAGTTATTATAAACTCTTGGAGATCAGGACATGTTTTCCCCATCATAGCTGACATTTATGGAATATTTTACTGTTCACAAAGTACTAAACATACATTATCACATCCCATCCTTAAAATAACCCTTGGAAGGCCCTCTTATTATTCCCATTAAACAGATAAAGAAAGTGAGACTCAGCAAGGTGGGAGAGATGCCGGTGCTGAAAAGTGCCAGCCCTTTACTATCCAGGTGTTAGAGGTGCTGAAGACTATGAATGCCTGTCTGAGAGCAAGCCCCTGGGGTTCCAGCAGACTGCCCTGTGAAGGAGCAGAGGGCCTGGCCCAGTCCAGCAGCAGCCCCACCTATCCACTGTTCTGCTGGGCTGGTTCCTCAAAGGAATGGCATTTCAGTCAGAGCTCAAATCCCACCTTTCCCTGTGACTGTGGTTGGACTAACTGACCTCTAATGACCCTTCCCCTTCTATGGCTAAGATAGTTAAGGTTACACAGCTAATTAAGAACCTGGGCCAGAATCCAAACGCAGGTTCTCTGAATTCAAATTCAGTCCCTTCTACAAACATTGACTTAATGAATAAAAATCCCCTACCAAAGCTCTTCTTGAAAACTCATTTTCTAGACAAAGTCCATTCTTGCTTCATTGAAAGAACAACACAGAGCAGTTCCTTTTAGTGCTTTCAGTTTGGAAAGAATGCGAGAGGGGGTGTTGGAGGTTCATTCATCTGTGACCCTCATAAGGGCTTCAGGAAGTTTAGAAAGAGGTTTCCTTTACTGTAAGCAAGATAAAATCATAATGGATGCACATCATGAAATGCCCACCCCCACCCCCATCCACACCACTTCCATTTCTGACCCTTCAAGAGAGTGACAGAAGGACCTAATGCAGACCAAGCTAGCAAGTACCTGGGGAGAAGGAATTAAAATGCCTTTGGGAAAACTTTAAAACATGCAGCAGTGAAACTGTTAAATCAGTAGTCAGTAACCATTCATTAAATGTTAGGCACCATGCTAAACCAGGAGGATACCTCAGGGGGATATAAGGAAAGGCAGAAAAATAATCCCTATTCTCACAGAGCTCACTGGTTAACGAGTGACATGGTACAATCATTGTCTTCCCGGCCCCATTTGAGGTTTTCTTGGCAAAGATAATGGAGTGGTTTGCCGTTTCCCTCTCCAGCTTATTTTGCAGATGAAGAAACTGAGGCAAACAGAGTTATTAAGTGACTTACCCAGGGTCACAAAGCTGGTAAGTATCTGAGGCTGGATTTGAACTCAGGAAGGTGAGTCTGCCTGGCATTGTATAGACACTGTGCCACCTAGCTGCCCATAACTCAGTATAAACAAATGCTGGGTAAATTGGAGACAATTAGTAAAGGGTTAAAGATTCTTAGTGTCTGAAAGCTTTTCCCCTTCTTTAATTTGCCTATTTTATTTCTTAATTATTTGTGTTCTTCCCAAATAATACCTCCCCTTGTTTAATGCTTCCTACTCAACGGGTTGGCATTCATAGACACCTCATTTTCTCTCCTTTGCATGCCTGGCATGCCAGTTGAGAAGAATCAGACTTGGATTTTTCTCACTGATGTCACTTACACTCCTTCATTTCGGTTTTTGATGGATAAAATTTCTCATTCCAATGCTGTCATCTCGCACAGTAGGCACTCACACAAATAAGAGCAAAATGAGGCAAGAAGCATTCTAAACATTGAAAAAAAGAAAAGAAAAAAAAAGACGCAGAAGCCAAACTAGAAAGCATTCAATGATTAGGATCTAGAATATTTCCAAAAGACTCAATGAAAAATGCTACCCCCCCCTCCAAAAGGAGAGAACTGATAGACTCTGAGTACAAACTGAAATCTAATTTTCTCACTTTCTTTATTTTTTTATATTGCTGATATGTTGCATGATTTTACATGTATAATTGATAACATATTGCTTGACTTCTGGGGGGGTTGGGGAGGGGCAGAAGGGAAGGAGAGAATTTGGAACTCAAAATTTAAAAAGAAAAGAATATTTAAAATAAAAAATAAACTTTTGAAATAATAAAAAGCAATAAATTGACTCAAATTCAAGTATGAAAATTCAAGTAGCCTGTTCTATTTAACCTGAGTGAAACCTCAAAGCACACAAACCTCACATTCTCTTTAAATTTTTAAAATAATTTTACAGGTGAATCATGAAAGTATATCTTAAGACATACCAGGACCCTTAAGAAACTTTTATAGAAAAAAATTAAATCAAGCAATTATGTTTAAGTATGAATGCACGTGAAAATGAACAGTGAAGTCAATGACCAACTTAGTAATGTAATTTATTAAATCTATATCTACTAAGAAGCAATATGTGTTATTACCAATTAAACAAAAATTCAAGGCTTTAAACTTGAATAGAAAGCCAGTCCCCTTTCATGTGAACAACAGAATATAAAGTATTGCCCATCCCACAAAGTATTTGTATAACCATCAGAAACATTATCAAATGCCTACTATGAACCAGGAACATACAAAGTCAAGTGTTCGAGAAAAGTAATGCTAAAGAAAAGAAGACTTTCTGTGTTGAGAGCCAAAAAAAGTATCTATCTGACCAGATAACTACTCACAGTTCAAAGGCAGGTGTAGAGCCAGAGAGGGAGAGAGCTCTTCTCTGCTGGGGACTCACAGCAGAAGTGAAACCGATGCAGGAGGGAGGTACAAATATTTTTTCTACAGTAATTAAATGGAACAAAAGATAAGCTCCCAGGCACCCAGTGACCAGGAGTTTCTGAGTGTGTTTGTGGCATCCAGGAAAAAAGCAGCCCTCTGAAAAGAGCAGTGTGTTTATTTCCACATTTTGAACCTACCTAAGGCTTTACTGGGCAGTGTTTTGCATCCTAATTTGTATCTCACAACTTGTAGGTTTTATACAAATATTTCTGCTTCCCCAGTATCTGCCTAGCAAATGGGTTACCATACAGGTATAGAAAATAAGAGAATCACATCAATATGCTTTGCCACACATCAGTCCACTGTCACAATCTTTTTTTTTCTTTTTAGTGTGTAGAAATGCCATCATACTCTGGATGAGGTGAAAACGTCCTGAAGCAAAAGGAGAAATCAGTCTTAGGACAGACTGGAGGACCATCCACTTGTCTGTATGACTTAGAACCTCTATGGGCCTCAGTTTCTCCCCCTGTAAAATAAAAGGGTTGGGGGGCAGCTAGGTGGTGAAATGGACACTCGGACAGAATCAATAGGCCAAGACCACCAGTAATCGAATTCAGGAAGTGTTTATTAGCCAGCCGGTGGCAGACCTAGGGATTAAGTCCCAGGAGCTGCCCTGAACCCCAGTAGACACACAGGTTCAATAGTCAAAAACCACCATCGTATCAGGAGTAACAATTAGAATGGGGCAGACTGGTCAGGCAAGATATCATGCAGGTGCAGGACGGGGGCTGGAGCACACTAGATAAAGCAGGCTGTTCACCGATCAAGCCGAGGGGAGGATTCCTGGGTTCCAGGAATTCAGGATATAAAGATGGGCCCCTCGTAAGCCGGTGAAATGTCAAGGCTTACTACTTCAGCGGCACAGTGAGTAGAGTGCCCTCCCTGGAGTCAGAAGGACCTGAGTTCAGATCCAGCCTCTAGCCGTGTGACCTTGGGCAAGTTACTTAACCCCAATTGCCCTCAAAAAAAAAAAGCAAAAAAAAAAATAAAGGGGTTGGACTCAAGGTCTTTGGAAATTCTTTATGTTCTAGATTCATGAGCCTCTAATCCCTCATGTGTTATATCTGAGATGTAAATCTAGGAAAGAGGGAAGGGAAGGTATTGTTTTCAGAAGTTTTCAGGTTCTGGTGGCAGAGCCCAACCCAGGAGCCAACTCCCTGAGCTGGAGTTGTGGAAGGACACATCTTTGTGGAGTGATTTGTCCCCTCTGCCAAATCCTCCCAATACCTAAGGGACCCCTCAGCATCTGGAAGTACTTCATTACTGTCTGCACCAAGCTCTCTCATGGCAACCATCAGAGATAGAAGGGAAATTTGGCCTTCCAGAATGACGCCAAAGAATTTCTGACCCTGCTCCCTTTGGGGGAAGATGCCAATAACTGGGCCCCTGAATATCAGTGGCTACTCCAACCCTCCAACCAGTAGCTTCCCCGGCTTCTGGGACCCACAGGGGACAGAACTGAAAACAGGACCTGCCACTGCCCCACAGGCCTCTCTGGAATGAATTTGATTCACTTCCTTGAAAACAGAATGAAGGTAAAGGCCCAGGAACCTGGAATGTTGGTGCCCAGCAGCATTTTCTTCTGTTCCCATTTTGTGGTCAAAAGTGAAAATGGAATAGGGTAGTGGCCCTGGAGTCAGGAGGACCTGAGTCCAAATCCAGCTCAGACACTTAACACTTACTAACCTTGTGACCTTGGGCAAGTCACTTAACCCCAACTGCCCTGCCTTCTCCCTCCAAAAAGCAAAAAAAAAAAAAAAAGTGAAAATGGTAGGGCAGAGTAGGCAAGTCAGGGTGACTTCTTTTCTAGGAAAACTTTCAGTTATAACATTTTTCATAACTACTGTGATTTAAAAAAGAGAACTGGGCCTTCTTCCTCCTTTTCTCCCTCACCTCCTCCCCTGACCCCAGTGTAATGGCTGCGAATCTTCCAGGAAACCGAATTGCTTACTTTGTAGTTACTGGTAACAGATTTAACGCCCTAGCTTGGCAGGGAGAGTCTCCATTGGACTGGTCTGTGAGCAATGAATGATAAGCATAGAAATCCAACATGGCGGCAGCTTGACTCCCTTGAGAGGGAGTGGGCAGCATTGTCCCTACTGAGAGTTTGGATTCCAAGGAGATGAGGCTATTTGGAATTTTGTAGATTAGAGGTAGAGGTTAATTAGTCATTCCTCTGACTCCCTAAGCCTTTTCAATAATGATGCTGATGAGAATGGCATTTACATAGACCTTTATAAAGGGCTTCTCATTTCCTGCTCACAAAAGCTCCAGAAGGCAGATGCAATTCTTATTCTCATTATGTAAATGTAGAAACTGAGATTAAGTGACTCACCCAGGGTGTCACAGGTCTGAGGCTGGAAAGGGATTCCTGATTCTGGCTTCAGTGCTCTATTTCCTGTACCACCTGGCTGCCTCTGGGAGTAGCAGGTCCTCCTGTGTGTGTGGGATGAGTGGAGATGCCTCCTGTGTAGAGGCAGCTAGCTCGTGGGGAGCATGAAGGGATGCGTTTGGGGATCTGGCCCAGTTGTCCAGAGGGCAGGAGGAGAGTTCTGCCCACCAAGCCAGTTGAGGGCAGGGAGTGGCAGGATGCGGGACAGCTGAGGTTGAGATCCAGCCTCCAAGGAAGAGATCGAGCCCTCGAATACCTCTAGTGTAGGGGTATAGATAGATTCTAAGGGTTCAGAACCAAAGTCACTTCCTGAATGCTCTTGAGGGGAGCCTAGCCCTTAGTTTACAGGCAACATTTTAGCTCCTTCTGTTGGACCTGGACAACACTTTCTACCAAATGCTGGGTACAAAAAAGGCCATTATGAATAGCTAGTGAAACTCTTGTCAATGAAGAAAGCAAACAGAAATCCAGGAAGCTGTGAAGTGGATCCCTAAGGGTTGATATTAAGGCTTGCTTTTTAAGTACCTAGTGAGGCCCTCCTAAGCCTGAGGGCACCCCAAAGTCTCTTCCCTTATCTTGGAATACCATAAAACTGCACCGTCATCCTGGACTGTAAAATTCCTTGTCTTCATCCTGGGTCATAAAATTCCTTGTCTCCCCCCAATCTTGTGTCATCCATCTTCCTTATCCTGTCCCTAAATTTCTGACCCCTGTGAGGAACCTTAAAAATTACATCATCATCTTACAGGCTGTATAGCTTTCTGTCTATGTAAAGCTCCTAGCTAAGTCTCAGGCCTGCATGCTTTTGCATCAATAAAGCTCCCACTGGCTAAAGAGAAGGTCTAAGTGAATTCTTTCAAATCTGAACCAGCTCTCCCAACTCTGACCTCAACAGTTATACAGATTAGAATATACTGAAGAAAACACAAGAGCAAATGATCTCTTCAGCTGGAAACAAGATAAACCTAGGAGAGAAGGTGTGACCTCCCCAAGGGGAATCCATTCTCTAGGACAGGTGTTGGAAGCCAAGGAGCCTACAGACACCTGGCTTCCCCATATATGTGCAGCTTCTGGTGACTATTCACAAATTCATCTTGCCTCTCAGAGTCCCCTCTCTAGAATTCTACTCCAAAGTGTATTTCAGCATTCTCAATTACCCAAGTCCAAGGCATCATGCTTAGCTTCTAGCCAATTGGGAGTCATGTCTCCTTCCACATGTGCAGCATGGGTCATAGGGCTATCCTCACTTGAGTGGAAGTGGATGTAACATTCAGGTAAAAAATATTCTAAACGAAAATGCTAAATGAAATAAGCATTCCATATATAGAGAAGAATAGAAGTAGATGATTCCATGTGAAACTGTGAATGTTACAGCTTGTTATTCCTTTAAAGAATATCATAAATTCAACATATAATCTTTAAAGTCATCTTATTGCCTATTTCCTTCTGACTTTCCATCATACAGTGTAAAGCCATACATGAACAGCTTTCCAGAGGACTGCTGCTGTGAACAGTTTTCAAGTTTCTGATTACATAGTATAGAGAGCTCTCTATTTATTCAATAACAAATCAGAGTAAAACATTAATAGAAAATTAAAATACAGCATTCACAATGTCATAACTCAACAACTTATCACTAAAATGGTCACATAGTTTTAAACAAAGTACATTCATTTAGTCAATCACAAAGTACAAAAGTCAAAGTTCTCCACCCTTAGGTTATAGTAAATCATAATCTTCTCAGTTAGTACACAATATCCAAGTAAAGTCTTCTTTCAGCTTGACTTAAGGCTGGCTCTCAGCTTCCGTGGTTCCTTTTCCATGGTCCCAGCTCCAACTGTCACCTGGATTCAAAGGCAGGCAGCTCCTACCTAGTTCCTTGTTCAGCTCCTTGTCCAGTTCTCATTCCATTTTGAAGTTCACAGTGTCCAGTCCACCTCAAGTCCTTCATAGTTCCTGTTTCTGGAAAGACAAATCTTGACAGAGCCACAATAATATTCATGCACATTTCTGGCACCATCATCAATTAACTGTCTGTGAAATCAACTCAGACCAACCAACAAGGTCTGAGAACTCAACACAAATCATCAATATAAAAATCAACACAGATCCACAAACAAGGTCCATGAGGTCATCACAAATCATCAGTAAAGTCCCAGGACCTCCAAAACCCTCCTCCAGGATTTCTGTAAACATACAACCAGAAAATTCTATTTCAGGGCTTCCAGTAAGGTCCAAGGGCTTCTGGACAAAGTATCACAAATAAACATCAACACAGACAGAGCAGACAGAGTGCCAGGGTACCACACGTTTTCTCCTTCTTGACTCTGACACCACAAGAGTCTTCTTCCCAGTTGTGCTGTCTCTAGCCAAGACCTCTCCTTATATGTGATCACTAGCTCCTCCCCTTTGTGTTGCAGGAGGTCATGAGTTCTAGGGTTCACAAGTTGTGGGGTTCACACATTCTGTTTCTTAACAGACTTGATACAAGGCTCAAAAGAAACTTGAACTGAAACAAGGTGTTAATTCAATAGCTGAAACAAGGTGTGAACTACTTCTGTGAATGCCATTACATACAGAAACAAACAAAAATATATATAGTAGCATATTGCTTAATAAATTAAAAGACTCCAACTACTGCTATAAGTATTCACTATTCAACAAAAACTCCTGGGAACTTTGTAGCCTGGCCGAAATTAGATTTAGACCAGCATTTCATACCATATGCCAAGTTAAGCTCTGAATGGACACATAATTTAGATATAGAAGGTCAGTGGGTTAGCAAACATTTATGGGCTAGGCACTGTGCCAAGTTCTGGGGATAAAACGAAGAGCAAAAAACAGTCTCTGCCATTGGGGAGCTCACCTTTTAATGGGGGAGATCATATGCAGATAATAATGTACAATCAAGATTTTCAGGGGGTAAAGTGGACATAATCTCAGAGGCAAGGCCCTAGTAGTGGGTGGGACTGGGAAATGTCATATAAAATAATGACGCAAGGAAAAAGTATAAGAGATAACATTTATATAGTATTTACTATCAGATACTATGTCAGTGTCAGATACTATGCTAAGTATATAATTATTATAACATTTTAGTATGTTATTTTAAGCATGATCATTAGTATTATAAATTATTATAAATTATAATTATTATTTCATTGGATCCTCACAACAAACCGGGGAGATGGGAGGTCTTATTATCTCCATCTTACAGATGAGGAAATGCTTATAGATGAGGAAATGCTTATAGAAGCAAATATAGGTTAAGTGATTTGCCCAGGGTCACACAACTGGTAAGTGTCTCAGGCTGGATTTGAACTCAGGTCTTCCTGACTTCAGGCCTAGACATTCTAACCACTGTGCCCTGTAGTTGCCCCATAAAAAAGCATGCCTTTTCCAGCTGTGGATAGAGTAAGAATTCATATGGAGAAGATCTTAGGAAATAAAATGGTCAATTTTAGTGTATGTCTGTGTGTGTTTGTATATACATATATACACACATATGTATATATGTGTATAATCATATATGTGTGTATATGTGTGTGTGTATGTATGTATATCAGAATTTGGAACTATGTTTCCAAAAGTCACTAAATTGCACATACTCCAAGGAGATCAAAGGAGGAAAAGGACTCATGTGTACAAGAATATTTATAGCAGGTTTTGTTGTTATTGTTATAGCAAGGAGCTAGAAACTAAGAAAAAAATAAAAAATGAATGGGCTGCCCATCATTTAGGAATATGAATGGAATGGAATATTCTTGTGCTGTTTCAGGAAAACCAGAGAAATATGAACTGATACAGAATGAAGTGAATAGAACCAGCAAAACAACTTATACATAACAGTAATTTTGGAAGGCTTAACAACTCTGATTAGTGAAATGACCAACCATAATCCAGAGGATTGATAATGAATCATACTACCCACAAGGCATACAATTTTGGATTTGGCTGACATGGGAATTTTTATTGCTTGAATTGCTATTTGTTGCAAAGGGTTTGTTTTCTTTCTTTTTTTAAAATTGAGGATGAGAGAGGTGGGGAGGTGAGTTGGGATAGGGTCCTCCCTCAAAAAAAAAAATCTCACTGCCTTGGGGCTAGTCTGAATTAAAAAAAATCTGAATTATATAATAAACACATTTTAAAATCTTATTTTCTATATTCCAGCTCACTTTATTTAAGCACTTGGAAGGATAGTCCTCAGAATTTCTATGCCAGCTAACTTGGCTTATGTGTCTGGCATAAGTTCTAGAAGCTACTGGCCACATCTCACAGGGTGTAATAGTAATGAAATTTGAAGATCCCTTTTGTATCACCAAGCTTAAGAGGTACTTATCACCTAGTTTCAAATTAAACCTCTTCAAAGAAACAGAAGGTATGACCCCCTGTTGCTGACATAACAGGAAGGGGCTGAATAGGGAGGAGCTATACCATATTTAAGGAAAAGCACAAGCTGGACAGTCAGAGTTTCCTGGAGTAAGCATCGTGGAGTCAGGGTAGCTGCTGCTGGACTGAAGATTGAACTGAGAACTGAGAAGAACTGAGAAGAGGAATGAGAATTGAGAACTGAGACAATTTCTTGGAGCAAGCCACAGGGAGGCTGGATAAAGTGATTTTGATTTTGAGAATGGAGCTTATGGTGAAGACTTCCGAGGCCAGCTAGAGCTGCAGAAGACTGAGGAAGCATGACTGTAGTGCCAGCACTTTGTACAAATGTTGTTGTGACTTTGTTAATGTGTATGAATGTTCTTGTGGCTTTGTTAAATCTTATCTTTCCAGGAACAGACACTGTGAAGGATTTGAGATGGACTGGACACTGTGAGCTTCAATGTGGAGCAGGAACTGCATGGAGAGCTGGACAAGGAGCTGGGAGCTGTCTGCCTTTGAACTCAGGCGGCAGTTGGTTAGATTTGGGTGGGAGCTGGGACCATGGAAGAGGAACCATGGGAGTTGAAAGCCTGCCCTGAGTCAAGATGAAAAGACCTCTCTGTGGGTACTGAGTAGTGACTGATGAAATTGATTGAATGTAGTGACTAAAAAACAAAACAAACCAAACCAAAAAAACCAACATGAAATTGACTGAGTAATGACTGGTGAAATTGTCCGAGTAGTGACTCATGAAATAGGATACTGCGTAGTGACTGGTGAAATTGTAATTTACTTGTGACCTAGGGGTGGATGGCTTTTGTATTTTCCACTATCCCTTAAGAGGGTACTGAGTAGTGACTTTTGAAGTTGTAGCTTAATTGTACTCCATGGGTGGAGAACTTTGACTTTTCTACTTTGTGTCCCTTAAGGAGGCAAGCCTCCTTAAGAATGATGGGATGATTGAGTTACTAAATGATTGAGTTATTAAATGACAGTACTTTGTTGAAAACTATGTGACCACTTTGGTGAAAACTCTGTGGCCATTTTAATGATAAGTTGTTGAATTGTAACATAGTGAATACTATATTTTGATTTGTTGTGATAAGTTGTAACATTGTGAATGCTGTACCTTGATTTTCTGTGAATTTTTTGCCTTAATTTACTACTGAATAAATAGTTTGCTATGCTATGTAATCAGAACCTTGAAAGCTGCTCACAGCAGCAGTCCTCTGTAAAGCTACTCATGCTTGGCTTTACACAGGGCTGGCAACTTCCATGCCTCTGTGCCCTGTAACTCAGTTAACCAACTGTGTACAAGGTTCTTTGCAAAAGGAAACTGTACTTCACAATAGGAGAAGTAGAAGAAGTAGGTTCCCCATTTTTAATACTCATTGGGTGTTAAACTGTGAGAATCACCTTACCAAGCTACATCGCAAAACTGATATTTTTGAGTTTCCTGTAAAAAGATGAAGCAAAAGTTGTACCTAATGCACAGTGATTTCAGTTAAACCTAGAGCAGGTCTTTATTCCCATACAGAAAGTAATGATAAGCATAAGAGAATCACAGAATGATTAAAAGAAGATTCAATATAGAAAGACAGATGGATAGATAGTGCATTTATTAAATACTTACTACATGCCAAGCACTGTGCTAAGATCTAGGGATAGAAATGCAAGAAAGTAAGAAAATTTCTGGCCCCAAAGAATTTACATGTTAATGGGAGAAGACGACATGTAAGGGGGAAGTGGAGAAAGGGGTACTCCAGTGGCAACATGGCAGGGAAGAGTCTGGGAGATACTGGGGAAGAATAGGCCTTGATAACATAAGGCAAAAAGTGGATCTATCAGAGCTGATGGATTCAGGGGGTAGAATCCAGTTTACCTGTAGGGAGTAGGTAGAGGTGACATGGCCAGAGTGGTCCAGGAAGTAGTATCAATGGATCAAAGGATAGGTATGATTTAGTAATTTTGGGGTATAATTGGAAATTGTTTTCCAGAAAAGGTTGAATCAATCCACAGTTCCACCAAGAGTGCATTAATGTGCCTGCCTTCCCATAATCCAATTTATATTTTCTTTTTCTTTTTCATTTTTTTTTTTAAGCAATTGGGGTTAAGTAACTTGCTCAAGGTTACATGGCTAGTCATTATTTATGTGTGGGTGCTCATTTTCTGAGGCTGGATTTGATCTCGGGTCATCCCAACTCCGAGGCTGGTGCTCTTACTCACTGAGCCACCTAGCCGCCCCTTTAGGGCAATTGGGGTTAAGTAACTTGCCCAAGGTCGCACGGCTAGGTTTTTGTTTGTGTGGATTAAGTGTCTGAGGCCGGTTCCGAACTCAGGTCCTTCTGACTCCAGGGCTGGAGCTCTATTCACTGCGCCACCTAGCCGCCCCTTGATCTTTTCAAACAGAACTGACTGCCCTTTCTTACTAGAAATTCTCTTCTCCACTGGCTTCAGAGACACCACTCTCTTGGTTCTGCTTCCTTTTTCTTTACCTCTCTCTCCCCTTTATCAGGTCATCCTCTAAATGAGGGGTATTCCTCAAGCTTCCGTTGTGAGGCCTCTATACTTAGCCTCTTGGCAATATAATTGATTCTCATAATGTCAGCTACCACAGCTATGTAGATGCATTCCCAAATGTCTCTTTCTAGGCACAGCCTTAATTCTGAACTCTCCACTTGTATCTCCATCTGCTATCAGGAGAGCTTCACCTGATCTCCTACTAGTTCCTCAAATGAGAAACTGTGTCTTGGGAAATTTAATAAATATCAGAGCGCAAAGTCCTCACTGTATCTTATCATTGTATAGTTCTTAACATTTCATGTAACCAGGTTCTGCCCTAAATGAGTATGGGATTGGGAGAGGTCAAGAACAATTATATGCTTAGCCACATGCTAGGTACTAGGAGAGATGCAAAAGAAGTAGAAGATATAGGTTCTGCCCTCAAGGGGCTGATAGTCTAATTAGAGAAATTTTAGAAACAGAGAATACTATAAAACAATAACTTGCTAGATAGCTATGTCACATGTACAGACTTTAAGTACTTGGGACATTGAGAAATGGAAAGATCACTATTGTCTGTAGCAGAAAGAGAAAACTTTATCTCACAACCACCCTATCATAGATAATAATAACTCATTATAGCAAGTATTTTAAGGTCTTTCTCCATGACAACCCTGTGAGGTAGATGAGTAGAGCAAGTCTAACCTTTGAGGAAACTGCAGGTGGATATCCAGGGGGTGGGGTGCTGTGCCACTCCCTGTTCCTACTCATCCTGTGGTTTAGACCAGTTTCATTATGAGAACTCTGACCTCTAAAGAGTGAGGGCTCCCATTTCTCACGTTCTTTGGCTCATTAAACCCCACCCCAGTGCCCAGGGGATGATTTTACTTATAGTTTAGTTAATGATTCACATCTAGGGTTTCTTCAAAATGGGGGAGAAAAGGTACTCAATGTATAATATTTTGTATGTGTGTGTATATATATGCATACATACATATATATGACAGATAATTGATTTCTACACATAAAAGAAATACTAACCATGAAAGACTTTATAGCACACATTAACAAAATGACAAATGGGATTCTCTAACTGACAATTACTGTTAAAATGTGCTGGGAAGCTGATACTTAGACTTTGTAAGAGTATAGAGAAGTTTTCAGGACTGCTAATTAAGCATTCTATATTTTACTTCATTTCTACATTATCTAAACAGCCCTTGGTACATGCCTGGGACAAAGGGTCAGAACACATTTGCTGTAAAGGAAAGAAATAGCTAGCCTATACTCTGTCTGTTTTAAACATCATCCCTTAAGCATTTATTAAGTGCTTACTGTGTGCTGGATACTGTTCTGAGTGCCAAAGGCATAAAGACAAAAAAACAGTCCCTCCCCTCAAGGAGCTTATATTCTGGTGGGGGTGTGTGTGTATAAATAAGTACATACAAGATATGCCCAATGTAGAAGGAAAGTAACTTTAGAGAAAGTTTCCTGCAAGTGGTGGCATTTGACTAGAGTCTTAAAGGAAGCTGAGGATACCAAAAGGCAGAGGAAAGGAGAGAATGCTTTACAGGTCAACGGGGCAATTAGTGCAAAAGTTTGGAGAAGGGAAATGGAGGGGCACATGTGAGGAACAGCAAATAGCCTGATATTGTAGGGATTGTAGGCTGGGATTGTAGAGTTTGTCTCCATCCCCTTGGAGGGGGGTGAAGAGTAAGAAGACCAGAAAAGCTGGAAGGGGTCAGTTGGTAAAGAGCTTTTAGGGTCAACAGAGTGCCAGTGGGATTTACTGGGGGCAGAGGTGACATTTTCAGACCTATACTTTATGAAAATCACATTGGCAGTTGGGGGGAGAATGAATTGGGATAGGCAGAGACTTGAGAAAGGGAGACCAATTGGAAAGCTATTCTAGTAGTCCAGGTGAGATGCAACAAGGTCCTAAACTAAGGCAGTGGCTGTTGGAATGAAGAAGATAGGGAGTTTTTGAGAGATGTTATGAAATTAGGAACAACGAGATTTGGAAAGTGACTGGACATGTGGAACTAAGTAAGGAGTGTGTGAGTCTTGCTGATTGGGGAGGGTAGTAATACCCTTGACACTGATAGGGAAGTTCAGAAGAGAGGAGGATTTTGGAAAAAATATAACAAGTTCTGTCTCAGACATGTTGAGTTTGAGATGCCTATGAGACATCTAGTTTGATTTGTCTAATAGGCCGTTGGTTTGGTGGAGAGACTAAGGCTTGATTTCTAGATCTGAGGATCGTCAGCATAAAGATGATCATCGAGTTCATGAACTGAGAGCACCAAGTGAGAGACCATAGAAATTAAGGAAAGAGAGTCCAGATCAGACCCTTGCGGGTCAGCCCCATTCAATATGCATACAAAGATGAAAGTCCAGCAAAGAAGAGGCTTAGAAAGATGAACCCTATTCATCTTTTTCAGAGGAGACCCTAGACATGAGTCTTATCTTATAAAGAGTTGTAGAGATATTCCCTAGTACTCCAGGAGGGAGGTATAACAAAACAAAACTATATCCATTTCCACAGAACCTCACATGTTTCATTGGATTGTCCCTGTTACACATTATTATAGCTTCCCAAATGGACCTTTTCTCTTCCTTTGGTGCAGACACTTTCAAGGTTGAACTACAGTTTTTGGTCCACTGCACCAGCAGTTTCTGACTTCTAAGACATAGAAATACTTCTTTTTTTTTTCTGAATCAAGATTTATTTTAATTTCTGAAAACATAAATGTTTAATTTTAAACCACCCTCCCCACAAGTAACATTTCTTGTACCACATTAAACATTAATATGTTATAACTAATCTCTAGTTAAGTCCAAACATCAAAAATAACATCCAATCAAAAAGTAATGGTTAATACCTTTAAAAAAAAAGCTAATCACCTGTAAAGTAATATACAAAAAGTTCAGAGTTCACAAATTTTAAAACAGAAAGATAAGCGATTCAAGTAGAGTGCTATTTTAAAATTATTCCAACAATAAGCATGGGTGCACATTGTACTTTATAATTGTTTGCTTTGAACCTTTACTTTGTAAAACCACTAATATTTTACTACTAGACAATAAATTATGGGTTTGGTGATTAAATGGCACTTAAATATTAAAATAGGGAAAATAAAAGCAATAATCCCATGAACTTTGTTTTTGTCAAAACAAGTCCTTTACAAAGTAATCTAAAACATTTAATTTAAATGAGTCATCCATTCATCCTCATTTGTTTTTTGCATTTAAAAAAAAAACAGTAGTTTTCCTCAAGGGATCATTGTTTAAGTCTGAACTTTTATTTTTCTTTTAACATTCTTAGAATGTCTCCTCCTGAACATTTTGATCTTTAAGGCACTACACAATGAAGTTCCCTTTAAATCAAATTAGCAGAAGATCTCTTCTAAATTCTCATTTCTAGTTTAGTTATAAAGTAGAGGTAATCTAAAGTAAATGACATCCAACTACATTTTCCTAAGATTCCAATGTTTGCAATAGCATTTCTTTAAGAAAAAAAACTTGTCAAAAAAGTACATGAGATCTAAAGGGGAAGATCTAAAGAAAATTTTAACCTATAAATTTTCTAAATCAGTTTTCAAGTGACAAGTATTAGTAAGACTGGCAATAACATTGTGATCACGAAATTACAGCAGAGCTTACACACGCTTAACATACATAATTTACATTTAAAATAAGTTAAATAAATTTTAAAATATATTCTAACTTAATTGGCCCTTAAATGTTTTCCCTCTAGGAAACATTTAGCTGAACTTGGCTTTTTCTATCCAACTGGCTAATTCTGACTTGACTATTCCCCTGTCCTTTGCCCTCCCCCCCAATCCCTCCTAACACACACTTTAATGAGTTACTTTAAAAACTGGGATTGTTGCAATATTTAAAGCTTTGTTTTTCTGAAGTGGAATCCAATCATCTTTGCATATCTATTATTGTTCAGACTTAATGGTAGTAGAGGGAAAGGACTTAGATACAACATTATGCATAAAGATCATAAATTGGAAAGAATATTATGAACAGAAAGAAATCAAAGTTTAAGGAGTAAAAGGCTCAAATAATGTTGAATACAAATACCATCTATAATAAGAGGTCAGAAAACATGGAAAATTGAGAGCTATAGTTCTGAACTATTTTTTTTAATTAAACAAATGCTTTATTAACTTCTGGTTTACATCATTCATTTCCACCAGATTATGAGTTACATTTTCCCCCCATTTTTTCCCTACCCACCAGCCCAGAATAGCAGTCCCACTAGATATCCCCTCATCCAATCTGCTCTCTCCCATATCTTCTCCCATACCCCCTTTGACTTTGCCATTAGGGCAAGGTGAATCTCTGAGCCCCAATGCCTAGACATCTTATGAAACATTTAATTTTAAAACTTTGATTTTCATCCCCCTTTCCCCTACTCAGGAGAGTGAGGGTAAGATATTCCATTTAGTATGTATGTGATTCTCTCCTTGAGCTAACTTCAATGAGAATATGCTTTTGCCTTTTTGCCTTCCTGTTCTTCCCCTCCCCTGCAACTACTTCCCCTTGCCTCTTCTACATGAAATAGTTTACCCTACCCTGTCTCTCTCCATCTCCTCTTGCCACTTTCCTCTCTCACCTCTTGACTTCACCCCTTAAGAACCATCCCTTCCTTGGGGCGGCTAGGTGGCGCAGCAAGCAGAGCACTGGCCCCAGAGCCAGAAGGACCCGAGCTCGGATCCGGCCCCAGACACCCAACACACAAACAAAAACCCAGCCGTGTGACCCCGGGCAAGTCACCCAACCCCAATTGCCCTCAAAAAAAAAAGAATCATCCCTTCCCATCAAATTCAACCTGTGCCCTCTATCCATGTATACCTGTGAACATATGCCATGTACCCTTCTTCAATTATTTTCATAATGAGAAAGGTTTCATCAAACACAGTTATTGTTTTTCCATGTAGGAATGTAAATAGTCCAACTTTGATAAGTTCCTTTTGATTTCTTTTCCTTGATTACCTTCTCAAGCATCTCTTGCTTCTTGTGTCTGAATGTCAAATTTTCTATTCAACTCTGGTTTTTTCATCAAGAATGCTTGAAAGTCCTCTATTCCACTGAATGACCATATTTTCCCTGAAACAAGATACTCAGTTTTGCTGGGTAGGTGACCCTTGGCTTCAATCCCAGCTCTTTTGCCCTCTGGAATATCATATTCCATGCTCTTCTATCCCTCAGTGTAGAAGCTGCCAGGTCCTGGGCTATTCTGATTGTATTTCCACAATATTGAAATTGTTTCTTCCTGGCTGCTTGGAGTATTTTCTCCTTGATCTGGGAGTTCTGGAGCCTGGCTATAATATTCCTAGGACTTTTCTTTTTGGGATCTTTTCAGGAGGTGATCTGTGGATTCTTTTAACCTCTATTTCCCCCACTGGGTCTAAAACATCAGGGCAATTTTCCTTGAGAATTTCTTGAAGGGTGATTTCTAGGTTATTTCTTTGATCATGGCTTTCAGGTAGTCCAATAACTTTTAAATTATCTCTCCTGGATCTATTTTCCAGGTCAGTGGTTTTCCCCATGAGATATTTCACATTGCCTTCTATTCTTTCATTTGTGTGGATCTGTTTAATAGTATCTTGATTTCTCATAAAGTCACTAGCTTCCATTTGCTCCAGTCTAACTCTAAAGGAATGAATCTCCTCAGTGAGCTTTTGAGATTCTTTTTCCATCTGGCAAATTTGACTTTTTAAGGCATTCTTCTCCTCATTGCCTTTCTGAGCCTCTTTTGCCATTTGAGTTAGTCTATTTTTTAAGGTGTTATTTTCCTCAGTCAGGGTGTTGACTGTCATTTCATACTTTTCTTGCATCTTTTTCATTTCTCTTCCCAAATTTTCCCCCACTTCTCTTATCTGCTTCTTAAGGTCCTCTATGGCCTGTAGCCAGCTTGTATTTTCATTTGGGGCTTTTGGTGCAGGAGTTCTGACCTCACAGTCCTCCTCCATGCTTTGAGCCTCTTTGCCCTAAAATAGGAGTCCAATGTTGAACTTTTCTGTTTATTTTGTTTCATTTGCCTAGGCATGTTGCCACTTAATTACTTGATTTTTGGGCTTGTTGCCACAGTAGGACTCTGCCACCAGACAGGGGAGCTTCTGCCCAAACGTGGGGTCTTCACAACTTCCGCCAGTTGTGTGGCCTCTGTAAAGCCTCCACCCACTCTGGCAAATTGGATACCCACCCCAAACTTCCCCTCCCAGACCACAATCCAGAAACAGGCAGTTTAAAGCAAGAGCAATTAACCCCCAGACTGATTGCTGGATCTCCCTACAGTTCGCAGACCAGGAGCTAGAGCCACTACTGATACTGCAAAATGGCTTCTGTGCTGCTGTTTCTTCAGCAGCTTTTCGCCCCCAGGGGAGGAAGCCGACACATTCCCCAAATACTCGTCCCAAAGTCCATAGGGCACTAACCTCTCACTTTGTCCTAGGCATATCTGTGCTGATAATTCTGGAATCACCACAATTGCTGGTGTTCTGGGGTCCCTCCAGCTGGCTGAAGGCCTGGCCGCCCTGGGGCTAAAACCTCGGACCTGGGCTCTGCGGGCTGCGCTGTCGGTTTCCAGCATGCTGTGCTGTCTGCTCTCAGAGCGCTGTGCTGGCCACTCCCTGCAGGGCTACTGGGCTGTCCTCAGCAGGAGGTTA
The DNA here is from genome assembly GCA_011680675.1 of Gymnobelideus leadbeateri. Classification (NCBI taxonomy): domain Eukaryota; kingdom Metazoa; phylum Chordata; class Mammalia; order Diprotodontia; family Petauridae; genus Gymnobelideus; species Gymnobelideus leadbeateri. Next base: position 2,466,708 of record WOXC01002467.1, on the reverse strand, counting down.
GCTTCTCTGTGCAGTTCTGTGGGTGCTGTGGCTCCAGCTCTGAACTATTTTTTGAAATTCAAAAACTTAGAATTCAGGGCATGAAAATAAGTATAAAATGGAAAACAATGCAATATGATTCCTAATAAGAAAAATTTTAATATATAATCCCAAATAAAATGAAGTTTCACAAAAAATATCATCTTATATTACACTACACATATCAAATAATAATCTCATTTCTTCTTTTCAGAGCATTAGACTACCAAAGCTTTACACAATGCTTTCTTTACAAATTACTTCTCTAGCATCTAAATCTAGTACCATTAGTTGGAAGTCTTATAGAGAATCTGTAGCCACTAGAATGATGTTTACATCTGCAGCAAATGACTTAAAGCTAAGCCAAGTTTTTACTTATATACATATATTTCCATCATAAAACGCTGTTATGATCCTGTTATGCTCTCTGCTTTTACCGTAGTTTGTTCCACAAAGCTTCTGTATAGTTCAACACACTAAAAAAATTTGATTTTTACAAGAACCTTTTTGGTACTGCTGCATGATGAGTATAAATATAACATTAATTTACACTTAAAATGGCAACTACATTGTATTGTATAAACTAATTCAGATATTGGGAAAATTTTCTTAAGCTAACCAAACACAAGGTTGCATCAATAATAAAAGAGTAGTGGAAAAAAAGGGGAAAATGAACAATAAATTGATTTTTGATCAGTGGCCATTCATTATTTTGCTTTCTGGCATATGGAAGAAATCATCTTCTTTGAGTTTCAAATGTTCTGGTAAATCCAGCTATCTCTTAGCTTCTTCAATATCATCTTGAATTGCTGAAATAAGGACATCAAGTAAACTAAAGTTTTTCTCTGGTCTGATATAGCCAGTAATGACTATACTAAGGATTTCCCCATAGAAGTCTTCTTTGAAGGTATGTATAATATGAGTTTCCACAGATTTTTTGGTATTCTTGTAGTATGGGTTCCATCCTATGCTTAACACCATCTTGTGGACATCTCCATTTCCAACAGAGGCCCAACCATAGTAAATTCCAGTAGATAAATCACTCGGAAGATTATCTACTACTTGCTCAGGAAAGTTAGCTGTGGGGATGCCCAGCTGCTTGGAGCCCCGTCCGAAGCCCCTCACCACTTTTCCCCGGCAGAAATAAGGCAGGTGCTTCATGACGCCGCTGGCTCTGGGCTCAGTGGACAGCCCGGGCGAAGAGTCCGAAGGAGCCGCCATCGAGCTCAGGGCAATGATTCCCCCGGCCAGCTGAGAGTGGGGGGAGGGGGGGAGAGCTAGAAATACTTCTCACATGTGGCAGAATTCAATGAGAATTTCATACATTAAGAGAGAAAAGTATTCTGATATGGGGGAGGTTGTTCCAGATATCTGGGGAACTGGAGTAGGAGAGAAAGAGACTAATCAAGTCACAATTTTTTTTTAAAGCAATTGGGGTTAAGTAACTTGCTCAAGGTTACACGGCTAGTCATTATTTCTGTGTGGGTGCTCATTTTCTGAGGCCGGATTCGATCTCAGGTCATCCCAACTCCCAGGCCGGTGCTCTTACTCACTGTGCCACCTAGCCGGCCCTAAGTCACAATTTTGAACTTTATCATAGATGAGGATAACTCTCTGCTTATTTATTGTAGTATTTTGGTATTTTGCTCAGAAACTTTTTTTTTTGCCTTTTTTTTCTTTTTGGAGGGGGAAGGCAGGGCAATTGAGGTTGAGTGACTTGCCCAAGTTAAGTGTTAGGTGTCTGAGGCCAGATTTGAACTCAGGTGTTCCTGACTCACTCCAGGGCCAGTTATTCATTGTGCCACCTAGCTGCCCCCTGGAAACTATTTTTTTTTAAAAAGCAATTGGGGTTAAGTAACTTGCTCAAAGTTACACGGCTAGTCATTATTTATGCGTGGGTGCTCATTTTCTGAGGCCAGATCTGATCTCGGGTCATCCCAACTCCGAGGCCAGCGCTCTTACTCACTGCGCCACCTAGCCACCCCTTTAGGGCAACTGGGGTTAAGTAACTTGCCCAAGGTTACACGGCTAGGTTTTTGTTTGTGTGGATTAAGTGTCAGAGGCCGGGCTCCGAACTCAGGTCCTTCTGACTCCAGGGCCGGCACTCTATTCACTGCGCCACCTAGCCGCCCCTGGAAACTATTTTTAAGTCTCAACTTTCCAAGAAACAATATTTAAACAGAACAGAACAGTGATCAATCTCATTAATGGGAAGAGATGAATCTCATTGTGTAGAGGAGTCTTAAGAAGTACATTTTTGTTGTTACTTCTTAGGACAAGTTATGAATTGCTTGTAGGTCCCAGAGTAAGACCCTGAAGGGATTCAATTGACTTTGTACCATGATTCATTAGCAGGAGATGCATAAGCACTCAGCTGAATAAGCTGATTATATACAATAACCAATTCCAGGTCCTTTATGTAGTAAATGCAGGCTTGACCTATATATAATATGGAGACACACAGAAAGAATTCGGTTTGAAGTTCTTTTTCCTAACTAAGATTACACTTGATTTTAACCTGTTTTTCTTAGAGTCTAAGTGACTAGACTCACCTCAACTCCAAGTTACTTACATTATTTAAAGGTCAAAAAGAAATGTGGCCCCATGGCTTAGAGTGACACATGAAATATGTTATAGTAGGAACCAAGATAAAATTTATGTGTCTCTTAAAGGTTTTCCAAGCAGTTCATAGCAAACTTGTGAGGTAGGTAGTGATGGATTATTATTCCCATCTTACAGATGAAGTTACTGAGGTTTAGTGATGTAATCATATAGCTAGTAATTGGAAATCTATGATTTGTTTTCTTCCTCCCCTCCCCACCATACTACAAGGTCTTAATTCTTTTGGTAAGATTCAGGTGATTTCTTTGGAGTTTTACTACTCCATTTAATTATCAGACCATTTAATATCAGGCTTCCATTCAGATAGTGAAATTAGTTTCACAGTGAGGTCAAAGTATATCTGTATAGATATAGTATATGTACCTTCAAAAGATAACCCTTCATTCACCCCTGATTGTGGACAAAGACCTCAGGTGTTGCTGACTGGGTCTAAAGGAATCAACCAGTCAACTCTACTTCCAAAGTAGGTGAGCAATCAGAACAATGGGGAAAATGGAGGACCACACCCTGTTCCCCCCAGACCCCAAACACTCAGATATCTGATATATGGTGAGCTAAGGAATGGTGAGGTCCTTCTGGGATGTGCTGCCAGTGTAGACAGCCCACTGAAATGCTTTCATTGGGGATGGAGTAACTCATTTCACTCACAGAGCAAACAGTGGCTCTGAATGAAAGTGTGATTTTGTTTATGCTACAAATAAAATAGCTTGGAGATGGGCAGGATTTCAGGTCAGCAGATATGGACTGACCCCGAAAAAACAAGAGAGTCCTGACAAAGTGTCACAAGAATCCCTTAGGAGGCAAAAGTCTGATAAAAAGCCTTAGCAAATAAGTCAGAGACAAACAGTGTCAGCAAATCTGGAAGGTGTGGTGGGGGTTGGGGGTGGAGAAGTTTCCACGTCTCAACTGGAATAGTAATACCTAACATTTATGTAATGATTGCTATGTGCAAGGCACTGTGCTAAGAGCTTAACACATAGTATCTCATTTAATCCTTATAACAACCCTGGAAGGAACAGATGAGGAAACTGAGGCAGAGGGAGGATAAATTATTTGCCCAGGGTGATGCAGCTAGTAAGTATTTGAGGCTAGATTTGAACTCAAATCTTCCTGATTCCAGACCTGGCACTCCATTATATCTCCTAATCAAAAGAAATAGGGAAAATGATGTGGGATTGGAGGGAGGAGGACCAAGAGTGCTTAGAAAAGTCTGTGACAAGGTGGGAGGTCTGCCATGATCTGCTCTTTGGGGCCTTCAGTGGTTTGTCATTTACTCAGACTTCAACTTCCTCCAAGTGACCTTTTCTTTGACATTATTGTAGCCAATGTATATAGTCTTTGTTTCACTAATTTCTCTTTGTTCAGTTCATATAAATCTTTCCATGTTTCCATGACTTTCTTTTTCACATTTGTGTCTCCAGCTCTTAACATTGTAGGTGCCTGCTACATGGGGGAATGGAGTAGCTATGAGTCATTGTTTTGTGACTGTCCCCTGGCATAGGGGAGTCTTTCCTGGGAGGCCATGGGGTTCCTCTATTGACTCTTGCTTTCTACAAACTAGGTTCATGATGTTATACTCCCCCAGTGCAGATGAGGCTGCTAATAGATCTATTCCTTGTCTGGATACCCAGTTGGTGTCCAAGGAACCCCTCAATGAGTTTGGCTGTGTTATGGGAATGTAAATTTTCATTTATTTATTTATTTATTAACAAATGCTTTATTAATTTCTGGTTTATATCATTCATTTCCGCCAGATTTTGAGTTACAATTTTTTCCCCATTTTCCCCCTACCCACCACCCCAGAATAGCAGTCCCACAAGATATCCCCTCATCCAATCTGCTCTCTCCCATATCTTCTCCCATACCCCCTTTGACTTTACCATTAGGGCGAGGTGAGTCTCTGTGTCCCAGTGCCTCAACATTTTATCTCCCAATTACATGCAAAATAGTATTAATAATAGTATTTATATATATTTGAGACATTTAATTTTAAAACCTCGAATTTCAGATCCAGGGAATGTAAATTTTTAAGATCTTCCCTGCCCCTAGGTTAAGTGCACCTGGAGCCTGTGGTGGGAGGATTGTTTCTTAGGAGATAACTGTGATTGGGCAATGGGTCAAGAGGGTTGTTATATTCTCTGACCCAGGAGAAGGCTAATGTGAGACATTGTTTTGGGGCTTACTTTGAGAAGTGTTGTGTAATTTGACCAGATGAGACTCTGGGCAGCCATTGAAAGCCCCCCTGGCTTTGAAAAATCTAGATGGTGATACTTCCCTCTCTGGTAACTGTGATTTGGTATGGATGTAATAGTTGGACAGTTGGAGGCCTGTATGCTTGAAATGTTTCTGTCTGTATACTCTGAAGTTCGGGGTACTGACCTTTCCCCCCTGAACTAGGTCAATTATATGTTTGATTGATTAAAGCAAGATTGTTAACGCATTTTGAGTTGCTTTCCTTTAGAAAAGCAGGTCTAAGAACCTGTGTTGGCAGCCACCCTGGGGATGTTGGGGTGCTTGCTGCTATAGGGTGCTGAGAATATAATGTGTAAAACAATGGGAATCAGTTCAATGCAAAGCTCTATTGTAAGCAAAGGGGAAGAGAGAAGAAAAGAGGACCCAGGCAAAAACACCAACTTAGAGTATGACTCATATTAGGACAGTGCTATGCTGGGGGACACAAAAATGCAGCAGGGAGGACATGTTTCTTGTGGAGGGGAAGGTGTGCTCCAAAGTACCCTTCTTTTTAAAAACAATTTATTGTGTGTTTATTTAAAATATTCTTTTCTTTTTAAATTTTGAGTTCCAAATTCTCTCCATCTCCCAATGGTTGAGAAGGTAAAGTAATATGATATCAATTATATGTGTTAAATCATGCAAAACATATTTCCATATTATCCATCTTTCAAAAAAAAGCAAGAAAAATAAAGTGAGAAAATTATACTTCAATTTGCATTCAGAGTTGGATAGCATTTTTTCATCATGAGTCCTTTGGAACTGTCTTGGATCACTGGATTGATCAGAGTAGCCAAGTTGTTCACAGTTGATCATCATTGCAATATTGCCTATACGATGTACAATGAACTCCTGGTTCTTCTGACTTCACTTTGCACCAGTTCATGAAAGTTTTGCCATATTTTTCTGAAACCACTCCCCTCATTACTTCCCATGGCACAATGGTGCTCCATCACAATCAATCATATGCCACAACTTATTCAACCATTCCCCGCCTTATAAGCATCCCCTCAATTTCCAATTCTTTGCCACCACAAAAAGAACTGCTAGAAATCTTATTGCACATTCTTTGAAGTTTTTGGGATACAGACCTACTAGTGCTATTTCTGGGTCAAAGGGTATGTACAATTTTATAATCCTTTGGACTTAGTTCCTAATTATTCTCCAGAATGGCAGGAACAATTCAATACTCCACCAACAGTTCATTAGTGTACCTACTTTTCCCCTACCCCTTCTGCATTTGTAATTTCTGATAGGTATGAGGGGCTACCTCAGAGTTGTTTTAATTTGACTTTTTCTAATCAATGGTGATTTAGAGCATTTCCCCCCCATATGATCATAGGCAACTTTGATTTCTTCTGAAAAATTTTTATATTACTTCATTTTCTATGATACCTTTTAAGGAAAGTGTAATTTCCCTGATTATCCCTTTTAATTAGGTCTGTTTTTGCTTTTGCTTTGTCTGAGATCATGATTGCTACCCCTGCCTTTTTTCCTTTAGCTGAAACATAATTAGATTCTGTTCCAGTCCTTCATTTTATTGTATTATCATTTTTTAAGGCAATCAGGGTTAAGCTAGTAAACATCTGAGGCTGGATTCAAACTCAGGTCCTCCTGAAATCAGGACTAGTACACATGCTCAGTTGAGGAATTTTTAATCACTTTCTTGCGTAATTTCAAATCATTTCCCAGAGTGTTGGATCAGTTCTCATACAGGCCAATAGTATATTCATGTGCCTATCTTCCCACAGTTCCTTCAACACTGGCTGCTTTCAAGGGTGTGCCAGTAAATGTTTACTATCTACCTCTGGAGTGGGTGGGGGGAAGGGGAAGGCTGTACATATGACAAAATTTTTTTAATTTTCATTTTTAATTACAACTGTACAACAGACCATTTTATTCCTGCATCTTTTCAATGGTTTCTTCTTTATATTTTCCCTCCTTTCCAACTTGTCGGGATTTGGCTTTACGCTCGAGAATCTTTGCGATCTTTGTCCAGTTTTAGTCTAGTGAGAACTACCTTACTAGGGTGAATTCCCACACGGACAGTTGTGCCATCAGCTTTTTCACGTTGTACACGCTCAATACAGATGACGTATTTCTTTCTGTAAACCTGAACTACCTTGCCAATTTGCTGACCTTTGAAGAGTCCACGAACCACCTGGGCCTCATCATCCTTCCGGATGGGCATCGAGCGCATGTTGTGTTTCTGCCTCAGCTCCTTGGAGAGTGGGAACTACATGACCTTGTGCCGGATGTGCGAGGGCGCATTGAAGTGTCTCTTTTGGTTCTTGCTTCAGTCCGAGGTCACGAATGGATTAAACTTCATTTTGTCTAAACGAGGGGGGGAAGGGGCCAAAGGAGGTAGATAAAGACGCGCGGCTATGGCACTTTAACGTTCCCCAACCCCGCCAGGAGCAGGTATTACTCTCCCCATGATAGTGAGGAAGGAGCTGGCCTTACAGCGTGGCCGGGTCGGGGCCTCCGGCCTCCATCGGGCCCACATGAGAAATTTTTAAGTTTAATCAGCATTACTAACATTTTACCCATCACTTTCTTGAGTCTAGACAATGACCAAAACAATAAATCAAGCCCGATTTGTAGTGTTTGCCTATTTCCAATTCCTGTCTGTGGGGGCAGAGTAGGAATGATGCCCATGAAGACTAGAACTTCAGAATTTTAAGTCTGAGAAGTGCTTTATATAGATCACCTCATTTAAATCTAGTAACCTAGGTATAATTATTCCCATTTTACAGATGAGGACTTGCCTGTGGTCATGTGGCAAAAAAGTGTCAGAAGTGGGATTAGAGACTAGGTTTTCTTGATTTCAAGTCTAGCACTCAATTCAGCAAACATTTATTGACTACCTACTATATGCCAGGCACTCTGCTAAGTGTTGGGGTTACAAAGAAAGGCAAAAGACAGTCCCTCCCCTCAAGGAGCTCAGAGTCTCAAAGAACTATGGATCAATGAGATAAATGTATGGGATAAAAGGGAGATAATCACAGAGGGAAAGCATAAGCTGCTATGCTACACTTTCACTAACTAGCTAGGAGATTTCCAGCAAGTCATCTTATCTCTCTGGCTTCAGTTTTCTTATTTGCAAAATAAAAATGTCTGAGCTCCTATCACCTCTCACAGTTTATCAATGAGAACATTGGATCTGGAATCTGAGGACCTGTGTTCAAATCTTGACTTTACTACTAGTAAGTAAAGTGGTTGTAGTGTTGGTCAAACTACCTAACATCCCAATCCACTAGTTGCTGTGTCTATACAATAAGGGGTTTGGGCTTAGATTATCTCCTCTAGCATGAAATCTGATCCAATCTAACTGTATGGTTACATGAGCAAAGCAATATAGGACATTCAGGGGTAGGGAACATGTGGCCTTCTAGGTCCTTGGGTGCTGTCTTTTGGTTGAGTTCAAGTTTTAAAAACAAATCCTTTTATTAAGGGGATTTGTTCTATGAAGTTTGGATTCAGTCAAAGGGCAGCACTTGAGGACCTAGGGGGCCACATGTGACCTTGAGGCTGCAGGTTCCCCACTGCTAGACATCCTTTGGTCTAGAAGGAACTTGTATCCCAGAGGACAGGTTTCTCTGGGGTTCTTGTTAGCACTCAAGTTAGAACCTGACTTACTTCAGCCTTGCTGGAACTTTTAAAAAAATACAGCACCAGTTCACAGGCTTTTCTCTCATTCTGGACAGCTGGGAACCCAATTCCTCATTTTTTTTAATCAAAAGGAAGGAAGGAAACAAGTCTTTATTAAATACTTACTATGCACCAGATGCTGTGCTAATTCTTTACAAACAAGGTCTCATTGTATCCTCACAGCAGCTTTTGTCATCATTTCCATTTTAGAGTTGAGGAAACATACAGAAGCTTAGTGACTTGCCCAGGGCCACACAGTTAGTAAATTTCTGAGGCTGGATTTGAATTCAGGTCTTCCTGACTCCAGGCCCAGCACTCTACCCACTATTGCACCACCAAGTTACGTTGGCAAGATGGAATGGAAAAACACAGAACTTGAAGCCAGGAGACCCAGATGAAGTCAATGTTCTCTGCACAGTGCCACCTAGTTGCCCCCAAAATAGCTTCGTAGAGGTTAAATGAGGCCCACTTTCAGTTCTTTGAGAGTCAGTGTGATCAGTGAATGGAGGGCTGGTGTCAGAATGAAGTCTGTCTGGTATCAAGTTCTGTTTCAGATACATATTGCTCTGGGTCCCATGGCAAGTCACACAACCAAGATTCTAAATTGCAGAATAGCTGTGGATGAGTTTTAGTAAAGATTCAAGCATATGTGAACTTTGTACTTTGCACCTCCTACTTAAATGTATAATTGAAATTAAGAGGCATAGTTGGGTAATTCATTCCTGGTTACCATTGTTTGTTGAAAGAATCAGGGTCACTTTGAGAATGGCATTGCAGAAAATGGTCTCATCCCTACCAAAATACAGTGTGCTAGAAGAAGACCCAGTAGTAATAGTCGTGTAGGTATGAAGCTCCATGGACCCAGCCAGAACAAGGACAGCAGTAGGTAGGGTGCAGTGTGAGATCTGGAGCCAGAAAGACTTGAGTATGAATCCCACCTCTAACACTGCTTAGCTGTGGGACCATGGCCAAGTCACCTAATCTCTCTCAGTCTCAGTTTCCCCCTTTGCAAAATAGGAATAATAATAATAGCACTTGTTTCACAGAGTTGTTGTGAGATCAAATGAGATAACACTGGGCTTTGTAAACCTGAAAACATGATATAGATTCTATGGGTTGCAAGAATTTTCAGGCTCCTTGCTAGTCATCAAAGGCTACAGATAGGTAAATTGCTGTTTATTTATGTGTTCAAGAGTGGGACACACACCATGAGTAGAGGATGGACATATGTGCCTCATAGCTCTGAGGAAGACATATCTATATCTATAGTTCCATATCTATCCTTTTATGTATGTGTGTATCTATCTATCTATCTATCTATCTATCTATCTATCTATCCATCTTTCTATGTGTGTCTATGTATCTATCTGTGTATCTAACTGTGTATCTGTCCATCTGTGTATCTATCCATCTACGTATCAATGTATCTATCCATTTAGGTATCTATGTGTAGATCCATCTATGTATCTATCTATGTATGTATCTAACTGTATCTATCCTATGTATTTAACTAGGTATCTATCCTATGTATCTAGATCTTTTCTTCTTACATAAAAAAGGGAAGAGAAACAAGCAAACACTGCTATTTCTGTAATTGTGGTCATCAACTGACTGAAATCCTGAAAAAAGTGAAAAGTTCACTTACAAATTCCACAGTCATCAGAGCAATCAAATACCCAGTTCTGCCAGTCACTGCTGCTTCCATGGCTTATGGTGCTATACGGTGGCTGATTCATAATGGATTATTTTTTGAGGAAGGAAGAATTCGTAGCTTTACAGGCTGAGAAAGCAAAAGAATAAAAAGCTTAATTGTGTTGGTGCTGGATAATGTGTGTGGTTTTGGGGTTATGACGCCAAATGAATATGGAAGAAAAGAGGAAAGAATATTTTATCTTTAGCTCCTTCTTCTCTCTTTATTCTTTATCTCACTCAACTCAATCGATCAACACTTATTAAGTGTGTACTATGTGCCAGGCAGGGGCAGTGGATAGTGCTGGACCTGGAGGCGGGAAGACTCATCTTCATGAGTTCAAATTCAGTCTCAGACACTAACTAGCTGTGTGATCCTGGGCAAGTCCCTTAAAGGAAGGTCCCCAATTGAGCTAAGAGGAACTGTTTATATTTATAAACTTTGGAACACTTAAATGAACTATTTATACAAATTATTTGGCCTTGATTTTTAACTCTTAGAGCATAAATCAGTGGGGATTTCCCCCTCCATTTCCTTTACTTTCATTTTGTGTGTGATCATGTGCCTCATCAGTGAAGATATTTTTGAGTTTGAACCCCAATATGTGTATATTTATTTTAAAATTATATACATGTCTTGCTGCACTAACAATTATGTAAAGAGTATATACTGTAAAAATGGAATGTAAAAAATAAGATAAAGACAAAATAATGTGATCAAAAGTTTCTTTTTAAAAAATTAATTTTCAATTTTCAACATTCACTCCCATAAAATTTTGAGTTTTAAATTTTCTTCCCTTCTCTCCTCTCCCCCCTCCACAAGATAATGTGCATTCTGATATAGGCTCTACATATACATTCATATTAAACATATTTTCACATTAGTCATGTTGTAAGAAGAATTAGAACCAATGGAAAGAACCATGAGAAAAAAGAAACAAAACAAAACAATAAAAGAGCAAATAGTCTGCTTCAATCTGCCTTTGGACTCCATGGTTCTTTCTCTGGATGTGGACAGCATTTTCTATCATGAGTCTTTTGGAGTTGTCTTAGATCCTTAAGTCTCTGAGAAGAGCTGAGTCTATCAAAGTTAGTCATCACACAGTGTTGTATTTACTATGTACAATGTTCTCCTGGTTCTGCTCACTTCATTCATCATCAGTTCATGTAAGTCTTTCCAGGTTTTTCTGAAGCCTGCCTGCTCATCATTTCTTATAGTACAATAGTATCCCATTATATTTGTATACCACAACTTGTTCAGTCATCCCCCAATTTATGGGTATCCCCTCAATTTCCAATTCTTGACCACCACAAAAGAGTTGCTATAAATATTTTTGTACATATGGGTCCTTTTTGATCATAAAGATTCTTGAGTGAGGAGCTAACATGATTAGATTTGCACTTTAGGGAAGTCCCTTTGGCAGCTGGATTGGGGTGGGGAGAAGAATGACATGAGGTCAGTTAGAAAATGCTCAAAACAGTCCAAGCACGGGGTAATCAGATGCAGGACAGAGATGGCAGCTGCATGAATAGAAAGAGGGGCACAGAGGGGAGAGATGTTGAGGGGTTGACAAAATTTGGAAACTAATGTGGATGTGGAGAAAGGGACAGTGAGAAATTGAAGATGACACAAAAAATGTGGGTGACTGGAAGAGTGGTGTTATCCTTGATAGTAATAGGGAAATCTGAAAGATGGGTAGGTTTTGGCAGAAAGATACTATCTGCAATACAGATCCCAATCCATTCTTGCCTGCTCATCTTGTGTGATTTAATCTGCCTCCCTCTCTCCTGCCCCAAAGTACAGAGCCCACTTTTATGGGGCTATCTGAGAAGGCCATGAGATAGTCTTTGCAGCAGAACAAATGAGGCAGAATTTTTCCAATGAGATCTGTGAGGCTGCTATGGATAGCTCCCCTAAGGGTCTGGCATCTGGCTCTGAAAGGATGGCTGAGAGCTTTCACAATAGAGGGAGAGGTTAGAACTCAGTTTGTTAGGAAATTATGGTAGCTGTGGTTCTATGGGAGACAAGATGTGACCTGTCTTCTCACTTCTGACTAATTAATCACACACCTTAGAGACAAACCAGGGCTCCCCTGGAGTGAAACCATGGCCCTCCCCTTTGGAGATCATGGGTCAAAAGGGTGAAAACACAAACAAAGTACATTCTTACCTTTTTGTGTTCTGAACTGAAGCCTGGAAAACTTTGCTATGTATACTGTGAGCACAAAAGGTGTTTGATTTTAAAAGAAGTAATTTGAACCCAATTATAGAATCCCAAGCACAGAAAACAGGGTGTGTCACCTATCCCATTAATTTGTAGATGTTGATGTGAGGGGTCCCTTCTCTTTTTTTTCTTTCAGTTTTTAAATGTTTTTATTTCAAGTTTTGAGTTCAAATTCTTTCCCTTTCCCCCTCCCTGAGATGGTAAACAATCAGATATAGGTTATACATGTGCAATTATGTAAAATATTTCCCCATTAGTCATTTTGTGCAAGGAGACTCCATTAAAAGAAAAAAATGAAAGAGAGTGAAAAATAGCATGTTTCAGTCTGTATTAAATCTATATCAGTCCTTTCTCCAGAGGTGGGTAGAATGCTTTATCATTAGTGCTTTGGGATTGTCTTGGATCATTGTATTGCTGAGAATAGCTAAGTCATTCATAGTTCTTCATAGAACAATATTGCTGTTACTGTATAGAATGTTCTCCTGGTTCTGTTCACTTCTCTCAGCATCAGTTCATGTAAGTCTTTCTAGGTTTTTTTTTTAAACCATGCTACTTGTCATTTCCTTTAGCATGATAATATTCCATTATAAACATATACCACTGTTTAGTCATTCCTTAGTTTAGGCATCCCTTTGATTTCCAATTCTTAGCTACCACAAAAGAGCTGCTATAAATGTTTTTGTACAAATAGGTCTTCCCCCCACACTTTTTTGGATGTCTTTGGGATATAGACCTAGCGATGGTATTGTTGGATCGCAGGGTATGCAGTTTTATAGCCCTTTGGGCATAGTTCTGAATTGCTCCCCAGAATGGTTGGATCAGTTCACAACTCCACCAATAGTGCATTAATGTCCCAGTTTTCCCACATCCCCTCCAACATTCAACATTTCCTTTGTTCTTTTGTCATATTAGTTAATCTGACAGGTGTTAGGTGGTATGTCAGAATTGTTTTAATGCAAATTTCTCTAATCAATAGTGATTTAGAGCATTTTCTCATATGACTATCGACAGCCTGGATTTCTTTGTCTGAAAACTGCCTGTTCATATCCTTTGATCATTTATCAATTGGGGAATGACTTGCATTTTTATAAATTTGACTCAGTTCTCTATATATGAAAAATAAGACTTTTATCAGAGATACTTGTTGCAAATTTTCCCCACAATTTTCTGCTTTCCTTATAATTTTGGTTGTATTGGTTTTGTTTATGCATTGAATAATCAAAATCATCTATTTTACATTTTGTAATGCTCTACATATCTTCTTTGGTCCCAAATTCTTCCATTATCCATACATTAGACATAAACTATTCCATGTTCTCTTTATATGTAAATCATGTACCCATTTTGACCTTATCTTGGTCTATGGTGTGAGATTTTAGTCTATACATAGTTTCTGTGATTACTTCTTTAAATGATAAAGTATTTGGGAAAAACATAAGGCCTCCAATTATTTTCTGAAATATTTCCCAGTGTTAAACCATGCTACTATAATTAAACACAATATGTAACTTCAGTTCAAACTTACAAAACATAAGGTTTACTCTTGTTCAAACAAGAACCGTTTGGTGGGCTGTTGGGAGACCCAGGCTGGGTACATTCACATTATAACTTTATTCATTTCATACATTCTAGTTTAAATTTTGTCAGGTGAGAAAAAAAAGTTCACTACTCTTGAAAGTTAAAATTTGCCATCTAGTCCTGAAAGGAGATGAGAATATCAGCAAGGAGTGAGCAAAAAGCTGCCATGGAAATGGGATAAAATTAAGAGGGATGGTTTTATTGTAGATCTTTCCTTTTGCTAAAAGATCAGTTAATGGGTTTGTGACTTACCTTGCTGAAAAATTTTTCCCCTTCTTTCTTTTGTATTTTATATATTCTTCATACACATTTATTTTCTGCCACCTCTTTCTTATTCTCTTCTCATTGAATAATACAAAAAATAAAACCTTCCCAAATAGACAATCCTGTTAATAATTTAATAGCAATAGCTAGGTGGTACAGTTGATAGAGTGCTGAGCCTGGAGTCAGGAAAATCTGAGTTCAAATCTTGCCTCAGACACTTACTAGCTGGGCGAGCCTTAAGCTACTTAACTGCTGCCTGTCTCAGTTTCCTTATCTGTAAAATGAAGATAATAATAGCACCCACTTCTCAGGGTTGTTGTGAGGATAAAATGAAATAATATTCATAAAGAGATTTGCAAATCTTTAAAGTACTATATGGATCCTAGATATTATTATTATTATTTCAGAAGATTGTACTGAGTTGAACTTTTAGGCCTTTGATTAATAAGTTCTAGCCCTTGTTCTGAGGAATATGTTCTAGACCTTGTTTCATGGCCAACTTCAACTTACAGCATGAGCTTTTGCTTGTATTTCTCTAGGAAGGGTGTAGATGTGCCCATCCGACCCCTCTAGACTCAGTAAAGATTCGCTGGGTATGAATTACTTGTCTTGGACCATGGTGGGAGAAACCACTATTTGTGCTAGCTCTTACAAGGGAATCTGCATTGCAGTGTTGGCCCTTTTTCCTGGTTTCCCTTTTCAGAAGTCAGATCAGAGCACAGCAGGTGCACAAAGAGGCATCTGGCTTCTGGCTGGAAGGGGCACATGGAGGGAATCAGCTACAGAACTTTTCATGGCTATCTTGGAGCAGAGACACATGGGAATCCCATATCTATTTGGCCATATAACCAAGTATAGTGGCAATCACACTGGCATACTCAGGATGGCTGCTAGCACAGTTCTTATACTTGCTTTACTAGGAAAGATAGCTGTTCAAAGGGTCAACAATCTTTTTTAATTACATTCATTAGTTCAGGGGAAAAATCAGTACCATGAACTTCAGAGAAAATCCAAACAAAGAAAATAGAGAAAATATAAGCACAGAAATTAAGACCAATAGACAGTGCTGTCTGAAAAATTAGCACAGATCAACAGACAGATTCAACTGTCTGACCAAGGCAATACATACATAGTTACCAGAGAAAGAAGCACCAATATCTGGGTTTTTTAAAAGAGTGGAGGTAACTCGATAACGGCTACCCAGAGTCTCATCTGGTCAAATCACAAGACCATTCTTCCAATGAATGAATCCCAAAGCAAAATGCTAACCTCAGAGTATATATACTCTTTTTAGTGCCAGAGAGCACCACAAAAGGTGTGAAAGCCTTCCTAGAAGCAAACCTCCCCTAAGTAAGCTTCCCGTAATGGGCTGCAGGTGAAGCCTATTAATGAGTGGGGAAGATCTTAAATCCCATTAACATTACACCTAGGAAGAGAGTTCCTGGATTCCAAATTCCTGACCCCAAAGGCAGTGGTGTAACCTCTCAGCCTGAGAGACAGCTGTTATGGGCAACACAGTGTTCTGAGTGGTTCCTGAAACTTCCTATAATATCCTTTTAAAATATTGTGCCATTCATAGGAAGAAATTTAGTGGTGAAAAGAACAGAAACAATACTTGGATGTGAAGGAAGAGTCATACCAACTTTCTTTTTTTAAATTAAAAATTTTTTTTTAAATTTTACAAATGCTTTATTAACTTCTGGTTTACATCATTCATTTCCACCAGATTTTGAGTTACAATTTTTCCCCATTTTTCCCCTACCCACCACCCCAGAATAGCAGTCCCACAAGATATCCCCTCATCCAATCTGCTCTCTCCCATATCTTCTCCCATACCCCCTTCGACTTTACCATTAGGGCGAGGTGAGTCTCTGTGCCCCAATGCCTGAACATTTTATCTCCCAATTACATGCAAAATAGTATTAATAATAGTATTTATATAATTTGAGACATTTAATTTTAAAACCTCGAATTTCAGATCCATTCCCTTCCTCCCTTGTCACCCATTCCCTCTGGGAAGATAAGCAATTCAGTATGTGTTGTACATGTATAGCTATGCAAAACATTACCATAGTAGATATATTGTAAAAGGCTGCTTATAATTCCCTCCCACCCCCCACTTGGTCCATTCCCTACTTTGATCCTGTCCCTCTTCTATAGTGGGTACTTCCAACCTCCCCTCCCCCCAGAATGCCCTCCCCTCCATCATCCCCCCTTTCATCCCCCTTCCCCCTACTCTCCTGCAGGGTGAGATATCCCATTTAGTATGTATGTCATTCTCTCCCTGAGCCAGATTCAATGAGAATATGGTTTTGCCTTTTTGCCTTCCTGTTCTTCCCCTTCCCTGCAACCACTTCCCCTTGCTTCTTCTACATGAGATAGTTTACCCTACCCTGTCTCTCCCCATCTCCTCTTGCCACTCCTCTCTCACCTCATAACTTCACCCTTTAAGTATCTTCCCTTCCCACCAAATTCAACCTGTGCCCTCTATCCATGTATAACTGTAAACATATATACACACATTCACATATGCATTCATATGCCCATATACTCTTCTTCCATTATTTTCATACTGAGAAAGGTTTCATCAGTCACAGTTATTGTTTTTCCATGTAGGAATGTAAATAGTTCAACTTTGATAAGTTCTTTTTGATTTCTTTTCCCTGATTATCTTCTCAGGCATCTCTTGCTTCTTGTGTCTGGATGTCAAATTTTCTATTCAACTCTGTTTTTTTCCTCAAGAGTGCTTGAAAGTCCTCTATTCCACTGAATGACCATATTTTCCCCTGAAACAAAATACTCAGTTTTGCTGGGTAGATGACCCTTGGCTTCAATCCCAGCTCTTTTGCCCTCTGGAATATCATATTCCATGCAGTGTAGAAGCTGCCAGGTCCTGAGCTATTCTGATTGTGTTTCCACAATATTGAAATTGTTTCTTCCTGGCTGCTTGGAGAATTTTCTCCTTGATCTGGGGATTCTGGAACCTGGCTATAATATTCCTGGGAGTTTTCTTTTTGGGATCTTTTTCAGGAGGTGATCTGTGGATTTTTTCAACCTCTATTTTGCCCTCTGGGTCTAAAACATCAGGGCAATTTTCCTTGAGAATTTCTTGAAGGGTGATTTCTAGGTTCTTTCTTTGATCATGGCTTTCAGGTAGTCCAATAATTTTTAAATTGTCTCTCCTGGATCTATTTTCCAGGTCAGTGGTTTTTCCCATGAGATATTTCACATTGCCTTCTATTCTTTCATTTGTTTGGATCTGTTTAACAGCATCTTGATTTCTCATAAAGTCACTAGCTTCCATTTGCTCCAGTCTAACTCTGAAGGAATCAATCTCCTCAGTGAGCTTTTGAGATTCTTTTTCCATCTGGTAAATTTGGCTTTTTAAGGCATTCTTCTCCTCATTGCCCTTTTGGGCCTCCTTTGCCATTTGAGTTAGTCTATTTTTTAAGGTGTTATTTTGCTCAGTCAGGCTGACTCTCATTTCATACTTTTCCTGCATCCTTCTCATTTCTCTTCCCCATTTTTCCTCCACTTCTCTTATCTGCTTCTTAAGGTCCTCTATGGCCTGTAACCCGCTCATATTTTCCTTTGGGGCTTTTGGAGCAGGATTTCTGACCTCACAAGCCTCCTCCTGTTCCCTGCTTCGATCCTCTTTGCCCCCAAAATAGGAGTCTAATGTTGCATTTTTCTGTTTATTTTGTTTCTTTTGCCTAGGCATGTTGCCACTTAATTACTTGACTTTTGGGCTTGTTGCCGCAGTAGGATTCTGCCACCAGACAGGGGAGCTTCCGTCCCGAATGTTGGGGTCTTCACAACTTCTGGTTCTGGCAAGTTGGATGCCCACCCCAGACCTCCCCCCAGATCACAATCCAGAAACAAGCAGGTTAAAACAAGAGGGATGCGTTCCCCAAATACTGGTCCCAAAGTCCACAGGGCACTAACCTCTTACTTTTTCCTAGGCATGTCTGTGTTGATAATTCTGGAATCGCCATAGCTGCTGGTGTTCTGGGGTCTCAGCCCAGCCACCCTGGGGCTAAAACTGCGGCTCACACAGACCTGGGCTTGGTTCTCCCTGCGCTGGGCTGCTGGCTCCCAGAGCACTGCGCTGGCCCTTCCTGCAGGGCTGCTGGGCTGACTTCAGTGGGTGGTCAGCTTTTCTGTGTCATTCTGTGTTTGCTGGGGCTCCAGAAGTTGTTCAGAGTCCCCTTTTACATGGTTTGGAAGAGGTCTGGTGGGAGAGCACCTTGGAAATGCTGTTTCTATTCCACCATCCATACCAACTTTCAAAGGATGTCAGATCTTGTCACTGTTATAGCTAAACATTTTGATGCAAAAAAGGAGTAGGAAAAACCCAAATCACCTTGTGAACAATGTAGAATGACATTTGACTTATAAGTCAATAGCCTGATAGTTTTGAGAGTTTGAGAAAGGACTTTCTTTTGTTAAAAACTATAAAAATATAAGCAAAAGAAAAACAGTTCATGGACTGAGATGCATTGGAAGACCACAGTGAAGGACCCTTGAAAGGCTTAGTCAATTTTGTGTCTAGTCTACCACAGGAAGAATCTACCCTTGAAATTTTGGATGCTTTATGACTGTAGGCATTATGTTCCCTTAGCTTATTTGTGTATACTTTTTATGACCAAAGAGTAGAAAACTAAAGAGAGAGAGAGAGAGAGAGAGAGAGAGAGAGAGAGAGAGAGAGAGAGAGAGAGAAAGAAAGCATAAAATGTTTGGAAACTGAGGCATTGTTTTTAAAAAGTAAAGGTGATTTCATGGGAAAAATTTGGTGAGCTTATCACCTTTTAAGTGATAAGCAAGGTCCCACTGAAGATCTAAGACCCCTAGAGAAGAGTTCATTATAGATTTCTGGAGAAAGGAAGGAGTATTTTCTTTTCTTTTCTTTTCTTTTCTTTTCTTTTCTTTTCTTTTCTTTTCTTTTCTTTTCTTTTCTTTTCTTTTCTTTTCTTTTCTTTTTTGCTTTTTGAGGGCAATTGGGGTTAAGTAACTTGCCCAAGGTCACATGGCTAGGTTTTTGTTTGTGTGTGAGTTAAGTGTCTGAGGCCGGATCTGAACTTAGGTCCTTCTGACTCCAGGGCCAACGCTCTACTCACTGCGCCACGTAGCTCCCCCGAAAGAGTATTTTCTTTCTTTTTTTTTTTGATTTAGCATGTTTTAATGTTGTCTCTGCTATAAAAAAAATGAATTTCCCATGAAACATTTGGCTTTACATGTGTTAATGGACAATTAATGCTACTGTTAAGTGTCTGGATTTCTTAACCAGTGACAAAGCTTTGCAACAACTTGATTATAATTACCAACATGTGAATCATACTTTTTTTTTTACTTAACACACAATCTACAGCAAAACTTAAATACTAGACCTATAAAACCTAACTGGATTAGTTGGATCCATTGCAATATTTGTGCTTATTTGTCTCAGAAGATAGGCTACTTGCAAAAATACATTTTCTTTTGCATTTCCCCACCCCATATTACACTGTAGAAGAAATACATTATTCAGTGCATTTCCTAAGAAATAAACTTCATTATAGTATATATCTCTCTCTCTGTATCTATGCTATAAAGAAAAAGCACAATGCAACTTTTAAGATTACCATTTAAAGAGAGGTAATAAACATATTAAGAGCTATAGACCCCCTCTCTAGTTGAGAAAGTTTAGTCATTTATCATAGATACTATTAATTTGTGCCAAGAATGAGGATGAAATTCAGTGCATAGTAGTAGCTTTGGACAATTTAAGGACATTCCCCCCCCCCCCCCATTTATCATTGAGTACCTATCTTGGGGCAATAATTAATAGCATTGCTATTTTTCTCCTGGTGGCACATGGACCACCAGCAGATCAAAACATGAACCCTGTGAATTTATGAACCATTTAAGAAATAACTGATTTACAGAATAATTTCTATTTAGTGGCTTGCTTTCCTCATGAACTGATACCAGATAAGAGGGAACAGATTTAAAATCTCTGAGAGGAATTGAAAGTTACATATCTGAAAGATTTTCACTAGAGTGGTTAAATACTAAAATGATGTCCCCAGAGAGGCATGTTGAGACTCCCATTCTCTGCAGCCATTTATGAAGGACAAAACATTCATCTGTCTGGGTTGGGTTAAGAGTCTTATTGCAGTCCTGACTGCAATAAGAAGATTGAGCCTATTCTTTTTGGAGGATTAGACCTCCTTGACAAGTTTATGCCAAGTTAAGAAAGCATCTGCCTTCACCCTCCCTTGAAATGTCTGTATCATATATCTTTATCTCCAATATGCCATCTGGGAAATGGGAAAGAAATCTTACTGATAGATGAGTTGCTAAAATGAGAAAAGGCCAGATTACCTTATCCTTCTTCCAGGAACATTCCTCAGGATGATAAGGGATTTGGATTTAGCTTTGAAATTCAAAGAGCGAGGGAGCAACTCTGCCCAGTGCTCTGCAGAGACCATTCCTCCCAATGCTTAAATGGGGCCCAGCAGCAGAATTGGGAGCAAGCTGGCTGCTTTGGTAGGTAATCTTAATGTGCATTTATACTGTTTCTTTATGCAATACTGGAAACTCCAAGAATATAATCACACTAAAATTTATATTCTATATGTGTGTGGTAGGTGTGTGTGTGTTAACATGTATATGGAAGTGTATCTATACTGACACATGGTATGTATCTATCTAGGCAAATGTTAATTTGGTTCCCGAGTAACAGTCACCCTATATTGGCAGGCTGGGACAGTTCATGTGACCATTCGGTAAAACCTGTGTGATTTGCATTTAAAGCATTACAACATGAGTAACTTGTAAGTTATTGCTTTTGATTACATAGTAAAGAAGACCTCACCGTTCTGTCACAAGACATCTATGCAGAATGTTTGACAAATTTCCTTTTCAAGTAATAGTTAGATTTTTAATCAGCAGCTCTACACACGGCAGTAGATGCTCCGAGAACTATTTTTCTGGGGGGGGGGGATGGAGAGAGGAGGGGATTTGACCTTTAGCAATTTCATTTGATCTGAAAATTGATGCCAGGAGTTACTTAAAAGTCACCGAAAGCTGAGCATCTCAACTGCTTACTGCTCAGGAAGGCTTGGCAGGGGCTGGCTAAAGCTCTCAGCTTATGTTCATCCTTACCTGGAAAAGGTTTCTGTTTTACTAATGCAGCCTTGTTTCAGAACAGTTTGTATTAAGAACACTCTAAAAGGCTTAAAAGCAGTGTTGATCTGGAACATTCTGGAGTCCTGGAAGGTCTCATTTTCTGTCGAGACATGACCCCTTTACATGTATTTTGCCACAGAGCCATGGTCATATGGCAGGCAATCTTATTTCAGGCACTTTTTATACATGTTCATCTGGAATAAAAATCTGCATGAATCATTTCTGCATAATGGAAAGTGAATGTTTCCCATCCCAGAATAGAGAACAAGTTGCCACCTGGTCTGTAAAAAGCTCTTCTCCATCACGACATGGTGGTGATTGTTCAGCCTGGAGACATCTTTGAGGTGCCTTTTCCAGCTTCAGTACAAAGATTTGAGACATAAAACCCAAATTACCCAGTTTCTACTTTAAAAAAAAAACAAAAAAGGTGAAAGTACACTAAAATGTATCAAAGAAAATTTCCACCACTATCAAAATAAATAACAGGATCCGACCCAACGGTCTGTCTTTAAGCTCTTGGACGAAATGCAATGGAATGTCAAATGTAGAGTCTCCTAGAGACTAGCTGCTGGTAGGCAGCAGTATCTCCATATCTTTGCCATTGGCTACAACAGCAGTGGCAGAGCAGCTATTGGAAAGGTCATGCGTGGTGCCTAAAGAGGTGGCCTGTGAAGGGGTTCTGGTTAGTGGAGTGGTAGGGGATGGTGCTGGGGTAAGGCCAGGATTTTTGGGAGGGATGGGTGGAGGGTTCCCTCTTTCAGCTCTGGGAATGGTGGGCGATTTGATTCCAGGAGACAGGGGGCTCAGAGGGCTGGAGACTTTCCCTGGAGTGGGTGAATGGCTGGTTTCACTTCTTGGGCTGGTGGTATTGGCCAGATTGCGATAGTCTGTGCCGAAGGGAGAGCTGTTGGGAGAAATGGGCTTAATGGGCCCTTGTTGGCTGGTGAATCTGGAGAGCACTTGAGTGACTGTGTTTCGGGCCAACTGCTTGGC
This sequence comes from Gymnobelideus leadbeateri, assembly GCA_011680675.1. Lineage (NCBI taxonomy): Eukaryota > Metazoa > Chordata > Mammalia > Diprotodontia > Petauridae > Gymnobelideus > Gymnobelideus leadbeateri. The sequence continues at coordinate 2,444,267 of WOXC01002467.1, read as the reverse complement.
AGCAGAGTTATCCACAAGGGTGGGCGACAGATCTTTGGAGGGTGGGCTCTGCAGGCCACTGGTCTGTTGGTCCTGATCAGCTTGGGCCTGGAATTTGTGTCGAGCTGCATGAAACCGTTGGTTGATGCCCACTTGGTAGGACGATTGGTAGCCAGGGCTGTTGGCTGCTGACCCCACTAAGCGTTTAGTTAAGACTGGTGAAGAACAGGGGGAGGAGGTCAAAGAGGAAACAGCAGTGCTATTTGGAGACAGAGAGCTCCCTGTGGAGGGGAGGTGAGTGGCTAGGGGAATGGGAGGTTCTGTCCCTACAGGAGACCCACCATTCTCTACCATATTATCTTGGGTGGACCCAGCAGATTTCTCTCGTGGTGGCGTCAGACTTTCTGCCCCACTGCTGGGTAACAAATCCCTGTTGGTTTGCATTCCCATGTCACAATGGCCATTGGTTTTTGCATATGGTGAGTGCACGGATGGGGAAGGGCCTGGTGACCCAACAGTTGTTGCCTTGCTTGCACTACTCCCTTGGCTTCTTTCTGCTGGAAGGTTCTCAGTCTGGCAAAGCACAGACAGGAGCCCAGGGGAGTGGGTGGTTGTGCCTCTGGACGCGGTGCCAGGTGCCCCGGCATGCTCCCCAGGACTGCCGCTTGGCTGCGCAGTCTCCAGGTCCCTCAGGGCCTTCCTCAAACTTTCCATTTCCTCCTTGAGAGTCTTGGTGCGGCTCTCCTCCCGCTTCAGCTTGGCCCGCAGCTGCTCCCTCTCAATGTCAAACTCTGACAGCTGCTTCTCCACCTGGGCCTCGGTCTGCAGGCCCCGCCGCCGCTCCCCGGCCAGCTCCTCCTCCAGCCTGCTGGCTCTTCTCTTTCTCCAGTCTCAGGCTCAGCTCCCCAGCTTTCTGCCCCTCCTCTGCGGCCTTGCTGGTGGCTTTCTTGCACTCCATCACCAGCATTGAAGAAAGCTGTTTGTGGCCGGAATCTCTCTTCCTCCAACTGGCTCGAGAGCTTCTTTTGCTCCTTTTCAAACTTTTTCACTTGAGACTTTTCAAATTCCAACTGCTGAGTCAGCCGTTCTTGCTCCTTCTCCAACATGTATGTGACATCATCTCCTTCAGCTGTATCTTGGGCATGTCTCTGTCTTTCTTCCTCAAGATCTAGGGTCACCTTGCGATGCCGACTTTCTGCAGCAGCCAGTTGGGACAGCATCCGCTCTTGTATGTTTCTGCACTGCTTCATCACCGCCTTAAGAACAGACAGGGGGTGGGGACTGACAGGTTGCTTATCTCCATGATTTTCCTCCTTGAGTGTTTCAAAGTATCTCTGTAGAGCCATTAAAGGATCACTGATGTTATATTTTCCATAGCGCTCTTCAATGAAAGTGTCTCTGTGTTGGGCCTTTAAAGCTTCAATGACAAGATCCCTTGCTTCTAGCTTGCCTTCTAGAATGCTGAAGAGGGTCAGGAGCTCCGGCTTGCTGAGTTTTTCCAGATTCATCCTGAATGCCTCCCCCCGGCGCTCTGGGCTCTGCTCCCAGCCGCCTCCGCCTCAACGCCTCCCATCCCAGGAGTATTTTCTAAGCAACAAAATTTTGGAATTCATCCTTCTAGAGAAAGAAGGAAGGTTCCTATATAAGTATCTTGAAGAAGGAAGAGGATCCCAATGTGACCCTCCAAACCTGAAAGAGTGGCCATAACATGCTACAATATGGGGAAACTGAAGACCTGGGCTTTGCCCTCTGTTAATACTGGGGTCATTGAGACTCTACAGGTTCAATGGGACAGTGGGCACCTGTATAATAATGCCAAATGTATTTTTTCTTTGGGAGGAGCCCCATGAAGCTAGATTTCTGAATGGATCTCTGCTGATGAAAGGACTTAATAAGTATTATAGGGTGGTCTTCCTAGTAATTATAAGTCTGTTTCCTATTTGATGGGAGTCCAAACAACAGGGTGATATTGTGAGTCTGGCGGATTGTAAGGCACTGGGGAAAGGTTAGATTTAGTAGAGAGAAAGGAGAATTGCATCAATATTTTTGTGTCTGTGAGTTCTTTATGTGTGTCAGTGTGTGTGTGTGTGTTTCTCTCTCTCCATTTTCTGTGGGGCAGAAAAAGACTGTCCTGCACTTAAGATGCCTTGTTGTCTACTGTACTTTTATGGGTTCTGGGAATTCTTTCCTCCATATCTGTGGAGACCTAGACACAAGTCATATTCTGCTATTCCCCAGAGCCAAGTGCAGGTGGTGGTGGAAAATTTCGAAGAGCTTGGAGCCCAGGTCTTGGGTTGCTGGACTTTCTTGTGTTTCCTCTCCTAATGTTTACATAGTATTTACTGTGTGTAAGCGGCTTTTTTCCTACTGTGCTAAGTGCTTTACATTTTTTATCTTATTTGATCCTCACAACAACTCTGGAAGATAGGTGCTACTGTTATCCTAATTTTACAGATGAGAAAACTAAGGCAAACTTAAGTGACTTGTCCAGGGTCACACAGCTAGTAAGTATCAGGGCAGATCTGAACTCATGAAGATGTGCCTTCCTGACTCTCAGCAGTCTATCCCAGTTGCCTACAAAAGTCCTAATGTAAATGCTAGTTATTACTATTCCTTCCTCACACTTTTTCCATCTAACAAAAGAGAAGTGTTGTCTTTTTGGGGAATGGATTCACACCATAGTAGGGAACTGTCACTGGTTTATCACACATGCAGAAATGACACTATTGGAAGGAACCTAGAAAATGCCATTTGTATTGTAAGAAACTGAAAGCTTTGGGGGCACAGGTTTTGTTTTTCTTACTCATGGGAGGCACGAGATGCAGAGAAAAGAGCTAATTTTGTAAGAGAATGGTTGGCAAAGAAATGAGATTAGGATTTCTGGATCACGGCTTACAATGTAGTAGTAACAGACATCTTGCCCCACCCCACTTTCCACATTTCCCTTCCCTCCCTCTCCATGTGAAGTATACCTAATACAAGCTGGTGACAATGAACTTATCAGGTGACCAGCAAATCTAATTGAAAGGACATTGAACTAAAAAGGATGGTAGAGGGAGAAGACTGTATATTCTCAAAGTTAGATAAGATAGAGAGAGTGATTCCAAAAGAATATTAAGGGGAGTGCCCAGAGCAAAGCACCCACTATAGAGAAAGGTCTTGAGTTCAATGACCTATGAAGGTTTATTGAAGGAACTAAGCACTTTTATAGTTTAGAGAAGAGAATGTGATGCATGATAGTTGGGTTTAAGTATTTTAAGAGTTTAATCTGGAAGAGTGTATAGACTTTTTTGTTTGGCCCTTGTGTTAATAAAAATAAAGGGGTTACAGTATTGCTCTTTTTTGCCCTGACCACATTTGGGCACAGCTGGTTTAGTTCTGGACACCTCATCTTAGGAAAGACATTGATTAGCTATTAAGTGTCCAGAGGAGGACAACCAATATGATGAAAGTTCATACCCGAACTCAGTGAAGGAAATGGCCATGTTTATCCTGTAGAACAACTGGGGGCTGTCTTTAAGTATATGAAAGGCTGGCACATTGAAGAGGGATTAGACTTTTTCTGCTTGGTCCTGGAGAATAAAGCTAGGGGCAGTGGATAAAAACTAGAAAAAAAATGAAGCTTGATGTCAGGAAAAACATCCTGATAATTTGAATTGTCCCCAAATAGAATGCACTGCCTTAAAGGTAGAGGGTGACCCTAATTGGAGCTCTTGAAGCAGAGTCTGGTGGTGATTGTTAGAAGGGGATTTTCATTCAGATGTAGACTGGACTAAACTCCCTTTCTGAGATTCTCTGATTCTGATTCCACATCTCTCTTTTCCCTGAAGAGGGAAACAAGGATGGAGAGATTCTCCATCTCTACTGTGTGAGGTAACAAAGACACTTACCCAGATTAAACTCGGAGGCTTCTCAAGGTAGAAAGCAGAAAGGAGTTTATTATGATTCTCGCAAGAAAAGGATGACTCGCACTGAGTGCATTCACTACATTCTCAGTGTCAGACCTAGCCAGGCGTAGAGAAGATACATACTTTTATAGCTCCAGCCCCATTACCTAATCACAATCCCCCCTCCCTAGCCCCCTTCCTCTTGGCTTATTCTCACAAGCTTTGAGGGCACAATATAAAACACGGTAAGTCTAAGCCAAAGATAGTGATGACATCTATATATTTATATATGTGTGTGTGTACGTATATATGTGTATATACATGTGTGTGTGCATATGTATGTATATATGTGTATACATACACATATAGATATCTATATCTATGTATATGTAGTAAGCAGATGCAGCTATTTTGTAAGTTTAGCAGTCCGTTAACTTTGGCACAACTCCCACATTTTTCAAGGCCCCCTTTTCCTTTGATTAATGAACAGACATGATCAAAATCTGTCTTTTTGTCCTTGTTCCTGTAACACTTCACAGCCAACTTGTCCTTACAGTAAAACTGGGCGAGGAACTAAGCAGATATGATTATCCTGCATATTCAGGAATCTAAATATTCTTGTACAACTCCCATCTTTGTTAGTCTCTTGACCTGGATAACCATGCAGATGTGCTTGTATCCTGTGTTCCTGTCCTCCTCTCCTGGAACACTTCAGGGTCATCAGCAGCTTGTTTTTACAGAAAAACGGAATTGAAAACCCCACTTTTAATTCTATGAGGGTCCCCTAGCCTACAAGTTTATGAGGGGTCTTCACTATACCTCACACATCTACCCTTTGTCTTATCTAACTTCCCTCCCTGTGTCCATCCAAACTGCCTCTTTTCTCATCTGTAGGATACAATATATGCACTGGGCCTTTGTTTATGCAACTCAGTCAACTTCTGTAGGTTTATTTCTTCCTATAGATGCAAAACATCAGGCATTTTGTTTCTACTTAATGATTTTTGTTGGTTTCAGATGGAATTCACATTCTTCTCTCCCTTTCCCCTAACCAATACTTTAGTATAGGGAGCACTTCTGGAAATAGTTTCTACTCTATTGGGATGCCTTGCCTGAGCAAAGAGACTCAATGTCACCTGCTTTCCTTTTAATAACTCATTTTACAGGAAAAAAGGTTAAATACTCGGCAAATGGGAAGATGGAGTTGGCTGACTCATGTGAGTCAATTGGACCTGACTTTGAATGACTTCCCTAAGTTCTTGTTTAGTCAACAAGAGTAACAGCTTTTGGAACTCATTTAAGTTTCATTTCCTAGTTCATTTTTCCTCCCCTTTTCTTGTAACTAAAGTTTCCTGTTTGGACCAAAGTCCAAGGGAATGTTGACTTCCTAGAAATTGTGCAGCAGTATCACTCTGAGGGCATCCCTCTGGAATGATTAGGCCATATGCTAAAAGGAGGATCACTGAAAAGTGATGGCTTTTGTTGTGGCTTAATTCCTCAGGACAAGAGGAAAGAAGGGGCTTGAGTGAAAAGTGATCTCAGATATAAAACTTTAAACTTGACCCATTAAAAAAAAAGTTGTTAGAGTGAGGAAATATTTAGTACAAATTCATGAAGAGCAGGATGAATATCAATGAGGCTGCATAGTATAGTTGATATTGGACTTTGAGATAGAAAGACCCCAGTTAAAAACCTGCCTATATGACCAAGGGCAGGAGAATCACTTAAGCCTTTTCTCAGTCTCAGTTTCCTCATCTCTGAAATGCAGATGATCAGAACTGTATTACCTATTGCTCATGGTTGTTGTAAGGCTCAAATGAGATGTTGTAACATATTTTAAAGTCCTATGTGGTTGGCATATACTATTATTCCAAGATACTTGCAATGAAATGTGTGCAAATTTTTATTTTTGTTTAATTTACTTTCCAAAGAATCAGAGAATTTCAGAATTGGAAGGGACCTGGTAATACAGTGGAAAGGGCATTGGATTTGAAGTCAGAGCAATCTGTAGCCTGTGATTCAATAATCTATTTGGATTATGGTATCATACTGTTTATTTAGCTAAGCTTGAGCCAAAACCCTTGGATCTTCTTCAGATAAATTTCTGCTTTATCACATCTCTTCTATCTTTGTACTTCTGAAGTAGATTTTTTTTGAACCCAGGGATAAGATTTTACATCTTTTTCTCTGTTAAATTTCATTATATTCTATTTGGTTCAATATTCTAGCCTGTCAAGATCCTTGTGAATTCTGATTTCTGTCATCTCTTGTATTAATGATTTTTCCAGGTTTCAAATTTGATGATTCTGTTATCTATACCTCTATCCAAGCCACTGTTTAAAGACATTTAAACAGCACAGAAACCTAGGGCACCTCCCTGAAAATTTCCCCTCATGTTACTATGACAGCCATTATATATATGAAATCAAGCAAAACATCTTTCCATATTAAGCATGACCATATTTTTCCATAGCAGGAAACAACTTATTTTTTAAATTAATTTTTTTCAATTATCAAGCACTCAAATCATGCCCCCCAACAAAAAAGACAAATCAAATACTTGCAACAAATACACAAGCAAGCAAGCAAAACAAATGCAATGTCCATGTCCAAAAATGTATGTCTCACTTTATATACTAAGCTCATCATTTCTCTGTCAGGAAGTGGATAGAAGCCTTCATTACTGGTCCTCTGCAATCATGATTGGTCATTGTGTTGTCAGAGGTCTTTCAAAATTGTTTGTCTTGACAATGTGGTTGTAATAGTATATTGTACTCTTCTCTTTGCTCCTTTTACTCTGTATCAGTTTGTACGCATCTTCCTAAGTTTTTCTGAATTCACCTCTTTCATAATTTATTATGGCATTCTATTATATTACTGTACCATAATGTGTTCAAGCATTTGCCAATTGATGAGCAGCCCTACCCTAGTTTCCAGTTTTTTGCCCCTACAAAAGATCTATTATAAATATTTTTATAGATACAGGACCTTTCCCTCTTTCTTTGCTCTCTTTGAGGGCAGAGGTCTATAATGATATCATTAGATCAAAATCAAAAGCACAATTTTGTAACTTTGGGAGCATCATTCCATAGTTGCTTTCCAGAATGGCCATACCAATTCACAGCTTCATCAATGGTGCACAAATGTGCCTGTTTCCCATAGCCCCTCCAACATTGATCATTTTCTTTTTTTGTCAATTCCTTGACCTGGGGACTCTGGAATTTGGTTATAATATTCCTAGGACTTTTCTTTTTGGGAACTTTTTCAAGAGGGGATCAGTGAATTCTTTCCATTTCTATTTTGCCCTTTGCTTCTAGAATATCAGGGCAATTTTGTTTGATAATTTCTTGAAAGATGGTGTCTAAGCTCTTTTTTTTGATCATGGCTTTCTGGTAGTCCAATAATTTTAAAATGATCTCTCCTGGATCTATTTTCCAGGTCAGTGGTTTTTCCAATGGGATATTTCACATTGCCTTCCATTTTTTCATTTGTTTGGATCTGTTTTATAATACACACACACACACACACACACACACACACACACACACACACACACACACATATATATATTTTAAGCAATTGGGGTTAAGTAACTTGCTCAAGGTTACACAGCCAGTCATTATTTATGTGTGGATGCTCATTTTCTGAGGCCGGAACCAATCCTGGGTCCTCCTAACTCTGGGGCCAGCGCTCTTACTCACTGTGCCACCTAGCTGCCCCTTGTTTTATAGTATCTTGGTTTCTCATAAAGTCATTAGCTTCCAATTGCTCCCATCTAATTTTGAAGGAATTATTCTCTTCAATGAGTTTTTGAAATTCCTTTTCCATCTGGCAAATTTGGCTTTTTAAGGCATTCTTCTCCTCATTGGTTTTTTGGGCCTCTTTTGCCATTTGAATTAGTCTATTTTTAAGGTGTTATTTTCTTCAGTGTATTTTTGGGTCTCCTTTAGCAGGCTATTGACTCTCTTTTCATGATTTTCTTGCATCATTCTCATTTTTCTTCCCAGTTTTTCCTCTACTTCTCTTACTTGATTTTCAAAATCCTTCTTGAGCTCCTCCATGGCCTGTGACCAATTCATATTTTTCTTGGAAGCTTTTGATGCAGGAGTTCTGATCTTGTTGTCTTCCTCCCATTCCATGCTTTGATCCTTTTTGTCCCCCCAAAAGGATTCTGTGGTCTGAGTGTGCTTCCTCTGCTTGCTCATCTTGCCAATTACTTGACTTTTGAGTTCTTTGCCATGGTAGAATTCTGCTTCCAATTTGTCTCAACTAGCTGGGTTTTTGCAGCTGCCAGAGCTATTAGTTGGGTGCCCTCTTTGCAGCCCCCACAAGCTCTGGCTCACTGGTCACACACCCTGGTACCACCACCGAAGACCAAGATCCAGATCCAAGCAGGTCAAAGTAAGAGCAATTACTCTTTGAATGGTTGCTTGGTCCCCCTACAATCTGCAGGCCAGGAGCTCTGGAAGCAGCCATGGGGCAGCAGCTACAGCTTCTCTCCCCAGGGGTAGGGACCGGACCACACTTTTCCTTCACCCTTCCAATAGAGGTCCCAACTTACCTTTTATTTTCTCTTTGGAGTTTATGGGTTGAGAAGTCTGGGATTTGCTGCAGGTGCTGGTGATTCACTCTCATGAAGTCTGCTCCATCAGGGTCCACCTTTTGTCAACTTTTCCAGTCTTATGGGAGTGTGAAGTACATCCTCAAAGCTGCTGTAATTTGTGTTTCCTTAATGTGATTTGGAGCAATTTTTAAAAACTGGCTATACATAGCTTGGATTTCTTCCTAACCTTTGACTCATGAGATTATTATCATAAGCTTGATCATAAAATCTTGATAAGCTGTGTTAAAAGGAATATTCTTTGGGCTTTTACACTGATTAATAAAGCAAAACTCAGGGAAAAAGAAAATTAAATGGAACTTATTAAAAAATACGCCAAGGTAGCAACATGTTGGCAGGTTGACCACTAGAGATCAGCAAGTGATTCAAAATAGAGCCATTTTTTATTGATAACTTATCAATAGAAAGGGATGGATCATTGTGTCTCAGGTCCTCCCTAATTTTTCACATCATAAGCAAACAAGGCTATAGATAAGGGGTATGGGCTTCTATGAGCTAAAAGGTGAGGTGTGATCTGATAAATTCTGGATAGCAGGTAATACAAAAGCTACAGACTGGGTGCTGCCTTCCCCAGCAGACTCCCTTAATGTTAATTAACAAGTATCCTGAAAACAAGCCAAACTGGAGACAATAGGAGTCACTACATAAATTTCTTTTTTTTTTTTTTGCTTTTTTGGAGGGCAATTGGGGTTAAGTAACTTGCCCAAGATCACATGGCTAGGTTTTTTTTTTTGTTTGTTTGTGTGTGCGTTAAGTGTCTGAGGTCAGATCCGAACTCAGGTCCTTCTGACTCCAGGGCCGGCGCTCTACTCACTGCACCACCTAGCTGTCCCCACTACATAAATTTCAATAATTTGCTGTATAAATTTCAATACTGTGTCTAAATTATCCTGATATACTACTTTAGTAACCTTTTCCAGGAAATGAGGTTAGCCTATTTTTTTTTTTTAAAGCAATTGGGGTTAAGTAACTTGCTCAAGGTTACACGGCTAGTCATTATTTATGCGTGGGTGCTCATTTTCTAAGGTCGGTTTCGATCCAGGGTCATCCCAACTCCGAGGCCGGCGCTCTTTTTTTTTTTTTTTTTTAGCACTGATTTATTTTAATTAATTAAAATTTTTTTTAGTTTGTTCTTTTTTTTTTAAACAAATACTTTATTAACTTCTGTTTTACATCATTCATTTCCGCCAGATTTTGAGTTACAATCATTTTGCCCCATTATTCCCCTACCCAACCTCCCAGAATAGCAGTCCCACAAGATATCGCTTCCTCCAATCTGCTCTCTCCCATACCTTCTCCCATGCCTCCATTGACTTTTCCATTAGAGGAAGATGAATCTTTGTGTCCCAATGCCTGCACATCTTATCTCCCAATTATAGGCAAAAGAGTATTAATAATAGTATTTATATATATATTTGAAACAATTAATGTTACGACCTTGAATTTCAGATCCATTTCCTTCCTCCCTTGCCACCCATTCCTTCTTGGGATATAAGTAATTCAGTATATGTTGTACATGTCTAGCTGTGCAAAACATTATCATAGTAGATATATTGTACAAGGCTGCTTATAATTCCCTCCCACTCATCCCACCCCCCACCTGGTCCATTCCCTACATGATCCTGTCCCTCTTCTATAGTGGGTACTTCCAACCTCCCCTCACCCCAAGGATGCCCTCCCATCCATCATCCCTCCTCTCATCCCCCTTCCCCTATCCTGCTGCAGGTTGAGATATCCCATTTAGTATGTATGTCATTTTCTCCCTGAACCAAATTCAATGTGAATGTGGTTTTGCCTTTTTAGCCTTCCTTATTCTCCCCTCCTTTGCAACCACTTCCCCTTGCTTCTTCTACATGGGATAGTTTACCCTACCCTGTCTCTCCCCATCTCCTCTTTCCACTTTCCTCTCTCACCTCATAATTTCATCCCTTGATTATTCTCCCTTCCCAACAAATTCAACCTATGCCCTCTATCCATATATAACTGTAACAATATACACACACATTCACATATGTATTCATATGACCACACCCCCTTCTTCCATTATTTTCATAGTGAGAAAGATATCATCAGTCACAGTTATTGCTTTTCCATATAGGAATGTAAATAGTTCAACTTTGATAAGTTCCTTTTGATTTCTTTTCCCTGATTTCCTTCTCAGGCATCTCTTCCTTCTTGTGTCTGGATGTCAAATTTTCTATTCAATTCTGGTTTTTTCCTCAGGAATGCTTGAAAGTCCTCTATTCCACTGAATGACCATATTTTCCCTGAAACAAAATACTCAGTTTTGCTGGGTAGGTGACCCTTGGGTTCATTCCCAGTTCTTTTGCCCTCTGGAATATCATATTCCATGCCCTTCGATCCCTCAGTGTAGAAGCCGCCAGGTCCTGGGCTATTCTGATTGTGTTTCCACAATCTTGAAATTGTTTCTTCCTGGCTGCTTGGAGTATTTTCTCCTTGATCTGGGGATTCTGGAACCTGGCTATAATATTCCTGAGAGTTTTCTTTTTGGGATCTTTTTCAGGAGGTGATCGGTGGATTCTTTCAACCTCTATCTTGCCCTCTGGATCTAAAACATCAGGGCAATTTTCCTTGAGAATTTCTTGAAGGGTGATTTCTAGGTTCTTTCTTTGATCATGGCTTTCAGGTAGTCCAATCATTTTTAAATTGTCTCTCCTGGATCTATTTTCCAGGTCAGTGGTTTTTCCCATGAAATATTTCACATTGCCTTCTAATCTTTCGTTTGTTTGGATCTGCTTAGCAGCATCTTGATTTCTCATAAAGTCATTAGCTTCCATTTGCTCCAGTCTAACTCTGAAGGAATGAATCTCCTCAGTGAACTTTTGAGATTCTTTTTCCATCTGGCAAATTTGACTTTTTAAGGCATTCTTCTCCTCACTGCCCTTTTGGGCCTCCTTTGCCATTTGAGCTAGTCTATTTTTTAAGATGTTGTTTTCCTCAGTCAGGCTGTTGACCCTCATTTCATACTTTTCCTGCATCCTTCTCATTTCTCTTTCTAATTTTTCCTCCACTTCTCTTATTTGATTTTTAAAGTCCTTCTTAAGGTCCTCTATGGCCTGCAACCCGCTCATGTTTTCCCTGGGGCTTTTGGAGCAGGACTTCTGACCTCACAGTCCTTTTCCCGCTCTATGGCCCCAAAATAGGAGTCTAGGGTTGCATTTTTCTGTTTCCTTTGCCTTGGCATGTTGCCCCTTAATTGCTTGACTTTTGGGCTTGTTGCCACACTATGGCTTTAAGGCCAGCTAGAGGAATTTTCGTCCCGAACGTGTGGGGGGCAACTTCCGTTTCTGGCAAGCTATAAACCCACCCACAACTTCCACCCTAAATCACAATCCAGATCCAGGGAGGTTAAAGCAAGAGCGATTACCCCCCAAGACTGATCGCTGGATCTCCCCACGCTTTGTAGGCTGGGAGCCGGAAATGCCTATGAAAACTACAAAATGGCGTTTGTCCTCAGCGGCTTCTAGCCCCCAGAGGAGGGAGCTGACGCATTCCCCAAATACAGGTCCCAAAGTCCATAGGACACTAACCTCTTACTTTGTCCTAGGCAAGTCTATGTTGATAATTCTGGAGTCTCCTGGTGTTCTGGGGTTCCTCCAGCTGGCTGCTGGCCCTGCCGCCCTGGGGCTAAAACCTCAGCTCACGTGGACCTAGGCTCGGCTCGGCTCCTGCACTCTGCGCTTTGCGCGCTGCCGGCTCCCAGACCGCTGCGCTGGTCCTTCCTGCAGGGCTGCTGGGCTGTCCTCAGCGGGAGGTTAGCTTTTCTGTGTCGTTCTGTGGGTGCTGGGGCTCCAGAAGTTGTTCAGAGTCCTTTTTTACATAGTTTGTGGGGAATCTGGGGGCAGAGAGGCTTGGAAGAGCTGTTTCTACTCCGCCATCTTGGCTCCGCCCCCCGAGGCCGGCGCTCTTACTCACTGCGCCACCTAGCCGAGCCGAGGTTAGACCATTTTGATGAAACAATATTGGGTTTTTGTAATCACCATTTCTCTCTCTCCTTCCCTCCCTCCCTCTCCTTCTTTACTTTCCTTTCTCTCTTTCCCTTCCCTTTTTACTTTCTCCCTCTCCCTTCTCCCCCCTCTTCCCCTCTCTCTGTTTCTTTCCCCCTCCCCTCTCCACTTCTTTCTTCTTCCCTTTCTCTCTCTTGTCTCTTTCTCTCCCTCCTTTTCCTTTTCTCCGTCTTGTCTCTCTCCTTCTCTCCCTCCCTCTCCTTACTTCCTTTCCTTCCTATTTCTCCTTCCCCTTTTCTTCTCTCTCTCTCTCCCTCTCTCCCCTCCCCAAACCCCTGGCCCCATCTCTTTAAGGACACACTCTAAAATATTGACAGAAATTGAAGTCAAGCTCACTGGTTTATATTCTGTAAAGTCCATTGTTTTCCCCTTTGGGAGGGAAAATTAGGACAACTGAATTTTTTTTTTTATTGAAGTTGATCAAGTGCACATTTGATGGTGTAATGTGAAAATATTGGATTTAGATTCAGAAGATGGAGTTCAGCGTCTCAGCTCTGGAGATCACAACCCTTCTACTACTTGGGGGATGTTGTAAGAACCCAGCATGATAACATATGCTGAGAGTTTTGTAAACCAGAGGGCCACTTGGGAATGGATTCATGTAGGAGGTGGTATTCAAGCAAAACTTTGAAGGAAAATGAGAGATTTTAGAATCTTAGAGTTTCTGCCCTCAGGGAGTTTACATTCTAGGGGAAAACATGTATATATAAGTAAATATAAAAGATACAGAAAGTAAGAACAACTTTGAGTGACTAAGTGATTTTGACTATTAGAATTACCCAGATTAACTACAAAGGTTCTATGAAGGAAGATGCTATCTGCATCCAGAGAAAGAATTGGTAAGTAGAAAAAATGTATAGAATGTTTTTACATATGTACCTATTTGTATCTAATGGTAGCCATCTATAGGGTACAGGTGGGAAGGGAGAAAAGGGAAAAGGGGGAAAAAAGAAAGTTAAATTATAATTTTATGATATATTTAAAAGAACAGCAAGCTGTACATAATAGATCTGCAGTTTCACATGCACTTATCTTTTTTCTCTATTCTACTATATTATAGAAATGCTCACTTTGTTTCTTAAGTTCAGAATAAAATAAATAAAAATTTAAAAAGAAAGTAATTCCTGTGGGATAGCTGCTCCAGCCATAGGGTGCCATGGAGATGGGAATGGAGATGGCTTCTATGGGGCTCAGCTCTCAGTTTCCTCTTCTTCCTTTTTCTTCTCAGTTACCCTCAGACAGACCAGGCTTGATCTTCTTCCTCAGCATCCTCAGCACCCTTTCATCTCTATACCACAGAAGACCAGCTTATACTTCCAGTCTTTATGAATTCTGGGTGTTATCATCCCAACTCCCACAAGTGCCCAGAAGGAAGCTATCTCTATTTCTCCCTTGGAATATTAGGGGTGACTCTAGGAGACAATCTTCTCTAATGCTATTGTCTTGAGTTCACATTCCAGTGTTTTCCCCTAATATTAATTGCCAGGGGTTCTTGCTCCAATAAACATAAATTCATTTTTGCAAAGGGAGATTTACTGAAAAGATACAGCAAGAACCAAAGTACAAAACCTCTCCCTGAACCAGGACACACTTTCTCCACTACCTCATTGATCCCTGAAGAAAGTGGAATCAAACTTAAAGAATTTGGTACAAAGAATTTGTTCCATCAATTGCACCTCTGAATGCGGTACAGCTGATGGATGGAGTTGCTCTTTTCCCTTTTGAACATAGTGGCATCATAGAGTCAAGTTAATCATGGTTGGGCCAGGGCAAGCAGGTTACTCCTCAGGGTTAGTTCCTTTCCAGGCTCTCCTACAATATCCTTTCATATAGTGAGTGGTTCTTTTAAACTTTTGATCTCTCAGAAGGCCCTGTAACCAAGGAAAGAAGACACAAACAGGGGCCAGCTGCATCCAAGACTCAGACTTGCCTAGAGGGCCGTGTTCCTCTGGTCAGGTAGGAGGAAGGCCACCTCTGCTTCTGCCCTCAACTCTATCCTCCAGGTCCTTTGGAACTCAGAAAGTTGTCTCAGTCACTTGTGGCCAGCAGGCAAGAAAAGGGAATGGGTGACTTTGTGGAGCTTTTTGTATGTCCTCTCAGTTCTGAGTCAGCAGCCAACCAAAGGGCCATGGTGAGTGGACAGAAAATAGCAACCAAATCCTTGGGTGTGCTCTCAAATGGATAGCTGGGTCACCAAATCCCACCCTGCTAGAGCTGGGTGGGATATGGATCTTCAGTCCCAGTTGTCTTGTTACACACACCTCAAAAATGTATAGATAATGGGATTGTATCAATATCATCGAAGTATTTATTGTTAAATTGATTTCCCAAACTCATATTTGAACAATTCAGAAAAGTAGAAAGCTAATTTTCTTATATTTTTGTTCTTATATGATCAGTCTGGGCAAGTAAGGTGCCTCAGTGAATAGAAAACTGGTCCTAGAGTTGTGAAGACCTGAGTTCAAATCCAGCCTCAGACACTTAACTAGCTGTGTGTCCCTGGGCAAGTTACTTAACCCTGTTTGCCTCAGTTTCTTAAGCTGGAGAAGGAAACAGCAAACCACTGCAGTATCTTTGCCAAGAAAACCCCCAATGGGGTCTAAGAGTCTGATATGACTGAAGGAATTCGACAACATGATCAGTTTATTATCTAATTTATTATTTGGTCCAACTTGTGATCAACACTCCTCCCCATTCTATTCCCTGTGAACTTTCATTCTTTGTGACAACCTTAATCTTGATAAAGTAGGGATCAGAAGATGATTCATGACGCAAACAAGATAATGAAGTCAATAAAACACCCGTTCAAGTTGTTCTAAGGGGCCTCACCCTCCTTTGATTATCTTGTGTGTAGTCATCTGCATATTGTTTCTGTAAATCATTAAATTTAGCTTCCTGACAGCACAGACTATTTTTTGTTTTTCTTTGTAGCCCTAGTACTTGGCACAGAGCTTGGCACATAGTGGGTGCTGGAGAAATGTTGATCGATTGACCTTGTGAAAACAAAATGTGACCTTTGGCTAGTCTGATAACATCCCCCATCCTGATTAAAAAGACTAGCCAAAGGTCACCTTCTGTTCCTGCTGGTTTGGTGCCTTGGTCTCCAGCAGAGTGAAAGCTTCATATCGTTGTTACAGTAGTTAACCTGGAGGGAGAAACTAATCTTAAGTGTAATGCCCATATTTGGATTCCACTGTTAGAGTCTCCAATGTGTGGTTTACTATCACAAAAATGGCTCCAAAGAGATTGGAAGAGCAGTTGTACTTGAGACTAAATAAACACAGAAATGACAAATGCAATGAAGGTGAAGGACTTTGATGGACTTTATGGGTTGGGAGGAAACGGGAGTCAGATGTGACTGAATGGCTGAACAGAAAAACAGGAAATTAATGTCAAGATATGTGAAAGAGCCTCTGGGGAAAACTCTTCTTTCTTCTTTCCTCCCCCTCCCTCTTCCTCTCCTCCTCTTTCCCCTTCTCCTCTCCCCCTCCCCCTCCTCCTCTTCTTCCTCTTCCTCCTTCTGCAAAAGATGCAGAGGAAATATCAGTACCTTCATCATCTCTGCCTACTTTTCTGTCACTAGGAAATCTTGTTTCAAGTCATCTCCCACACATATTGAAGATTTGTTTTCCTATGGTTGTTGTGAGACTCAAACATGTCACTGTGCTAATCAGTGAACAACTATTTATTTATTTTTGGAGGGGGGAAGGGCAGGGTAATTGGGGTTAAGTGACTTGCCCAAGGGCACACGCCTAGTTTTGTGTTAAGTGTCTGAGACTGGATTTGAACTCAGGTCGTCCTGACCCCAGGGCTGGTGCTCTGTTCACTGTGCCACCTAGCCACCCCTCAACAACTATTTATGAAGCACCTATATGTCCCAGGCACTTTGCTAATCAGATAGTCAACAAACATTAAGTGCCTACTATGTACCAAGAACTGGGATAAAGCTACAAAAAGAAGCAAAAACCAGTTCCTGCCCTCAAGGAGCTTATACACTAACAGAAGAGTGAAAATGAAGGGGGGTCCAGTTTGATTCAGGAGCATTTATTATATACTAGGAATTATTAGATGGTGGGTATGCAGAATCACAGGAGACAGAATGTCCTGTGTGAGGAACAGAAAGTCAGCCAGGTTGACTGGACCTGTAGAGAGTGTGTAAACTGTTTAGGAGGGTAGGCAGGAGCTATCTGGGAAGGGCCTTACCTCACGAAGAGAGGACTGTGTGTGTGTATTTTATTTTATTTTATTTTTATAATTATTATTTTTTGCTTTCTGGAGGGCAATTGGGGTTAAATAACTTGCCCAAGGTTACACGGCTAGGTTTTTGTTTGTGTGTGTTAACTGTCTGAGGCTGGATCCGAACTCAGGTCCTTCTGACTCCAGGGCCAGCACTCTACTCACTGCACCACCTAGCCGCCCCTGTGTGTATTTTATTTTAGAGGCTTGAAGGAGCCAGTGGAGCTTTTTGAACACATGAGGGACAACCTAACCTGTGCCATATTCCCTTGTGGTTGTTTTTGTCCTTCATTCTTGAAGAGGACCATGACATCAGAGAGGTGATGATGCCATGCTATGCAAGTAAACTGGATTTATCACTGTGACCATATTCCTCTGGAAGCTGTGTGAAGGATTGGAGAGAGAGGAGAGACTGGAGGCATAGAGATCAATTAGAAAGTGATTGAAATAATCCAGGCAACAGGTGATAAGGGTTTGAACCAAGCAGGTGTTGGTGTGGAGAGAAGGAAAGAGAAATAAGAAATGCTGTGGCATTAGACATGACAAGACTTGGTAACTGAGGAATACAGAAGAGGTCATGAAGAATGGAGAATGGCCTTGGAGTTGAAAAGGATGGTAGTACTCCAAACACAGATAGGGAAGAAGCAAGATGGGGCATTGGAGGGAAAAGATAAACTGAGTTCTGTTATGGACACCTTGATTCTGAAATTCATTGGGAAATGTTTGATAGATCATATGGGACTTATGGGACATATGGGCTTAACAGAGAGATGGAGATCTGCTGTCATTTGCTTAAGACAGACAAAATGGAGCCCATGGGAGCTGATGAATGAGATTACCAAGAGAGGACAGAGAGAGCAGAAGACTCAGCACAGAACTTGGGGAACATGGTTAGTTGTGGCATAGAGGACACTCTACAAAGAGATCCCCAAGGAGCAGTTAGACAGATGGGAAGAGAGAGCAGTGTCACCAAAGCAGACGGGAACGTCCAAGAGGAGAGAGTGCTCACCTTGTCAAATGCTGCAGAGAGGTCAAGAAAGCTGAGAACAAAAGAAAAGCCTTTGGATCGGCACGGAGAGATGACTGATAACCTTGGTGAGTGATTTCAGTTGAGTTATAAAACTAGAAGCAAGAGTTGGAGAATCGAGTAAGAGGAAATGGTGGCAGTTAGTATAGACAGCTTTTTCCAGGTGGATGACTGAAAAAGGAAGAAGTTATGTATAGGAAAATAACTTGAGAGAAGAATAGGGCCAAGTGAAGGGTTCTTTATTTGTTGTTTAGGACAGGGCAGACGTGCATGTAGCAATGAAGCAAGTAGACAGAAGAAAATGTTTTAGAGCAGGGGTCCATAAACTCACCAAAAAACCCAGATAACTTCGATATGATTGATTTTTCTTTGTGATCCTATGCATTTTATGTATTCAAAAACATTCTGCTGACAAGGGGTTCATACAATTCATCAGACAGACAGAGGTGTCCACCACACAAGAACTCTTGCTGTCGGCCTGGAGATTCCAGTTTGGCAACTGGAAAATGACTTGGGTAGTTCACGCCATGAACAGTCTTTGTCACCTTTGTTCTTAATATGATCTCATTATCACAGATTCAGGAGAGAGTTTCCCAGAAGTCCAGGTTATAAAGGATAACTTCTTATCTTTATAAGAACAGCCCTAAAGAATCAACTACAGAATGAGTCACTTCCTTTTCTCCCTCTTTTGTTTCCTTAATGCATTCCATTACTCAGAGATCCCAAACATAGATCTGGGAGCAGAGGTGATAGATACTGCCTTGTTTCCCCACCAATTACCATCCTTAAACCCCCTCCCCCAAATGAGGGAGCATCCCTAACACACATCAGAGATGGAACTTATCCAGAACAAAAGGGGAAAGATGGGAAGACGTCTTGGGAGCTCCCACATCACCCCAAACTGGATACAGATTTGAAGGACTCCTCTCTCCAACCAACTATAAAGATAATCCTTTAATAACCTCCCCCGCCTTGATATATAAATCTTACACCTGGGTTTTCTCTTTTCACCCTACATAGTTTGGGTGCTCATTTACATCATCATTCATTTGGAAAGTCCTTTGTAGGCAAAAGTCAGGAGTTGAAACAGGTGAGAGAAACAAATCAAATCTCATTTTAAAAATTCCCAGAACTCACACAACTATAGCCCTCATGCAAACAGCTGCAGTGAGTGTCCCAAATTCAGGGAAATAACATGCATATGTATAGAAATAAAAACTGGGGTCCTTATGTTTCCCTCAGCCCCTTAAAATATGTCATTTTCCATTTTTCATTAGTTTTACTGATCTGAAGTTTGGGAGGTTGTTGGAGATGTCTCTAAAATGATGAAATAATAAAAATAACAGAAAAACAAATTCAATAATAAAACACACACAAAAAGATACTAATAAAATTACAAAACAACATATAAGACAACTATATAAGTAAAATAAAGTAGCAAACAAAACAATATAATATATATGAAAAATGAATACAGGGTTTAGGAGAGAGCTGGGGGAGGGAGAGATGACAAAGGAGAATGGGGACAGATCACATCCAAAAACAAGTGGCCCTCAGGTTTTCAAGATAAAGAGACCCTGGGAATTCTTATCTACCCTATCATTGTCAAATAAGTACCACAAACCACTTCCTTTATCTTTTCTCCTCCAGACATACTGGCTGTTTAAAGAAACACTCAAAATGAGTAGTTTGTGGAGCTATAAGCTGTTTTTGCAGTTTCCTCCAAAAGGGCTAAGGCCCCTTGGCAGCAGCAACCAAAGGAAATGGAGCTGGGTCAATCTTGTAAATAACACATGAAAATTTGGTTAAGATCCTTCTCTCTCCTCCCACCCTAAAGGAAATGTGCAAATTTACTGGAAAAGAGAGTTGCTAAAAAAAGGAGTGTCCAAAACGGTCAAGAATCTGTTCTCACATTAACTTTTTTCTTTAAATCAGGACCTTTAGTTTCATTGTAGAAACAGAATAATGCAACCAGAGAAAAGAGGGAGCACTAGAGGACCTTTATTTTAAATTAAAAAATATATTTTATTACAGAGAACATGGGCCTTAGAAAGACAAATGGTGTCCACTTTAAATCCTGTGCATTTAATGCAACGTTTTTCAATAAATACTTTCCATTCACTCCCAATAACATTAATATCAATAACAGTCCTACCCCACTAAAACAACACATTAAAATATACACATAAGTGTATATATCTACATATGTGTTTACATATACATTATACATATATACACATATATATACACGCTACATGTTTTTATATATATACATGTGGAGAGAGAAGGAAAGTAAGAGAGGAGAGAGAAAATTATTACCTCCTTACTACTAACCTCCCTCTTAACTTATCTCTTCCCTATTCTCATTGGTTTCCCAGTTGAGTTTGATGTATTTTCACACCAAAATGTGTGTGTGTGTGTGTGTGTGTGTGTGTGTGTGTGTGTGTGTGTGCTCACCACATACATCACTTCGTTTTTCCATTTCAGATAAGGGTTTGTCTGATGTCCTCTGGTCCTACCACTTCCTCTAATAGACTCACTTTTCTAGTCACTAGGCCAATTATGAGAACTAGTAAGTGAGTTCTACCACCTTCTTCCTCCTTTCTACAGCAATGTACTCTTTATATTTCCTTCTTTAAAAAAAAAAAACGATTTATTTACTTTTAGTTTACAACATTCAGTTCCACGATCCCCTGAGTTCCAACTTTTCTCTCTCCCCCCCACCCCAGCCCATGGCAGCATGCAGTCAGATACAGGTTCCACAAACACCTTCACATTAAACATTAGTCAAGTTGTAAAGAAGAATCAATGGAGTGAACAACGAAAAAAAAAAGGAGGCAAACAAAACAAAACACACAAGAGAGAGAGAGCAAGTAATTTTCTTCAATCTGCATTCAGGCTCCATACATTTTTCTCTGGATGTGGCTAGCCCTCTCCATCATGAGTCCTCTGGAGTTGTCTTCTAACCTTGCATTGCTGAGAGGAGCCCAGTCTGTCAATGTCAGTCATCAAAGATACAATGTGTCTGTTACTGTGTACAGATTTCTCCTGGTTCTTCTCTTCTCGCTCAGCATCAGTTTATATAAGTCTCTCCAGGTTATTATATCTGCTCCTCATTTCTTATAGCACAAGAGTATTTCATTACATTCATATACCACAACTTGTTTAGCCATTCCCCAATCGATGGGCATTCCCTTGATTTCCAATGCTTTGCCAACACAAGAAGAGCTGCTATAAATATTTTTGTACATACAGATCCTTTTCCACTTGAATGATCTCTTTGGGATATGGCACTAGACCTTCCTTCTTTTTTTCAACTAAAATGCTTAGAACAGAACCAGCCCATTCCCAGGTGCCCCATTTTTCTTATTTAACTCCTCCATGACACCCTGAAGAGTGTATTAAGGTCCTAAAGGGACAACTCTTTTCTCCCCATTAGGATGTTAGCACTACATCATCATAAAGCCCTTTCCACTGCTCAGATAAATTTTCCTTTCTAGGTAAATTCTAGTCTAGAGACTCTTGTATTTGATTTAAAAGTTCTGACTCAGTTCTGATATCATCAGAAATGCTTGAAAGTATTTACCTGGTGAAGCTTATATGAACTGATGCTGAGTGAGAAAAGCAGAACCAGGAGAAATCTGTACACAATTATAGGCACAATGTATGTGTGATGACTAGCTTTGATAGACTGGACTCTTCCCAGCAATGCAGGGATATAAGACAACTCCAAAAGACTCATGATGGAGAGAGATGTCTACATTCAGAGAAAGAACTAGAAAGAACAGAATGTAGACTGAAGCAAACTACCTGCTCTCTTTCTTTTCTTGTTTGGTTTGGTTTCCTCTTTCCCATTGTTCATTCCATCTGTTACAATCCTTTTTTATAACCTGACTAATGTCTAATGTGAAAGTATCTGCAGATCCTATACTTGATTGCATGCTTCCATGGAGGGGAGGGGGAGAAGGAGAGAGGGGGAGAAAATTTGAAACTCAAGGGATTGTGGAACTGAATCTTGTAAACTAAAAGTAAACAAACAAATTAATAAAGACAAAAAGAAAAAAGAAAAAAAGAAATGCTTGAAAGGCATCTCTTCCATTAAATGTGCATTTCCCCACCTCCCTTTCAGGTTATATTCCACTTTGCAGGGTAAGTTGTTCTTGATTGTAAACCTAGATCTTTTGCCTTTTGGAATACTGTAATTTTTTCCTCATTTTTCTCCTTCATTGGGATTATGTAATTCTGATTGTGACTATGAGATATAGTTCCAAGTTGTTTTCCAGAATTAACTGGACCAGCTCACAACTACCAGTAGTTCAGCCCTGTGCCTGTTTTCCCTACAGTTCCCTCCAACTGTGGTTATTTTCATTTTTTGTCAATCTTGCTAATTTAATAGGCATAAAGTACAACCACAGAGTTGTTTCTTCATGGACACTTCTCTAATTGTCAGCCAGTGAAAACTGGTAAGACCCAGGCCCCAGAGACGGTATTGTCTCTCTCCAGTTTCCACAGTGACACATTTAGACTTAAGTTTCCTGGGTCCTTGCCTTCTCATTTCTCTCCCCACTCTGGTCCACCTTCCACAACCCCTGCAAGAATATAGAGCTGACCATGTGACTCTCCTACTCAGTGAATTCTAGTGGCTGCTGTTGCCTCTAGGATAAAATGTAAATTCCTCCAGGTAGGTATTAAAGCCTTTTTAAACCTTGCCTCTACCTATCTTGGGGAGCTAGGTGGTGCAGTGGACAGAGTTCAAAGACTGGATTCAGGAAGACCTGAGTTCAAATCTGGCCTCAGACACTTACTAGCTGCGTAATCCTGGGCAAGTCATGTAACCCTGTTTGCCTCAGTTTCCTCATCTGTAAAATGAGATGAAGAAGGAAATGGCAAACCTCTCCAGTATCTTTGCCAAGATGAATCAGGGATGACTGAACAATACAAACAACAATACAACTTTTACAACCTATTCCTGCCCTCTGCAATCCAGACTAACCTCTGTACTGGCTATGGCATCTCCCACTTTTGTGCCTGGCCATCCCCCGTACCTAGAGTTCACTCCCAGTCACTCTTCCCCTTTAAATGCAGCTCAGGCATCACATTCTATATAAAGCCTTTCCTGATCCTTCCAAATGGAGAAGACACAGCTGGTTAGAGCTATAGACCTGAGTCAGGAAGACCTGAGTTCAAATCCACCTCAGATGCTTCCTAGTTGTGTGACCCTGGGCTGCCTCAGCTTCCTCAATTATAAGATGGGGATAATAATAGCACCTACCTCGAAGGGCTGTTGTAAAGATTCAAGGGCAGAACATCTGTAAAGTGTTCAGCCCAGTGCCTGGGACATAGATCCTATAAAAATGCTTATTCCCTCCCCTTCTCTAAGTGCTAAAGCCCTCCCTCCCCAAATACCTTATTTAACTCCTCTGCATATACATATATATTTATGTTTACATATTATAAACTTTATATTTACACTATATACTTTTTAATGTTCTGGTTGTATCCCCCTCCTAGAATGTAAGCTACTTCTGAGTAGGGATTATTTCATTCTTTGGCTCCCTAGTGCCTAGGACAGTGCCCAGCACATAGCCATCCCATGTAATGTCACTGTAATATTTTGTTGTTGTTCAGTTGTTTCAGTTTTTGGTTCGACTCTTCATTACATTATTGGATGTTTTCTTGGCAAAGATACTGAAGTGGTTTGCCATTTCCTTCTCCACCTCATTTTACAGGTGAGGAACCTGAGGTAAACAGGGTTACATGACTTGCCTAGGATTACGCAGCTAATAAGTGTCTGAGGCCAGATTTGAATTCTGGAAGGTGAGCCTTCCTGACTTTAAGCCCAACACTCTATTTACTGCATCACCTCACTGCCCCCATCGTAATATACCCACCCCAAGAATTATAATTTATTGTGCATGGTTACTAAAATACTAGAATATTGGCAGGCTAGCAAGAGGAGCACAATATTCTCACCAGGAAACGAGACATCTAAGTAGAAATCATAGAAAAAACCACATTGTCATAATTCCAGTAAGATTCTCAGAGAGAGAACTGGTGCCACTGGTATCTCTTCCCATCTCCCAGTGTCACAACTTCAGGGTCATCCTAGACTCTCTACTCACCCTCATCCCCATCCAATCACTTGTCAAGTCTTGTCAACATCTCTCCTTCTTCCCACTTACCTGGCCTTTGTCACCTCTGACATGGATGACCACAATATCTTTCTAACTGGTTTCTATGTTTCCAGTCTCTCTCTTCTCCATCTCATATTCTACACAACTGCCAAACTGTAGGATGGATGGCTTCAGAAAGCTGGAATGCAGGAAAGCTAAATGGAGAAAACCAGTTTTCAGTTGATGAAATTGGAAGTCACATGTAACTCTATTGTTAACAATCCAACTAGACAGAGCAGATTAGAATGGAGATGTTTTAAATGAGGTGAAGTCTCCCTGGATCTAGCTGAGGTGATACGTTCAATAGGTACATTGAAATCACCTTAGAAGGGAAGGGAACCTGGAGTTTGGGGATGAGAGTTCTGTTGACAGTGGCTCCAGGAGAGATGATTTCCAGAGGAAGTCCCTTGGGGAGGGTCACAGGCAATAGCAGGTTATGGTTCCCAAGAGAAATGACTGTCAAAAGCCTCTTTGGCAGCCCAGTGTTTCCACAATGGGCATTGTCTATTACCGGGGGTTCTGTTGACCACTTCCTTATCACTCCCTGTTTGATGGCAGGCAGTTATGAGTTGCTGTCGGCTCTGACATAGCTTAAAGGCTCTGTGCTGGCTGTTACACTGGGAGGAAATCCAGACACTCCTTGGGGATGGAGCAGTGTTAGAGCAGAATTCTGTTTTTTTTTTATTGTTGTTCAGTTGTTTTTCAGTCATGTCTGACTCTTTGTGACCCCATTGGGGGCTTTGTTGGCAGAGATACTGAAGTGGCTTGCCATTTCCTTCTCTAGCTCTTTTTATAGATGAGGAAAGTAAACCAAACAGATTTAAATGTCTTGCCCAGGGTCTCACAGCTAGTAAATGTCTGAGGTCAAATTTTGAATTCAGGAAGATGAGTCTTCCTGACCCCAGATCTTGCTTGAGGCAAATTTAGTTGAAGAGGGAGTTGACTTGTGCTACAGACTTCTTGGCACTGTCCATACCACTACCAGTCCTAGGTGAAGGGCCATTGTCAGTCATCCTGACCATCTTGCCATTGGACTCTGATGACTGGAACAGAGTGATGACATTTTGAAGTAGTAAGCCTTGACATTTCACCCTTTACGAGGGGCCCATCTTTGTATCCTGAATTCCTGGAACTCAAGAATCCTTCCCTCGGCTTGATCAGTGAACAGCCTGCCCCAGCCCACATCCTGCACCTGCATGATATCTGCCTGACCAGTCTGCCCCATTATTGTTACTCCTGATACGATGGTGGTCTTTGACTATTTAAACTGTGTGTCTACTGGGGTTTGGGGCAGCTCCTGGGACTCTATCCCTAGGACTGCAGCCGGCTGGCTAATAAACGCTTCCTGAATTTGATTACTGATGGTCTTGGCCTGTTGATTCTGTCCGAGTGTCTATTTCAATTTCACAGCTCTGCCTCACTGGAATCCAGTTCACTTGCAAGTCAAGACATCACCCTCCTGATGTCATTAGTCCTCTTCAAGAATGAAGGATGAACGACAACAATCCTAGGTGTTCCCCATGGAAGGTGTGGCATAGGATATGATTACAGAGCTGGTTTCTGTGGTCCCACCAAGAGAGGATATATCCCATCTTTCAGTGTATCTGGATCTTACCCATAAACTCCACTAATACCTGACTAAAGGAGGGAGGGAAGCAGGAGGGTGGAGAAAGTTTCTGGGAATGGATTGTGCTATGTCAGTGGAACCCTGGGGATAATGACTGGGGACAAATGAGGGAATGGGAATGGCCTTATGGATCTGTGAGCTAGTTCTGGGCTGGTGAAGGATGATGAGATGCAGGGTGGATGACAGGTCAGAGATTGCCCCAGGGAGGAAGTACCTCACTGCTGATAGCCAGCAAACACTTATTAATATATTCGGGGGCACTTTGTTAAGTGCTAGAGATACAAATAAAAGAACAGTCCTGCCCTCAAGGAGCTTACCATCTGAAGAAGGAAGATAATTCACAAAAGAAAGCCAAAGAGGGGTGGGGAAGGGCCAGGGGATGATGGAGAAGGCAAAGAATCCGAAATGAGTGGAGTCAGGAGATGCCCAAGTCTCTGTCACTGGTGGGGCCCTTTCTAGAGCTTAAACCTTCCCCACTCCCCAACATTTTCATTTGATCTCATCACTTTACACAATGTGACAGTGAATCCTGAGGCTTGAAATTCGCTTTGGATTTTCTGGCTAGAAGAGTGTGCTCATGGCCATACAGAGCCATTCGGTGCATTCCTCAGAATTTGTGAGTCCCCTTTTAACTGGGGAGCACAAAGTGCTTTTGTAAGGTAGGTGAGCATGCTCATATCAGCAGGAGGCAAAGAGAACAGTGAGTGGAGGGGCTTACTTAGTATTGGCATGCCCAAGCTCATGTTAAGCAACTGTTTTCCATTTTTCAAAGTGTCTCCAGGAGACAATCTTCATCCAACACTATTTTCTTCTGTGGTGGCTTTAATTAATTAATTAAATCTTGTCTTTGATCTCCAGTTAAGTGACTGAAGAAATGAAAACATTTATTAAACATTCAATATGTGCCAAACTCTGCTATAGTGCTGGGGATTTGAATACTAAAAATAAATATAGTCCCTGCCCTCTAGATGCTCATATCCTAATGGGGGAGAGAACACTTATAGGGAAATGGTGGCCAGGAAATGATATTTTGGCCTGGAAAATTCTAGAGATGGTTAGTGGAGCTATAGGGGAGTAGAATGACACACTGTCCCATAGCAATGGTAGTATTGACTTGATTGTGTTTTCAGAACAGGATGATGGATATCAGGATGGGACAAGGGCACCCACGTAGCAGCAAGGTGTCTGGAGAGAAGATGAGTGGCTTGAGACACTCACCAGCCAGTGCAGGGTGAGAGCTCCAGACCTACCAGGGTTAAGCCCTCCAGGGCATGGTCCCTATTCCAAGTGACAATATGGCTGGTGAGGAGCTGGTCTAGAGGATGGGTCACAGGAGGCACTCAGAATTAGGATAGCAGGGCTCTAATGCGGCAGATCTGGAGCTGAAAGGGTTAAGTCCTCTAGGGAAGAGGTGTCAACTGCCCAGCCCACCCCTGCATTCTAGCCTGCAACAGTCCTAGGCTGATGAGATTAAAATGTAATTGAGAATATTTAACAAAATAAATGAAGATTAAGGGGATATAGATAATGTTAATATATGCTTTTCTAAGTTGATATGTTGCCTGTAGGAATCCTTACTTGTGGCTTACTGGCTCCTTTCTATTTAGGTTTGAAAACCACAAGTAGGGTGAAGACCCCCATGACTTCGTCAGCATGGTTGGTGGTTACTACTCCTAAATAACTAACACATTGGATGGCAGAATCAGAATCCAAAAAATTCTCAATGACTTAGAACATCTGACTGAATAGGAAAGAAATGTGTTAGATATAAATGTAAAGACAAACTTTGGCTCTAAAGATCAATGAAAAAAATAGAGAATGGGACCATGATTCAGCAGTCTGAAAAGGATCTGTTGTTTGCTTTGTTTTGATTATAGCAGAAGGTCAATGTGAGGGGCAGCTAGGTGACACAGTGGATTAGAGTGCCTGGCCTGGAATAAAGAAGACTAATCTTCCTGAGTTCAAATCTGGCCTCAGACACTTGCTAGCTGTGTGACTCTGGGAAAGTCACTTCACTCTGTTTGCCTCAGTTTGTTCATATGTCAAATGAGCTGGAAAAGAAAATGACAAACCACTCAAGTTACTTTGCCAAGAAAATTCCAAATGGGGTCATGAAGAGTCTGACATGATTGAAACATGACAAAGGTCAGTGAACATCAACAGTGTTACATGACAGCTAAAAAAGATAGCACACTCTTAAACTGTATTAGGGGAAGCACCCCGTTGGAGAAGTGGGAGGTGATGGTCCCATTGTTCTCTGCCCAGATCTCAAGTATAGTGTTCAGTTCTGGGAGCCATGTTTTAGATGGGAGGTGGGTTGCTGAGTAGGGGAGTGTCTAGAAGAGAGGGGTCAAGATGACAGCATGGAGGATGGGTCAGAGGAATTGGAGGTGGGCAGGTGGGCAGGTAGGGGGAGGTGAAAGGCTGACCACAAAACAGGGCTTAGCCTCGACTCCTTTGACCCAAAGGGCAGAGCCAGGTGTAATGGTTGGACATTGAAAAGAATCAAATTAGAGTCCTGAAGAAACCTGTCCCAATGAGTAGGGCTATCCCAGAGTGAAATGGGCTGTCTCTGGACTGGTGGGTTCTGCCTCCCACGGGATCTTCAATCAAAGGCTGGAGAATCATTTGTTAAGTATGTTCTAGTGGGGATTCCTTTCCTGTTCAAATTGAACGTAGATGGTCACTGAGGTTCATTTCAGCTCCATGGCTGAGGGATTTTCTATAAGAGCTATCAGGTTAAGCCCTTAAGAATGGCATCAAAAGAAACCAGAACCCTGAGATTGGGGATTCTTAACCTGAAGTCCACAGAATCTCAAGGATCTGTTGCTAACTTTCGGGGGGGCCTAAAATTTGGATGGGAAAATAAAAAATTGTACTTTTATTTCAATATAATTTATTTCCTTTGCACTTAAAAATCATGATTTTGGGAACAGGTCCATAGGCTTTATCAGGCTTCTAAAGCTGTCTACAACACACAAAAAAGTTAAGAACAAAGTGTTGTCTGGGGACCCTTGGGGTCAAAATGATCTTAATAGATAACATTTATATATTTTCTTTTAACTGTATTTTGAGCTCAAGGAGCTCACAATTTAATGGGGGGAGACAACATACAAAAGGAAGCTGAAAGGGGGAGAGTGTATTTGCCCTGTTCCCCTCCCAGGATAAAGGATCTAGTAAGAACTTTCCTAAATCCACCTTCTACTCTTTCCAATCTCCAAGGAGCAGAGGAAATGGGATTTCAGAATTGATTTGATTTTCCTGGAAGATGAGTTTCTGGAATCACCACAGTCCAAGGAAGAGCCAGATGGGAAGGGGAGGGAAGTCAGTGGAAGTGGGTGGGATTTGAGATAATTGCTCCTCCTGGAATACTGTACAGCTATCAGTAGCATCAGAAGGGCCCAGGTAAATTCTCAGCTCTCTGGCTGGTTCTCCCCTGCAACCCCCCAAGGAAACTTGGAAATGCTATTATGTATCACTACCTCAAGAGCTGTCACCAATTCCTCTTACAAGCACACTGTTTACCAAACTTGAAGATGAAAAAGTTTATTTTCTGGTCAAATAAAGTAAAAAAAATCCCCCATCAGAGCTCGTGGGAAACTTCAACAACCATCCACCAATAAACAAACGGCTTCCAGCAACCTTTAAAGTTTCCATCTTTTTTATGGTCAATCTTGGATCCAGCTTCCAGCAGGGTTTACCTCTCATTCTATATGTGGCCAGCTCCTTCTGCAGCTCTTTGCGGTGATATCCATCTTAATTTTTTTTTTAAATCATTTCTCTTCAGTGTTAGCTTCTTGTAGTTGATATCAATTGCCTTTAAGTTTGCAATTTATTCTCTGTGCCCCATTGATTTACCTGCAACTCTCAATTCTTTCCAGCAGGTGGCATCACTAGCCCTTTTTATTAAGAGGAAATCCTCCTTAAGAGTCCAGGCTTCTTCAGGAGGAAGTGCCTTTGAGTTTCCCTGTCATGGTGGCATGACTTGGACTATATCCAAAGTGGTTGAATTCATCACCATCCAGGACAGTGAATTAGAGCCCACACAAACTAAAGTTTTATGCAGTTAGCCTCCTGTGGTGCCTGGCTTTCTCTCCTACTCTGAAGTAGTGGTAAACCTCATTTTCCCTTTAGAATAAATGAAAAAAAAAATGAAATTTCCTTTCTCATATCAAGGAGAAGCCACATTGAAATAGGGCAGACTTTGATCATTTTAAAAGTAATTTTCAGAGTAAAAAAGAGAATTTGAAAAAAAGTCTTCTCAGATTATGGCTTGTTTTCATCCCTAATAAATTTCTCTGTGTAGGGACACCTTAGATGATACTGTCTGGGAAAGGGACTAACTTCCCAGCATCTTCATTTGCTTCCCAAGACTTGTCTTAGGGGAAGTAAAAATTTAAGGGCTGAGTGTGTGAACCTCGTGCCTCAGTGCAACAGCTTCCTTCTTCTCTAGCCAATTCCTCGACTGAGACTAAAGACTTAAGGCTTCTAATTGTGACAAAATAAGTAGAGTCTAATGTCTAATGTGAAAGTGTTTGCAGATGCTATACTTGATTGTATGCCGCCATGGGAAGGGAAGGGATGGGGGAGAAAATTTGAAACTCAAGTAATTGTGGGATTGAATCCTGTAAACTAAAAGTAAACAAGCAAATTATTAAGATCAAAAATAAAAATAAAAAATAAGTAGAGTCTTCTTCTAATTAGGTTATTGGGGCTTAATTAGGACTGAGTGGGAGAGTATTTGTGCTCAACCAGTATTAGACTAAAGTGAGAGAATAAATCCAGGACCTCCAGAGGGGAGCCTGAGGATGGCCTTTGCCTGACCTATTCATATATTACTGAGTCCTATGAGAGATTTGAGGACAATTGCTGGTTAACCTGAATCATAGGGCAGCTAGGTATTTCACTGGATAGAATAACCTGGAATCAGGTGAACAGGAGTTCAAATCTAGTTTCAGACACTAAATAGCTGTATGGCCCTGGACAAGTCACTTAACTGTTTGCCTTAGTTTCCTCATCTGTAAAACGAGCTAGAAAAGGAAATGCCAAATCAATGTTTGCCAGAAAAATTCCAAATAGGGTCATGAAGAGTCAGACATGACTCTTGTTGACATGTCAACAAAACCAAAAACTCCTGGGTCTAACACAGGATGATAAAAATCTTCTCCCATTCTGTTTTGAGGTATTTAGTAGCTATTAGTTTATCTTGAGGATAGACTGAAGCTTCAGATACAGGAGGATAAAGGAAAAATTCTTGGGATTCCATTGGTAAAAAATGAATAACTTATTTTTAAGTTGGCTAGGGAAACTTTGCAGGATTCTCTTTTAAAGCTTCAATTTTTCTTTATGTTTTTTTAGTTGAAGAGATTGTCTCTTTGTTCATTTATTTATTTTTCTGATTAATTTCAGTACCTCCCCTCTGTTAATTATTTCCCCTTTAACCTGTATATAGTTTGCTTTGTATATCCATTTGGAGTTATCTGCCTCATTAGACTGTAAAATCCTTGAGGGCAGGGACTGTCTCTTTCCTCTTTTTGTATCCCCAGTGCTAAGGATTGTGCCTGGCATATAGTAGACTCTTAATAGATTTATTACTTGCTCATTCTCAGTGGTCTAACATTGTCTGCTTGTATGGTGTGTCCTGGGAAATCCTGCTGAATTTTGTTCTATGGTCTGACCATCCAAAGACGAAACATTTTGAAATGAGATGCTTCAAAGTTTTCTCCCACCCTCTCTGCTCTGTCCTAATGCTGGCACAGTTTGGAGGGGGTGGCTGTTGTTCGACCTTCATTTGTGAGGAAGACCAGTGACATTATGGGATGAGTCTAGACTTGCCTGAGTGAATTGGATTTAATTGAGGCAGAACTTTGCAAAGTCATCAGCTTGACTTTCTCTTTCAGACTCAAGCAAAGTCCAGTAGCACCTTTGATGCCAGACCAAGCTTTGCTCACTCCAGGAGCCTGCTTCATGGTGGCTGCAATAAATTGTCATCTGCCCATTCCACCAGGGGAAGTCTTCATATGCCAGGGGTGGCTGCTTTTTATCAACCTGTTTTCGTCCATCTATGGAGATGGTTTTACTGAAGTAAGGCCACTGTACATGTAGACTGGGTCTTGGAATCACAGGTGAGAGACGGGTGAATAGCTGGATGTCAAAGGTGGGTGAGCAGCCCTGAAAAGGGCTCAGAAAGCCCTCACACCAGAGGTGCCGGTCCTCCCTAAACATCCCCCCAGAAAAGGAAGTGTCTGAGGCTGGATTTGAACTCAGGAAAACGAACCTTCTTGACTTCAGATTGACACTCTCTCCTCGGCCACCTAGCTTCCCTAGGAGCAACTAGATGGGAAACCATGCTAATACCTCCTAAAACTGAAAAATCTCTCTAGCTTAAAACCCTTTCTGGACTTTTTCCTTTTTGAAAATGGATAAAACAGGGGGTGGCTAGGTGGCACCAGCCCTGAAGTCAGGAGGACCTGAGTTCAAATACTCTCTCAGACACATAACACATTTACTAGCTGTGTGACCTTGGGCAAGTCACTTAACCCCAATTGCCCTACCTTCCCCCCTCCAAAAAGCAAAAAAAAAAAAAAAAAAAGAATTTCACTACACCCCAGAAATGATCTGGCTAATGACCTCTTTTAGGGCTTCTCAGATTCTTTATTGGGAAGAGATTAACCTGGGATCTACCCAAGAGGAGTACTTTTTGTCAAAGGAAGGTACCATGGCTGCCTCTTATAGGGGGTTCCATTGGTTCTTTGAGGAGAGAGGTCCAGGAAGAAATGGGATGATGGGGACATTGTTACTAAACTCTTAATGTTGAATTAAATAAAATAAATAAGGTATAAATACAAAAAAGGGGAAAACATATCATCAATGTTTAGTATAGTATAGCACATCATAAGTCTTAATAAAGACTTCCTTTCTTCCTTTCCCCTTCCTTCCTTTTTTTCCGTTCCTTCATTCCTTCCTGGAAGGCGATCCTTTCTCCATTTGCAGAAATTTGTGGTATTAGAAACTCAAGAATAACCCAAATATAAACTATTTGAAAAGAATTTCCAAATCAGGATGGGAGTATGGTTTGGTTCCCTGCCCTACCCCCTTTCATATGATAAAATACCCAACTTTTGAGGATGGGGTATACTTCCCTAGGGTGGTTACAGAATAGAGACTTTGTGCTAAAAGCTCTCAGACCCCTCTTTCACCTCCTGGAGGATTTCATGCACTGGATATTGGTGGGGAAGGGAAAGGAACAAGCCTTTATTAGGTATCTACTATGTGCCTGAACTTTACAAATATGATCTCATTTGATCCTTCCAACAACCTTGGTGGTGAGTGCTATCATCCCCACTTTACAGATGGGGAAACTCGAAGAAAATCTAGTCTTATACAGATGTGTAGTTGGAAAAGGGAAGAGTATACGAATAGGCAAATAACATCTTTGTATTATTATGGAAACAGTTTTGATCTCACAAGACCCTGGAAGGGGCTTGGGGTCTTTCAGGTGTCTACAGACCATACTTTGAGAACTGCTATATTAGATACCTTAGATCTAGTTATCCAGAAAAATGTACACAGCTATATACTAGAATGACAATGTCCACTAGCCACAGGGAAATCAGACCCAAACTACTAGAATGGCCCTAGGTCATGAAGTGCATCAATCACTTAGCTTCTCTGACTCAGTTTCCTCATCTGTAAAATAAGGAGCTTGTCCGTTCTAGATCTATGATCTTACTGAATGGTATGAGATCTGTGAAAAGACCATTATTCATTATTTATAACATCGATTAGTACTAAAATCTGAAGGTAATCTAAATGGGAAAATCTGAAAACATTCTAAATGAAAACTAAAATGACTTCTAGCTACTTCGGCTAATACAAGGATGAACAGATTCCCTCTTGGGTGCAGCTTTATAAATTTTGGTTTTTTTTTTTTTTTTTTTGCTTTTTGGAGGGCAATTGGGGTTAAGTGACTTGCCCAAGGTCACATGGCTGGTTTTTTTGTGTGTTAAGTGTCTGAGGCTGGATTTGAATTTAGGTCCTTTTGACTCCAGAGCTCTACCCCCCAGCTTTATAATTTTTGAATCACTAGATCACCAGGGATGGGGGCAATCCTGTGGCCTTCAGGCCACATGTGGACTTCTAGATCCTTGAGTACAGCCTTTGGACTGAATCCAGATTTCATAAAACCAAGTCCTTTCACTGTGGCTCTCCCACTCAGCCCAGACCACTTACCTCCTTTCATGGTCTGCACCTGGGCCCCTCAGGCTATTTACCACTCCTTAATCCCACCTCTGTTGTAGTAGTTCTCAACCACTCAGAAACAACTCTCAGCCCGGAGAAATAGCATCAATCTCATATATGCAGATGATGGCAGATGTACCTGTGGCTGAAAGTAAAGAAGAATTAAGAAGCCTCTAGATGAGTGTGAAAGAGGGAGAGTGTAATCCAGTGGCAGGACAGAATCAAGATGACTGGTGATGGCATTAATAAGAAGATTGTGAGCTTGCCTTACCAACCAATGGTAAGGTGGGATAGTGGAGAGGGTGTGGAATTCCCATGTTAGGGCTTTGTAATCTTGCTTTTGCCTTCTGTAGTGCTCTCCTCCCTTCTGACTTTTTTGTTGGATTTGGGGACTCACTTTCTTGAGAAAGATGGTAATAAAGTTTTGCTTCTACCTTGAGAAGTCTCTGAGTCATTTTGGATGAGTGGTCTTCTGACCCATACAATTCAAATATTATAAAGATCAATTTATATTTTGTTCTGTTACGTACAAATGAATAAAAAAAATATTCCTTGAAAGGTATTATTCTCTGATTTGTTTTGGTTTTGCCTTCCTTTGTACCTCCAGTGCTTAGAATGGCACCTGACATATTGTGAGCACTTCTCAAAGCTTGTTGACTGATACCTGACTTTAAGGCCAGCACTCTACCTACTGTGCTGTGTCTCTCTTGTTTGCAGCTCTTCGAGAACCTGGGTAAATGTTGTCTGCATTTCATAGATGAGTATCCTGAGGACTCAAAGGATGTAGATAACACATCCCAAAACCACACAACCACAAAATGATGAAGCAGAGACTCAATCCCACATCTTCCCACTTCTGGTTCTATATCTTTTCAAACACGTCATTGGAGTAATTTTTGGACACTACCCTTGAGTGGTCCTTGAGG
Source organism: Gymnobelideus leadbeateri (assembly GCA_011680675.1). Lineage (NCBI taxonomy): Eukaryota > Metazoa > Chordata > Mammalia > Diprotodontia > Petauridae > Gymnobelideus > Gymnobelideus leadbeateri. Next base: position 2,409,522 of record WOXC01002467.1, on the reverse strand, counting down.
TTCAAGGACCTGTAGGACAAGGTTTGTGTCTCACACAGTCAAAGAATCACACAATTTCAGAATTGAAACAAGTCTTTGTTAGCCAACTAGTCCAACCCACACCCAAAATGTGACCTACCCAACAAATGGCTACAATCTTCCCTACGCATCTCATTCCACTTTGGGACAACTCTCATTTTCTGGATATTTTTCTTGACATCAATCCCCAGTTTCCATCTTTGCAAATTCATAGTTCAACCCTAGGGGACCAAATAGAAAAAGACTAGTCCCTCTAGAAGAGAACACAATAATCTTTTGCATCCTCAAAGATAATGTTGCTGTCCTCTTGTAATGTTAGTGGAATATGGAATATCTTCCCTGTCCATTAATAGGCTTTTGTGACCACATATGTTCACATATGTTGATGGTCTTTTCCAATCTCCATTCTCATCTATAGTGTTAAGCTAGCCTTCCTAGCTTTGGGGAGATTTATGATCTGCTCTCCCTTTCCTCCAATAAACAATCTTTGTCCTTTGCTAAGTCTCTACACAGAACAACAAATAAAGACCTGGTGTTTACATAACTTGGTTGTCCCCAAAGGTTCCATGTTTCTAAGTCTGAATTATCAGTCACTCAACCAACAGAGATGGAAGAGGAAGGGAACCACCATTTATATTAAGTGCTGCTATATGCTGGGTACTGTGCTAAACCTTTTATAAATATCATCTTATTTGATCCTTACAGCAACCCTGGGAAGTAGGTACTATTACTATCTCCATTTTATTTTAGAAATGAGGAGACTGAGGCAGATATAGAATAAGTGATTTGCTCAGGGTCACACAGTGTCTGAGGATGGATTTGAAATCAGGTCTTCCTGACTCCCTAGGGACAGCTAGGTGACTCAATAGATAGAGTGCCAGATCTGGCATCAGGAAGACTCATCCTGCTGAGTTAAAATCTGGCCTCAGATTTACATAATAGCTATTTGAGCTTGAGCAAGTCACTTAACTCTGTTTGCTTCAATTTCCCATCTGTCAAATGGGCTGGAGAAGAAAATGACAAACCACTCCAGTAACTCTGCCAAGAAAACCTCAGATGGGATCAGGAAGAGTGGGACACACCTGAAAATGACTGAACAAAAATTTCCTGACTTCAGGGATCTCTCCACAGCCTCATCTAACTGCCTCAGGGTGGCCAAGGAATCTGATGTCAATTGTATTTTTTTTTTTAAAGCAATTGGGGTTAAGTAACTTGCTCAGGGTTACACCACCGGTCATTATTTATGTGTGAGTGCTCATTTTCTGAGGCTGGGACCGATCCTGGGTCGTCACTCTTACTCACTGTGCCACCTAGCTGCCCCAGTCAATTGTATTTTGATTGAAATTGATCCCCCCTTCACAGCCAATTAATTTATTTTCAGATGGATCAGTTCTATTTTACTTTCCTAGGGACAGTTTCTTTGTGGATGTTCTCCTTTTTAAAAAATATTATTTTATTTTTTCCCAATTATATGTCAAGACAATTTTTAGCATTCATTTTAATGAGATTTTGAGTTCCTAATTTTTCTCCCGCCCCTCTTCTCTTCCTAGAATGGTAGGCAATTTTATATAGGTTATATATGTGCAATTATGTAAAACATTTCTATATTAGTCACAGCAGTAAAGGAAGAAACAGATCAAAAGGCGGAAGAAACCATGAAAAAATAGAGTGAAAAAAGTCTGCTTCTATCTGCATGCAGAGTCCATCCATTCTTTACCTGGATGTGGACAGCATTTTCTATCATGAGTCCTTCGTACTTGTCTTGGATCACTGTGTTGCTGAGAAGGGCTGAATTGTTCATAGTTGATCATCACAAAGTGTTGCTGATAAAATGTTTTCCTGGTTCTGCTCATTTCACTTTGCATGAGTTCATACAAGTCTTTCCAGGTTTTTCTGAAATCTACTGCTCATCATTTCTCATTTTTTTTCTTTTTGGTGGGGGAAAGCTGGGAAATTGGGGTTAAGTGACTTGTCCAAGGTCACATGGCTAGTAAGTGTGGAGTGTCTGAGGCTGAATTTGAACTCAGGTCCTCCTGATTCCAGGGCTGGTGCTCTATTCACTGCGACACCTAGCTGCCCTGTGCTCATCATTTCTTATTGCACAATAGTATTCCATTACATTCGTATACTATAACTTGTTCAGCCATTCCTCAGTTGATGGGTATCACCTCAAATGTCTAATATTTTGCCACCACAGAAAGGGCTGCTATAAATATTTTTGCACACATAGGCCTTTTCCCTGTTTTTATGATCTCTTTGGGATACAGACCTAGTAGTGGTATTGCTGGAACAAAGGTGCTGCACAGTTTGATTGCCCTTTGGGCATAGTTCCAAATTGCTTTCCAGAATGGTTGTATCAGTTCACAACTCCACCAACAATGCACTACTGTTCCAATTTTCCCACATTCTCATCAACATTTAATGTTTCCTTTTTTTCATATTACCCAATCTAATAGGTGTCAGGTGGTACCTCCGAGTTATTTGAATTTGCATTTTCTTAATGAAAAGTGGTTTAGAGCACTTCTTCATATGACTGTCAATGGCTTTGATTTCTTCCTCTGAAAACTGCCTATTCATATCCTTTGGCCATTTATCCATTGGAAAATGGCCTATAATCTTATAAATTTGACTCAGTTCTCTATGTATTTGAGAAATGAGGTCTTTATCAGAGACACTTGTTTCCCAGCCTTCTGTTTTGCTTCTAATCTTGATTGTATTGTCTCTGTGCAAAAGCTTTTTAGTTTAATCAGAATTATTTATTTTTCATTTTGTAATGCTCCATCTTTTATTTGATCATTAATGTTTCCCTTCTCCATAGACCTAACATACAGACTATTCCTTGCTCTTCTAATTTGCTCATGGTATCACCCTTTATGTCTAAATCATATGCCCATTTTGATGTTATCTTAGTATACACTATGAGATGTTGGTTTATGCCTAGTTTATGCCCTATTGCTTTCCTGTTTTCCCAGCAGTTTTTGTAAAATAGTGAGTACTTATTCTAAAGGCTGGTGTCTTTGGGTTTATCACACACTAGGTCACTATGGTCATTTATTACTGTGTCTTGTGTACCTAATCTATTCCACTGATCCCCCACTCTCTTTCTTAGCCAGCACCAGATAATTTTGATGGTTACAGCTTTATAATATAGTTTGAGATCTGGTATTGCTAAACTACCTTCCTTTGCATTTTTTTCCATTAATTTCCTTGATATTCTTGACCTTTTGTTATTCTAGATGAATTTTGCTGTTATTTTTTCTAGCTCTACCAAATAATTTTTTGGTGGTTTGATTGGTATAGCACTGAATAAATAAATCCATTTAGGCAGAATTGTCATTTTTATTATATTGATATTATACAGCGATATATATTGATATATATTATATTGGCTTAGTCTATTGATGAGCAACTAATATTTTTCTAGTTGTTTAGATCTAACTTTATTTGTATGAAAAGTGTGTCATAATTGTGTTCATGTAGATCCTGGCTTCGTCTTGTTAGGTAGACTCCAAGTATTTTATATTGTTTACAATTATTTTAAATGCAATTTCTTTTTCTATCTCTTGGGGGTGGGCTTTGTTGGTCATATGGTTAGTTGTTTTCCTTAGTTCTTGAAGAGGACCAAAATGACATCACTATGCTAGAGTCAAGCCACAGTGTGTCCGACTGTTAATAGTCCATGTTAATATTTGGGGTAGATTCTTCAAATGTGCACATTGGTATGGGTGATAGCTTTTGATTTGTGAGTAAATTGGATTTAAGTGAGGCAGAGTTGCATGAAGTCGCTGGATGGATGACTGGAGATACAGTGGATGACCTTGGCATCCTCATCTTTTATGTCTAACCAAGCTCTAAGGCTGAGTGCTCCAGCTGCAAAGATACTGGAGTGGTTTCACCATTTTCTTATCCAGTTCATTTTATAGATAGGGAACCAAGACAAACTGAGTAACTTGTCCAGGGTCACGCAGCTGGTAAGTGTTTGAGATTGGATTTGAACTTAGGTCCTCCTTATTCTAGGGTCAACACTCTATCCATCACACCACCTGGCTGCCAGATTCTCTCTCTCTCTCCCCCTCCTCCTCCCTTTCCCTTTCCCCTTCCCCTTCCCCTCCCCCTTCCCCCTTCCCTCTCTTCCCCTTCCCCTTCCCCTCCCCCTCCTCCTCTCAGTCTCCCTCTCCCTCTCCTTCTCTTTCCCTCTCTCCCCCTCTCCTTTTTTTGAGGGGGAGAGGAAGCTTTAAAAATTAGGGGAATCAGGAAAGGTGTATTATGTAGGAACTGCTACCTGAACAGTCAATTAAGTTAATTAATTCATTTGGGGCCCTCCTCTATTCCAATCAGTATTAATCAGTTTGATATTTACATAAATCATATACAGATAGATAATGGGCCTCAAACTTTAATATAGGTATCTCCATCCTGTTTTACCCAAATTTCATGTCTAGTTCCAGCATGGGTGGGATGCCTTGATGCTTTGGAAAGTTCCCCAATTTATTTTTGTGCCTCCAGACCATTGTCTCTTATGACCACTTAGTCAGTGGAGATGCCACATGCTTCATCCAACCTGTGACTCCCCTCCCCACCCGCACTGATATGTCATTTTTGACCCTCAAGAGCAAGGAATATCAACCAATGAGATTCTGTATTTCTCCATGCCTCTTTTGATATTTGGGTATCAAACTCTATAAAAACTAAGTAGTAGAAGAAGGTGGCATCTCAGATCATGAGGAAGATCTGAGGTTCACTTCATTAGAGGGATTGTGGACATTTTAATAAAGCACCATTGGTTCAGATCTCTGCTTCAGTGCCTTTTATTGTAAGTTGGATCACTAGAATCCCCACATAAACCTTGGTGGAAGTGAAAGTGAGGAGGGAGCTTTTCAGGTACCAAGAAACCCAAAATGCTATCAAGACTTCATAACAGCAACCAATCAACAGAACTGAGAGTAGTCTGCCAAGTCCCCACGGGATAGGCTGAAAGTGGACCCAGAGGCATGGGGGTGGGGCTTTGGGGACTGGGAGTATTGGAAGAGAGGTAGAGTTGGTCAAAGGTGCCTTTGTGCCATGTGGAAGAGTTTGCTTATCGAGAGAACAAATAAGAAGATTGTCCAGAGCCAGAGAACCCTAGTTCTCATGACAATTTGAATCTGCCTTGTCCAGAATCCTTGGCCTTGATCCATTGCCACTTAACCTTAGATAAACTGAATCTGGGAACAAGGTATAAAGGAGGAGTTTGATAAGGCAGTGACTAATTCCTGGCACATTTTTATGGAAGGCTAGGATCAGCCTTTATGATTTCTGCCCTTTGTGAGATTTCCTTTAATTATTTTAAACCCTGGCATATATTTATGTATAAGATATTTAGTGACAAACCATATAAGTCCCTTTATTTTTTTTTAATTTTTTTTTTGCTTTTTGGAGGGCAATTGGGGTTAAGTAACTTGCCCAAGGTCACACGGCTAGGTTTTTGTTTGTGTGTGTGTTAAGTGTCTGAGGCTGAATCCGAACTCAGGTCCTTCTGGGCCGACGCTCTACTCACTGAGCCACCTAGATGCCCCCATAAGTCCCTTTATTAAAAGAAAGGAGATGGAGGAGGAGGAGAAAGAAGAAAGGGCAAAGAGGAAAGGGAAAAGAAGGAAGAAAAGAAAAAGGAGGAAGAATGAACAAAAGGCAAAGAAAGAAGAGGAGGAGGAAGAAGAACAGAGTAGAGAAAAGGAGTTGTGAGTTATATGCTGTTTTCAGAGCCATCAGGGCAAGGGAAAAATGAAACTTTACATTTCCCTTTGGCCAAGACCTTAATTAGGACATGAACAGGGAAGTAAGAAACTGGTAGAAAGCACTGAAGACCTACCAAATGGAGATGGGGGTTTAGCCACAGGTGCCTTCAGCTTATAATGCTTATAACTTGAGAGTTAGGTCACCTTAGGCCTCTGTGCAGAACTTTAGTGTGGTTCTGGCCATTTCCTTCTCATATAGTGCATCAAATATTTCATTCTGGGCCACTGTGAAGTAATTCTTCCAGTCACCAATAATCCCTGGAAAATAGAAAAGAAAAAGAGTGAAATTTCCAAGATATTTGTATCTTGACAATTGTTTGTGAGATATTAGAAAAGGAACAGGTTACGAGCTAGCCTGGGTGGGATACCTGGATGCTTTGGAAATTCCCCCAAGTTATTTTTTGCCTCTGGACCATTCTCTCTTGTGTAGCATAAACAGGTGAGCAACAGCTCAGAAAGTCAGCTCTCCCAGCACATTGTTATTCTAATCTCTTCCCACCACACCGAATAGTGAGAGCACAGAAATGGTTATTGGAAATCTCAGGACAATTGTTACCCTTCCGCAAGTGAGAGGAGATTTCGTGATCCATCATTTTACTCGATATATTTGTGAAGTTCAACAAAGGATTATTTTTCATCATTTCAAATGAGGTGTGATGGATGATCTTCTCCAAGACTTCTTCATCTGGTTTCTTCCCCAGGAACTGCATCACCTTCTCAATTTCCTTCTTAGGGTTCTGCCAATGGTAGAGAGAGGTTTAAAAAAAGCTGGTATGCCAAGTAGTTCAGTGAATTTATTTTTTTCTGGAATATGTTAGGGAGAGATGATGGAAGAGAGAGAAGCTTGGGGGTGAAGGAATACCTCAGATCCCTAGACATCCTTCCCCTTCCCCACTCCCTCGAAGACTTTTGTGGGGTTCCCTTAGGTGGTGGTAACTAGTACTGATGGGATCCCTACCTTACCTCCTGCCAGGTATGGAGAATGGAATTAGAGTTAGGGTTGGGTTTTTCTTGGCTAGCAGGGTCAGTGACTTGCCCAAGGTCACACAGCTAGTGTCTGAGGCTGGATTGGAACTCAGGAAGATGAGTCTTCCTAGTGCTCTATCTACTGTGCCACCTCGCTGCCAAATCCACACATGGGCTCTGAAAATGTGGTGCCTCTGATCTAGTACTTCTCTGCTGAGGCATGTTTATTGGTTGTAGATTTCTCTGCATAGTAACCTCTTCTTTTTCCCTTTTGTCTTTCTGTACAAAGAAGAAGGAAGCAGAGAAAGAGAAGGAATATGATCAGCCCTGGTGATGTATAATTGAAATGGCTTCTTCCGGTCCTCTGCCCCTCCTCTCCTCACCAAGCCCAAATCTAAATAAATAACTGACTCCATTGTCAGGGCAAGGGCTTTGAACTTGTTCCTCTTTAAGGGTGGAGGCTGGGGAGACATTCTGGGAAGCAGAGAGGACCCTCTGAGACTATACTCGGGTGTCTGACTATCGGGGGACTTGATCTCTTTGCATTTCTTAAAGACCAAGGCAAAGGACTGCAGGAAAGAGGAGCTTGGTCAGAATGTGAGGAAGAAAATTGAATAGGTTTTTTTTTTTCCTCCACTTGAGTCCTGAATTTTCCCTTTGTCGTTCTGCCCATCAGGCATGTGAAAAAGGGAAAAGGCAGACCACTCTCCACTTGGCACAGAGGCGGCTCACTGGCTGTAGATGAGGAATGATTCAGACTTGTTTATACTTCCCTGGCAGTTAGAAGTACCCCACCCTCTGTGATCAAACAGGGCACAAAAGACTCTATTGAACACCTTCTATAGATGGAATTTGAGGGAGCACAATAAGGCGAAGGTGCCTGTGTTCACTGCAGTACTCATGATGGGCACAGAAGGGAATAAGAACTTATACAACATCTACTATGTGCCAGACACTGCGCTGAGCACTATACAGTGTTACCCCATTTGATCCTAGGTAGGTGCTATCATGATCCCTATTTTACAGTTGAGGAAACTGAAGCAAACAGGTCATGTAGCTAGTCAGTGCCTGAGGCTAGATTTGAACTCGGAGCTTCCTAACTCTAGGCTCTATCCTCTGTGCCACTAGCTACTTCTTTTTTGTTTTGCTTTGTTTTTGGAGGGCAATTGGGGTTAAGTAACTTGCCCAAGGTCACACGGCTAGGTTTTTGTTTGTGTGTGTTAAGTGTCTGAGGCCGGATCCGAACTCAGGTCCTTCTGACTCCAGGGCCGATGCTCTACTCACTGCGCCACCTAGCCGCCCCCCACTAGCTACTTCTTAAAGAAAAAAAAGAGATCCATAATAATGGCCCTGAGTGGTGCCTTTCACTATTTAATTGACCCTGGGTGGCTGCTGTTGAATTGTTTGAGTCATGTCGGACTCTGTGACCCTATTTGGGGTTTTCTTTGCAAAGACACTAGAAGTGGTTTGTCATTTCCTTCTCCTGCTCATTTTACAGATGAGGAAACTGAGGCAAACAGGATTAAGTGACTTGCCCAGGGTCACACAGCTAGTAAGTGCCTGAGGCCAGATTTTAACTCAGGAAGATGTCTTCCTGATTCCAGGTTCCTGATTCTCTGTGTACTATGGCACCACCTACCTACCCTCCTGGGTGCCTACCATAAAGGAATAGGAGAATTTGAGAAGCTTGTCAAAGTGAGGTTGAAGGATTTCTCTTGGATTCCAATCCTTCAAGAAAAGATTTATTCACCTCACTGACTTCAGATCTGCTTGTTAAAATTCCTTGGCTTAACAGTAAGAGACACAAAATATAGAGAAGATTCCATCTATAGGTTTTGATGAACAATACATAAATTGCAAATTCTAAGATAAACCAGGACCAGGAAAGGATAAAAGAAGACCGTATAGGCCTGGCATAAGGACTCAATGTCAGTCATGTTGTATGTAACAGTTGACTAACACCTGTCATTGTAGGCACTCTCTCACTCCCCTTTACATGGCCTTTGAATGTAATTAATTTTTCTAAAAAATTTTTTAATGTGCAGTATGTATGTGGCATGCATCTTTCCCTCTCTGAGTGAACCTGTCCATCCCATGTACTTGTCTTCTCCGTTAAACTTAATGAGTTACATGAATTTTAAAAATAGTTCCCCAATGAAAAAAAAGCATGATCCAGTTGACCTAATTTTCCATTAATGATTTTGCTCTCTGTACTAAAATTTCTTCAGAAGTCAATATGAGAGTCTATGTTGGCATCTATCTATCTATCTATCTATCTATCTATCTATCTATCTATCTATCTATCCATCCATCTATCTATCTAATCTGTCTGTCCATCTGTCCATCCATCCATCCATCCATCCATCCATCCAATCCCTGGTGAGTTCCCAGAGTGCATCAGCATGCTTATGCAAATTCTCCTCCTGGTGGAGAGGATGAAGAGTCTCCTTATGGGAGAGACATGATGATCTCTAATGGAAGTGCCCAGGAGAGATTGTGGACTATGTATAGACATTTTGAAACTGGTTCTGCTTGGCCAACCGCATGGTGGATAGGAGGTTGTTTGGCTGTGGAATCATTCATAAAGGCCCCAGTCAGCCTGAGCTTAGTCTTTTCTGCTGCTCTGCCTGTGGTTTGGTGTCTTTCCTGATAGTAGCTAAGGGCCAGTGGTATAAGGTGAGAAGCTGTGGACCTTTCCCATTGAAGCAGCCATGTGGCTGGCTGAATGGAGGCCTGGTTCTTTGCCTCTTTCTTTGCAGGCAAAGTGGGAGTGGTGTCCTGCTGCCTCAGCACCTGGACTTGGTGGCCAGATCAGTGTCGATGCATGGAGTGACCTTTGGGACTCAGCCTAGCAGTAGCTAAGATGAGGACTTATTTGACAGTCATGCGTATAGAGATATGAACTTGGTGAGAAGGAGGCTGTACTGGAATTGAGCTAAATCTGAGCCCTTTCTCCTCAGAAACTGAGAGAGTGAGCCTCTGACTTGTTGGGGGAAAATGTTTGTACTTTTGTTCTTGGTATATTTCGAGGCAAATGTTCTTCTGCAAAAGCTAAGTGAGATTAAATACAACTGAGGCATGCCACTGTCTCTGAACAATGAGGGAAAAACTCCCAGTGGGAATGTGACCTGAGGAGAAATCAGACAAGAGATATCCACAAGTCTTCAGAATTCCATAAAATCTTGAGGGTGCTCAGAGTCTGACTCTGGGAGAATGGACTAGATCCTCCACGATACCTTGAAACCCATGTTGTGAGTGTGAGTTATTTCTTATAATCAATTAAGATTTTCAGCTGCCCAACCCAAAACTTCATAAGTTCATAAGATAATTGGAATGTTTATAAGTGAAACATCCATCTGCAAAAGGAGGCTTGGAAACCAAGGATAGCTAGGTAGACCAGCACCTAATCAGTGAATGAGTGAAGAGTATAATAAGACCACATATGTATTGCCTTTTTTTTTTTTTTTGCTTTTTGGAGGGGGGAGGGCAGGGCAATTGGGGTTAAGTGACTTGCCCAAGGTCATACAGCTAGTAAGTGTTAAGTGTCTGAGGTCGGATTTGAACTCAGGGCCTCCTGACTCCAGGGCAGGTGTTCTATTCACTGTGCCACCTAGCCACCCCATACTATATATGTATTGATATGAACCTTCTTATTCCCACGATACAAAGGGGAATTGGCCACAGTGTAGTACATAATCTGTTTTACCTTTTTCATATCTTCATAGAACAGATAGAGCAGAGGATAATCTTCCTTTTTATTCCACCAGCTCTTCACATGGGTGAACCAGGAACCGTAGGACACTAAATCCATAGAAAGGAAAAGGTAATTTTTTTTCCCAATTTTAATTTTAGACTCTAGGACCAGAACACAAATACAGAATAGAGAAAAGAAACAAAAACATATCAAAAAATTAAATATTGGAACTTAAATACAAAGTAAGAAAAAAAAAGCATGTTGTGTGCATAGCAGAACATGACAGAACATAAGAGAGGATTCAAAATATGCAACAATTTTCATTTCAAGAAAGCCTGTATGATAAATACTACACATTGTATTGAGAATTGTCCATCTTTGCTTTCTTGTGGGTTTTCTTTTGATCTCTGCTGTACACTTTTTTACATTTCGTTCTCCCCCCTTCCCACCCCCCAAAGGCTACAATAAAGTCTTGATATATTTCTCTATAGCTATAAGTATGTACGTATGCATAGAGACGTATACTTTCCCAAACATATTCTACTCCTGATCTTTGTTTTTTTGTTTGTACATATCTATTGTTTCATATCCCTCCTGCCTCCTCTACTTTACTTCTGCCCATTACCTTGCTCTCCTATTACTTACCCCCTATAGTCCCATTCCAATAAATCTAAACACCCCCCTTTTCCCTATTCCCTCATTCTCTCCTCTAAAGGTCCCTCCCTTGTCCTCTCTCCCATTCCTATGCTCTTATTGTTTTATTTCATCTGAATTTAGAAGACTTTTATGTTCTTCTAAATACATACATACATACATATATATATACATATATATATATATGTATATATATATGTATTGTTCCCTCTTAAACCGAATCCTGATGGAAGTAGAACTACTAGCCTCCTCCCCCATCTAATTCCTTTGTCTCGGTTCTTCCTCTTGTACCTTATTTGTATAAAATAATTATTCTTTTTAGCTGTTCTTAAATGGTTTTACTTTTCAAATTCATATTGTACTCAGGTTTATCCCAGTCTTTCTTATGAGCTACCCAATTATTAACAAGAATCTTAGACATATATTTTACATATATAAAAAGCAAAAAGTCTGTCCTTATGAATCACTTATAATCAGTCTTCAGTATGTACCTTATATTTCTCTTGGTTCTTGTATGTTGAATCATATATTAAGTTCAGGATTTTTTTTAACAAAATCTTGAAAGTCTGAGAGTTTATCAAATGTCTATTTATTTTCATTCAGGGTAATAATTAACTTCACAGGGTATGATATTTTTGGCCAGAACCCCAGTTCTTTTGCTCTTTGCTATATTGTGTTCCAAGACCTGTGGTCCTTTAATGTCTCTGCTGCTAGGTCTTGTGTTATTCTAATTGTGGCACCATCATATTTAAATTGTTTTAATCTTGATGCTTTTAATATTTTATCCTTGAGCTGAGTTTTCAGAGTTTGACTATGATATTTCTATGAGTTTTCCTCATCGGATCTCTTTTAGGTGGTTCTTGATGGCTTTTTCTATTTCTACTTTTCCCCCTTGTTTTAATGATTCAGGACAATTTTCTTTATTTCTTGTATTATTGTATCAAGATTCATTTTTTGATCATAACTTTCAGTTAGTCCGATTATTTTTATATTTTCTCTTCTTGATCTATCTTCCAAATCTGTTGTTTTTCTTATAACGTATTTCACTTTCTCTTCTCTTTTTTCATTATTCATATTTTGCTTAATTATTTGATCTCTTAGAATTTTGCTGGCTTCATTTTGTCCCATTCTAATTTTCAAGGTGTCATGTTCTTCCTTAAGATTCTGGATCTCCTTTTCTAATTGGTTGTCTTTCCTTTCATACATTTCTTATTTTTCTTGGATTATTATTTAAAAAAAATTTTTTTCCTCCATCTCTGTCATTTGATCTTTTTTTTTTTTTTTTGCTTTTTGGAGGACAATTGGGGTTAAGTGACTTGCCCAAGGTCATACAGCTAGTTTTTTGTGTTAAGTGTCCAAGGGCAGATATGAACTCAGGTCCTCCTGACTCCAGGACTGGCGCTCTATTCACTGCATCACCTAGCCACCCCTGTCATTTGATTTTTTTTTTTTAATAACTGAGGACAAGCTTTTTAAATTATATTTGCAAATTAACACAGCGTGTACAACAGGATCAGATCTTTAGGTGGGTAGATCAAATAGTTGTCCAGAATCCAGTAAAATGGTAGTCACTGATGTAATCACTGAAGCAAGATACATAAATATAACTTAGTCCAGCTTGATGAAGCCGATGTCTTTGACATACTGCCGGAAGCACTGGCAGCACATGTTCAGGCCGTACTTGCGTATCAGGCCATGCTGGTTCGAACAGACAAAAGGAAAGACTGTCATTTGATTTTTTTTTTTAAAGCAATTGGGGTTAAGTAACTTGCTCAAGGTTACACAGCTAGTCATTATTTTATGTGTGGGTGCTCATTTTCTGAGGCTGGATCTGATCTTGGGTCATCCAAACTCTGAGGCCGGCGCTCTTACTCACTGTGCCACCTAGCTGCCCCTGTCATTTGATTTTTAAAAGGTCTTCTATGAATTCTTTTTGGGCAGATGACCATTTGAAGTTACTCTCTGGGGGTTTCTTTGCTTCAATATCTTCCTCTGAAGATGAACCTTGATCTTCTCTATTCCCATAATAGCTTTCTATAGTTGGATTCTTTCTCCTTTGTGCATTTTTTTTTTTGTGGGAATAGCTAATTTCTGTAATCACCTCTAGCCCTGGGGGATGGGGGATGATTGGTGCCTCTTGCCCCAAATCTCAGTTCTCCCCTCTAGCCTGGAATCAAAGCCAAACCTTCAGCCCCCTATAAGTGCCCATAGCCAGGGCCATTCTGTCCCGCTGCTTCTGCACTCACTCCTTCTTGCCTCTGCCGCTCTCCACAGCCAGCTGGGTCTGTCATTCCTGGTCAGCAAAGTTTCCTATGATCTCCCTAGGCTCAGATGCCCAACTCCCCTCACTATTGGGGGTAAAAGTTCCTGTAGCTGGGGCAGAGGCAGCCTCTCAAACCGTCTAACCCCAGGACTTGCCACTTGTTGTTTAAGGGCTTGCTGCTTGTTGTTAAAATGGAACCTAGCTTGGAGGTGTTTACTTTTCACAGAGACCCAACCTCATCCTGGGATTTTTCTTCTGATCTTCTCAAAGGTAAAAGTAATTTCTGTAAGAATCCATCCAACCAACCATGTTTTTCTCTGATTAAGTTTTTGATATCATGTATAACTATCCAAGGACTTGATCTAATTTGGTCATCAGGGCAACTGAAAACATTGGATTAGATCCTTTTTGGCTTAGTATATGTGTTTGGGTGTGCATTGTGGGGGGATTCTCTTGATCAGGGGGGATAGGACTCTTGGGAGAAGCTTACCCATCAGTGGAGTATCTTTATGGGTCAAAGGTGTGGCACCAAATTGAAAGCAAAGAAATTTATTAAGGAATCAAGGAGGCTGCTCTTGCTGATGACAGTTTTAGCTTCTTAGGGTTTTAAAATATTTTCAGGATGACTTAGAGTACATAGCCAATCAGAAGCATTCTGTATCACTTAGGCTAGACACATAAAACATTTCACAGGAGAAGGAGGGATAGAGAAGGTGGGATCATTCAGAAGGGGAGTATTTGGAATGCAACTGGTAGGATTTATTGTCAGAATAAAAAAACATCCTCCCTTCAAGGGCAGGAGGCAAAGGGAAATGACCAAGTAATTTCACAATTTTTAAATAAATCCAATTAAACAAAACTTCAGGGTTGAGATAACTATTTAGACAAGATTACAGATATCTCTTATCTAAGGACCACAAATATTTATGACTACAGTGAAGTGACTACTATATGCTTTGCCTTGCCTTACATACTTTGTTATATCTTATTTCTTCTTCAGTAGAGGTGGTTGAGCAATCAGTACATCAAAATGTCATGAAATAATTATGTTTCATATTTTTTCCCCATGGCATTATTAACAGTAAGAAAAATATCAGAAGGATATTAGAAAATTTCAGAGCAAAAGTATATATACATCATTTAGGATTTCTTAGTATTACTCTGAGAATGGTAATTATTTGTATTAAGACTAACTATGCAGGATTTTTTCTAGAAACAGTGATGAAAAGAAATGTACAAAAATCACCTGTGGCTTTTCTAGCATGAATAGATACCAAGTATGCTTATTATTTCCCTGCATTTCCATTCTTTTTAGTAAGTGCAGCAATATTTGCTATGAGCAGTTGATCAGTTTCTGGAAGGTCAGAATATTTTCTGGATCTGGTTTAGTAGATTATATTTATTACCTTACAGGTTTGTGGACAGAGCTACAATTGGGATTTGTTACCAAATGATGCTTTGAGAAAAAGAGATCAGATTAAAAATGAACAAAGAGAAACATTAGCAGTAGGGGAAAAAATAAGATAAATGAACTAAATATGCAACTGGAAACTAGAAAACTAACAAATAAACTAAATTTTTTTTTTCGGCTTTTTGGAGGGCAATTGGGGTTAAGTAACTTGCCCAAGGTTACACGGCTAGGTTTTTGTTTGTGTGTAAGTGTCTGAGGCCGGATCCGAACTCAGGTCCTTCTGACTCCAGGGCTGACACTCTACTCACTGAGCCACCTAGCCGCCCCCGAACTAAATTAAATTAGTTAAATAAAATAAATAAAAATGAAAGATACTAGAAACATACAAAAAAAAAAACCCTAAGACATTCAAGAATGAAAATAATTTTCAGGATAATTCCAACCTACCTTTCCCAGTCATGTACTTCTCTAGGTACTCTGCCCAGGAATTAGGGTAAGGCTCCAATTTATTCATCAAGTCAAAATGGTAAAATGAAACTGCAACATCTTTGGCATTTCTTGCCATGTAAATTATCTGCAAGAAAATGGAGGGGAGATTTAGTGGGAATCCCAAGAAGAGAATTTTGTAATCAGGAAAGTAAGCTTCAAAGAAACTAATGATTCATTAATAGAGTTGATTTATTTTTTTTTTAATGGTAGCTCACATCTAGAGGTTGGCTTTGGAATTGCCTGGGGGGGGGTGTTTTACAATGTTACTATCCTGAGACCCCCTGCTCTTCCACCTTAGGTAGACTTTCACCTTATTTTGCCTCCACACAACTTCTTTCTGTCTCCTTACCATGTTGCTGTTTCCTCCCCTCCTACCTTGTCCTTTAAAAGTTTTTTGGCTATTCATTTTTATTTTATTGATGTTTTCTGTCTCTTACAATACCATGGTATCCCATGTATCCCTTTACTTTCCCCTCCTTCAGAGCCATCCCATATGACAAATAGTGTAATTTATTATAGAGAGAAAAAAATCAGCATAATTGATGGGATACATTGGAAAAGTCCCAGAACACATGCAATGTGTAAAACCTTCCTACCTTGCCTTTTATATGTTGTCTTTCTCCTAATAGAATGTAAACATCTTGAAGGCACAGACTGCCTTCTTTGCTTATAATTGTATCGAAATCGCTTAGCAGAAGGTCCAGCAAACAGCAAGTGCTAAGTAAATGAGTAATCCATTTATCTATTAGAGGTGGATTGAGTGGTGGGCCTCTGGAGTATGGAAGACCTGAATTCAAATCCAGCCTCACACACCTATTAGCTGTGTGTTGCTGGGCAAGCTACTTAACTTCTATTTGCCTCAGTTTCCTCATCTGTAAAATGAGGATTGCCCGCCTCTCTGAGTGATTGTGAGGATCAAATCAGATATTTATGAAGTGCTTAGCACAATGCCTGGTACATGGTAGACTCTCAAGGAAAGTTTATCCCTCCCTCCAAACCCTTTCTCCTTTCCCTTCCTCTTCCCCCAGATAGGCAGGAGATGTGAGCCTGGGAAAATGACAGTTGCCCTAAGAGGTCTTGTCCATGCCTGTTTCCGTATCAGATATCCGGAGAATTGCTCTGAAGCAGAGAGTTCATCCTCGGGTTGCTCTGCTTGGTCTGGGCCAAAAAGGTGCTAGTTTCCGCCAAAGTTCTGAACCGCGTCTCATAGCAAATCCCTCACGACACTGGCATTTTATTCTCTTCATGCCTTACAATCGCAGTCACCAGTGGCAAAGACTCCTTGTCTGAATGGAATTTCTCCCACTCGCATTATTTAAACCAGCACCTGGCTGGTACTATAGCCCAGTGATGACATCTACTCTTTCCTACCCACTTCTCCATCAGTCAACAAGTCTAAGCCAATCATGGAGGCTTCACATCAAAAGACAATTTCTCCCCCTATGGAGCTCGCATTTTATTAAATCCATGCCTTCTCCAATGACCTTGTATTGACGTATCCGTATTTTGATTCCCATTTGTCTTCCAGGAGAATGTAAACTCCTCGAAGGCAGGGCTTGTTCTGGTTCTGTCCTGCATCTCCAAAAACTTACATATAGTTAGCACTTAGTGAATATTTATTGAATTGAATTGGACTAAAACCAATTTTAGAGTTTAAGCCTCCCATTTAGTTTCCAGAGTAGGACAAAATGCATTGAAAATATGTGGGGTCCCTAGTGTGATGTTTTGTTGTGAAATGAATACACATTTGCTCTAAATCCTTAAATCCTTGCCCTATGGAGTTGAGACAGTAACTTCTTGTGGAGATTAGTAATATAGATGACAATTTAAGATTGACAGGAGAAATTAATTATCTGTGCGCCTAGATCTAGCTCTGCCAAAATAACAAATAAGCACTTAATGAGCATTCACTATGTTTCAGGAAATCTAGGTGGTACCACAGTAGATAGAGTGCTAGGCTTGAAGTCAGGAAGAGTCAATTTCTTAAATCTGGCCTCAGACAGTTACTAGCTGTATGACCCTGGGCAAGTCACTTAGCCCTGTTTGCCTCAGTTTCCTCATCTGTAAAATGAGCTGGAGAAGGCAATGGCCAACCCCTCCTGCATCTTTGCCAAGAGAACCCCCAAAGGGGTCATGAGGTCCGATATGACTAAGACGATGACCATGCCTTAGTGGGTTGGAGACCTGCAACAAACGTGTTACCTTGCAGTTATTTTTCCAGCAATCCGTGGGGATGAGATCAACTGGCAGATGGGTCTTGATGAGGCGGGGTGATGGCATCTTTTCTAATGCCTCGGTGCCTAGGAAAAGCCCATTTGGTACAGGGAGACGTTAGGCTTTGCCAGAAAGTATTCCGTAACACCAATTCCATAGCCAACTGTCTCCGTGTTTTTCTGAGTAACTGCTGTTGAACTCTGTAACGGCTGCAGATTTCCTACTTGGGATGTTTTGGTATAGCCTTCAACAAACGTGGTAGGGGTTGAGGAGTAACCCAAGCAAATTAGAAGTCAGTTTAATCTTTAGCTTAAAAATTTTGTTCCTACAAAGTATTTTCACCAGCTAGCTGGTATTAGTGGGTAGAGGACTGGGTCTAGAGTCAGCACTACTTTTTGTGAGTTCAAATCTGGTCTCAGATACTAACCGTGTGACCCCAGTCAAGTTGCTTAATAATGTTTGCCTCAGTTTCCTTATCTGAAAAATGAGTTGGAGAAGGAAATGGCAAACCACTCTCAGTATTTTTTTTTTTGGAGGGCAATTGGGGTTAAGTAACTTGCCCAAGGCCACACAGCTAGATTTTTATGTGTGTGTGCGTTAAGTGTCTGAGGCCGGATCTGAACTCAGGTCCTTCTGACTCCAGGGCCGACGCTCTATTCACTGCACCACCTAGCCGCCCCACACTCTCAGTATTTTTGCCAGAAAATCTCAAATGGAGTCATGACTCAACAACAAGAAGTATTTTCATCAGATCAGTTCTGAACCAGTTTTATTCATCTAGAACTTTGAGGTAGACGATACCTTAGAAATCATCTAAGTCAAACCCTTCTTTTAAAGATAGAGACACCCAAGCCCAGAATGGGCTTTGGCCGTTTTGCGTTTTCTATTAGTTCTAGCAGCTTCTTGGCTTGTTCTTCATGGTCTGTCTTGACCACAGTCACATTCATAGTGTTAAGTGAATCAGGACCCCATTAGTTAAAGTGCAGAGACAGGATAGGGACTCAAATCCTCTTACTCAAAGGCTCAGTGTGAGGGTTGCTGAGGTGAATTGCTGGGATTGGATGATTACACTCAACATTTGACTCCACTGGGATTCTCACTTTGGAGTCTTTGGGGGAGATGGTACAGGAAAACTTGAACAGAAGAAGGAATTATGGAGAAGACTTAGAAGGCTTTGCAATTGGGGAAAAGATTGAGGCTGGGGAGGGAAAATTGGAGAATTTGAAGGAGGAGAAGGATCTTCGATAAAGGAGAATGACAGACCCAAGGAGGAAAACTTCGGCTTAGGTGAAGTAGAAGGAAGAACAGGAGGAGAAGGAAGTTGGCAGGGCAAAGTCAATAAGATAAGGTACCAGGAGAGAAGCTGGTGGCCCTAGGTAAGAGGTTAGCAAAACAAGGGAAAGGCATTTGGGTGTGGCTGTCAAAGTAAGGGGAGAAGGAAAATATTACCCAACAGCTGCAGAACAAGCAGGTTGGACTCTTACCTCCACTACATGCATTTCAGGTTAAATCTACATCTGCTATTGAAACCTATGGATTCTGGCTTTGCCCCTTCAGTCAAACAGAACATGTCTAGTCCCTCTCCCACATGATAACCCTTCAGATGCATGGAGACAGTTAGCATCCTATTTCTTCCAGTTATGAGATGGGCCACCAAAGGCAAGTGACTGCAAGTGCTCTGAGCTTCATTTTATACAAGTATAAAATAAGGCAAGAACTTGATTTGAAATCCCAAATCTATCCCTTACTAGTTCTCTGGGACATCACCTGTTTCCTACACTGCTCAATCAGGGACTGAAGGCCTTTAAGAAGAAGTTGAATGACCTCTTGTGGGTAATACAGTAAAGGGGATTCTCATACATGTTCAGTTTGGATTAGGTGCCTGTGAGCTCCTGGGGGAGCCTCTATAACACAACAGAGGACTTTCTCATTGAGAGATGATGGGGAATCAAAGATATGAGGCCAAGCTTAGAGTCAGGAAGATCTAGGTTCACATCTTGCCTCTGAAACATGGGGTGACCCTTGATATCCCAGTGACCCAGGCAGCTTTCTACAAACCTAAGAGCAGGCAGAGATCTGCACTGGTAAAGAGAGTCACCTCACTTGGGATTCCCTATGCCAAGGAAAGCACAAGTCTGGTTCAATAGATGAAGAAATAAAAACAAAAAAATTTTAAACTAACATCAAGAAGCCCAGGCTTGGAAGTGAGACTGAGGGGGATAAATTGTTGGGATATTTAATGCCTGAAATAGGGGATTATATAACAAGTCTTCCAGACTAATTTAGAACTCTTCACTCCCTATATCTTATCACATATGTTCATTTTAAAGTGAATGTCAGATCAGCTCACATAAAAACAACTTGGAAAATATTGTAAAATCAATTGGGATATTTCTCCTCTTCCAATTTTGTGTGTGTGTGATGGATAGGTATCTGGTAGAAAAGCTCTGCATGTTACATAAATAATGCAATGCACAATTCCCTTTTATATGTTATAGATTTGTGGGTATTTTAGAATAAGGTTTTCTGTCTTGTGGGCTGTGTAAGCATCTGGAGATGGAATGTTGTTTGCCATAACAACGAGCATGGCTTTCTTCTATTACATTGAAAATGCACCCAGAACTCTAAAAATGACAATCATGTGTGATAAACACGAGTCAAGTCTGTGGAATAATATTTTCTGCGTTATAACAAGAATAGGCTCTGAGACATAAACATTGTTTTGAAGCGACCTTTTGCTCTCCACTCAAAGGAAAACTAGAGAAGGGCTGCTGGAATCTGTTCCACTTCAGCAGCTCAATTTCCAGGTGCAAACTTCCATCAAGCCATTTGGCAAAATGAATAAAGAAATTAAAATTCTAGACTGGATTGAGCCTTGGCCATTGCAGTGTATGTCTGTGATAACTTGATTGCAAATTGCTAAGTGGCTCAGTTTTATATATATATATATATATATACATAGTTAGACTTGGAGTCAGGGAGACCTGAGTTTAAATCCTGCCTTAGACACTAACTAGCTGTGTGACCTTGGGCAAGTCATTTAACCTCTGTTTGTCTCAGTTTCTTCACCTGTACCCATCCAGAGCAGGTGTTGTGAATTAAACATTTGTTGCTCATATTTCTTATACACATGCCTCAAACTACTATTGTGGTCCAAGTTTAAGCTATTGCCTCCCATGAGTGGGAAGGAGTGAACTACATTTTAGGAGAATGTTTTGTATTAACTGTCTTTAGCATGTTATTTGAGCAAATACCTTTGGTAAAAACTAATTGTGACTATTGAATGACTATCAATGGGAATTACTGCTTTGGGTACTCAGGACCAACAGTAGGAGAAACCTCCTCTTCTTCCTCCTCCTCTTCCTTCTCTTCCCTCTACTCCACCACCTCCTCCTCCTCTTCTTCCTTCCCCTCCTTCTCCTCCTCCTCTTCCTTGTCCTCTTTCCTCAGCACTTGTGGTCCCTCTCTCCACTTGGTCCCTCTCTTCACTTGGGGCACCATATGTGCCACCTTACATGTGGGAATATAAGTTTTGGTTGCTTATATTTTAGAAGCTATTTTGGAGCTTGGGGGCTACTTTTTTTTTGGAGGGGAGAAGGCAAGGCAATTGGGGTTAAGTGACTTGCCCAAGGTTACACAGCTAGTAAGTGTTAAGTGTCTGAGCCCAGATTTGAACTCTGGTCCTCTTGACTCCAGGGCCGATACTCTATTCACTGTGCCACTTAGCTGCCCTTGGGGGCTAACTTTTAAAAATATTTTTCCATCATTCAGTCAATCAATTATTATTTTTAAAAGCTTTTTATCTATAATTTTCATTTACAATTTCTTGAAATAGAGTTCTGGAAAAATAGCCTTTATAAAAGCCCATTGTGTTTCAAATGGGGCTACTTGATTATACCTTTAAACTCAGATCACCCTGGCTTTCATTGAATGGCCAATAATAGCCCCCAGACCAAGGCTCTGTGGCTCATTTTTTTAGGTTTTGACAGCTTAGAATGAATATAAATAGTAATTGTTTCCTTTTCTGGCCAGAACCCTTGAGATTCTTCTCCCCCCCCCCCCCATATTTTTGTGATGTTAAGTTAGACCATCTTTTGTCCCAGTTCTTATTTTGCCCTTAGTCATTGAATTATAGTTGCTTTAGAAAAACTGACACCTGAGAAAGATCTTAATTTAGAAAGGCCAAGACCACTCCATCCCAGGCTATCACCTGGAGGGAGGGGGGGTTTGAATAATGATTTTGTGCTGTTCTGCCTCACTTAAATCTAATTCATGTGACCCAATTCACCCTTGTGATGTCATTGGTCCTGTTGGAGAATGAGGACTGAACAACAATCTCATCTATAAATATAGGGATAATAATAGCACTTTCCTCATGGAGTTGTGAAGATCAAGTACGATAACACATGTAAAGTGATCTGCAAATATTAAAGCATTAAAAGGTTATTTTTTTCATTTGCAGGGAGATACTAGGACTAGGTGATGCAGTGGGTAGAGCACCTCACCTGGAGTGAGGAAGACCTGAATTCAAATCCATCCTCAGATATCCATTAGCTGTGAGACCCGAGCAACTCATGTAACCTTTGTCTCAGTTTCACATCTGTAAAACAGGTGTCATAACAGCACCTACCTGCCTTGGCTGTTGTAGTGATCAAATAAGGTAATAACTGTAAAATGCTTATCACAGTACCTGGCATATAAGAGTAAGAGCTAGGCGGAGTAGAAGCACAAACTTGGTGTGGGTTCCTCTCCAACCACTTCCAATACATGTAAAAAAATGACTCTAAACAAACTTTAGAGCTACAGAACCCACAAAGAGGCAAAGAGAAACAAAGCTCCCTCTGAAAGAAGCCCAGCAGGTAGACAGGAAGGGTCCATTGCACTGAGCTGGGAGCTGAGCACAGCCCCGCCATGAGTGGTTCATGGCCCCACCAGTGGCAGGCCCAGAGCAGACCCCATGAGAGAGAATCACCAGCAGGTGTAGCAGTTTCCAGAACTATCAACCCACAAATGCCAAAAAAAAAAAAATTAAAAGGTCAGTGTGGAACTTTGTGGGAAGAGGGGGACCCAGAGTGAGGTCCAGCTCCTGTCCCCAAGACAAGAAGTAGTGTAGCCACAGTTGCCAGGCTGTCTCAGGAACTCCTGGCTTGCAGATTGCAGGGGGATCAAGCAACCATTCAGAGGATAATTGCTCTTGCTTTAACCTGCTTGGATCTTGATCCCAGTCTTGGGTGGTGGTCCTAAGGTGTTTGACCAGTGAGCCAGAGCTTGTAGTGTCTGTAGAGAGGGCGCCCAACTAATAGCTCTGGCAGCTACAAATATCCCAGCAATTTGGGATGAAGCTCTCTCCATTCTGGAAGCAGAGTTCTGCTGTGGCAAAGCACTCAAAAGTCCAAGAAATTGACCGGCAAGATGAGCAAGACTAGGAAACATAATCAAACCATAGATTCTTTTTTTGGAGACAAAAAGGATTAAGGCATGGAGTGGGAGGAAAACAGCAAAGTCAGAACTCTTACATCAAAAGACTCCAAGAAAAATATGAATTGGTTACAGGCTGTGGAAGAGCTCAAGAAGGATTTTGGACATCAGGTAAGAGAAGTGGAGGAAAAATTGGGAAGAGAAATGAGAACAATGCAAGAAAATCAGGAAAAGCCAGTCAACAGCCTGCTAAAGGAGACCCAAAAATACACTGAAGAAAATAACACTTTAAAATCTATAAATAGACTAACTCAAATGGCAAA
This sequence comes from Gymnobelideus leadbeateri, assembly GCA_011680675.1. NCBI lineage: Eukaryota > Metazoa > Chordata > Mammalia > Diprotodontia > Petauridae > Gymnobelideus > Gymnobelideus leadbeateri. The sequence goes on along the minus strand of WOXC01002467.1, from coordinate 2,386,298 downwards.
AGAGGCTAAAAAAACAGTGAGGAGAATGCCTTAAAAAGATGAATTTGCCAGATGGAAAAGGAATTTCAAAAACTCACTGAAGAGAATAACTCCTTCAAAATAAGACTGGAGCAATTGGAAGCTAATGACTTTATGAGAAATCAAGATACTATTAAACAGATCCAAACAAATGAAAGAATAGAAGGCAATGTGAAATATCCCATTGGAAAAACCACTGACCTGGAAAATAGATCCAGGAGGGAGTAGAAACAGCACTTCCAAGGTACTCTGCCCCACACCACCTCCAAACAATGTAAAAGGGGAATCTGAAAAACTTCTGGAGCCCCAGCACCCACAGAACAACACAGAGAAGCTAACCTCCTGCTGAGGACAGCCCAGCAGCCCTGCAGGGAGCGGCCAGTGCAGCGCTCTGAGAGCAGGCAGCACAGCGTGCTGGGAACTGACAGCGCAGGCCCAAGTGAGCTGCAGTTTTAGCCCCAGGGCGGCCAGGCCAGCAGCCGGCTGGAGGGATCCCAGAACACCAACAGCTGTGGCGATTTCAGAATTATCAGCACAGATATGCCTAGGACAAAGTGAGAGGTTAGTGCCCTATGGACTTTGGGACCAGTATTTGGGGAATGCGTCGGCTTCCTCCCCTGGGGGCGAAAAGCTGTTGAGGAAACGTGGCACAGAGGCCATTTTGCAGCATCAGTGGCAGCTCCAACTCCTGGTCTGCGAACTATAGAGAGATCCAGCAATCAGTCTGGGGGTTAATCGCTCTTGCTTTAACCTGCTTGGATCTGGATTGTGGTCTTGGAGGGAGGCCTGGGGTGGGTATCCAATTTGCCAGAGCTGGTGGAGGCTTTACAGAGGCCACCCAACTGGCAGAAGTTGTGAAGACCCCATGTTTGGGATGGAAGCTCTCCTGTCTGGTGGCAGTGTCCTACTGTGGCAACAAGCCCCCACATCAAGTAATTAAGTGGCAATATGCCTAGGCAAAGGAAACAAAATAAACAGAAAAATGCAACTTTAGACTCCTATTTTGGGGGCAAAGAGGATTGAAGCAGGGAACAGGAGGAGGACTGTGAGGTCAGAACTCCTGCACCAAAAGCCCCAAATAAAAATACAAGCTGGCTACAGGCCATAGAGGACCTTAAGAAGCAGATAAGAGAACTGGGGGAAAAATTGGGAAGAGAAATGAGAAAGATGCAAGAAAAGTATGAAATGAGAGTCAACAGCCTGGCTGAGGAAAATAACACCTTAAAAAATAGACTAACTCAAATGGCAAAAGAGGCTCAGAAAGGCAATGAGGAGAAGAATGCCTTAAAAAGCCAAATTTACCAGATGGAAAAAGAATCTCAAAAGCTCACTGAGGAGAATCATTCCTTCAGAATTAGACTGGAGCAATTGGAAGCTAGTGACTTTATGAGAAATCAAGATGCTGTTAAACAGAGCCAAACAAATGAAAGAATAGAAGGCAAATGTGAAAAATCTCATGGGAAAAACCACTGACCTGGAAAATAGATCCTGGAGAGATAATTTAAAAATTACTGGACTACTGAAAGTCATGATCAAAGAAAGAACCTAAAAATCATCCTTCAAGAAATTCTGAAGGAAAATTGCCCTGATGTTTTAGAACCAGAGGGGGAAATTGAGGTTGAAAGAATCCACCGATTGCCTCCTGAAAAGGATCCCCAAAAGAAAACTCCTAGGAATATTATAGCCAGGTTCCAGAACTCCTAGATCAAGGAGAAAATACTCCAAGCAGCCAGGAAGAAACAATTCCAATATTGTGGAAACATAATCAGAATAGCCCAGGACCTGGCAGCTTCTACACTGAGGGATAGAAGGGCATGGAATATGATATTCCAGAGGGCAAAAGAGCTGGGATTGAAGCCAAGGGTCACCTACCCAGCAAAACTGAATATCTTGTTTCAGGGGAAAATATGGTCATTCAGTGGAATAGAGGATTTTCAAGCATTCTTGATGAAAAAACCAGAGCTGAACAGAAAATTTGACTTTCAAATACAAGAAGCAAGAGAAGCATGAGAAGTTAAACAGGAAAAAGAAATCATAAGGAACTTATTAAAGTTGAACTATTTACATTCCTACATCAAAGAATGATAATTGTAACACATAAGATTGTTGTCAGTATGAGGATAGTTGAAGGAAACATATGTGTATATATATATATATGTATACATACATATATATGTATGTATAGGAGCATATATTGTATATATATGTGAGTGTGGGCATATATATGTTCATGTATACATAGACAGAGGGCACAGGATGAGTTTACTATGAAGGGATGATATCTAAAATATAAAATTAAGAGGTGAGAGAGGAATTTATTGGGAAAAGGAGAAAGGAGGAAATAGCTTATGGTAAATTATCTCATATAAAAGAGGCAAGAGAAAACTTACAATGGAGGGGAGGAACAGGAAGGTGAAAGGGAACAGAACAACCTTATTCTCATTGAATTTGGTTCATGGAGGGAATAACATACACACTCAACTGGGTATCTTACCTTACAGGAAAATAGGGGGTAGGGGATAGGATGGGGGGATGATAGAAGGGACGGCAGATTGGGGGAGAGGGTAGTTAGAAGCAAACATTTTTGAAAAGGAATAGGGTCAAAGGAGAAAATAGAATAAGTGGGGGGCAGGATAGGATGGAGGGAAATATAGTTGGTCTTTCACAATATAACAACTATGGAAATGATTTGGGTAACTGCATATATAAATCCTATATTGAATTGCTTGTCTTCCCAGTGGGGGTAGGTAAGGAGGGAAGAAGGGAAAAAATCTGGAACTCAAAGTTTTAAAAACAAATGTTTTTTTTTTAAAGAGTAAGAGTTATATAAATGTAAACTATCATCATCGTTATCATTATCATCATCATCCAGATCTGGGTTGAAGGAGAATTGCAAATACTGCTATAACTATATTAATTCAGTATGGTGTACATCAGAATGACAGAGTAATAAAAACATACAATAAGACAAAGCAAAGAAGATACCTGTCATCCTCAGACCCGGGACTAACAATTCCAACATTGGAACTTTTTCCGTAATGGCCTTTCGACTACATTTTTCAATGTCGCCATCATTTTGAATCATATCCACAACTTCAGAAATCCAAGTGGTACCTGAAACAGAAGGTCAAGGCTATAATATCTATCAAATGAACCTACCTCAGCTATTCAGCGAACTTCTCCCAGTTTCTTAATTATTCCATTTGAACTTTTGTTGTACTGAATCCTTTTTGTTATACTGGGTAGTGTTGCATAGAGAATTCCCAGGTTCACTGTACAGTCCTGTCAAATTCTCTGCTTCACAATCAGTCAATTTACAAAGCATTTACATTGTTGGGATTGGGAGGACCCAGAGACAAAACCAAAACTCTCTCTCTAGCACTGCGCTTGAGGACATGGCATTATGTTGAGACAATATGTATACATATTAGTCCATGCTTAAGGAGATGAAATAAATACAAGTTGGTTGTGGGTGGGGGGCACTGGCAGTTCAAGAAGGCTTCATGTGGGAGGTAGTACCGGAACTAGAGAAAGTACAATCCAGGCATGTGCCATACAGCCTGTGCAAAGGCGAAAGATGGAATGGTGGGTGTTTCTTGACTGTCCCCTTCCAACTTCAACCATTTAACATCCCCACGTGTAGGCATGGGCTAGAGGCACTGGGACCAGCCCCTCTCTTGGCAGGATATAAAAGAACAGAGAGATCCCAGCTCCTGTGGTTCAGTTTGGAGGTACTTCTGCTGTGTCCTGGCCTGGTTCTACACATTGAAAGAAACTGGGCCTCATTTATGGTGACTGATTCTGCCTCAGATCCTTATGATGGGGCCCTGTGTTGACCTTATTGCCCCACACTTAAGTCCCCTATCATGATCCAGCCCCAGAATCCAATTCTTACCTTGTTTCTCCTGATTTTTTTTCCAATGCTTTGTTAACGTCTGGTTTACATCATTCATTTCTGTCAGATTTTGAGTTACAATTTTCCCCCCATTTTCCCCCTACCCACCACCCCAGAATAACAGTCATACAGGATATCCCCTCAACCAATCTGCTCTCTCTCATCTCTTCTCCCATACCGCCCAGCCCACTCTCCCCTCCACCACCTTCCCCCATCCCTCTCCCCGCCACACTCCTGTAGGGTGGGACACCCTATTTAGTATGCATGTCATTCTCTTCCTGAGCCAAATTCAACGAGAAAAAGGTTTCGCTTTTTTGCCTTCCTGTTCCTCCCCTCCCCTGCAACCACCTTCCCTTGCCACTTCTAAATGAAACAGTTCATCCCATGTCTCTCCCCATTCCCCCTCATCACATTACTCTCTCACCTCTTAACCTCACCTATTAAATACCATCCCTTCCTATTAAATTCGACCTGTGCCCTCTATCTATGTATACCTGAAAACATATATACACACATTCACATATGTAATCATATACCCATATACCCTTCTTGAACTATTTTCATACTGAGAAAATTTCATCAGTTACAGTTATTGTTTTTCTCTGTAGGAATGTAAATAGTTCAACTTTGATAAGTTCATAGTGATTTCTTTTCCCTGTTTACCTTCTCAAGCATCTCTTGCTTCTTGTATCTGAATGTCAAATTTTCTATTCAACTCTGGTTTTTTCCTCAAAAATGCTTGAAAGTCCTCTATTCTACTGAATGACCAAATTTTCCCCTGAAACAAGATACTCAGTTTTGCTGGGTAGGTGATTCTTAGTTTTAATCCCAGGTCCTTTGACCTGCAGAATATCATATTCCATGCCCTTCGATCCCTCAGTGTAGAAGCTGCCAGATCCTGTGTTATCCTGATTGTGTTTCCACAATATTGAAATTGTTTCTTCCTGGCTGCTTGTAGTATTTTCTCCTTGATCTGGGGATTCTGGAACCTGGCTATAATATTCCTGGGAGTTTTCTTTTTGGGACCTTTTTCAGGAGGTGATCTGTGGATTCTTTCAACCTCTATTTTGCCCTCTGGATCTAAAACATCAGGGCAATTTTCCTTCAGAATTTCTTGAAGGGTGATTTCTAGGTTCTTTCTTTGATCATGGCTTTCAGGTAGTCCAATAATTTTTAAATTATCTCTCCTGGATCTATTTTCCAGGTCAGTGGTTTTTCCCATGAGATATTTCACATTGCCTTCTATTCTTTCATTTGTTTGGATCTGATTAATAGTATCTTGATTTCTCATAAAGTCACTAGCTTCCATTTGCTCCAGTCTAACTCTGAAGGAATGAATCTCCTCAGTGAGCTTTTGAGATTCTTTTTCCATCTGGCAAATTCGACTTTTTAAGGCATTCTTCTCCTCATTGCCTTTCTGAGCCTCTTTTGCCATTTGAGTTAGTCTATTTTTTAAGGTGTTATTTTCCTCAGTCAGGCTGTTGACTGTCATTTCATACTTTTCTTGCATCTTTCTCATTTCTCTTCCTAATTTTTCCCCCACTTCTCTTATCTGCTTCTTAAGGTCCTCTATGGCCTGTAGCCAGCTTGTATTTTCATTTGGGGCTTTTGGTGCATGATTTCTGACCTCACAGTCCTCATCTTGTTTCATGCTTTGATTCTCTTTGCCCCCAAAATAGGAGTCTAATGTTGAATTTTTCTGCTTATTTTGTTTCCTTTGCCTAGGCATGTTGCCACTCAATTACTTGAGTTTTAGGCTTGTTGCCACAGTAGGACTCTGCCACCAGCCAGGAGAGCTTCTGTCCCAAACGTTGTGGTTTTCTCAATTTCTGGAGGTATTAGTTGGGTGGCCCCTGTGAAGCCTCCACACACTCTGGCAAGCTGGTCACACACCCCAAGACCTCCACCCCAGACCAAAATCCAGATCCAAGAAGGGTAAAGCAAGAGCGATTACCCCCAGACTGATCGCCATATCCCCCTACAGTTCACAGGCCAAGAGCTGAAGCTGCAATGCGGCAATGTGGCACAAGCTGCGCTGGCTCCTCAGCAGCTTCTCACACCCAGGGGAAGAAGCTTATGCATTCTCCCAACCAGTCCCAAAGTCCATAGGGCACTAACCTCTCACTTTGTCCTAGGCATCTATGTGTTGATAATTCTCGAAATGCCACAGTTCCTGGTATTCTGAGGTCCGTCCAGCCAGCTGCTGCTCTGGCCGCCCTCAGGCTAAAACCGCAGGTAGGCCTCAGCGCTGTGCTGACTGCTCCCAGAGTGCTGAGCTGACCATTCGCTGCCCATTCGCTGCCCGGTTATCCTCAGTGGGAGGTTAGCTTCTCTGTCATTTTGTGGGTTTTGGGGCTCCAGAGGTCATTTAGAGTCCCCTTTTTACATAATTTTGAAGTGGTGTGGGCTGGAGCTCCTTGAAAGTGCTATTTCTACTCAGCGATCTTGACTCCGCCTCTCTTACCTTGTTTCTACCAATCCTTCCACAGGCTCAAGACCCAATGTAAAAGTGATCTAGTAGTGGGCAGGAAACAATGGTCCAGAAAAGAGAATGGTGCACATCAGGGGCCTCTGGAAGCATGTACTGGGGACTCAGGCCCAGGGGCTCAGGTGTAGGAAAATCCATTATGCCCCCAGCCTGTCAACTGGGACATCCCTTGGCTGCCCTGCCTCCCCAAAGCCTGCCTGTCTACTCCCGATCCTTTCTACTGGCCGTTATTGAAATAATAACAATGAATAATATGAATCAGAAAACATTAATTAAGCACTTATTTATATTCTATATCGCATAGTTATATATTATTATATATAATTTATTATTTATCTTTATATTCATTAAGCACTTACTCATGTGCTAGACATTGTGCTAAGAGCTAAGGATACAAAGAAAGTTAAAAACAGATGCTGCCCCCTGGGAAGATAGCATGCATAACTCGGTCCAGACAAGACATTCCCAGGGTAGGTGGAAGGGAACATTAAAGGGAGCACACTAACAACAGCAGTGGGTGGGGAAGCCTTCTAGAGGAAGTGGGCTTTGAGTTGATGCTTGAAAGAAGCCTGGGAAGCTAAGAGGTAGAGGGGAGGGACAGCCCCAGACCCAGAGGAGGAGGATGAATGTTGTGATTAAGGAGCAGCAGGCAGGCCAGTGTTGTCTGGATCACAGAGTAGGTGGGAGGAAGTGAAGAATAAGGAGATGAGTAGATAGGAGAAAGGTCAGGTTATGAAGGGTTCTAAATGCCAAAGAGAAGAGTTTGTATTTGTTCCTGGAAGCAATAGAGAGCCACTGGAGATGCTTGAGGGTAGCTGGGTGGTCCAGTGGAGAGAGTGCTACACCTTGAAGTTGGGAAGACATGTTCATGAGTTCAAATGTGGCCTCTGACATTTCCTAGCTATGTGACCCTGGGCAAGTCACTGAACACTGTCTCAGTTTCCTCATCTGAAAATGAACTCGGAAAGGAAATGGCAAACCCCTCCAGTATCTTTGCCAAGAAAACCCCAGATGGGGTCATGATGAGTTGGACACAATGGAACAACAACACATGCGTTGCTTGAGCATGGAGAGGGATGTGGCTACATTTCAGGAAAGTCACTTGGGCAGCTGAGTATGAATGGAGTAAGGTGATGTGTGAGGGAGGGAAGGGAGAAGGCTGTGTGTGAGAGGCGGGGAAAGGAGAAATAGCAGGATCTGCAGTGGACTGGACAAGGGACGGGACCAGGAGAATTACAATGCCATTAAGATGGATGTGTGAAAAATACCAAGAAACCTGGAAAGAAACATGCGAAATACATGCTATAATGCTAAATAGACAAAACAAAAACACTAGAATTAGAGGAGTAGTGTCTATGCCACCAGCTACAATCATAGGAGGGAAAGTGAGCAAGAAGGAATCAGCCAGCAGCTGATGAGGTCTAGTGACTAAAAAAGTGATCATGGGGGCAGCTAGGTGGCACAGTGAGTAAGAGCACTGGCCTTGGAGTTGGGATGACCCGAGATCGAATCCAGCCTCAGAAAATGAGCACCCACACATAAATAATGACTAGCCGTGTAACCTTGAGCAAGTTACTTAACCCCAATTGCTTATTAAAAAAAAAAAGTGATCATGATCCGCAAAACATGGAGATGAGCTCAAAGCCTATCTTAAAGCAACTTCAGTTATATATCTGCATGTTTAATATTGCTTCGGATAAAATAATTAAAAAGAAAGTACCAGCCCAGGCAGGGGCAGAAGATTGTGCCAAACCACACCTTTATTGGACATCTGACTGGCATCCTTACCACATCTATGAACTCCCTGCCTATGCCTGGCCAACAAAATCCCCCAAGGAGCTGGAGGCAATTTGTTTTAAAGGCTGATGGTTAGAATTGAGGTAGATATTTTACTGTGCATTTAAAGAGTAGATCTTACATTTTACTTTAAAAATGAAATTCAAATGGCAAACACAAAGCAAATTATTTTATAAAACTGGGTTGTACAGTGGATAGAGCACTGGGCTTGGAATCAGGAAGACTCATCTTCCTGAGTTCAAATCTCACCCTAGAAACTCACTTGCTGTGTGACCCTGGGCAAGTCATTTAACCCTGTTTGCCTCAGTTTCCTCATCTGTAAAATGAACTGGAGAAGGAAATGGCAAAGCACTCCAGTATCTTTGCCAAGAAAACCCCAAAATGTGGTCACAAAGATTTGGACACAACTGAAATAACAAAAACCACAACAATCAATGACATGAATAAGCTAAGTGTGTTAATAATTCAAAAGCTTCCCCTTCTCTTGTATTTAACAATACTCAGCTTTTAGACCTGCTTGCATGATGGCAGGAGAAGGTGTTAGGAGTCCATAAAATGTTCTTTTTTCCCCCTCTTGCTAAAATATCTATCTCTGCCAGGAAGCATAAACCATGGGGTAAGATCAATTGTGTTATCTGAGGAGGGCAAGGATTTGATACAAGTGCAGAGTTTCTACAAGATTTCTTGGTCCGTAGACTTTCCAAAGGTCACCAGACTCACCAGACTTGGGGTAAGTGGCAATCACAATGTCATCTGGCCTCCATTGGAACTTCTCGATTCTTTCCCAGTTGTGTGAAAAGGCATAGACCATGGGGTATCCATGGATGGTCTTGGGCTCCTTCCTGATGAAGTCTTCCAGGGTCAGCATTCTAGGAGGAGGTGGTGGGATGCAGGGAGATGAACTGAATATTAATCAGAATTGTTGGTAGGCAACTGGCATAGAAAAATGAATTTGAAAGTACCACACACACTCTAGCAGAATACAAAGGGCAGGTTGTAAACATGGGCAGAGGCCATGTGACAAACTGAACAAAGGTCTCTGGGAGGGGAAGATTTAGAATAAACTCAAATGTTACCTTTGAAATTCTTATTGAAATTCAGAGCAAAAGTCAAGCAAGGAGAGTGACATCTTTAGGGGTCAGATACATTCTCAAGTGAGTCCTCCAGCTCACTATCAGTTTTAGAGGTCTTGAAAATGTTTTCAGGGGGCAGCTAGGTGGTGCAGTAAATAAAGTACCAGCCCTGGAGTCAGGAGGACCTGAGTTCAAGTCTGGCCTCAGGCATTTAACACTTACTAGCATGTGACCTTGGGCAAGTCACTTAACCCCAATTGCCCTACCTTTCCCCCTCCAAAAAGCAAAAAAAAAAATGTTTTTAGGAAAATACCTTGCCATAGGAGCAGCTGGGGGCACAGTGGATACAGTGCTGGGCCTGGAGTCGGAAGACCTGAGTTCAAATCCAGCCTCAGACACTTACGAGGTGTGTGACCCTGGGCAAGTCACTTAACCCTGTTTGCTTCAGTTTCCTCATCTTCAAATGAACTGGAGAAAGAAATGACAAATCACTCCAGTATCTCTGCAAAAAGCCCCAAATACCAAATGAGGACACAAAGAGTTGTACACAAGTGAAATGACTGACCAACAACAACTTATCATTAAAATAACACTTTCTCACCAAATTCTACTATAATTTCAGACTGTTCATCTTCATTCTGATATCTTAACATATGATTTGCTTATACGTAATTTCTGCACAAAGGAGAGTGACATGTAATCTCTATTATTCTCTAAGGCTGAAGTCACAGAGCAGAAGCTGCTGTGCACTGACAGGTAACAGCATGTATATAGTAACTGTATGTGTGTTTTGACTTTACACATGTGGCCTCTTTCAATCCTCAGGACACTTCTAAGAGGGTTTCTCCTGTGTCAGACTGTGAGCTCCCGGAGACCAGGGACTGGGTTTGTTTGTTTGTTTGTTTGTTTATTTGCCTTTCTTTTTACTCATCTTCCTGTGGCCAGGGGCCATCAAATCCAGCCCCCTCACTTTACAGATAAGGAAACTGAGACCCAGAGAAAAGAAGTTGACTTGCCGAAGATATCACAGGCAGGAAGTGATAGATGCAGGATTTGAATCTGGGTCTTCTGAATCCAATAGCCAGTCAGTATTCTCTCCACTGTAGCCAAGAATATGTTCCTCCCATGTCAGGTCAACACTCTTTGTTTCCTCTTGCTATCTCACTTGAAGTCAAGGCTTCAGTCGTGGAGAGGAGGAAGAAAATGGCAGCTCTCACAGAATCTGGCTTTTTTGTTTTCCCAATGAATACTAACATTCCTGACAAAAAGTTTCATGCAGTAACAGGAGGGAAAACAACCCTCTCTGCAGTGTGGGCATACATTCCTTTTTTGACACATTCCCATTAACAACCCCACACCAGACTGTTGAAGGACTTGGTATCCCAGCTGGCTCTACCACACATAGGACTCAAGTTAGGACCACGGGTTCCATTCTCATCCAGCTCAAGATTTTCTTGGCAACAAAGGTTTCTGAAAATGTGTCTCTTTAATAGGGAACTGTCCAGATGCTGAAAGCCTCCACATTCTCACCAGAAGGAGGTATCTTTCCAGTGTTAATACCTAGAAGTAGCAGTCATTTCTAAATGTGGATGCCTGAAGGCTCTTGGGAAAGTCTAACCTATACACACTTCATTTTTCTGGGTGACAGTTCAATGAAAAGGTTCCCAAATGGAGGGAAAATCAGTTGGGTGGACTCACCAAAGTCCAGATTAAAGGATACTTTGAAACAAATACAAGTCTATTACTTTCAAACAATGACTGGGATTCAGCTGCCAAAGTATTTCCATGGGTCTAGAGCTGGAGGGGAGCTCAGAGTCTGTCTGGTTCTACCCCTTTATTTTACAGATGAGGAAACTGAGATCAGCACAGGTCAAGTGTCTTGCCCAAGGTCACACAAATAGAAAATGTTGGAGTCCTCTTTCATACTGAGGTACTGCATGTGTGGCATTCTTTCTACTAGATCAGGGCAGCTAGGTGGGGCAGTAGGGAGAGCACTGGTTTTGTAATCAGGAAGACTCATCTTATTGAGTTCAAACCGGGTCTCAGACATTTACTAGCTCTGTGTCCCTGGGCAAGTCACTTAACCCAGTCTACCTCAGTTTCTTCATCTGTAAAATGAGCTGGAAAAGGAAATGGCAAAGCATTCCAGTATCTCTGCCAAGAAAACCCCAAATAGGGTCATGGAGAGCTGGACACAACTAAAATGACTCAATTCTTCTGGGTCAAAGTAGAGACATCCTGTAAAGCTGCCTTAATGAAGCTATAAAGAAGGGGAGAGGGAAGGAAACAAGCATTTGTAGACACCTGCTAAATACTAGGCACTATGCTAAGGGCTTTACAGATGCCGTCTCATTTGGGTCTCACAACAACTCTCAGGTGCTATGCGTTATCCTCATTTTATAGTTGAGGAAATGGGGGGAGGCAGAGGTTAAGTGACTTGCCTGGGGTCACACAGCTAGTCAGAGTCCAAAAGTAGCATTTGAATTCAGGTCCTGGTGCTCTGCACACTGCCAGCAAGCTGCCTCAGTGAATAATATGAGTAGCATCTTCCTTGGCTTTTAAATAAATGGAGTGTTCAAAGTCATGAGAGATAGTGTGTTATAATGGACAGATTCAAAGCTACAAAATCCTGCCTCTGACACATGATAGCTGAGTGATACTGGGTAAGTCAATGGACCTCGACTTCCATTGGGAGAAGGAGTTTCACAGTATTTCCTTAAACCAGTGAAATCCCAAGTCTGGCCCCATCCCTCTCCCTGTTCCTGTGTCTGTCCCTATCCCTACTCTTTCCCTTATGCCTGTTCTTTAAAGTCACATGAGTCATAGATCCAGACCTTAAACATTAGACTCAAGAAGTGATTAGCAAAGCTAGAGACTCACTAACACCTTTGGATGATCCAGAAACATTACTAGTGATACAAAGAGTTTCTTAGGTGATTTTGTTTTCTTTGGCTAGGAAAGAGTTCCCACTCCCAGATGCCTTAAGTTCCTCTTGGTAGAAAAATATTGTTGGAGAAGCATGGAATTAGCTGATGGTTTTGAAGCTAAGTCTGAGTACATAAGTACACTAAAATAAAAGCCTCTATGAAAACTATTATGAGATCCCACTCAAGACAGTCAACAAACATTTATGAAGCACTTACTATGTGCCAGGCACTGTACTAAGAGCTAGAGATTAAAAAAGGCAAAAACCAGTCCCTATCCTCAAAGAGCACATGTCCAGTACAGCCATCAGTGGAATTTGGAATTGATTCAGAAGATTCACTGACAACTGAAAATATCTGTGTAGGAGAAAAGAATTCCATTTTAATGGACACTTGTTAATAATGGATAGTAATAATAATGGATAATAACAATAGCAATAGATAACAATTAATAAACAATTGTTCTCTATCACAGGAATGTAGATTAAAAACTGTCAGGGTAATAGAAGCCATTCAGTCTGACCCCATCATTTTACAAAGGAGGCAACTGTGGCCCTAGGGGGTTACTTGACTTGTCCAAATTCACACACCTGTATGTAGCAGAGATAGGATTTGACCCCAGGTCTCTCGACTTCAGATCCAGTACTCTCTTCCATTGTTTCAAGGCAAACAGAAATAGTATTTATTTAAAACATTTTTTGGAGGGGGGAGGCAATTGGAGTAAAATGACTTGCCCAGGGTCACATAGCTAGTAAGTGTCTGAGGCCAGATTTGAACTCAGGAAAATGAGTCTTCTTGACTTCAGGTCTGGCTCTTTATCCAATGTAGCACCACCTAACTGTCATCAAAAAAAAAAAAAAAGGATGGTGTATATGCATACACATATATGTATATATGCATATATACATACATATATATATATCTGTCTATCAGTCATCTACCTCTCTCTCTCTATTTCTTTCTCTACCTCTCTATTTTTTTCCTACCAGACCTATGGTTTCATTGGTGTAGGGAATTCCCTTTGAGGACCCTTCTTCCCTCAGTGCATACTGGCCCTGACACCTGCCCTGTAACATATAACAAAGAAAGTTGCATGGGCCACTGAGAAGTTATGTGACTTACCCAGAGTCATAGAGTTGTATATGTCAGGGGCAGGAATTAAACTCATCTGGATATGTGTGTATGTGCCCACATTTGTGTATATGTTATATATTTATATAGGGCAGCTAGGTCACACAGTGCATAGAGCACTGGGTCTAGAGTCAGGAAGACTCATCTTCCTGAGGTCAAATCTGGCCTCAGATACTTACTAGCTGTGTGACCCTCGGCAAGTCACTTAACCCTGTTTGCCTCAGTTTCCTCATCTGTAAAATGAGCTGCAGAAGGAAATGGCAAACTACTCCAGGATCTTTGCCAAGAAAACTCCAAGTGGGGTCATGAAGAGTAGGATCCAGCTGAAACGACTAATCAACAACAATGACAACAACCAAATATTTTGTGTATCAATAGATCTGTGATTTGATTAAGACTTTACCATGTGGCCTTGGGCAAGTCACTTAACCCCAATTGCCCCTCCAAAAAGAAAAAAAAATGACTTTAGGGAAAGATTTTGAAGACTTTAGGGAAGATCAATGCAATGAATGAATTAAAGATAAGAATAAAATCTCTGAAGGAGAAGAGGACTTAGCATAATGTAAAATGTGGTGTGACTTTTCATTGCTCAATGTTACTGATACTGTGTACGTACTCTCCTGGTTCTGCTCACTTCACTTTGTGTCCATTGTAGTACAACTCTTACTTAAAAAGGAAAACTCACTTTTCTGCCTCTTCTCTCCCTGCCCCCTACCCCATCCTACTATGTCCTGCTCTGCCCTGAACCCACATACATTCACAGACACACACACACACACACACACACACACACACTCACACAGAACAGCTATTGATGTAAATTTTATAGTCAGTCTCCTGGAAAGGGCAGGGTAGGGGTTAGGAGTTAGTTACCAAATCTGGATTGTCTACAGAAAGGGCCCTGAGATGCTCAGAAGTTAGGCATAGTGGGAGAATGCTAGACATGAAGAACCCAGAATCAAATTACTGGGTCCTTAGTTTCTTTATTTGACTGCATTTGTGGTTGGATTGGCTTACAGGAGCCACCCCAGAGACTGTGTGAATAGGGCTCCCTAGGAAAATTCCTGTGACTCTAGGGATATATGTGACTCAATACTGAAAGGTGATGAAAACCCTGAGTGGTCTCCTCATTCTTTCCTCCACCCTGTGACATCATTAGCATTGTCAGGTATTGCATCAGCTAAAAAGAAAAGACAGCTTTTGATTAGATTCCTTCCTTTGACTCTCCTGTTTGGTAAATGGTTCTCTCTGTCTCCAGACTTTTAGTAAAGGATTAGGAAAGATTAACGATATTCTTTGCTAGGAGTGTGGCCACTCCTAGGTTCATGGCTCAAGCAGCCAGGAGAGTTTATGCCTGGTCTCTGTCTGTCTTTTCTTCTTTATGTTTCCTTTCCAGAATAGGTGAATGAACATTGTTTTCAAGAAGGATATGTCTAGACCTAGACGTGACTTTGTGAGCTTGAGAGGTGCTGGGTCCATTGGGTGAAGCCAATTGGCCCAAGGGAATTTCTCCATCAGATAAGATGATCGCTGGCAGGAAGATATTTTGGGAATTGTTTGGACAGTGCAAAACCAAGGTGATATGTAGCTATGCCTATTCAGTGGTCCAGACTGCTTCTTGTTCCTATATTTGTAACTCTACCTCCCAGTAGAGAATAATAGCACAGTTATCCCTTCCACATCATGACCTTCCCCATTATGGTTTTGATGTATCGAGGGTCAGCATAAGAAATTAAATGGGAATTTTGGGGGAGTTTTGTGGAAGCTGCAGATGACACAGAGCCTATGACCAAACACTTAATCCAAATTTTACAATAAGATACTGTAAACACATCATGAAAGAAAAAGAAAAATTTCAGACTTCTCTGGTACAAAGGGAGGACCAAAAATTTTTACTCGGATTTTCCAGATCCCGGGAAGTGGGGGGGGGGGCGGGGGCATGCCCTAAGTGACTAAAGCCTTATTAATGTGTGCTGGGAGTCTTTTTGTGTCTTTTAGTATACTCAGTTTTTGTGAGTAGGAAATAAATAATTACTTGTCTCATAAATGGTTATTACTGTAAATTGAGTATCTTTTTACCTCCCTTTTGTAGATACCATAGATATGAACTGTAACATGAGCTCTGAATAATTATTCCCAAGAGCACCAGGGTGGACCTTTAACAAGAATTTAAGGAAAAAGAAACCTTACTGCCCTCTTGTTAAAGGGCTGACTCCCCCAGAATTGAACCCAGCTCGATCTGTGTGCCTAGGTCCTAAGTAGACAGGCCCCTTAATGGAAGGCAATAGGAAGGGAGGAATCACTCACTGTTCCTTGATGCTAATTGCAAAACAAGGAAGCTGGAGCCAATGAACTCTAATATTTCTTTCAGCTCTAAATCTATAATTCAAAATTCCTGGAGATGTTTTGTGCCTATCAAGATAAGAGTCACAATGAGAGAAAGAGAGAGAGAAAGAGAGAGAGAGAGAGAGAGAGAGAGAGAGAGAGAGAGAGAGAGAGAGAGAGAGAGAGAGAGAGAGAGAGAGCCTTAGAGATCTTCTACAGGGGCTAATTTGAGATCACTTGAGGTCACATGAAGTACAGACACATTTATAAAAAGAAACTTCATTTAACAAGCAGCAGGAAAAACCTTCAAGAAAACAGAAGAGTTGACAAACCTTAGTGGAGATTCCCTGCTCTCTTTCTCAGGCAGTCCTTAGTAAGGAAGCAGCAGTTACAGCCCGGGGTCAGCACTCAGAGGATGAATTCCCAAGGCCATGGTGTCCAACTGAGCAGCCTCACTATGTTAACTAGAAAAGAATAAGCTCTGTAGATCCTTGGTGTCAAAAACCCAAAAAGCTAGAGTTTGGAATCTAAGCAGTGTGTGTTAGACAATGAGCAAGGCAGGTCCTGCCATTTCAACATCTGGCAGGGTGAAGAGGGAAGGAGGAGGAAATGGCTGGGAGGTGGCCAGTGGTGAGCAGAGACACAGAAGGCTCAGACTGGAGTCATGGGGGCTCAGAGAGTGTTGGCAGGAAATCGCAGGGACTATTGGCTAGAACTGCTATTGTACAGGCAAGGCTTCTCCGGAACTGATTCTTTTTTCTTTTTTTGTAGGCAACTGAGGGGAAGTGACTTGGCCAGGGTAGCAGCTAGCAAGTGTCTGAGGCTAGATTTGAACTCAGGTCCTCCTGACTTCAAGGCTGGTGCTCTATCCATTGTGCCATAGCTGCCCCTGTCTCTAAATCTCAAGCCTGCTCCTTTTGCTTGGAGCTCTTCTAAACCTTCTTTTCTCCAAGAGGCAACAGGGTATAGTGGAAAGAGCTCTCATCTCAGGGGACCTGGGTTTGAATCTTTCCTTTGATACTGTGCCACCTGGGACAGGTGACTTAATCTCCCTGGCCCTAATTTTCATTGCCTGTACAATGAGAAGACAAGACCAATGGGCCTTAAGCTTCCTGCTAATTCTGCATTTATGATGCTTAAACTTTCTTCACCACCACTTTCTCTGCCTCCTTTAATGAGGACCCCTTACTGTACTTTATCATTTTTATTGGGCTTAAAGGTTTGCAAAGCACTTTACAAACATTTTGTTTGATCTTCGTAACCACATCTATGCTATTATTAACCCCATTTAACAGATGAAGAAACCAAAGATGACAGAGGTTAAATGACTTGCCCAGGGTCACACAGCTAGTACAGGTCTGTGGCACAGTAGATAAAGCAGTGGACTTGGAGTCAAGAAGACTCATCTTCATGGAGAATTCAAATCTGACCTCAGATACTTACTAGCTGTGTGACCTGGTTAAGTCACTTAACCCTGTTTGCCTCAGTTTCTTTTTTTTTTTTTTTTTGCCTTTTGGAGGGCAATTGGGGTTAAGTAACTTGCCCAAGGTCACACGGCTAGGTTTTTATTTGTGTGTGTGTTAAGTGTCTGAGGTCGGATCTGAACTCAGGTCCTTCTGACTCCAGGGCCGACGCTCTACTCACTGCGCCACCTAGCCTCCCCATGCCTCAGTTTCTTCATCTGTGAAATGAGTTAGAGAAAGAAATGGCAAACCTGTCCAGTGTCTTTGCCAAGAAAGCCCAAAATTGGGTCCCATAGAGTTGGAAATGATTGAAATAACTAAACAGTAATAAGAACTTCCTAACTCCATGCCCATCTCTACCCATTGGGCCACCTCACTGACTGAATAGGGACCATTGGTGATGAGTTCCCCCTTCTCTCCTTGTCTACACCTCAAACCCCCTTGAGATCACCCCTCATTCTCGTATTAATTGTATTGTCTCATGAAGATACTGGTCTGCTGAAGGCCTGAGGGTCAGCCCCTTGTGCCCTTGACCTCTCATCTCCTTGGGCAGATAACTCCCATAATCAGCTCCCCCTCCTCTTTCTAATCTTTCCATCTACTGGCTCTTTTTCTGCTGCCTACACCACGCCCCGGTATTCTCCATCTGTATTTAAAAAGAGTTTGACAACCGCCTGGCATATTGGGATTTGTAGTTCACAGGGACAAGCATTCCCGACCAGGCTCCCAGAATCTAGTTAATACTCGTGGTCAGTCTGGGTCCTCTGGAAGTACAGGCTAGAGTTTGGGAGAGGCTTCTGATGTGCCCACCTGTCAGCACTTGGACAGGGAGAGATGGAGTGGCAGGTCAGGAAGGAAGGATGACCTGCCTAACGAGCCAGGCATCAGTCCAAATGATGATATTCCAGGGGAAGCCAGGAAACCCTTAGACCCCAAGCCAGACCCTTCTGGTCATGTCTTCTCAGTAACGAACATGCCAGCTGTTTCCTAGTCAGTGTGTTCCTGTTTCCTGATGACTTTTCTCATCTGTATTTACCTTGTACTAGTATTATGAATGTATAGTATGGCTGGTTAACTAGGTTTTATGATGTCTTTGAGCGATGTGCCCATAGTCTATTTTCAGGAGCAAAGGAAAATGAGAATCAACATTTGTATAGCACCTACTGTGGGCCAGGCACTGTGCTCAGCACTGGGACACAGAGCAAGAGAAAGAGGGGGAGGGAATAAGCATGTATGTAGTGCCTACTGTGTGCCAAGCGCTGTGGTGAGCCCCTTATAATTATTGTCTCCTATAGCAGTCCAGGGAGGTAGGAACTATTATTAACACCGTTTTACGGATGAAGAAACTGAGGCAGACAGAAGTTAAGTGACTTGTCCAGGGTGAGCAGCTCCTAAGTGTCTGAGGCTGGATTTGAACTCAGGTCTTCCTGACCTAAGACCTGGCTCTCTGTGCACTCTTGCGCCTCCTAGGACCACTCTGGATGTTTTGCATAGGACAAATGTCCTATTAATTTGGTTTGCTATTCCTTTGTGTTACACAGACATGCTGAGACACATCCATGACACATTCTTCATGAAATTCAGATCCATAGTCATTGAAATGGTCTGTCAGGTGACATCCTCAAAATGGACAGAGCTGGTAGTCAGGAAGACTTGACTTCTGACTTTGGATAGCTATGACCCTGGGCATGTGACCCAACTTCTGCCTCAGTTTCCTTGTCCATAAAATGGCCATAATAATGGTACTTACCTTCCAGGGCTTTTGTAAGGGCAAATGGAAATATTTATAAAGCAATTTGCAAACTTTAAATCTTCACTCAAGTCCTAGCTAGCTATTGTTGGTGTTGTTAAATGTATTGGTGGTGTTTATTGCTGTGAAATGGCCCTTTACAGCCTTGTCCCACATTGTTCACCTGTCACCTGCTATTCTGGGCTATGCTTACAGTGGGCTACTTGATTGATGTCTTGTAAACAGTACATTCGGTCTGTCTGTGCCTGTGGCCAAGGATGAGGAGAGAGCCCACTTCCCCTTATCCCAGGGTCTTAGAATCTGTGCCTGCCTTCAGAGCCCACCACAAGCCCCACCTCCTACATGAGGCTTTTCCTGGTATCCCCCGGGTGCTAGTCTCCCCCACCCCCATTGTATTTATTATATATATAATGAGATGTCTCATTATATATACACATATATTATGTACACACACACACACACACACACACACACACACACACACACACACCTTTATCTCCCTGGTAGACTGTATTTTTTTTTGCTTTTTGGAGGGCAGTTGGGGTTAAGTGACTTGCCCAAGGTCACATGGCTAGTTTTTTTGTGTTAAGTGTCTGAGGCAGGATTTGAACTCAGGTCTTCCTGACTCCAGGGCCAGTGCTCTATCCACTTTGCCACCTAGCCGCCCCCTGGTAGACTGTAAATGGTGCAAAGAATTCAGGCTCTAGAATCAGAAAAGCTGCATCCTCAACTCTGAAATGGGGGGTGGGGTGGATTAAAGGAAGCCCTTCCCTCCTCTCAGCCTACAATTCTCCTCAGGGGCTGGGGATGAATTTTGTCCTCGTATCTCCCAGGCTTCATGAGCTGCTTGGCATATCATAGGTGGCTCAGTAAGTGCTTTTGTTTTGTTTGTTTTGATTAGAATGAGCAATAGTGATGACATCATCCTTTGGTACTCACTATTGGGTCGTCCCTCATCTGACAGACTCCAGGATTTCCTAGGAAAGCTCTAGTATGGTTGTATTGACTTTATGGGTCAGAAGTGAAATGGGTATGAGAGGTGTTACGTGACTATCCAGTGTCAAAAAAGATAGACATCAAAGAGTGGGAGAAGGTGCAGAAAAATAGACCCCAGTGCTGCTGGGATCAGAGCAGTTAATGCACTTATTAGGCTTACAGGTTTGGGGTCATGTGGTTCCTGGTGCCCTCAGTGTCCCACAGGGCATCATACAAGGGGGCTGGGTGTTTAGGGGACTTATACCCAAGTGAGTGCTTATATGGGGATCAAGTTACTAGGGAAAATATGTGTGAGCCCACCAATCAGGTAGCAAAGGGAACAAAGAACAAATTTGACAGCCAAGGCTCGGGATGTGGTTTTTCTTTTCCCCCTACTTAATAGTATTTTATTTCCCCTCCCCCCCCAATTACCTGTAAAGATAGTTTTCAACATTCGTTTTTATAATATTTTGTGTTCCAAATATTTTTCTTCCCCCCTCCCTCCTTCTCTTCTCTCCCCACATTCCCCAAGATGGCAAGCAATCTGATATAGGTTATACATGTACAATCATATTAAACATATTTCCACATTAGTCATGTTGTGAAAGATAAGAAGAAAAGGAAAAAACCACAAGAAAGAAAACACAAAAAAAGTGAAAATAATCTGCCTTGATCTGCATTCACACTCCATAGCTCTTCTGGATGTGGATAGCATTTTCCATCATGAGTCTTTTGGAGTTGTCTTCATTCATCACAATGAAAAACCTGGATGCCTCTAAACTTAGCGCCCTTACTTTGGATGTAGGTGAAGAAATGGGAACCCAAAGAGTTGGCCCAGCTTGGCTGAGATCCCACCCTGAGTTCATGGCAGAGTTAGAGTCCAGGTCTCCTACCTCCAGGGGCACCTCATTTTTCTCTAAATGACACTTTTTAGAAAAGGTGGGGATGATGGTCCTCAGAGAGCTCTCTTTGTGCTGAAATGGAATTCAACGATACACCCAAGTTCCTCCATCCTGGCTCCAAGTAATGTGAGACAGCTGTGGTTTGTGGAGTAAACATAACATATAACTGTGTGTAACTAGAGAAACATCTTGTACTTTCTGTCCTGTCCTCACAGCTCTCTCTTCCTTGAGGTTCATTGTCTGCCCAATATATCACAGGTATCCTGTTTATGTAGATGTTTCATTGCCTGCAATTAATTATCTAAATGATATATCATTTAAAACTTTTTCAAGCACACATTCCTTGTGCATTTTTATGTCTTGCTAGCATAGCCAGCAGAATAGAGTAAGCATTTTTTTTTTTACCTTGTTCTTCTGTAGGAAAGAAACCTTATAGTAAAATCTGAGGGAACTATCCTGAGGTAATATTTGTCTTTGTGTATTCCCTTTGCTGGGCAGGTAGATGGCCCAGTAGATAGTGCACTTGTCTTGGAATCAGACTTGTCTTCATGAATTCAAATGTAGCTTCAGACACTTGCTAGCTGGTGACCCTGGGCAGGTCACTTAACCCTGTTTGCCTAAGTTTCCTCATCTGTAAAATGAGCTGGAGAAGGAAACAGCAAACCTCTCCAGAGTCTTTGAAAAGAAAGCCCCAAATGGGGTCAGAAGAGCCAGACCCACCTCAAATGACTAAACAGCAATCCTTCCATGGCTTGAAGATCACCGGACCTGAGGTCTGGTGACATGCTGGCAGTATCCTTTCTTCAAACTCTTGTCCTAATGGTCTGGGTCAGCAGTGTGTCAAGCCTAAGGAGGTCACAGCCTTTTATACCATGGGCTTTTATTTTGAGGCTTTCAGGAAGCTAACCTCCCAGACCAATTAATTCTTGAGGATGGTTTCATTGCTTTTTAGGGGAAAATGTAGCCTAGCCTGCATAGAGTAATGTTGCTCCTGCCACACTGGCATCTATTTAAAAAACCTCCGAAGACTTAAAATGCTAGTTTGACTTCTTCCTTCCTGCTGTAGTCTTTATGAAGGTGGGAGTGGGGTGAAGGCTGGCAGATCTTACTCATTAGCATCCTAGACCATGAACTTTGGGCTAATTTTGGTGCTGGATGAGGGAGGCCCAGGAATTGGGGGGAGGGACTAATTCCTGTCCCCCCTCCCCCAAGTATTAGTTCCCCTTTGGATATGGGTGGATATGGGTCTGCCGTCCCTTTTCTCCTCCTCCTTCTCTCTTTACTCATTTCCCCCTTCCCCTGAGTTCCCTATCTTGGGATTAGTGTGAAGTTTCACCAAGAGAGGGAAAAATGGGTCTGAGGTCCTTATACAAGGCTGCCAGCCTCTAGGCCATTAAATTTATTTTTAAATCACCCCTGAGGTGGTCTTCTTACATGATAAAGAACTCCTTAAATTTGCTGTTCTAGCTTGGTATTTAAATTTTCCAGGAGCAAAGACTATGGATTAGGTTGGCTGCCATTTTGGACCCTGAAAAAAAAGTCAGAGCATTACAGACAGACTTCAGGCCTTTCTTCATGGACCCGGAGGGCCACTGACTTGGTACCCTAATTACTTCCATGGTTTCTAAAATTCATCAAGCAAAATTGATGTTGCTGAAGCCTAGATCTACTAACAGAAGTCAAGTGGGAGCCACAGCAACTTGATTACAGCAACCTGAGGGGAAGGAGTGGGGTCTGCTGGCTTAAGCTTCCCCATAAATTTATTGTCATGAGGGACTCCTTCTTGCCTTGGTCTTTGTGACCTTGGGAGGAGGGTGGGGGGCTTGGATTGAATGACTTAAAGTGTGAAAAAACAAAAGCAGCAGCAAATGTACAAACTGCCTTCTAAGATGAATTTACTAATGGTTTTGACCTCTTATTATTAATCATTCCCTTCCCTGGGCCACTTTCCTTTCAAAGCCATGAGATAAGGAGAATGGAGAAATAATTAGGAAGAACTCTGGAAAAAAATTTCCCCCCAAATTTATTTATGTATTTTTAGTTTTCAACATTCATTTCCACAAGATTTTGAGTTACAAATTTTTCTCCCCATCTTTCCCCTACCCCTGTTGTGCCAAAAGAAGTGAGACAAGAGACCCCTCCTTCCCTGAATAAAATTTGGAAGTGGATTTTATTTTTCGTGGGACTGTCCGGGGTCAGGCCCAAATTGAACAGTGAGTCTGCCCTGATAATGTGCCAGCTTTTAAAGGCTAACTCCACAGCCAACAGTCAGGGGATGCGTAAGCAGAGACTAAAATCAGTGATTGGACAATATGTATTTGAAATTCCCATGAGCTCGAATTTACCCTAGGTTAAAATTCCTGCTCAGGTATCTGGATGGGAGGGGGCAGGGAAGAATGGGGTCATGCACGACACCCCACCCCAAAATAGTGGGCCTATTGAATACCCTTTCCCCCAATCTGTTCTCTCTTATATCCTCCCTCATTCCCCGCCCCCCCCCCCCAACTTTCTAGTAGGGCAAGATGGATTTCTATACCCCAGTGCCTGTATATCTTATTTCCCAATTGCGTGTAAAAAAAGTAATAAAAAAACCATTTGTTTTTAAAACTTTGAGGTCCAGATTTTTTTCCTTCTTCCCTCCTCACCCACCCCCACTGGGAAGATAAGCAATCCAATATAGATTGTACATGTATAGCTATGCAAAATATTTACATAATAGTTATATTGTGAAAGACTAACTATAATTCCCTCCATCCTATCCCGAGCTCCCCATTTATTCTATTTCCTCCTTTGATCCTGTCCCTTTTCAAAAGTGTTTGCTTCTAACTACCCTCTCCCCAATCTGCCCTCCCCTCCATCATCCCCCCTCTTATCCCTTTCCCCCCTATTTTCCTGTAGGGTAAGATACCCAATTGAGTGTGTATGTTATTCCCTCCTTAAGACAAATTCAATGAGAGTAAGGTCGAACCATTCTCTTTCACCTTCCTGCTCTTCCCCTCCATTGTAACAGTTTTCTCTTGCCTCTTTTATATGAGATAATTTATCCTAATCTATCTGTCCCTTTTTCCTTCTCCCAATATATTCCTCTCTAAACTCTTAATTTTATATTTTTAGATATCGTCCCTTCATATTCAACTCATCCTGTGCCCTCTGTCTATGTATGCATGTATATACATACAAACACACACACACACACATATATATATTTATAAACACATACACCCTTCTATACACACACACATACATACACACACACATCATATATATATTCCCTTCAACTATCTTCATACTGAGAAAAGTCTTATGAGTTACAATATTTTTTTTTCCGTGTAGGAATATAAATAGTTCAACTTTAATAAATTCCTTATGATTTCTTTTTCCTGTTTACCTTCTCCTGCTTCTTGTATTTGAAAGTCAATTTTTCTGTTCAGCTCTGGTTTTTTCATCAAGAATGCTTGAAAATCCTCTATTTCATTGAATGACCACATTAATCCCTGAGGCATTGTACTCAGTTTTGCTGGGTAGGTGATACTTGATTTTAATCCTAGCTTCTTTGACCTCCAGAATATCATATTCCAAGCCCTTCAATCCCTTAATGTATAAGCTGCCAGGTCTTGTGTTATCCTGATTGTGTTTCCACAATACTCAAATTGTTTCTTCCTGACTGCTTGCAGTATTTTCTCCTTGACCTGGGAACTCTGGAATTTGGCTATAATATTCCTAGGAGTTTTCTTTTGGGGATCTTTTTCAAGAAGTGATTAGTGAATTCTTTCAATTTTTCAATTTCTGTTTTGCCTTCTGGTTTTAGAATATCAGGGCAATTTTGCTTAATAATTTCTTGAAAGATGGTGTCTAGGCTATTTTTTGATCATGGCTTTCAGGTAGTCCAACAATTTTAAAATGATCTCTTCTGGATCTATTTTCCAGATCAGCGGTTTTTCCAATGAGATATTTCACATTGCCTTCTATTTTTTCATTTGTTTGGATCTGTTTTATAGTATCTTGATTTCTCATAAAGTCATTAGCTTCCATTTGCTCCAATCTAATTTTGAAAGAATTGTTCTCTTCAGTGAGTTTGTTGTCGGATCCTTTCGTGGGGCCTTCCAGACGCCACGTGGTGGGGAGCGCCGAGCAGAACAAAGCACACTTACACAGCAACTCAGGGGGCAACTCCAACTTTATTTCCTGCTCTTCTACATATATAGCCTATCCTATGCAGGCACTTTCCATTTTGGCTCTTGGCCAATTACAACACCTTTTGCCTTTTAAGGTCAAGCACACCTTAACTCCTGGGACTTTTATCTTGCGATTTCCACCTGGAGAAAGGATATTCCTTGTGGACCCAGATGTGCCTTGTTCCTTAGAACAAGGCGGGGTCAGCTGGGGGCCTAGCAGTCCCTCAAGTGCCTAGAGGGTTAATGGGGGCGAGAGGCCTTGCCATCATCGCCTAAGCCCGGAGGCAGTGCCATCACAGGTCCAGGGACCTCTCAAGGGCACTGAGGTAAATCCACATTGGCTCTCCCACATAAGTTTATGAAATTCCTTTTCCATCTGGAAAATTTGGCTTTTTAAGGCATTCTTCTCCTCATTGGCTCTTTGGGCTTCTTTTGCCATTTGAGTTAGTCTATTTTTTAAGGTATTATTTTCTTCAGTGTATTTTTGGGTCTCCTTTAACAGGCTATTGACTCTCTTTTCATGATTTTCTTGCATCATTCTCATTTTTCTTCCCAGTTTTTCCTCTACTTCTCTTACTTGAGTTTCAAAATCCTTCTTGAGCTCCTCCATGGACTGTAACCAGTTCACATTTTTCTGGGAGTCTTTTGATGCAGGAGTTCTGACTTTGCTGTTTTCCTCCCACTCCATGCCTTGATCCTTTTTGTCTCCAAAAAAGGAATCTATGGTTTGATTATGTTTCCTGGTCTTGCTCATCTTGCCAGTCAATTTCTTGACCTTTGAGTACTTTGCCACAGTAGAACTCTGCTTCCAGAATGGAGAGAGCTTCATCCCAAATTGCTGGGGTTTTTGCAGCTGCCAGAGTTATTAGTTGGGTGCCCTCTCTGTAGCCCCTACAAGCTGGCACACTGGCCACACACCCCAGAACCACCACCCAAGACTGGGATCCAGATCCAAGGAGGTTAAAGCAAGAGTGATTACCTTTTGAATGGTTGCTTGGTCCCCCTACTATCTGCAGGCCAGGAGCTCTGGAAGTAGCCACATGGTAACAGCTGCAGCCACCACACCTCCACTACTTCTCATCCTGGGGCAGGGGCCCGACCACCCTCTTCTGTCACCCAGTTCCAATAGAGTTCCTCACTGACCTTTTACTTTCTTTTTGGCTTTTATGGGTTAAGAAGTCTGGAAACTGCCACAGCTGCTGGTGATTCACTCTCTTGAAGTCTGCTGTGGCCAGGGGTTGCCCTGGGGCCAGAACCACATGGTCCAGGTGGGATTCTGCTTGGCTTCCAGCTCAGTGCGATAGACCCTTCTGTAGGCCTGCCAGGCTGCCTTCAGTGGGAGATTTGTTTCTCTCTGTCACTTTGTGGGTTCTGTAGCTCTTAAAATCTTTTAGAGTAATTTTTTAATATGTATTAGAGGTGGTTGGACCTGGAACCTTGTGGAGGTCCTGTTTTTACTCTGCCATCTTGGCTCTGCCCTGAGAAATTTTAATATAAATGTAAAATAAATATGAATCCCAAAGCTAAAAAATGTATACATAAGGGAAAGACCCATAAAAGTTATATTTGGAATGTTTATCTACATGTGTCATTATGGAGAGAGGTCTGGGTTCAATAGACCTGGGGGACAGAATACACCCTAAGACCACAGGCACTGGATATCTATCCAGAGAGCCCCTGGACCTCTGAAATGTTAATGGCAAAAGAAGATCTTCCCCTTCCATTAATAGGTCTCCAGGGGAGTCCATTAAGGGAAGCTTACTTGTTAGAAAGTTTTTCACACCTTTTGCTAATTAATAATGAGACCCTGGGGTCTTTCTATACTGAAAACCCTCTGGACCCCTAAACAGGTGGGACAGGGAGAAACTCCCAGACCACAGGAACTGGGGTCTCTGTATCCAGAGCCCCTGGAATTGTGAAATGTTAAAGGCACAAGAAAATCTTCCCCTCCCATTATTAGGCTACAGGTGGAACCAGTTAAGGGAAGCTTGATTAGTGGAAGCTCTCTTGTTCAAAATGTTTTCACACCTATTACTAATTTCTAATGGAGGGGCGGAGTCTGTCCAGAGAGCCCCCGACCCGTGGGCCTCTGGGGACACCTTCAGACCACTAGCTGTAGTTTCTCTCTATCCAGAGAGCCCCCTGGACTGACTGGCCCCAGTGGACAGTGAGTGTAATGCCATAACACCATGAGTGCCTAACACTGTAGAACACTCATTTCAGAGACTGATTAATCCAGTTTTCAACACTGAAAATACTTGTTTTTCAGTGCTTTTTAGTCATGTCCATCTCTTCTGGACTCCTTTTGGAAGTTTTTTGGTAACAATACTAGAATGATTTACAATTTCTTTATCCAGCTCATTTTGCAGATGGGGAAAGGCAGGCAAGCAGGGTTAAGTGACTTGCCCAGGGTCACACAGCTAGTTAGTGTCTTTCCCAGATCTGAGCCCAGGAAGATGAGTCTTCTGACTCCGGGTCCAGTGTTCTGTGCACTATGGTGCCCCCTAGCCATGCCCTGAAAACACTACAGGTTCATATATTGTATACCCTACTCTGCAAGTAATTTTACAGAAGTATATATTCAGAGGCAACATGGGCCAGGAATGCTTGGCTTTAAATTCCACTCTCATACACTTACTATTTGGCTTTGACAAGTCAACTAATCTCATCAAGCCTCAGTTTCCTCAACTGTCAAATGAGGAGCTTGGACTCAATTTGTCTCTAAAGACCTTTCCAGCTCTCAGCATGATTCTATGATATGCTATGAAGACCAGAAGTATATTTTCCAAGTCCATGTATTGTCCCTTCTCCAACTCCAAGTGATTTATATGGAAACCAGTTCTGTAGAGAAAAATGAATATATTTCCTGTATACCAGTGTGTTTCATCAATCAAGATAAAGTCTGGACATATGACTTTTTTTTTAAGTCTGGGTCTTCCTCTCTTGCCTAAGCTGGAGGTGTAGGGGTCACTCATGGGGTTGATCCATGTACAGTTTTAATAGAACATAGATAATGGTTCCCTCCCTTTAATGGGCCTCACATGGAGCCCTGACATGAGCCAATTAGGCTCTGAGCCATAAGGATTTCTACTCCTTTACAATTAAGTGCTGATTTCCAAGCTTCTCGGCACTAAGCCAAGAAACTGTATATATTGTATATATAACTGTATATGTTGTGGGAGAGGTGTGGGCAGAGAGAGAAGAAGAAGGAGAAAGTCCTGCTCTGGGGAGGACTTCATCCCACCTTAGGAACTTGCTGGAGGCTTCCAGAGTTCACCTTCTAGATGCTTGAATCCCCTGGGTCCTGAGCTGGCATGCTATTTTATAGCAGACTCAGAGGGCATGACTGAGTCACTTTACCCATCTCAACAGTCTCTCCCAGGTCCAGCACCCTATCTATCTCTTCACCTAGTATTTTGTAATGGAAATTCTTTTCCTTTCTTTCTTTCTTTTTTTTTTTATAAGCAATTGGGGTTAAATAACTTGCTCAAGGTTACATGGCTTGGAAATTCTTTTTCAAGAATGGCTTGGGCTTGTTGGCCACAGAGTTCCCTTATGACTGTGAGTCTGTCTCTCTTCTTGGTAAACAGGTGGGGAACTATTGGGGGTTGGTGTCAAAAGACATGATGATGGTTTGACTAAACTGTTTTTCTTTCTTGAGAAGGGAATGGTCTTCCGTGGATGTGTGCCAGTTAATATCTCTGGTTTAAAAAAATAGAACAAAAAAACCAAAACCCAAAACTTTAAAAGACATCGATGCAAATTTTGTATTCTTTCTTAATTAGACTTTTTGCTTTTCCCAGACAGCACAATTAGGAGGTAGTAGTCCCAGAGAGGGAAGTTCTGGCTGGCTCCATACAAGCCAAAGGGACTATCCCAGTTGCTAGTATTATCTTTCATTGGATGTAGAGATTGGCGGGTCTTTTTTCAGGGATATTGTAGAGAGGAGATTCCTGTTCAAGTGTGGGTCACTCCAGATGACCTGGAAGGCTCCTTTCACTTGGACACATTGCTATTTTTCTCACGCTGGGAAAGGCATGGACACCAAGTACATTGGAAGGGTGTGGATAGGATTCATCCCAGTGGTGTACTGACCCAAGTGTACTAATACTTGGTAGGCAGGGCATGACTGGATAATGGCGTAACTCAACAAGCAACCGGTAATTCAAGAATTAATTCTTAATTACTTTGTGCCAGATACTATGGTAAGGACTGGGCATGAAAAAAAGGGCAAAATATTGGCATGAAGGACCAGGAGACTTGAGGTGGGATGAGGGGAAGGAGATATACAGATGGGCAGACTGGAAGATGCTTGAGGCAAAAAAAATTGCTTAGGGCCCAGGAAAGGTTTCACATAACTTTGTGCTCTGAATCCACTACTATTAGTATTATAATTCAATAACATCATAGGTTAGATCATGGGCTTCCACAAGGCTACTGGGCAACCCACTTATAACAATATTTATCTCTGGCAGGTCTATCTATGGGAAAATGCCTTGAGTCCATTAGGAGTTACTTATATGAGCTAGCTTATGCTATTCATAATTACTTCTGAGAAAATTAGTTTCCTCTACAAAACTGAAGTTACTTGAGGGCAGGGCCACATCTATTTTCATCGAACTTAGATACTGCCTAGCACTGAACACACACCTGCTTGCTGGATCTGTTCAGGCCAGTGCGTTTGCACCGATGAGCTTGCAGGAGCTGTCAAACTCCTGGAAGGAGGAGGAGGGATAGATGTATAGGCATGTTTTAGAGCTGTTCATGAAGATGAATACCAAATAACTTTCTGAGTTAAATATTTTGTCAGTGAAACTGATGAGAAAAGACATTGACAGGGAGCTTTCTGTAGCAGCTTTTGAGTTTTTTTCTAAAAAGAGCACATTTCCCAAAATACATTCCTCTTGGATAAGATACTCATCACAGTTCTAAAAAGGTGCTAATGCTTGTAGAATTCCAGTGATTTTTAAAGGCAAACTGTCATACACAGGACAATGGTTCATGTAAAAAAAGTCCAAGGCTACACCCAGCTTTAGAACAGTTGAGAACCTGCTAATGTCTGGGGTTGGGTGAATTCTGCTGGCAGTTAAACCTGGAAATTCCTGCATGACCATGCCTCAAATCTGTCAATCACTCTCACTTTGAAAGATTATTCAGACTAGTTTTCTGGAAACAAAACAAGAGAAAGTTTTGTAGCTCTTAGTTTGAAATATCGTTAAACTTCATTTGTTAATTTCCTAAACTGTGGTCTCCATTTTCCTTTGACACCTTTGGTTTCTTTTCTTTCCATAAGTTTCCAAGTATAATCCCTATAAAAAGCATGATTCCTATTGTTCGGTTGGAGGTAAACTTGTCCCAACAATCCTCAGGTTTATGGATGTCCAGAGTGTAAATCTGTAAAGGAAGAATATAGTGTATTATGAATACGAGACGGGAGCTAGTCTTTTTTTGTACATGATTCCTTTGGCACCAATGGAGAACAGTGTCATCAGTGAGAATATAACATCTTATTATGGAATTATGAAACTGCAAAGAACTAATAAGACTGGACCAGGCCAGGGGTAGGGGGCCCTGCAGCCCTGAGGCCACATGTGGCCCTCTAGGTCCTCAAGGGGGCCTTTTGACTGAATCCATACTTCACAGAACAAATCCCCTTAATAAAAGGATTTGTTCTGTAAAACTTGGACTCAGTCAAAAGGCCACACCCGAGGACCTAGAAGGCCACATGTGCTCCCCCATCCCTGGATGAGGCCAATAGCCAGTCCAATATGCTCCCAGTGCAGCAACTGATCCCTGGCCTCTCCTCTGCATCTTCCCCTCTAACTGCCTGGCTCCTCTCTGCACCTCCATTTTAAGGAGGGAGGATGCCAGGGTCGCTTATGTCTTCTTTCCTCTCCTGCCTTGCCACCTGGTCTTTACTTACAATGATCCTGAGCTGGGTCCCTTCATCAGCTCCATCTCTTACAGCTTCCATTCTGATAGAAGTAATCCCTTTGGCTAATCAGTGCTTGCTGACTGACTTCAATGCTTCCAGTGATGGGAGCTCATGACTTTTTAAGACTTGATAGGCAACTCTAATTGTTACAAAGTTCTTCAAATCCTGAAATTCTGAACCCCTGCCTCACTCTGTTGTCACAACACAGAGCCAGCTCTTCTCCAAGGTAGTCCTTTAAGATTGAGCTTATCTAGCCCTCCCCCACCCCCCTCCCAATTTTCTCTTTTCTGGGATGAACGCTTCCCATTCCTTTAACTGTTCTTCAGGACATGATTTCAAGTCTCTTTTTTTCCTGTCACCACTTTCTAGATATATTCTAGTTAGCCAATGTCTTTCTTTAAAGGTGGTGCTAATAAGTGAACAAAAAACTCCTGTGTGGTCTGAGTATACAGTGGAAAGGTCACTGACTTTGGAGTCAGAGGACCTGGGTTTAAATCCTTCCTATGTTTACTACCTGGGTGACCCTGGACAAAGACCTCTCTAGATCTGAGTTTCCTCTTCTGTACAATGAGGCTATAAGACTCCATGGCTTCTTGGCTTCCTTCCAGCCTGAGATCCAGGATACTCAAGGTGACATTCTAAGGGTTTGGTGGAGTTACTGCCTTCTTCCATCAGGACACTATCATTCTTAGAGGAAAGAATAATGCTAAAACGAGACCCAACAGCTTCACTCAAAACCCAGATGCCCGGCATCGTAAACCTCCCAATTCTTTCCAGTTTCCATTCTATATTCCAATCATGTGCTCCTTAGGCTTCCTCATAAATGACACTGATCCCAGACAGGTCCTCGCCCTGAAATACTCTTGTACACTAACAAACTGGGCCGTTTTAATGTTGTCACGACACAGGGGTGTGTGACTATATGCTGATGTCTATCTGAAGGCCAGAAGTTCCCTGGAACTAGAAAATCCTTCCCCCCCATTTTTAAAAATTCATTTTGAACTTAAGTACATTAAAACAAAACCAAAAAATGTCCATGTGTACAGCATAATATAAAAAAGGATTCCCTATAAAACCATGAATTTATATATCATGTAGTATACCTTTTTGGGGAAAACCCACCTAAGTACTACACACCGTTTTCAGAGCTACTCTGCTTCCTACGCTTCCTTCTCAATTTTCTTTTATTCTAAGGCATTCTTCTCCCAAGGCTGATGGAAGGAGCTATGGAAGAGGCCTTCTACTGATGATGATAACGTGGGGCAGAGTGGGCCTAGGTGCCCGAGAAGGAGCATTCAATACTCCACGACTCTCCAGAAGCTTCTTCTTGGAAGAGAAGGACTGCTCCTTGTCCACTCTGAGAGGACCCACTCTAAGATGTGGGGGCTGTGTCAGGGGACAAGAATGGCTGGCAGCCTGCTGGGAGGTGTCACGAACGGGAAGGCATCTTCTAAAACTGTGGAACAGACCCCAGCGGGTTAGAAACATGGAAACTCTCAGGTAAGAGATGCACTTGTATGGAGATGTAATCCTTTGATTATAACCCAGGAGATGTGACCTAATCTAATTCTTCTTTGCAACATGACCAATGTGAAAATGTTTAATATGAGTGTGTATGCAGAGCCTACATCAGAATGCATGCTATTTTGGGGATAGAGAAAGGAAAGGAGAGGGAGAAAATTTAGAACTCAAAATCTCATGGAAGTGAATGTTGAGAACTAAAAGTAAATAAATTAAAGGAAAAAAAGAAATGGGACTTAAGTTCAAATCTGACACTTCCTCAGTCACTGATTCTTCCTTTGTATTTGTTAGCTCCCCACTGTCCCCAGAGGGAAAAAAAAGACAATACTATTAACCTAGACGTCAGTGGGAATGTTACCTTTTTTTCCCCTAATACCAGAGAGTAATTGGTCATTTTTATTTTAAAGCCTTTCCCCCTTTGCAATAAGGATAAGAATGAGAGAGAAAAATATTAGTCTGGTCAGCCCATTCATTTAAAAGTCGATCTGGTTGTCTTTAGAGCATGTTTCCACAGATTTGATTTCCTCAGATTGACAAATGACCTTTTTAGACTAAACTAAAAATACGACTTTATGAAGATAAAGCACTAGGGTCAATTCTGTGAAGACTCATTCATTTGGCTTACTCATTTTATAGAGGCTGATGGACTGGCAAGACAGGGAAGGCTGCCCTGGAAATGCTGGACTTGTCACTGGGTGGTCAGTATTACAGCGTATTTACAGTGATTTCATGGCACAGGAGTATGAGGCTATCAGGGAGAGATGGCCCTGGTCCCTTATTGTCTCAAATGAGACTTGGCCCTTGGGACACTTAAGTTGCTACCACTGGTCTTTCTGGGCAGTCCTGTTTGTCATCTGGGAGCGGCTCTTTCCTGGTAGTGACTCAAAAGCCTATCATGGAAAGATGTAATGAAGGACCTGGGAGTGTTTTAATGTGGAGAAAATAAAACCTGAAATATGTGAAGAGCTGTCATCTAGCAGGGGATGGGACATTTGACTTGGCTGCAGAAGGCAGTAAAGAATACCATCGCTGGGAGGAGGCTACAGGTAGATAAACTTCAGTTAACTATAAGCAGGAACAGAGCAACAAGCAGAACTGTCTACCAAAAAAGAGGATGGCTTCGAGAGGTGGCAAGTTTCCCACCACTGGGGTACTGAAGCACAAGATGGTGGGTCATCTGTTAGGGATGCCCGAGTAAGGGCCCATGCTTGAGGCACAGGTTGGAGCAGGCCTCTGGGGGCCCTTACAACACCGAGAACACAGGATTCGGTGTTAACTCTGCCTGAGCTGGTCTTTCTGATGAGCATTCCAGGAAAATCAACACCTAAAGAAACACTATTAGCTAGTCTATAATGAGCTCTAATGGTCACCGTTCTCCTCCCATGTCAAGTGGGGTACAGGGGACTGTATGTCAGAACAAAATGGGCCGTGCTTGTTAAGGAGCTGTCTAATCTCAACATGTCTCCATAAGATGGTGCCTTCGAGAGGCCCCATGACAAACCTGGTGAGCCAAGTGTGCTCCGGTGGCAGCCACAGCAGCATAGTAGGGGGCGGTCTGGTCACAGTTTAGTCCGGCCAGAGTCAGGCTGCCCAGCATGACAACACTGAAGCTGCCTAGCCACCGCTTGGTGTCTTCCCTGAACCGCAGCGCTGTGGATTTGAGACCAATCAGGGCATCATCTCTTTTGTCCTGGCAAAGAAAAATTCTGATTTACATGACATGCTGGTGATTTGTGAACTATGAAGGAGAAAATTAACTTGGCAAAAGGGCCCTTGAGAGTTTACAGGTATGAATTTTCACAGCCTAATTTCCCAGATTTCAGAGGTCTGGTGAGGGTAAGAGAGACTTCTAAAGGTCAGCTGAGATCATGGTAACGAGCTTCACAGATCCTTAAATGTCAGCTGATATTTTATCATAATCCTATCAGAATTCCTCATTCCTGCCTTAAAGGCAATCAGGCCACATGTGGCCTTCTAGATCCTTGAGTGCAGCCTTGCCTGAAGGCCCCACCCCTGGGAGAGAGGGGCATCAGACCAATTCACCAGCACTGAGCAGTAAATGCTCTCTAAATGCTTGTGTGGGTGAGGTCAGCATCCTCTCCACAGGCCTCCCAGGCCCAACTCCCACGTATTCCAGTGGGACTTGGTGAATGAGGTGAGTTATAGCTGGCTGTATCTCAGATGAATGGTGAATGCAGGGAGCAGGACGGCTACCTTAGCGCCCTGGCCATTTCCTGTTGAAGAGCCTTCTGGATTCCACCACATGCATCAGCACCCATGGGGCGGAGTGTCTCCAAGCTTCCAGACTCAAGGTTGGCGGCTCTTGCCCATGTGGAGAGGATGGTTGGCTTTGGACACCCCTCCCTGTCATGAAAGCAACCACTTCTCATGTATTTGGGAAGGCTTAAAGGCGCTGACTGGCCAGGACACACATGCCTAAATTCACGTTTCATTTATAACACAATTGATTTTTGACCTCTGTGGAAATGTTCTCAATGAGGCACAGCTTGGCTTTGACCTGCCCACGCACATCAGGAATCCCCAAATGACATGCATTGCTCTGGGCTGGGCCTGACTCAGGCAAATCCAGGAGCTCAGGCTTGGGACTATGGGTCACATAACTCTTCACAAAAGGGGCTTATTCAGCAATAGCACCAAAAGCATATGTGACAAAGACTGATTTCACTGGGTTCAGTTGCCTTCACACGTCCATTTGCCAAGGTTGTTGCTGTTGTCTAGTTGTTTCAGTTGTGACTCTCTATGGCCCCACTGGGGTTTTCTTGGCACAGATCTTGGAGGGGTTTGCCACTTCCTTTTCTAGCTAATTTTTTTTTAAAGCAATTGGGGTTAAGTAACTTGCTCAAGGTTACACGGCTAGTCATTATTTATGTGTGGGTGCTCATTTTCTGAGGCCGGATCTGATCCCGGGTCATCCCAACTCTGGGGCCAGTGCTTTTACTCACTGCACCACCTAGCCGCCCCTTTAGGGCAATTGGGGTTAAGTAACTTGCCCAAGGTCACACGGCTAGGGTTTTTTTTTTGTTTGTGTGGATTAAGTGTCGGAGGCCGGCTCCGAACTCAGGTCCTTCTGACTCCAGGGCTGGCACTCTATTCACTGCGCCACCTAGCTACCCCTCTAGCTAATTTTACAGATGGGGAACATCTACAAATGGGGTTAAGTGACCTGTCCAGGGTCACACTGCTAGGAAGTGTCTGAGGCCATACTTGAACTCAGGCCTTCCTGACTCCAGGCCTGGAACTAGCCACTGTACTACCAAGTCATCCTGAATTGCAGTAGTTGTAAGTACTTGCAAAAAAGACCACTTAGAAAATAATTATAGCTTAAGCACTAACATTTGTTACATGGGATGGAGAGGTAGAGAAATTCTTTGAAGAACTCATAAAGAAGCTCCAAATCATATGAACATATTTTGTTAACTGATAACGTCAATGAAAAGGTGGGAATAGGGGTAGATGGTGAGAAAGATAATGGAAACCAGGAACAAGCCAAGTACTCTGGAAAGAACAATGGCTTCTGAGCTAGAGGCCCTGGGCTCCAATCCTGCCTCTGACACTCCCTTAGTGATATGGGGTATGCCACTTAGACACTGTGGGACTCAGTTTCTCCATCTGTAAATCGAGAGGCTTGAACTAACGAGCCTCTGAAGTTCCCTTTGGTTCTGAATCTTCCATCCTCTGATGAGGAAGAAGGAGAAGTGGGGCCAAAGAGCTGCTCACCACACAGAAGCCTCATGCCTGTGAGCACCTTCCTGGAAAAAAAAAAGAACCACGTGCTAGACATGGCAGGCCTTGAGCAGCATCACAAAAAGCAAAGCTGGGCCTCAGTCAACCATAAATGACGGACTGCTGATGCAGGAGCTGTTTCTGAATCAGTGTAGACGGCGGGCTGGTCAGGGCAAAGATCAAAAGGACCATAGAGCTGGGAGAGCAGAAACAAAAACACATGGGAGGCAGTTAAAGCTACTGCATCCTGGCCTGTTTAAAGTCACTGATGAGGGAAAGTGGGACGTGGCTGGAAAAGGGACACATACAGCCTGTAGGAATCCCACATGCAAGGTTATCTGCCAGCACTCAGGGGCCACCCAATGCTGGATCTACTGGCAGAGGAAATGCTCAGCCAGAACACAGACCTGTCTGTGATGCACAACTGAGGAAGACAACAGAACAGGGCCTCACAAGCAGAGAGGGGTGGTGCAGGCAACATCCAGGCCAATGAAAGTCTGGCAACAGACCCAACCCAACAGAGCCACCTCGGGGCTGTTTAAAGGGAATAGTGACTGATGGCTGGAGGATGCCATCTGTCTTCTAACTATCATGGCACCAGATATGCTTGGGAGAGAAATGTTTTCAAAAGAGAACAATAATGGAAAAGCAGCTGGATCAGACCAAGGATACACCATTAGGACTTGTGTGGTAGGTGAGAAAATAGGGAGAGCATTAAGTGAATGACTCATAAGGTATCAGAAGGATGGGTGAATACCAAGGTGGAGAAGTTAGATTTTATTAAAAAAAAAAAAAAACTGCTGAGAATATCAACAATTGCTGATTAATCTGCCTACTTTCCCATATGTACAGAGTTTTATGAGCATAATCTACACCCACATTGAAGGTATCCCCACAGAGGGTATTAGAGGCAGGCAGCCAGAGTACACAGGGCACTGGGCCTGGAGTCAGATCTGAGTCTGAATCCAGCCTTAGATACTTCCTAGCTGTTTTAGGACATGGCCACCTTCCTCAAGATGCACAGATACATACACCAAGACATGGTATAGAAGGTGAGAGAGTAAAGTTATGCTAGAAATCTAAGAGTCAAGAGTAAAAACATCTTTTATAGTTTGAGCATGAATACCCCTTTGATTTCAGTTCAATTCAGCACACGTGAATTAAGTGCCTACTGTGTGCAGGGTGTCATGGGAAGTACTGGGGATGCAGAGGGATCACTTCTGCCCTCTGAGAAGCCTCCATTCTCCCAGACCTTGCTCATGGAGAAGAAAAGCATCTAAGGAGGGAGAGAAAAACAAGGGGGAGAAGGCTTCGCAGAAGAAGGGGTGGCCAAGCTGAGTCTGATGCAGAGGAGGAGGTGATGAGGGAGTGCTCTCCAGGCAGAACAAATACACGGAGATCAGAGAAGGGCTGCTGACCTTGGAGAACAGCCATGAGAGCTCAGTTTGGCTGACCTTGGAGTCAGTGAAAGGTGATAATGTGAAATGAGGTGAAAAGACAGGCCAGAGGCAGACCATGGACAGCTTTGAACACTGGGTGGAGAATCTCGTATTTTCAATTATACTTAACAGGGAGACAATGAAGTTTTTTGAGCTGGGCTGATGACCATGACTCAAGGAAAGTCAAAGGGCATGAGTCACATCTGGGCAATGACATTAAAAAGAAAAATTCCAATAGGAAGCCCACAAAGTGAAATGCAAAAGATTTCAGGGAAGGAGGCACAAAGAAAAGCCAAAGAATAGGTTTTAAGATAGTACGTTACCTGATGGGCATAGATAGTGTCATATATTAACGTCCACATAACTCCAGAGAGATAAAGGGGTAGGCAAACAGATACATCACAGGAGCCTTTGATGGCAGACCATCCAAGTAACGCTCCCCAGTTAAAGGTCAGTCCTAGGATGGATAAAAGATAAGGAAGGAAGGGGGTAAAAACCACTGAATTTATTTCAGAATTCTAGGTTGTAGACAAGGGCCAAGCTAATTACAAGTACACTGTGTTATGCTTTACATATTTAAATCAACTTTGGAGAACATGGCATTTTACCAAATTTTTGCCAAAAGGGCAAATCACAGGAGCATAGACTTCCACCATTTTTTTTTAAACTTGAAAGAAGAAACAGGATAAAGGTGCTATGTGACTGAGATTCCCAGAAACACTGACATGATTTCACTCCACCTGGCCTGACCACTGTGGCTATCTGGTCTATTTGGGGGAACCATAAAGAGAATGAGAGGTTCCCAGAACTAAGGGGAATGACAGAAGAGGGTCATAAAGTTGAAAGCCCAAAGGAGGCCTTTTGGTCACAGACTTCAGGAAAATGGTTGAGGGGGGCCTCTGCCCATCTTTTAAAAAATGACAACAATCTGTCACCTTACAACATAGGCTCTAATTTAAAAAGCTATACATATAAACAATAATGCAGGTGATGGCTGGCTCTCTCTCTCTCGTCCGACTAGTGAACAGTGTAAAAAACTCCTATTCCTCCTGAGACAGGACCCTAGTCACCCCCTTCACAGGCACATACCATTTGTCACGAGCTTACCAGAGAGCCTGGGCAAAGGGGAAGGTTCTAGACAAGAGTGGCAAGGTAACCATAAGATGCAAAGCTCTCATGTTTTGTCATCTGCCCTCACCAGCCTCTGGACAGTCAACAGATTAAGCCTCAATCCCCAAGTGTCTGCAAAACAGCAGCCAGGTGAGGGGCTCATCAGATAACTGAAGTCTGTCCCCTATGCTTCTGGGGGCCAAGAAAATGAAATCCTATCTCTCAACTGGAGACAAAGGGACGAATGCCCAAGGCAGGACTTGGAGTTATCAAGAGGTCAGCAGTGAAGCCAGCTGGATGACCTTGGCACAGTCATACTTCAAGCTCTGGATTGCAAATAGATAACTAGGCAAAGTAATCAGCCCCAAAGGTTAGAGGAGAGAATCATTAAAAAGAAGACAAAGGACTGTGGTCCTCCAATCAAATATGGCGGACAAGAAGAACTTGTAGTATCTTTCAAGAGTGGGTGTAGCTTTGGTTTCCACCAGTCCTATGGATCACCTATGTATACACAAAGCACAAGGAAATCTCAATCTTAGAGGAAAAAGCAGGAAGGCTACTTTACTGTTCAGGGCAGGAAGGCTACTTTACTGTTCTGGGCAAGAAGGAAAGCAAAGTGTTCCTAGAAAGAATGTGGAAACAAAAAAGAAAAAGGTCATAAATAATCAGAGGAATATTTTTGACTGTGTGTGGGGGAAAGGGGGGAATGGAGGGTGAAAGAGTACATCCCAAAGAAGTAGGAAAAGGACTATGGACTATTTGGAGTTTCATAACAGGCATAAATCTTCTTAGAGAGGGAAGCAGATTTTTGTGCTCCAAGGAATGATGATGCAAATTCTCAGGTGCCATCAGTCAAGTCTTCATTCAATAATGGTCAAGGAAAGAAGACTTTCTGTTGAGGGGGGATACTAACATAAGCAGTAATCAATTGGATGTAAACAGTGCGGTTGGCCAGTCTTCCCAAAGGAAAGTATCCAGGATGTTATGGAAAGTCTCCAAATAACAGTTAATTAATCAATAAGTATTTATAGAGTACTTGTTCTGTGTCACTGTCCTAGGTACTGGGGACACAAGCACATGAACATGGGGACATGAACTCTACATGAACACGGACTTGATAATCATTACTCACTTCTAATGATTCATTTTGAGACAAGTGATGGCCCCAGAGGAACCAAATACAAAAGATTGTGAAGTCTTATGCAAAAACTGAAGACCTCACAAGCTTTCATTATGACATGGCTTTCATTAGTATGTAAACTGAGGGCATGGGATTTGAAAGAGAAAGGTATATTTGGGAAAAGAGAAACTAATGAAGAACACTGGCCTCTAAGAATGAGATCTGGATTTCCAAAAGTTGCTTTTAAACACAGGAATGCTGAGTTTTTGGCCAGGGGTGGAGTCCACCTAAAAAGGGTTGGCAAAAACATGGGCTTTGCAGGCATGGAGCACAGGCCAGACTGTCATAAAGGGTTGCTCTGTTGGTCTGTTTTACTTACTTCTCTTTGTTATTGGGGCAGGGCAGATAGTACATTTAGGGAAACCACTGTGGTGTTAAAATGAAAGGCATCACTATTAAATGAAAAACTACTTCCTTGAAGTCTGGCAAATCTAATAAAAGAAGTATTAAACTGAAGAAAGAACTTTATTATCAATAGATAAAAGGTCTAAATGTAAAAATTATGCCAGAAATTATGTGATAAAATTTATTAAACTCACCATTTGATCCATATATTCCACTATTAGGTGGGTAACCCAAAGAGGTTAAAGACAGAAAGTTCTCATATATGCCAAGGGGTTTTGTGTGTGTGCGTGTGTGTGTGTTTTTGCTCTTTTAAAAAAATTTTGCAAAATCAAATGTTTAAAAATATATAAATACTATTATTAATACTATTTTACATATAATTGAGAAATAAGATATACAGGCATTGTGGCACAGATATTCACCTTGCCCTACTGAAAAAGTTGAAGGGGCTATGGGAGAAGATTTGGGAGAGAGCAGATGGGATGAGGGGATATCCTGGGGGACTGCTATTCTGGGGTGGGGAGTAGGGAAAAATGGGGAAAAAATTGTAACTCAAAATGTGGCAAAAATGAATGATGTAAACCAGAAGTTAATAAAGCATTTGGAAAAAAAATTTGCAGGGGGGAAGGCAGGGTGACTGGGGTTAAGTGACTTGCCCAAGGTCACATGGCTAGTAAATGTTAAGGGTCTTAGGCTGGATTTGAATTCAAGTCCTCCTGACTCTAGGGCTGGTGCTCTATTCACTGTGCTACCTAGCTGCCCCTCAAGGTATTTTTATTTTTATTTTTTTTTTCAAAGCAATTGGGGTTAAGTAACTTGCTCAAGGTTACATGGCTAGTCATTATTTATGTGTGGGTGCTCATTTTCTGAGGCTGGTTTCAATCTCGGGTCATCCTAACTCCGAGGCCAGTGCTCTTACTCACTGCGCCACCTAGCCGCCCCCAAGGTATTTTTAATAGCATTTATTTTGGTGGTAGCAAAAACTGGAAAGAAAATTGGGGCCCAAGAATAATTGTAGCATATGAATGTAATAGAATATTATTTACATAATAAGAAACAACAGATATGAGGAATTATACATAAGATTAAATGAAATGATACTAGGTTAGGTAAGCAGACTTAAGAAAATGATATGAAAGAAAATGATACTAAAGGGCAGTAGAACTCTGATTAATGATTAATCTATGGTTACAAGCTGACTGTAATAATAACTTCCATTTATACTGAGTTTATGGCCCTTAAAATCCTCCTGAGCTCTGCAGTATCAATATTATTAATCCCTATTTTAAAGTGAACTAAGGTTTAGAGATAAAATGACATCCACAGTCACAAGACTAATAAATGGTGATGTTACAATATG
This sequence comes from Gymnobelideus leadbeateri, assembly GCA_011680675.1. Taxonomy (NCBI): domain Eukaryota; kingdom Metazoa; phylum Chordata; class Mammalia; order Diprotodontia; family Petauridae; genus Gymnobelideus; species Gymnobelideus leadbeateri. The sequence goes on along the minus strand of WOXC01002467.1, from coordinate 2,344,748 downwards.
TACAATGACCTAAGATCTGGACTTAGGTCCAGTTTCAGGGGACCTTCCACTATAATGTGCTGCTACTCATTGTAATGGAAAATGACCAAGACATGCCAGAGTGAGGGCTCACTCTGGGAGAGAAAGGGGAATAAAAATGGAAAGATCTTGGAATTGTCCTATGCACTGCATTTATAGAGAATTCTCCCCAAAAAGGCCTCTATTGACAAAGCTAAAAGATAGAAGCATGGCTCCTGCCCTAAAATGCTTGTGTCTTAGATCCCAGCACTGTAGCTTTGCAAGCCTCTGTTTTCTCAAGGAGACAAGTAGGGACAGGCCACTGAAGAAGGAATTCCTGTGAGGACTCCCCTGAGATTAGCCTGATTGTTCAGATCTTTATACTTTGACAAGACTATTCAAGTGGCAAGATTCACCTGGGAATATAGGGAAATGGTTGTCCTAATTGTCCTATTTTCCAAGGTGGCTACCTTAAAGAAGAAATATAAGGAATCTGTTGGAGGAGGTGAGATCAAATCTGTAAATTTTTTTCAAGATATTCCAACGTTTTGAATTAAAAAAAATTTCCATGTGAAAAGTTGGGTGCAGTAATAGGGATTTTAAATTTAGGGGTCTGTAAACTTGTTGATTTTTAATATTTACACTTTGGTAAATGTATTTCAGTGTAACTGGCTTATTTTGTAATGCAAAATATATTTTAATCTATGCATTTAAAAACATTATTCTGAGAAGGGGTTCATAGGTTTTACCAGACTGCCAAAGGGGCCCATGACAAAAGAAGATTAAGAATCCCTGACTTGGGTTTTTTTAATTACTTAACAAATCTGGCAAATCACTCATAAAAAACAAAACAAAAACTGAACCCAAAACAACCCTATATTTAAAAATACTTTAATGTGGTGGCAATTTCCTCACCTTTAGATCCATTACAAATTGTTATATGCATGGAGTGGAATATTGAGACAACCTGATAAAACAGAGTGGGAGCATCTGGATTCAAATCCCGTCACCACTTGGATGACCTTGGTAAGTTACTCGGCTTCTCTAGGACTTGGTTTCCTCACTTGTAAAACGAAGGGGTGGAACTAACTTAGCTGTCTTCCAGCTTTAATTAAATCTATGACCTTAGGATCATATATAAGATGTCCTGTAAGAAATGAGAAAAATGATGGATACAGAGAAAGCTAGAAAGACTTATATGAACAGATGCAGAGTGAAATGAGTAGAACCAGGAAAATAATTTTCCTGAAAGTCTGTGGAACTCGGACTCACATAATAACCAGTGAAGACTTCAGGAGACGATGATGAAACACGGGAACCAACTTCTACCAGAGAAGAGGAAGACTAGAGAGGCATAATGAGATGTGTTTTCATGTGTGCCCAATGGACTGATTGGTTTTACGCAACTGTACCTACTCTTTATGAAGAAAGGCTTTCATTTGTAGAGGATGGGGGTGAGTTAGGAGGTTGTGCTAAAAAGAAGGAAGGAAGAGAAGGAGAGAGAGAGGGAGGAAAGAGGAGGAATAGAAGGAAAGAAAGAAGAAAGAAAAGAAAGAAAAGGAAGAAAAGAAAGAAGGAAAGAAAAGGAAGGAAAGAGCATCAATAAAACATTTTTAAAAGACAATGGGTAATAACAGTAATTTCAAGCTCACCCAAGGCTAACTGCGGCCAATAAGTAATTCTTTTCATCAGAGGATAAATGACCACTAGAGACAATGATGCGGCTCCCAATGCTATGCTGAAATGAAGAGAAAATTAAAGAGGTCAAATATGTATCATCCGATACAACTTCTTAGAACCTGACAGCTACTACAACGAACTCATAGGTGGTGAGAGCAGCAGTCAGGAGATAACGCAGCAGAATTTCCCTTCTAACTCCAGTTTTCCAGCATGTGAACTACCCTTCCTAGTTCCTGAGTCTTCCTAGGGCACTTCTTTTGCATTAAGTCACCTTAGTTGAACACAAGCCAAACTCAACTTTTACAGTAACTGAGAAGTCTGTAAAGAAGAATCAAGGAAGACATCTCCATGGAGGCTGCTGGTGGCGCAGTGCTTAGAGTTCTGGGTCTGTATCTGGGAAGACCCTAGTTCAAATGTTGCTTCTGACATTTATTTGCTGAATGACCCTGGGCAAGTCATCTAACCTGTGTCTTCCTCAGTTTCCTCAAATTAAAGTGGGGATTATTATAAAAGAACCTACCTCCTGTAAAGCACTTAGCACAGAGTGTGGCACACAGTAGGCATTATATAGACATTAGCTATCATTATTATTGTTACGACATCTTAGCAAGGGCTCTTAACTGGGGTCTGCCGATCACCCAGGAGTTCATGGCCAGATTTCAGGGAGTCTGTGAACCTGGATAGGCAAAAAACCGACGCCTTTACTTTCATTAACTTTTAACTTCCTCTGCCATCTGATGTGTTTTATTTTTTGCCTTTAAAGACATGATTCTGAGGAGAGGCCACATATGTCTTTTATTAGCCTGCCAGAGAGGTCCCTGAACAGAAAACCTGAAGAATCTCTGATTTATGGGGGATCTTAGCAATCTAGAAAGCACGTCACAGAATGTTGTTTTCATTTTGTTGACGAATATCCTGCAGGCTGTGTAGACAAAGTGGTTGTTTTCTAAAATGTACCACAAAAATGATTCCTTTGGATTTATTTACCTTTTTTGGTCATTGTTGAAAGCACGTTGCTTTCTCATTCTCTTAAGGAGATTGAGGCAAGGCCTAAGTTCTGTCTGCAGCCCACCCTTTCAGCCTCACTTACCCTTTTGGAAGAAAAAACAAGACAATCACTTCTTCTTCTGACTACTCTCTAGGGATGGTTACTATAAATAAAACGTGTAAAAGTACTGAGCCTTTACAAGGACAGGTGCTTTCTGTATTAAAAATGGTTCAGAAAGATTGACGCAGAGAAAAAGGAAGCAGAACCAGAATAGCCATGCAAATGAAAGCCACCTTCCAAGACAGGAAATCAGAATGGCACGTGCCATCCCTTTAATGCACTGTTCTTTCATATGGGAGAGTTGACAGCTGAGTTGAGTTGGCTTAGAATTCTAAGATAAAAAATTACTGAAGTAGTAACTTTTTCTTGAAGTTATGAGACTGTTGTTCATTTTGAATAGGACAATCTGTAAAATACTAGAGGGATAAGAACACTGGAACTATGAGTGTAGGTCAAATGTAATTTATTTAGACAGGAAATGAGAACTGAATCAATAGCCATGAGGAAAGGTGTGGTCAGTTGCAAAGAGAACCCAGAAAGATAAGAGGTGACAGAAGTAAAAGGACAGATTTCAGGAAGCTGTTGGCTAAGCCTGAGACACAGAAGTGATGATGCTATGAGGCTGTTGAGGAGTAATTCCAGCCCAGCAGAGGAGCGTCTTGGGAAGAGTCACCCAGCAGATGGCGTCCTTAGGCTGAGATGTCATACTCAGTAAAGCTTAGGATGGGCTTAGCAGGTAAAGCACCTGTTTAACACAAAAGCTATGCGCATCAGGGAACTCTTCTGGACAGTCATTACAACTGAAGGAGGGCACCAAAATGTACATTAGCAGAGTTCTGAGTTACCCCAAGCATATGAGTTTTCCTCACAAACAAAATATAAAGGTAACCATAAAAGAAAAAACAGATACATACATTTAAAGAAAAAACGTTTGCAACAAAATCAATGTAGCCTGAATAAGAAGAAAAAACTGTTGAATGGAGAAAAAAAATTTATTATCGAAAATATCTGACAAAAAGTTAAGACTTATAGGGAATGGATATACATATATAATAAGAGCCATTCTCTGAAATAAATTGTTATTTTGTCCAGTTCTTTAAACATTTACCTCTGAAATTTCATTAGCACACCGCTAATGTACATGAATTTAGGTAGTCTCATTTTAATTTTATTGGCATGGCCCAACAATGAACAATGAATAGCTCTTCAATTGTTTAAGTTTTCATTCATTTCTGCAAAGGTTGCATGGTAATTATATCACTATAAGTCCTGAGTATGTCTTGGTAGGTTAACTTCCAGGTATTTTATGTGTTCTGTGGTTACTTTAAATGGAATTTCTTCATCTATCTCCTTTTGCTGAGTTTTGTGATACACAAAAAATCCAATGATCTTTGTCAGTTTATTTTTAATCCTGTTACTTTATTAAAGTTATCGTTGCAATTAAGTTTTTCATTGAATCTCTAGGAGTTTTCAGGTAAACCCTATCACCTGCAGAAAGAATTCTGTCTCCTCTTTTCCTTGCTTGTTCCCTCAATTGCTTTTTTCCTTGTCTAATTGCTATAGCTGGAATTTCTAACCATATCACATTAACCACAAGGACTACGAAATGTATGAGTTTACCTCTCACTTCACCTAAGGTCTTTTTCAAGAACTACATTAGCTATGTGACCAATAAGCATATTTAGGGATAGAAATAAAGCAGTTTTATGTCACTAATTTTTAAGTTTAAAATGACAGGTTTTTCATTTATATTGGGAACCATATATGAAATGTACCTGTAATAATTCAGACACAGAAGTACACATAGTGCCAAGCTCAGCTGTCCTCCAAGGAAAACCAAAGACTGAAAAGTTGAAATGTCTCCAGCAGCTATTGGTCGATTTGCTGTCCTTGTAACCTACACACAGAAAAAATCATATTCTTTACTAAAAGCCTCATGCAAGGATAAAACCCAGTATTTGAGATATGACCAAGAATTAGTAATTCAGATTTAAATAAGCTTAGAAAAAACACAAGTAAGAAACTTATCAAAAAATAAACTCCACTCCATTCCTCCCTTCTCTGCAATAAAACTTAAATACTTAGCCACTCCTTTCATCATGCATATAGTTCAACTCCCATACAGAAAGCAGGGGACAGACAGTGGGTTAAGAATACTGGGGACATCTGGATATGGGAAGATGGAATGGAATTTGGATTAAACTGCTGTCATACCAACAAGACATGCACAGAACTAGTATTATAATAACAACTCCTGCAAGGGTAAGGGTGACTGAGGAAGGTATTGTTGATACAAATATGCAATATGAGGATTTCTGCAAGGCTGCCTGAGGATTGTCTTTGACCAAATCTAAACACAGTGACCCAAATCTATGCCCAAGGAGTAGCTGCAAAGTGGCTGCAAGTGTACAAAGAGACACAGATGTTGTGGGCAAACAGAATTTAGCTGTTTTTCAACTATGCAAATGAAAATGTTTTAAAAGATTCTTCCCAGTATAATCAAAGACAGAGGATATATTCCTGTTAACATCACTGCTCACTAATCTTTCCTTCCTGAGATAGCCATTTATCTGAAATTGGTCAATCATGATGATCCTCTTGTGTCAAATGCCAAAACCTGGCAGGAGTTCAGGTTCAGTTCTGAGGAAGGACATTGATAAGCTGAAGAGTGTATCCTGAGAAGGGCAGCCAGGATGGTAAAGGGCCTTGAGTTCAGAACTTACAAGGCTCAGTTAAGGAATGGGGAATGTTTAGTATGGAGAAGACTCACGGGGACATGACATTGGTATTCAGTCTAACATCTGGAAAAGGGATTAGCCTAGCTCAGTTTGGTCCTAGAGGGAAGAAGCAGGAGCAGTACCTCCTTACAATGAATGCTGCCCAAAAGTGGAGTTGCTTATCTCAAGAAGAGGTGGTGTCCCCTTCCTTGGAGGTCTTCAGGTAGAGACTGGGTGACCACTTCTCAGATATGTTAAAGTGGGTTGGCTGAGATGGGCACTGAGGTCTCTTCCAACTCTCCAATTTGACAGGGATGATAACAAAATAACTCTTTGAGTAGTCACAAACATATATAATCTCCTTTCACTGTTTCTCTTGGTATGTGGAAATGTTCAGACTGTTGATATTTGTCAAGATCAGATTAACAAAAAAGTGACATTAAAATACTGGGGAGGAAAAAGGACACAACTGTCATGTGAGTAAAGAGGACTTAATAGTTTTGCTCTTGCAGAATGAACATGAAATTCAATTCTCCCCAACTTAATCATGAATACTTACAGGCTTAAAAAAAACTGAAGAAAATACTGAAATTTGCTTTTATAATTTTATAACTGTATCAGTCAAGATTTAACATTTTCTTTGAACTTACCTCTATTTACTTATTTTTAAAAATTAATTAATTTATTTAGTATTTTAATTTTTCCCCATTTACATGTAAAAATACTTTTTAACATTCATTTGTAAAACTTTGAGTTTCAAACTATCTCCCTCCCCTCCTCCCCACCAAAAGTCAAGCAATTCAATATAGGTTATATGTGTGAAATTATGCAAAACACTTCCATGATAATCATGTCATGAAAGACTAACTGTATTTTCCTCCATCTTATTCCCCCCCTGGTTTATTTTATTCTCTCTCTTTTTTCACTCTGTCCTCTACCCCCTTCCCCAATCTGTCCTCCCTTCTATCACACCCCTCCTTTTCTCACTTCTCCTCTGCTTTCCTGTAGGGTAAGATATGTTTCTATATCCAAATGAGTGTTTATGTTATCCTCTCTGAGTCAATTCTGATGAGAGTAAGGTTCACTCATTCCTCCTTCCCCCTGCCTCTTCCCCTCCACTGTAAGAGCCTCGTTTATGTGAGATAATTTACCCCATTCTACCCCTCCCTTTCTCTTTCTCCCAAAACATTCCTCTCACTCCTTAATTTTATTTTTTAGATATTATCCCTTCGGGGGTAGCTAGGTGGCACAAGTGAATAGAGCACCGGCCCTGGAGTCAGGAGGACCTGAATTCAAATTTGGCCTCAGACACTTAACACTTACTAGCCATGTGACCTTGGACAAGTCACTAAACCCCAATTGCACTCCAAAAAAAAAAAAGAATATTATCCCTTCATATTCAACTCATACCTGTGCTCTCTTTCCATATATATTCCTTCTAGCTACTCTAATAATGAAAAAATTCTTATGAGTTACAATTATCGTTTTTCCATGTAGGAATATAAACAGTTCAACTTTAATAAATCCCTCATAAGTCCCCCTCTTTCCTGTTTACCTTTTTAGTATTGTATTTGAGTCTTGTATTTGAAAATCAAGGGTTCTATTCAGCAGTCTTTTGTTTGAAATTCCTCTATCTCATTGAATGTCCATTTTCCCCCTCATGGATTAATACTCAGTTTTGCTATGTAGGTAATTCTTGGTTCTAGTCCTAGGTCCTTTGCCCTCTGGAAGGAACATCATATTCCGAGCCCCCCAATTCTTTAATGTAGAAGCTGCTAAATCTTGTGTTATCCTGTGTTTCCACAAGGCTTGAATTGTTTCTTTCAGGCTGCTTGTAATATTTTCTCCTTGACCTGGGAACTCTGGAATTTGGCTACAATATTCCTAGGACTTTTCCTTTTGGGATCTCTTTCAGGAAGTGATTGATTAGATTCTTTCAATTTCTATTTTACCCTCTGGTTCTTAGAATATCAGGGCAGTTTTCCTTGATAATTTCTTGAAAGATGATGTTTAGCTTCTTTTTTTGATCATGGCTTTCATGTAGTTCAATAATTTTTAAATGATCTCTCCTGGATCTATTTTCCAGATCAGTTCTTTTTTCTTTTTCCAATAAGATATTTTATATTATTGTCTATTTTTTCATTCTTTTGGTTCTGTTCTGTGGTTTCTCATAAAGTCATTAGCTTCTATTTGCTCCATTTTAATTTTTAAGGAATTATTTTCTTCAGTAAGCTTTAGGACTTTCCTTTTGGCCAATGCTTATATCTTTCTTCTCCTCATCCGCTTTTTAGACCTCTTTTATCAGTCCGTTTTTTAAGGTGTTATTTTCTTTAGTATGTTGACTTGTTTTTCATGATTTTCTTATATTACTCTCATTTCTCTTGCCAATTTTCCCTCTACTTCTCTTACATGGTTTTCAAAACCCCTTTTGAATTTCTGAGACCAATTTATATTTTTCTTGTAGCTTTGACTTTTTTGTCTTCTTCTGAGTGTGTGTTTTGATCTTTCTTGTTACCAAGTAAGTTTCTATAGTCAGAGGTTATTTTCCCCATTGTTTGCTCATTTTCCCAGTCAATCACTTGATTTTTTAACTCTTTTTTTTTTTGCTTTTTTGGAGGGCAATTGGAGTTAAGTAACTTGCCCAAGGTCACACGACTAGGTTTTTGTTTGTGTGTGTTAAGTGTCTGAGGCTGGATCTGAACTCAGGTCCTTCTGACTCCAGGGCCGACGCTCTACTCACTGCGCCACCTAGCTGCCCCGACTTTTTAACTCTTTGTTAAGGTAGGAATCTGCTTCCAGTGCGGAGGGTACACTGTCCCAAGCTCTGTGTAACTATTTTTAGAGATACTTCCAGGGACCTGTAAGTTTTCAGTTCTTCCAAGGCAGTATGAACTAAGGAGAGGTGTTTATACCTCTCGGGGCCCATGCTCTGGTTTGTGAGCGACCACAAGCAATCGTTTCTGCCATGAACTGTAACAAGGGTCCCCCCCTTCACTGCTGCCACAAACTCTTCCTTGTGCTGGGATTGCCACCCAGGACTGTGACCTGGATCCAAGTATGGGCAAAGCAGCAGAGTCCTGCCTTAGTACTAGCAAAAAGATTCCTGTAATCTCCTTCTGATCAGTTGTTCAACTCCCTTACTATTTGTGGGCTGAGAGTTCTGGAAGTAGCTGCTGCTGCTTCAGTCACTCCCAAGGCCAGCTCCTGGTCTGGTGGGGCCAGGGCTGTGCTCTTCTCTCACCCAGGTGTGACAGACCTTTCTTGCCGACCTTCTAGGATGTCTTCAGTTGGAAATTTGATCCACTCTGCCTTTTTGTGGGTTCTGCTGCTCTAGAATTTGTTTGGAGTCATTTTTAAAGGTATCTGGAGGGGTTTGGGGGAGAGCTCAGGCAAGTCCCTGCCTTTACTCCACCTTCTTGGCTCTGAGCCTTAGTCAAGATCTCTTAAGGGCACTTTAATAAATCTCTTTAGAGCAAAGAGCAGGAAAGTCCCTTCAAGCTTTTATGATCTTATATGTTTTAATGAGCCTTAGTGCCTCTTATGAGGGAAATGCAATATATCTAATAAAAGTCATTTTAAACAGAAAAAGGAGCCATACTTTTAAGTAGGGACTTAAAATAGGCATAATTTGTGCAAAAAAAGGTATAATTTATATCACTTAAATGATGGTTATTCACAGATAGTACTCTTCCATACTTAGCATTTTTTGTGGAGGTTTGCTGAATCAAAAACAAAACAAAACAAAACAAAACCAGAGGGTACTGGGGGAAAAGTACTAAAAGAAACTTTCCAAGATGAGTTTGTGAATTTCACATCAAAAACTGACATCAAAACATAGACCTTTTCTGAATTTGCACATTTTTGAAAAAATAAAACAAACTTTGTCTGATTTTGATCAGACTACAGAGAAGGGAAAGATGTTTTAAAATGTTTCATTTTTGAGTATTTCCTTTTCCATGACTAGCTAGGACTCTGAAATCATCCTGTAATTATAGCATTTCCAAATATTCCACATAGTAACCTGCTTAATAACTTAATCTATAAAATTTAATTAAGCTACTGCTATTATGCTAATATTTAGGAAGGCTTTCTTTACCTTTTTATCATAGTCCCGATCCCACATGTCATTAATCGTACAGCCAGCTCCCCGCATCAGAATTGCTCCAGTGCCAAAAAGGGACAACATATACCAGTCTGGAAAACAGCCTGGCTCTGCTGCCAAGCCAATACTCCAGGTACATGGCAAATACAACAGCCAGGTTCCTAAAACAAATCAGAGAGTCAAACATTACAAATTAAAATGAGGAGCTACATTATTCTGATTCTTTTCGCTGTGGGCACTTCCTCCATTATGGAAGCAGAAGCATTTCTAGAAGTGTTGTGAACAGTACTGATGAAAATGGACATCATTGTTTTAACTCTGTTCTTCTTAGAAAGGTATCTCATATTTCTCTGTTAGAAATAACGCTAGCCCTTGGTTTTAGACAGATGCTGTTTGTCATAATCAGGAAAGGTCTACTTTTGTTGCTGTTAGTTATTTTCTCTTACACATAAGTGTTTTATTGCAGGAGTTTTCTATTTTTATAAGCATGCCTTGGAGATATTACAGGTTTAGTTCCAGACCAGTACCAGCAAATCAAATATTGCAATAAAGCCAGTCATACAAATTTTTTGGTTTTCCAGTACATATGTTATATTCACACTATACTGTAGTATATTAAGTGTGCAATAATATTATGTGTAAAAAACAACGTATATACCTTAACTTTAAAAAATGCTTTATTGCTAAAAAATGCTAACCATAATCTGAGCCTTAAGCAAGTTGTAATATTTTTGTTGGTAGAAGGTTTTGCCTTGATGTTAATGGCTGCTGACTACTCAGGGTGGTGGTTGTTGATGGTTAGGGTGGTAATGGAAATTTCTTAAAATAAGACAATAATCTTATATTGGTATGATACATAGAGCCCCCAAACAATAAGAATGATAACATCACACTGATCACATATGACAATAATGAAAAAGTTTGAAATGTAAGAATGATCAAAACATGGCACAGAGACATGAGGTAAGCATATGCTGTGGAAAAAATGCACTGATACTTATTTGACACAGAGTTGCCACAAACCTCGAATTTGTAAAAAACCAAAAACCACAAAAACGTAATATCTGCAAGCACAATAAAGTGAAATACAATAAAATGAAGTATGCCTGTACTGACATAATCATATGGTTTTATTGTCATTGATATGATTATTACCTTTTTAGTTTTCCAAACACTGAATCATTCCTATGTACCTGATATAAATAAATCCAAGGTAGCCACAATAAGCTGAAAATATTGCTACACCCTCTTTGTTACTATTTTAGTAAGTTTTTTGGTATTGCTATTCATTATTGACCCATATTTTCTTTTTCAACTTTCTCTCTTCCTGAGTTTGTGATTTTCCCATGAAATAACAAGTTTTATACACATATGAATAATTTAGAAATTTACTTTCCAAACTTATTTGCATAGGCCAAATTACTACCTATTCTCAAAAGTCCCTTTGACATACTAAGTTGCATCACTGCATTTATTATTCAAAAGATGAGAGCCACCTCATTTCCATAGTACCTGAATCATTTGAAACCTCTATTTATTTCACTGTGTCTCCCATGCCTGGAATGTGCCCTTTCCTCACAGAATTCCTCTCTTTCAGCTTAAGTGCCACCATTGATCCAACTGCTCTCCTGTATTTATTCTCTCTTTTTTTTTTTCTGTAGTCTTTTGGCTAATATGTATTTATTCTCTTTTTAGGTTGTCAGGAGGTAGAGTGTATACAGCACCAGGCTTAGAATTAAGAAGACTCATCTTGAGTCAAATCTGGTCTTAGAAACTTTTGAGCTGAGTCACCTTGGCCAAGTCACTTAACCCTGTCTGCCTCAGTTTCTTCATCTGTAAAATGAAGAGGAAAAAGAAATGGCAAACCACGCCGGTATCTCTGCCAAGAAAACCCCAAAATGGGGTCATGAAGAGTCAGACAGCACTGAGGCAACACAATAATTTATTCTGTTTATAACAGACTGTCTTCTCTATTAGAATGTATGTTTCTTGTGAATGGGGCCTATTTCACTCACTGTATTTGTGTTCTTGGTGCCCAGAACACAGTAGGTGCTTAGTAAATGTCTGTTGACTGATCTTTTTAAACCTGCTATTGCCCTACAGTTCAAATCTAGCTTCTCACCTTGGTTTATCCCCATAGGGTCAACAGAAAGCAGAAAATAAAACAAAAGAAAAAATCACTTAAGCAAAAATGGGAAGAATAAGAAAATATGTAAGTGTATATTCTGTTGCTGGATAGATTTTGTATCCCTACTACTGTAGAAAACACGTCTAAAACCTAGTGTTGCATTATACCCAAAGACCTAGATTTCCTCTGACTGTCCCTAGCTAGAGAAACCTTTGTCTTAGTAGAGAAGCAGTACATGGCTTCTGTTGGCTGGGCTGGTCTTCTATCGGGAGAGGAAGGCTGTTTGGCTCCTTTGCCACCAAATGTGTGCAAGGTCCAGCCTGCGGGGAACTGGAGATTTTACCAGCACTCTTACTTTCTCATGGGGAATACCGATTTGGCCTGACTGGCTGTCCCAGTCAATGTGAAGACAGAACTTTTAAAAATTTAAATTAGTATCTTTCTAACCCTTTGAAATTCCTTTAAAAAGGAACTGTATCCTTTTTATCTTTTATTATCAGTAAAGTTGTTTTTATTCCATTTTAAGGTCCCTGAATGCTTTATAATCTCGAGTCTGAATTATTGGATTGGCCTGAGTTAGAATATGCTGTGTACCTTTTTTTATTTCAGGCACTCAAATATAGCTCCCCAAGGCTAGGTGTTTAAAAATTATTTCTCTGAAGCCAATTGGCAAGTAAAAAGCAAGTTATCTCACTAGACAAAATAACATTACAATTTGCTGAATACAGTATGCTTTTTTGAATTAAAAAATGTTTTTAATTCAAGAATTTATTTTTTTCCTTCCCACTTCTGGGGGGTGGGGGGAAGAAAAAAACAAAATCCATGTAACAAATATATAGAATCTAGTAAAGCAAACATCCATACTGACCATCCCAAACTGTGTGTTTCATTTACCATATGTTTTTATGATTAGCTTTATGACGTTGGCCCTACTCTGTGACCTTCTTTGAATTTCTTTTAGCTTCAGAGAACCTTCACTGGTCTCCATGGCAACAAAATCCACCTAGCAGTCACCCCAAAGGTGTGTGAAGGGATAATTCATAATTACTGACAAAATACTTAGGCTAGATGACTACTGAGGGCCTTTATAACTGAAGTCTACGATTCTATGATTTATCCTTAATAATAACGGATCACACAACCATCTATACACTGAAATACTTGCTGCACAACAGCTAGGTGAGGTAACTAGCCTCCCTATTATCATCCCCATTTTATAGATTAAAGAGCCAAGACTGAGATGTTAAGTGACCGCCTCCAAGTAAGACACTGAACCCCAAAGTCTACAGGATCATTTCCATACCAAACAGCCTCTTTCCTTATGTAAATCTTCACCACAAAGAGCAGCCAATGAAGAATAAACATTTTAAGCAGGTTCTGGCCACATCTCAACGTACAAATTACAAGGTTTCATTTCATGGCCTCTCTCTCCATCTTGTGGTCTCCTGGCATATCACCCCTAGAGACTTTTAGGGACATGCTGTACTTCTGCAAGAGGAGGACCTGGAGACAGTGTCAGCGAAGCCAAGGGAGTAGAGAGAGCGAAGGAGAAAACGTTCAGCAATGTCAAATGTCACCATGACGTCAGAGAGTAAAGGCTGAGCAGAGGACAGAGAGGCAGAGGTCTGACAGTGGCATCTGGCCAGCTCACCACGATTCTAAGCTTGGACTGAGGCATTGCCCAGGTAACAGCGAGGAGGTAGGACTAAGGAAAGGAGCCATCCAGACCAGAAGGGAGCAAGGCCGTCCCAGGTCCAGCAAAATGGATGATACACAGGTAGGATAGCACATGACTTCTAGGCTCACGGTCTCAAAGCATGTCCCACCAACCCTATCATTCAATTCAATAATCACTGACTATGGATCAGGCTCTGTGCCAGGCTATGGGAGAGAGATAGGATCCAATCTGCGCCCTAGAAGAGCTTAGAATTCAGTAAAGTGATAACAGAGATACAAATACAAGTTCAAGATATTCAAATCATCTGTGATTTAATCAGGGCAGGTACCTCTCCAACACCCTCCCAAATAAGGTGCTGCAGTCAAAAAAATCTATCATGTGCATCACCTGTCAGTGGTGAACCTCTCTGAATAACAATCTATCCCAGGCCTGATCTCAAAGCCTTTTCAGCTCTGTGGATCTGCAGATTTAAGCTGCTGGCCACCTTTAACTCAGCCTAAGGTAGCTAAGAGATTTGCCTTTCCTGAGACACATCATTACCCCTCCAAACCCTGTCATCCTGTCCAATTCTTGCCCGTTTCCCCTTACCTACACACACACACACACACACACACACACACACACACACACACACTCTCTCTCTCTCTCTCTCTCTCTCTCTCTCTCTCTCTCTCAGAGATCCTGTGAAAGAGGAGTTAGCTTTGGGCCCAAAGTAGTAAGACTGAAGGTGGAAGTTTCAGGGAGGATTTCAGGTCAATAAATGGAATCAGGCTATGGGAGAGAGATAGGATCCAATCTGCGCCCTAGAAGAGCTTAGAATTCAGTAAAGTGATAACAGAGATACAAATACAAGTTCAAGATACTCAAATCATCTGTGATTTAATCAGGGCAGGTGCATCTCCAACACCCTCCCAAATAAGGTGCTGCAGTCAAAAAAATCTATCATGTGCATCACCTGTCAGTGGTGAACCTCTGAATAACAATCTGTCCCAGGCCTGATCTCAAAGCCTTTTGTGTTGTGATTCTGGGGAAGTTACTTAACCTTGTTTGCCTCAGTTTCCTCATCTATGAAATGGGGTAGAGAAGGAAACAGCAAACCACTTAGACACAAATGAAAAACAAAACAAAAAGGTCTGAATTCTACATTTTAAGAAATCATTAAAACTGCCCAGATATATCAGAACCAGACGGCCAAGTAACAGACAGAATCCACAGATCAGACCCTGAAAGGAATCACAAAGGAAACATCATAGCCAAAACCCAGAGCTCCCTCATCAAAGAAAATATATTCCATGTAGCCAGAAATAAAGAGCTCATTTGCCAAGTTACCACACTCCAGACTACATAAGACCTGGCAGTTTCTACTAGAAACAAGAGATCTCTAAATAGTATTTCAAAAGGCAAAAGGTATAAGCTTACAACCAATAATAACTTACTCTGCAAAGCTGAGCATAATCCTATTGCGGTGGGGGGAATGGACCTTTGATAGTATAAAGGACTTCCAAACACATCTGATCAAAAGAACAAAGCTGAGTAAGAACTTTAAAATGCAAACCCAACAGCCCAGAAAAACTTAGAAAGGTATTTGAGCAATTGAAAGGAACTGTAAGATGATACAGTGCTAACATTCTAAAAGAGGAAAAAAACTTGTGTCCCTTCAGAACCTTGATTTTTTCACAAGATGTTTTGAGGGAGTTAAAGAAGAAAAAACAAAGTTATAGAAGTGGATTGATTCTGTTCTGAGGATTTTTAAAACTCAAAGCAGGTGAAAGAGAAGGGAGGGTAAAGGAATACCCCAGTGTAGAAAGAAGGGAGGGACTCACTATCATTTTTCCTAAGTGGGGTTCATGAGAAGAGTATTCAAATATGGAGGAAGCAGTTAGGCAGTGGGCATCAGGCAAACCATACTCACCTGAAACAGACAAATGAGGGCTGAAAACACACACACAGACATACCCCCCCCCCCCGGGGGGTAGAAATACATCCGATCAGGCTCAACAGGGAAACAAAGGTGGTTAAGAGGCCGAACAATATTGGGGAGTGTTCTATTTCAAAATTAAGGTAAATTGAGAGACAACGGTCTGAGCATGGTCAATGTATTAGTTTGGCTAGGACAAACCAATAAATTGGGTCTGCAGCCTCTCAATAAGCAAAGACTCTGAGGTAGGGCTTACTAGCCTTCATATAGTTTTGGGAAGTACTTAGCTGGGCAGGTGGGGAAAACCAAAAGATTAGTTACATCCAGATGGGGCTCTTCAACAACTAAGGAATGTTAAATGTTTTATGGGACTCATGTGCATCTTGTAATCTTTGCTAGGAGATCAAAACTACTGCTGTCTCCTTGGAAGAGATAAAAACTCCCTTATTTGCAGAAAGACAAGGACGGATGACATATCTTTTGGAGATGGCACCATGTTAACTTGTGGGGCTTAAAGATGACAAACAGATGTCCTGGAAATAACCCAGGGGCTACCTTTATGAGAGACAAGAACCTTTCTTTTAATTATAACTTTAAACTAATTCAGAGGGAAAACTGAATTCTTGAGCTCAACTCAAGAACATAGAAAGATGGCTTCAGGCAAATGCAGACTCAATTATAAAAATCAAAACAGCATAAAATCAATTTTATTGTATAATTAATACAGTAGAAACTTGAGGCAATATTAATTTTGATCTTCTCAGGAGGGAATAGTTCTAAGTAAAACAAGGTCCTTGATCCAGAAGGGAGGGGAAAAAAGGGAAAATAACAAAACTAAGGGAATGTCAGTCTACTGGAGAATGGGTGAACCAAATATGCATGGTTATGTAATTTAGTATCATTCATCATAAAAAAGACAAAGGAGACAATTTCAGGGAACCTTGGAAAATATGAACTAATGTTGAATGGAGTGAACAGAAACAAGAGAATAACATTTACAAGAATGGCAACGCTATCAAGAAAAGCAACTTTTGAAAGATTCAAGGGCTGTGATCAGTGCAGTGACTAGCCATGTTTCTGGAGGACCAGTGATGCATCATGTTACCCACTTCCTGACAGAGAGTTAGCAATAATGATGCCTCCCAAGAAAGAGGGCCATTGGAACATTTTTAAGGATGCACAGTAGACGAGAAGGGAGTGCACCAAGTTTAAAAGGAGACATGGACAAGAGGGGCAGTTTTGAAAGTAACACAGAATTTATTGTGTCCTTAAAAGAATAAAGCAGTTATGAATACAGTGCCATAGCCAATGGTCTTTTTGTGTTTTGCTGTAGAAGAAAAAAAGACAAAAGGAAGGCCTGAGCCAGGGTGGCTGTGTTGTGAGTAGGGAGGATGTTGCTGTGACGTGAGGTAGAAAGGACAAGATTTTACAACTTCACATATAAGTGGGTGAAGGGCCAATGAGGCATCAAGGATAACTGGTGAGACTGCGAACACAGGAGGATAAAACGGCATCTTGAGAAGTTCAAAAAAGAGATGCGTTTGTGGGGAATAAGCTCTGCTTTGGACATGCTGGGTTGAAATGACTATGAAACCTCCAGTCTGAAATGTCCAATGGGCAGCTGTGATGACTGTGCGGCAGGGAAGGGAAGTGATGAAACATTTGTTATATCACCTACTACGTGCTGGGCAGTATGCTAAGTGCTTTTTACAGATGTTATCCCATTTGGACCTCGTAATCACTAACCCTGTTAGGGAGGTGCTATTATTAATCCCCATTTTTATAGCTGAGGAAACTAAGGCAAATACAGGTTAAGTAACATGCCCAAGGTCACACAGCTAGTGTCTGAGGCCGGATTTTAACTCAGCCTCCCCAACTCTAGGCCCATTCATCTATTCACTGTGCCACCTAGCTGCCCCAAGGACTCAATTTGCAAATACTGCCAGGTAAGTGCAGGCAGGTCAGCAGTCATAGACCTAAAAGGATTCACCCTAGATAATAGTCAGTGCTTCTACATGAGCCAAACTGACACACTAGATGAGGAGTGCAGAATTGAAAAGTGATTAGTAATTCTATTTTGTTAAGACTTAACCAAGCTAGATTTAATAATTCCCCTTGTGGCTATAAGTTTTACTCAGGTAACCTCAAGCCATTCTTGGGATTGAGGTAAAATTCAGGTCACAGTTCAATTCTTATCTTGTACCTAGTATCTCTCCCAGGGCATTAAAACTTGTGTCCCCACCTTCGTAACTTCCATACCACCCACATTCTGAGGCAGCCAGAGCTGCCTAAAGGCCGTCTCATCAATCTAAAGAGTTGCAGACTAATCCATCGCCTAGAATGACTTTATCTACTACTCTCTGCACTTGATAACCAATCTCATCCCCCAGTGGTATAATGGGAAGGAGCAGATATGATATTTATCTCACCTCTTCACTGAAATGTCCACCAGTGGGGATAGTCTCACCTTTGTCTTGCCAACTATTCTGGTTTGTAATGAAAGGACTTTCAGAAAGGGAGGTCCAAATAATGTAATATCAAACTCATATCAGAGAGGTTTTTTCCCTTCTGGCCAATCAGAAGACACATCTACGTTGTTAGAGACTTTGTTCCTTCATCCTGTTGTGTGTCCTTCATTCTAGAAGGAGATGGAGGTGATCAGGGAGGTGATGCCATGACATGCAAATGAACTGGATCTGACAGAGGGAGGGCTATGCAAAGTCACCAGCCTCATTTTCTCCTCCGGGGGCCATCTGGGTCCAGTGGCCAGATATAGATCAGGACAACTAAAGATGGCCCTGGATGCAGTAACCAAAAAAGATCCTGCCCTCCCCCACTGGGGGGGTTTACTGAGGAGGCACTGACCCCACTTATTGGC
Organism: Gymnobelideus leadbeateri; assembly: GCA_011680675.1. NCBI lineage: Eukaryota > Metazoa > Chordata > Mammalia > Diprotodontia > Petauridae > Gymnobelideus > Gymnobelideus leadbeateri. Next base: position 2,326,602 of record WOXC01002467.1, on the reverse strand, counting down.
CAGTTTAACTAATAAATGGATCATGCTTGGATTTTTGCTACCTTTATTTCCATGTTGACAGGAGTGTCCCAAAGGAATTCTCCCCTGTGGACTCACATTGTATAGTCTTTTTCAATGGTAGGAGGAATGATACTGATGATGAACCAGCAAAGGAAACAGAGGAGTCAAAGAAGGAGAAGCAGAGAGAACAGCATTGCAGACACCCTGAGAAGGGAGACTATCCCGGAGAAGAGGGCAGTCCATAGTGCCCAACCCCAACCCTCCAGAGAGGCAAGGAGGGTAAGCACTGAGAAAAGGCATCACATTTGGCAACTGAGAGATCTACCAGTAATTCTGGAGAGAACAATTTCAGTTGGGTGACGGAGTTGGAACTCCAACAGACATGCTCTGACACTTGGTGGGCATGGGGCAGCTGGAAAACATGGATTAACAGTTGGAAAGGAGAGATTCCAGAGAAGCATCACACCTGATGGCCATTTTTGATGACATGCTTTACTCCAGTTCTGTTTCCTAGTTCCAGATTTGTTAGGTCTTGTGGCCTGATCTTGCCAGTTCAAGCCTAGACCATTTTAAAAATCCAAAATGGGCACAGGATCAAGAATGCGGCCAAATCAAAGACAGATGTGGCCCTGACACAGTCTGTAGACTTGATATATGTCTCAAGTCATCCAACATGATGAAAAGGGCAGGATTTAATCTGGAAACTACAGGCTGCCAATCCCTACTGGGCCTCAGTATTTCAATGTCCGTCATTTCTATGACATAAAACTTCATGTTGGACTTCAGAGCATCTCTCTACATAAAAAGTTAGGCAGGAAATGAGGGAGAAGCCCTATTACTGTTAAGCATGAGGCATCAGCCTGAACAGGGAACCAAATTGCTGAAACCATGGACCAACTGAGTGGAAAGAGCTGAAGCTGCAGCCATGGCCAGGCTGGGGGTAGCTCACCCACACCCCGGCCTCACGTGGTTGGTTGGATGTCACCAGCTGTCTTCTGCCAGGCTAGAAGATCCAGATTCCAAAAAGTCCCTGGAAGATCTCACTGCTATTGTTCTGGGAAGCCCTTCTCTGAGAGGAGAACTTCTTCAAAATAAGAGTGAAAGCAGAAAGATGCTTGAAAAGAAGAATAAAAAAAGCTGGGAAAGGCTGCCCAAGAAATATTTTCCATTGAAGATTCTGTTACTTTGTGAAGTATCTGTATAAAGAAAGAGAGCAGTGGGAACCAAGATGGGGGAGTAGAAACAGCACTTCCACGTCGCTCCGGCCCACACCACTTCAAAATCATGTAAAAGGGGACTCTGAACAACCTCTGGAGCTCCAGCAGCCACAGAATGACAGCAAAACTGAGTATCTTGTTTCAGGGGAAAATATGGTCATTCAGTGGAATAGAGGACTTTCAAGCATTCTTGAGGAAAAAACCAGAGCTGAATAGAAAATTTGACATTCAGATACAAGAAGCAAGAGATGCTTGAGAAAGTAAACAGGGAAAAGAAATCAAAAGGAACTTATCAAAGTTGTACTATTTACATTCAGACATGGAAAAACAATAACTGTGACTGATGAAACCTTTCTCAGTATGAAAATAATTGAAGAAGGGTATATGGGCATATGAATACATATGTGGATGTGTGTATATATGTTTACAGGTATACATGGATAGAGGGCACAGGTCGAATTTGGTGGAAAGGGATGATACTTAAGGGGTGAAGTTAAGAGGTGAGAGAGGAATGTGGCAAGAGGAGATGGGGAGAGACAGGGTAGGGTAAACTATCTCATGTAGAAGAGGCAAGGGGAAGTAGTTGCAGGGGAGGGGAAGAACAGGAAGGCAAAAAGGCAAAACCATATTCTCATTGAATTTGGCTCAGGGAGAGAATGACATACATACTAAATGGGATATTTCACCCTGCAAGAGAGTAGGGGAGAGTGGGATGAGAGGGGGGAATGATGGAGGGGAGGGCATGCTGGGAGGAGGGGAGGGTGGAGGCACCCACTTTTGAAGAGGGACAGGATCAAAGTAGGGAATGGACCAGGTGGGGGGTGGGATGGGTGGGAGGGAAATATAGTTAGTCTTTTACAATATATCTACTATGGTAATGTTTTGCATAGCTATACATGTACAACACATACTGAATTGCTTATCTTCCCAGCAAGAGTGGGTAGCAAGGGAGGAAGGGAATGAATCTGGAATTTGAAGTTTTAAAATTAAATGTTTCAAATATATATAAATACTATTAATAATACTATTTTGCACGTAATTGGGAGATACGATGTGTAGGCATTGGAGCACAGAGATTCACCTTGCCCTAATGGAAAAGTGAAGGGGGTATGGGAGAAGATATGGGAGAGAGCAGATTGGAGGAGGGGATATCCTATGGGACTGCTATTCTGGGGTGGTGGGTAGGGGGAAATGGGGAAAAAATTATAACTCAAAATCTGGTAGAAATGAATGATGTAAACCAGAAGTTAATAAAGCATTTGTAAAAAAAAAAAAAAAAAAGAAAGAAAGAAAGAAAGAAAGAAAGAAAGAAAGAAAGAAAGAAAGAAAGAAAGAAAGAAAGAAAGGAAGCAGCTCCTGGGTCTGCAATGCCCTGGAGAACCAAAAGAGCACTCAGCTCAGAGCAGCAGCCCCTGAATAAACAGTGAGAACAGGAAGCAAAGTGAAGATGGTAGTAAAGAAGAGAAACAAACACCTGCTTTGCCACTGCACCCTGACGACCACAGGACCTTTCCATCTGATTTGCAGCTGAAACTTTCTTGAAACCTAGATGGCACAGGGATGAAGCATGGGGCCTGGATCTGAGAAGTTCTGAGTTCAAATCCGACCTCAGACACTTAACTAGCTATGTGACCCTGGGCAAGTCACTTAACTTGTCTGCCTCAGTTTCCTCAAGCCTTTCTGCCTCAGTTGGCTCAACTGTAAAATGGGGATGATTACACAGCACCTACCTTGCTGAATGGTTCTGAAGATCAAATGACATAATATTTGTACAGTGTTTAGCATTTACTAGCTGGGCAGGTCACTTAACCCTGTTTGCCTCAGTTCCCTCATCAATGGTGGACCTCCACCTCAAAATGAGCTGGAGAAGGAGATGACAAACTACTCCAGCATCTCTGCCAAGAAAACCCCAAATAGGGTCACACAGAGTCAGACACATCACTGTTACTATGTGTGGTCTCCCCATTACAAAGTGAGCTCCTGGAGAGCAGGGAGCCTTACTGCCTTACTCCTCTATTTGCTTTTCCAGTGTTTTGCATACTGTGAGCACTTAATAAATGCTTCATTCATTTCACTCATTGTACTTCCCATCCCTCAACTTTTAAACATGCAGTAGCCAGAAGGATCAGTTGGGCAACACCTTCCCCACCTCTAACTTATTCCTTACCCAAGCCATACAGTTACTTATACTTCTCCAAGGGCAAGGTCCATTATCCCTCCATCCATTGTCCAGCCTTTCTCAGCTTCCAGGGAGATGATTTACTCACTCTCCAGAGGAAAGGTACACTTGAGATTGGCAGGAAATATTCGGAATTTTTCTTGCATCTCACATTTTCAATATCAGGCCTACAGCTCCAGACAGAACCAGACTAGGGAAAGAACAACGAATAGTGAGGTTGTCTCACTCTAATCGATCAACCCTACATCCCTATAGCTGATATTAAAAGAGCACTGAAATGGAAAAATTACCCTATTCAGTAAGCTAAGGATGAATGTATATAGATACTCCATGAACAAGAAAATCAGCCCATTTAGCAAATGGAAGGGTCCACAAAAGCTGAACTTTGAAAAGCCCATTCCAATGCCTAATGAGGCCCACTGCCTAAGAACGATAAACCAGATAAATATACCATATGGTGTTATGGGATTTAACCCAATCCTGCCCAATATTGGAGGCAAAATGGGTTCCTTGATCAGTGAAAATGAAGGGGGGGGGTGGCCGGAAGGAAGGAGCGTACTATCTATAGCATTATTTCATTTGGCCAAAGGATTATGCTGGGTTTGGGGAGGGTGTTGACATGACCCATCTGATTATAAAACCCAGTCACCCATACTAACATAGGTCCACCATTGATTCTGCTTCCACGGAAGGAGCCTCTTAATGGTCTAACCATTAAGCTTCTAGTATCCTAACTACTTGGCAAGGCTCCTAAAAACTGTCCAAGAATCTGTATAAATGATGGCTTGTCCCCTCTCCCTCAACCTCACTGGCCATCTAGGTAGCCCCAAACTCAGCCCACCAAGAAGACTGCCCCAGTCCTCCACTCTACAGAGACACAAAGAAACTGACCAGGGTGGGCAGCAATGGGGAATTTGACTCCCACAATGGGGAAAATGTAAACAAACCAGCAGGCAGGGCCATCTGAAGTGTCCACATCCTCACAAGGAGGCACCCAACTGGCCAGAGTTGACAGTGGTGAAGTGGGTAAGAGAGGCATCTGTTTTTTGTAGGTTGGGCTCATTTGCCTTGAAGTGGACAGAGAAGCTATTCTCAAGGTCATCACTGGTTTGTTTTCCTTATCTCCTGAGGCATATGAAAAATTCAGTCCAAGGGGAACTGGAAGTCCTACTGCCCAGGGGAAACACCTTTCTTACCTAGCATGGCAGGCTGCCAAGCTAAATGGGTGGAGAAGGGGACTACATTTTAAACCTTAGGACTTGTATCCTTTGTTACCATCTCACGATTAAATGCGTTTTTATTACATCTTATGGTCCACACAAGGTTTACTGCCTAACTCAGATAATGGTGAAGGGGATCAACGAACACATCACCTTTAGGGAGACCAATGAATCTCCGGTGGAAAGTGCTGGTACCCATCAGCCCACGCCTGGCATGTTTCCGGGCCCTGTGGCCCCCAGAGATATGACATTTTCTGATTTTTAACATGTGGGATGGTCTGAGCAAATCCAGGGGCTGCCAATGAACTGTAATGGCCTAGGATGCTATACCCCAAAGCAGGACTTTGCCCCCCTCAACCCCAAAAATCCATCCCCATTATCAGTTTAGGCTGGTTTATGACATCCTTCCACCTTTATCCAGATGGTGATCTTTGTCTTCTACGCATAGCTCCCCTCAAACCTCCTGCATCTCCAGGGCTTCCATGACTCAACTGAGTGGGGCCACCTGGGATGATGGTCACCTCCTAAAGTGGCTGCTGTGTGTGGTTTGTCCTTTGTTCTTGAAGAGGACCACGATATCAGGAAGATGATGCCATGACTTGCAACTGTACTAGATTTAAGTGAGGAGGAAGAAGAGGAGGTGGTGAGTGGTCCAAAGTGAGAACTCTGAAGACCTTGGCTTTAGAAGGCCAAGGTCTCCCACTGCATCCTGGGCCATCTCTAGTTGTCCTGATCTCTATCTCCACTGGACCCTGCTGGCTCTGGAGGAGAAAGTGAGGCTGGTGCCTTCCCTCACTTCAATACAATTCAAATCCAAGTCATGGCACCATGTCCTGATGTCATGGTCCTCTTTGAGAACAAAGGACAAACCACATTCCTAAAGTGTGCCATCAAATTAGAATAAGCTTCTGAAGCGACTTCTTCCACTTTCAAACGGACCATTGAAATGCCATCAGTTAACTGGCCCTCTGTCCACACATCTGTCAAGGTTTTCTTCAGCCAGATTCTTAATAGCAATTAGCAGTGGCTAAGGCAAGTCTGATGGCTCCCTCCATAGATGAGCCCAGCAGGCCAAGCCCTCGGGCTCTGCAGGAGTGACACTCCCAGTGAGATGGGCTAATTCTGAGCCCCCCTGTTTGCTAAATTAACATCAGCCGGGACATTCACTTCCAGGTGCACTTCTAACAGCGTTCTCCAGGTGAATTTTTCCTCCTATGGGGATACACGGAGCTGAGTCCCAAGGGCCCGTGCATGTGGGGATTAGGAAGGCCCCAAGAGCCATCCTCCTGCTTCTCCCGCACTAACAAGCCGCTTTAATTTAATCAGTCCGGCCCTACTCCGGGTCTCTATAATAATGAACGCTGGCGTTTCTATAGCCCTTAGAGGTCTCATCTCATCCTCACCACTACCCAGGGCGGCGGGCACCATCATGACCTCCCTTTTACAGATGGGGAAACTGAGGCAAACACGGGCGCTGCGGCCTGGACGGGCAGGGCCTGGGATCAGGACTCACTTCACTGAGCCCCCATCTGACCTCGGACGCTTGCTGTATGGCCCTGGCCACGTCACCTAGCTCTGCCTAGTTTCCTCCCCTGTAAAATCAGTCCGGTACCCGGGCTCCCGCCGCCCCCTGCCCCGCCTGGCACCCGACTCCAAGGTCACACCCATCCGGGCACAGGGCACTTCCTCTGGCAGGTGTCAGAACAACGGGGTGACGTCACGACTCGGCCGGCCCCGGCCTGGGAACGGGGAGGGCACTCCGGGCTCCGGGGTTTCCCCGCCATCTCGGAAGCCTCAGCTCCGCTCTACCTCCCACGTTCACAATCCAGCGGTAACCCCGGCCTCTCACCCCACGCTAGGTTCCCGGCCAGAAGCACCGCTGCCACTCCAGAGGGGATCGGCCAATCACGGCTCCCGTCCGCGCGCCCGCCCCGCCCCCCGCACTCACCGATAGGCTTGTCCAACCTCATGAGGCGCAGATAGGGCTGCAGGGGGCGGGGTGCCGCAGCCACGATGGCGGCCGCCGACAGGCTCAGCGGGCGTCCGCGGCTGGGCCCGGGGACGGGGGGGAGAGGGCGGCCCAGGCTCGTGGCGGCGCAGGCCGCGCGCACGACGAACCCCTGCCGCCGCAGCGCCGCCAGCATTCCCCGGGCCAGCCCGAGGCTGCCCAAGGCCCTCATGGCGAGCGTGCGGCCACCCCGGAGCCCGAGCGGCGCGTGACGTTAGCGCGCGTAGTCAGGCCGGAGGGCGCGTGCGCGGCGGGTCTCCCCTGCCACGTGCCCGGGTGCTGCCCCTGTGCACGCGGGTGCTCTCGTCCTCCCGGCCCCTTCCCCCGTGCGTGCTGGGGCCCAGCTCAGCTGTAGGGGCTCCCTGGGACCTGCAGGATCATCTGACTCATTAGACTGCCCCCCCTCCCCAGCCTCACCCTCCCCGTATTCGTGCCCAGCAGGAGTCCTGGCCATGCATGCATCACCCTGCATCTCCTGCCTCCGTGCCTTTGTCCCCCAGGACTGAAGTGCCCCCGCCCCCCCATCTCATGCATTCTTCAGTGTCATCAAAAACTCCAGCTTCTTTCCAGGGCGTTTATGCAAGATGCCCATGGCAGCAGCACTCCAGAAAAACAGCCTGGCATTGTGCAAGTGTGTCTGCTACCTTGTACATCCCCTTTGACCCAGAGACTCCAAGGGAAGGATTGACTAAGACCCATCTGCAGGAAAATGTTCACAGAAGCTGCATCACTTGTAACTTTAAAAGCTGCAAACAGACATGGAAATTCGCTGAGACTAAGGAGTGAGTCCACAAATTATGGCACATGCAGATAACAACCCATGTTCAGTTGTGCCTGACTTTGTGGCCCCATTTGGAGTCTTCTTGGCAGAGACACTGCAAGGATTTGCCATTTCCTTCCCCATCTCATTTAACAGATGAGGAAGGAAACTGAGGCAAACAGAGCTAAGTGACTTGCTTAGGGTCACAAAGCCAATATCTGAGGCTGGATTTGAACTAAGATCTTCCCTGATTCCGGGCCTGGCGCTCTATCCACTGTACCACCTAACTGCTGTGTACATAGTAAATACTTAATGAACGTTTTATTAATTCATTCAGACCTAGTCTGTCACCCACTCAAGGTTCTCAGATACCCTCAGAGGATTGGGAGATCTCCTTCCTCTGCTACTAGCTTGATGCCACAGTATTCTCCCCATTTTAGGGGCTCAGTGACTACCACTCCTGTTCTATTTAGCCACTTAACATCAGTTTTTTAATTTGGTATTTTATTTTTCTCCAGTTACATGTAAAAGCAATTTTTAACATTTGTTTTTGGAACTTTGAATTCCATATTTTCTCCCTTCTTTTTTCCTCATCCCACCCCCACTGAGAAGGCAAACAATTCAATGCAGTTTATACATGTGTGGTCATGCAAAACATATCCTAATAGTCATTAACATCAGCTTTTACCTGAAGGAATATTTACTTCACAGATCTAGCAAGAATAAACACACAAACATTTCTTCTAAAACCTCAGTCTGATAGAGGAGAGTAGGGCACAGGAGATTAGACTTAAAACAGCTCTGTTCCTCGAAGTCCCACCAAATTCATACCCCCTCAGATGTTCCATAGCTGATGAATGGATCCTTCCACTGGCCTGGAGCCCTGCATGGGTTTTCTTGAAGATTATTCCTTGTTCCCCAGGTTCTCAACACTGTGCTGAATGAGAAACTTGGACAATAATCTGATTTTCTTGCTCCCAAGATTGGAGACTGCTTCTTTCATCAGACACCACAAACAAAAAAAGGAGTCACTAAGATCCAAGAGGCTGCAGAAATGAATCAGGCAAAGGGCCCCTGGTTGAATTGATAAGCCTTTTGAATACCTTCACAGCCAGTCCTCTTAGGTCAGCGAGGCATGGAGTGTTCTCTCCAGGGCCCTTCCCTTGCCAGTCTCTAGGAAACAGTTCCTTAGATTCCCTGGTAGCATCTTCCATATGGAGATGCTATTATCAAGCTGATGAGTCTTCACATGTAACAGACTCTCATTACAGAGGAAATCAATACCTCATCAGGTTGCCTATCTTTTATAAACTACTGACCCTTTTATTTCTTTTTTGTTATGAACACTTTGGCTAATGGTGCAGAAAAAAATGTGTATGGATTATTTATAGAATTAGATAGGTTGAAAAGAAATTCAGGCCCTCAGAATAAGAGATGTAAACTGTCTCGAGAACCTGAAAATAAACTGCCCCTTAGATCAGTGAATCTGTTTAATCAGGACCTGTTTGAAGGCAAAGCATTGTTTAAATTATAGATGACTTGACTGCAGGGATTTGTGGTCTACTATTTGGCCACTAGGTGGTGCAGTGGCTAAAGCTCTGGGGCTAGAAGAAGATTTGAGTTCATATCTAGCCTCACACCTACTAGCTGTGTGACCCTGGGCAAGTCACTTAACCCACTTTGCCTTAGTTTCCTCATCTGTAAAAATGAGCTGGGAAAAGAAATGTCAAATCACTCCAGTATCTTTGCCAAGAAAACTCCAAATGGCATCATTTATGAAGAATCAGATATGACTGAACAACAGTTCATTTGTCAATGTCTGTTTTCAAAGTTTGAAGGTTATAATTGAGAAATTATAAATTAAATAAAAGTTTGGGGACTTTGGGACTATTATATAAGGATATGGCAGAAAAGTGGAGTATTTTGAGTTATGAGGAGGCTCTGATTTGAGACATTAATATAGAAAGGAAGCAACTCAATTGGTGATAGACTATTGTTTCTCTGAGCTAGTATCCCCTTTACCTAGAGTTTTCAAGCTTTGGTAGGGAAAGACTTTAGACAGATATACCTCTTTTTCACCTAGTAGCTAGAAAGAGGCATTTACAAAGTGATACTCTGGAAGGTGGAGGGGGCATATATACTATACAACAGAAGAAAATAAAATGCAACTGTGGTAAGGTCACAGGGAAACAGCCAATAGAAATGGAGTATAGAGAGGAGGAAGAAGCAAGTCAATAATGTTTATGGTGGAAATGCTATTTACTGATCTCTGAATTAAACTCTTTCTGGTGCTATAAGAAATGATGAGTAGGATACTTTCAAGAAAACCTGAGAAGACTTACATGAACTGATACAAACTGAAGTGAGTAGAACCAGGAGAACACTGTACACAGTAACAGCAATATTGTATGATGAAGAACTGTGAATGACTTAGCTATTCTTAGCAATACAATGATCTAAGACAATCCCAAAGAACTCATGATGAAAAATGCTATCTACCTTCAGTGAAAGAACTGATGAAGTCTGAATGGAAATTGAAGCATACTTGTAAAACTTTCTTTATTATTCTTGGGTTTAAAAAATTTTTGGTATGTGCTTTCTTTTGCAACATGGCTAATATTTCATGACAGCAAATATAGGCACTATATTAAATTGCTTGCTTTCTCAAGGAGGGAAGAGAGTAAAGAGTGAGGGAGAGAATTTGGAACTCAAAACTTAAAAAAAGAATGTTAAAATTTTTTGTTTACAGGTTTACATGTAATTGAGAAAAATAAAATAAAAACTAAATTACAAACCTCTTTCTATGTGTGCATAGTAAGGAAGGGAAGAGAACAAGCATTTATTATACTATGGGCCAGGCACTGTGTTAAGTACTTTACAAATCATGGTTTAATTATTTCCTTGAGTGGATACTGCACAATGATTGGAGATAATTTTTTTCTTATCTTACTGAATCTTTTCTTTCTGATTCTTATGGAATCTTTTTCTTATCTTACTGACCTCTGGTCTGTAAAGATTAGAATTCTTTATAGCTAGGTTATGAAGGAGTACATACTTCCTTGAGGTTCACTGATTTCTCTGATGTAGAAAAAATACAGAAATGTGTTTGTAGAAAGTGACATCTCTTCCTATTCTTAAAGAACTTTATGCATGCTGAGTACAGGGGATATATCTTTTATAATGAGTTTGAGCAAAATTTTGGCAGTCATATGTTACCAAACATTGTGAAGATACATTGTTTCTCAAAGTTGTCAAAGTATGGGGGCGGCTAGGTGGCGCAGTGAATAGAGCGCCGGCCCTGGAATCAGAAGGACCTGAGTTCGGAGCCGGCCTCCGACACTTAATCCGCACAAACAAAAGCCTAGCCGTGTAACCTTGGGCAAGTTACTTAACCCCAATTGCCCTAAAGGGGCGGCTAGGTGGCGCAGTGAGTAAGAGCGCCGGCCTCGGAGTTGGGATGACCCGAGATCAGATCCGGCCTCAGAAAATGAGCACCCCCACATAAATAATGACTAGCCATGTAACCTTGAGCAAGTTACTTAACCCCAATTGCTTTAAAAAAAAAAGTTGTCAAAGTATTTTTATATGTGGTTTTTTTTTGTTTGTTTGTTTCCTCCAATAGAGAATAATTTCTGCAAGAAGGAATTGTTGTATCTTTGTTCTTGTATCCCCTGAAGCTAATACAGTTCCTGGCACATAATAGGTACTTAATAAATTTTTAAGACTTTAGTGGGGGAGGTTAAGAAGCAACTAGATGAAAATAAAAGGAGGACAGTTGGAGCATAGGAAGAGTTGGGGACAGAAGTCACAGGAGGTGACAAGAAAAACTTAACAGGTCTAGACCAGTATCCAACACCATAAACCAGGATAGGTCCAAATGGGTACATGTCTTAGACATAAAGGATGACATAACCAAATTAGCCGAGCAAAGAAGAAATTGCTTTTATGATCTATGGATATTGTTGTTATTCAGTCATTTCAATCATGTCTGACTTTTTGTGGCCCCATTTGGGGTTTTCTTGGCAGAGATACTGGAGGGATTTGCCATTTCCTTCCCCACCTCATTTTACAGATAAGGAAACTGAGGCAAATAGGGCTAAGTGACTTGCTCAGGCTCACGGAACTAACAAGTGTCTGGGCTGGATTTGAACTCAGGAAAGAGTCTTCCTGTTTCCAAGCCCAGTGCTCTATCCACTGTGTTGCAATGTTGTAGTCACTGTATAAATTGTACTTCTATTCATTCTTTGTCATTCACACTACTGAGGATTCTCTGAAATTCTTTCATCACTTTTTTTTTTTCAAACGGCACAGTATTGTTTCATTGCATTCATGTATTACATTTATTTAGCCATTCCCTGGTAGTCTAAGACACGATATCAGGCGTTCCTTTAGTCTCTAGTTCTTTTTCCCCCCTTTTAATTCCCTTTTCAGAAGCAGGAAATTTTGTTTTGCTTGAGATTGTTGCCTCCTTAATATTTTCCCTTTTACTTATCCTCCCTCCTTCCTTTCCCACTTGTTCCCCTATGGAGTCTAATGTATTTCTTTCTTTCTTTCTTTTTTCTTTTTTTTTTTTTTGCTTTTTATTTTCGGAGGGCAATTGGGGTTAAGTAACTTGCCCAAGGTCACACGGATAGGTTTTTTGTTTGTGTGCATTAAGTGTCTGAGGCTGGATCCAAACTCAGGTCCTTCTGACTCCAGGGCCGGCGCTCTACTCACTGTGCCACCTAGCCACCCCGTCTAATGTATTTCTACACCAAACTCTTTGTATGTGAGTTCAGTTTTCCCTTTCATCCATTTCAGATAAGAGTGAGGTTCATTTGATTTCTAATTCTCCCTTTTCCCATAATTTTCTTCTTGGAGTTTCACCTCCTTCTTCCTCCTTTCTTCACTATTCTCTTCTTCCATTTACCCTTCTCTCATTTCTCTTAAAATGCTCAGAATAGAACCAAGCAATCAGACACCTGCTTTTCCTATTTATACCTTTCAAGACATTAAGGTTCTGAAGGGACACCTGTCCCATTAGAATGTTAACACTGCATAGGCACATAGCCCCTTCCAATTGTTTAAATAAGTCTGCCATACTAGGTTTTCTCTGGAATGTGGTAGCATTGTTATAGTCTACAAATCCAGGAATGAATTCAGACAAGTGTGTCGGTTTTCAAATTACATTAGAAACCCAAAATATCTTCACATACCAAGTCTCAAATGCTTTTCTATAACTAACATACCTCATAAATGATTTAAGAATGCTATGAACTATAGTGACTGGACAGTGGGGAGGGGAAACAATGAGGATAGGTTTGTTTCTATCCCCTCAGCTAGATTTTCTCTTTTGCTGAACTAAGTCAAGTCAATAAGCATTTATTTATACACCTACTATATGCTAGGCACTGTGCTAAGGGCTGGAGATGCCCCCCCCAAAACAGAAAAAAAAGGCAAGAAATAGCCCCTGTTTCAAGGATAATGGTTGCAAATAACTATGTATAAGTATGATATAGACAGGATAAATTTGAGATAATCTCAGTGGGATTCTCAGAGGGAAGGCACTAAGACTAAGATTGAAGAGGATGAAGATGATTTTATAAAAATATATTCAATTACTCATCTTTGAGTTTTTCATTTGGACCAAAAGCAATTATTAATTTTTGTAGCTATAGCATATGGTAAAGGACATTAGGTTTCAAGTCAGAATCCAGACTTTGACACAGGCTGCGTACATTTGAGCAAATCACTTAAGTTCCTAAGTATTAGCTTCTTCATCTGTAAATTGGAGGTGATACTTACATTACCTGTATTGGGGGTGGTCTTAAGGTTCAAATGGTACATGTAAAGTGCTTTGTATAACTCCCCAAACTATAGGCATTAATATTAATAATAATTTCCCATCCAAAGAACTCTAGTCCAAACATCAGCCTTAGTTTCTAAATAAAGTTTAAAATTCAACTCTTTTTTTTTTTTTTGCTTTTTTGGAGGGCAATTGGGGCTAAGTAACTTGCCCAAGGTCACACGGCTAGGTTTTTATTTGTGTGTGCATTAAGTGGCTGAGGCCGGATCTGAACTCAGGTCCTTCTGACTCCAGGGCTGACGCTCTACTCACTGCGCCACCTAGCCGCCCCTTAAAATACAACTCTTAATAAAAATTTGGATTCCTACAAAGAAACTCTATAAGATATTTTAATAGCTTGCACTTAAAATATTATATTTAATTATATATTGTAATAATTTTATTTTAAACTTTTATTTTAAAAATAGCTAGCATTTATATAGTACTGGAAAATGTGTAAAACACACGAGCTATGTCCACTCATTTAATCCTCACAACAACCCTGAGACATAAGTGCTATTGTTGTGCTCAGCTTAGAGGAGCAAACTGAATTAAAGAGAGGTTAAATGATTCATCCAGGATCAAATCAGAATCTGAGGATGGATTTGTTTTGAGTATGGACTTAGTTCTAACTCCAAATCCAATACTAATCCTAACCAACGGTGCCACCTACCTGCGCAAGTTGTTGTTACAGAAGATGTCTTTTCTAGAGGTTTTAGATTTTATCGAAGTTCCTCAAATGATATATGAACTCATTCAAAAATTATACAAGTGGTAAAAGAAGTAATAAAAATGTGAAACTAGTTTATTTAGAATAATTTTGATTTAAAAAAAAAAGAAAATAGAAGAAACAGGTGACTGTCCAAGATATGAAACATATCTTGGACATTTTTCACTTAAAAAAAAATCAAATTTGCTTTTTTTTAAATCAGAAAAATCTACCCATTCTCTCCACCCTAATTAAATCTCTCTACCCACTCCACCCTAATTAAAAACTAAAGAAAAACAACCCCCCCCTTTGCAAACATATATATTCAAGCAACATACATTTCTACATTGGTTATGTCCAAAATTTTTTGAAAAGCACCTCATTCTGCACTCTGAGTCTTTTGCCTCTTTATCAGAAGGTGGGGAGCATGTTTCATTATTAGTCCTCTGACTGTGGTTGGTTATTACAATGATCTAAGACTTAAGTCTTTCAAAGTTGTTTGTCTTTATAATATGGTGTGAATTGTTCTGGTTCTATTCATTTCATGCTGAATCTCAGTTCATACAAGTCTTCTTAAGTTTCTCTGAAATAATTCCCTTCATCATTTCTTATAGCACAATAGTATTATCATATTTATGTAGGTACCCCTCAGATTTCCATTCTTTGCCATCACAAAAAGATCTATAAATATTTCTCTCCATCCTTGGAATTTGTTTTGTTTAAGAGTAATCACTCTCAATCTACCCTCTATCTGATTCTTCCCTCTCTCCCTTTTCTTCCTATTTCCTTGTTAAGCAAAATGTATTTTGCACCCTACTCTGTTTGCTTTAGATTCCTTCCTTTGACCAGTAATGACATTGAAATTCAAGTGTCAGTTGTTCCCTCACCTCTTCCTCTTTGTAAAGACTTGACTTAGAAACCCCAGATTATGTGAGATAATTGTCCCTACCATTCCTTTCATTTCTTCAGTCTAGTGTATTCCCCTCACCTTCACTTTCCATTTTTCTTTTAAGATAATCAAGATATAGCAGAACCACTCCCAAGTTTTATATCTAATTAGATTCCTTCTGTGAACCCTAATGATGATAGGATCTAGAGGGGACACATGTAATATCTCCCCATATTAGAGCATAAGTAATTTAGCCTTGTTTAGTCTCACTCAAGTTTGCCTTTGTAGCTTCTCTTAGCTCCAGTGTTTGCATTTCAAAGTTTTTTCATCAGGAATTCTTGGAAGTCCTCTATTTCACTAAAGACCCATTCTTTATAATTATAATTCTTTATAATTCCTGTAGGAGTATACTCAGTTTTTTCCTGTGGAAATCATTCTTAGCTGTAAGCTCATATCTTTTGTCTTTGAGGATATTATATTCCAAGCTCTCCATTCCTTTATGATAGTGGCTGCTATCTGATAATATGGGCTATAAGATGGTGTATAATCCTGACTATGACTCTTTTGAATTTGAATTCTTTCTTTGTGGATACTTGAAATATTTTTTATTTGACCTGGAAGCTCTAGATTTTGGCTATAATGGGCCCGACAGTTTTCATTTTGGGGTTCCTTTCAGGAAGTAACCAATGGATTCTTTCTGTTTCTATTTTGGCCTCTGGTTCTAAGAGATCTGGGCAATTTTCTTTTATTGTTTCTTGCAATATGACATATAGACTCTTTTTTTGTCATAGATTTCAGGTCATCTAGTGATTTTTAAATTTTTCTCCTAAGTCTGTTTTCTAGGTCAGTTGTTTGTATTACGAGGTCCCTTACACTTTCTATCTTTTTTTCTGTCTTTGGACTTTGTTTTAATATTTCTTACCCCATGGAGTAAATCTTCTATTTAGTCCATTCTAGTTTGGGGGAAGTTTATTGCTTGGACAAGATTTTGAGCTCTTGTGTCAAGTTGTTAATTCCTTTTCTAATTCTTTCTTTCTTCCATAAGTCTCATTTCTTCTTCTTCATTTTCCCCCTTCATTACTCTCTTTTCATTTGTAAAAACAGTTTACAATTCTTGCCTCATCTCTCCCAAGAAATTTAATTGAATTTGTGCCCAAGCTGTGTTTTGTTTTGAGGGTTTGCTCATATATGTTTTGGAGTGGTTATCTTCTTCTAGGTTTGTGTCTTGAATGTCCCTATCACCCTAATAACTTTTAATGATGGGGTTCTTCTTGAGTTTGGACTTTAAGGTCAAACTTTTCACCCTAGACTAAGTGAATGCTATATATGTTTAATTAAAGTAAGATTGTTAACCCTTTTAAGATGCTTTCCTTTAGCAAAGCAGACAAAAGAACCTGTGCTAGCAACCATCCTGGGTATGCTAGGGTGCTTGCTGTTACAATCTGTTCCTTGATGTTGTTGCTTGCTTGGTATCTAGGTACAGGTCCTCTACTTAGTTCACCCTAGACCTGTGTCTTGGCACTGGGTAATGAGCAGCAAAATTGCCATTTGGCACTTGTTCTTGAACCTTATAACAAGTTTAAGTATCTTCATGTTGGATACAGGAGCTCAGATTGCCCTGGTGCATAACCTCTCCTTGTATCAGCATGCTCTCCATTGTGTACTCCCAGCTAGACCATATCCCCACGGTCCCTCTCTCTGGCTCCCTAGGCCCCCAAAATGGCTCACTGTGATTTTTCCTCAGATTTCTTGATCAGTATTAAGTCTGATGCATGTTCTAGATCTTTCGGAGGAGTTTTTTTGGGGGGAGGAGGCCAGGATGATGGAGAACTCACTGAACTTCCTGCTACTCTGCCATCTTGGCCCTTGGCCATTGAGCTTTTCTTGTATAAGCATTTTATTAAATTTCTTAAGGTTTCATTTTTTGAGAAGAATTACACCAATAACATTAAGGGTCCATAAATTATTTTATTAAAAATATGAAAATATAAAAACACTCACATACAAAATTTAGACTCTTTGTAGCTTTGAAGTTGGAATCCTGTTTTTCCCTCAGACCCAGTCTTTGTTGCTTGGAAGCTTTCATGCAATGACATATGGCAATATATTTTGCCTGACCTCATAACACTTCAAATTGTGCTTTATGTCTGTCATTACTCCTGAACTTCATCCACAGGATTAAATTGATCAGCCTTCACATTTTAGATGCAAGCAGCAACTTTAGCATTTAGTACAACAAAAAATCCATATGAGAAAGGTGGTAAAGTCAATGGACAACCAAGGCAGAGGGGTTTCCCAATTAGTTCTGGCAATGTTTTGTCATCCACCATCTTGAGAATGTGGCCATTCAGTTTCACAGATCTGAAAGTAATGGAGGGAAAGGTCAATTAGTCAAGTAATTCATGTTTTATCTACTCAGAAAAGGTTTATTTGGAGGTTTTTCTTCAACAAATTAAAATTTCTGAATATGACTATAACCTAATTACATATGTGTGACACTGTGTTTTATGTTAAAAACCATATAAAATTGTTAGCTATCATTGCTGGGTTGTTATTTAAAAGTTGTTATTTCTGTTATTCACAGGGTAAGAAAATCTAGCTGGTTTTATTTTCTAAGTCAAATTCAACTCTAAAAAATACAAATCAATAGTAAAGCAGATATTAGAGCTAGGTGGGGCAATGAATAACATAAATGAGCCAGGAATCAAGAAAACCTGAGTTTAAATACCATATAATTTATTTAATTGCTGTTTGCCTCAGTTTCCTTATCTGTAAAATGGGAATAATAATAATAATATAATAATAATAATAATCAGGATAATAACCCAAGGTGGTTATAAGGATCAAAAGAGACAACATTTGTACAGCACTTTACATAGTGCCTGACACATATTGTTTAGTCATGGCTGACCCTGTTTATGGTTTTCTTGACTTAGATACTGGAGTGATTTGTCATTTTCTTCTCTGGTTCATTTTATTGATGAGGGAACTGAGGCAAACAGAATTAAGTGACTTGTCCAGGATCACACAGCTAGTTAATGTCTGAGGTCAGATTTGAACTCAGTATGATGAATCTTCTTGACTCCAGGACTGGCATTCTATCCACTGCACCACCTAGCCTGATACATGGTGAATGCTATATAAATGTTGCTGCTGCTGCTATAATGTAATTTATTGGCCCAGTGATAGTGCTTTGGGGCATATATCCCCACAGAGGTCAAAGAGAGGGAAAAGGTGCTATGGTTATGAAATATTTGTAAAAATCCCTTTTTGCTTGATTGGCAAGTGACTGAACACTGTGGTATGTGAACATAATGTAATTTTATTGCAGGTTGGGGAATGATGAATATAAAGAATTGAGACAAGAAGGAATTTTTATTTGGACTTGAAGTTAGGTCTCCCTGACTCTAAGGTTCTCCATATGCAGTATTCCCTCCCACCTTAAACGAAATAGATGATTCATAAATATTTGCCATATCAAAGTGAATCTAAATATAGGATATGATACCCTGAACCTGATTCAATGTCATCCAGATGGATTTTTCTTGTGTTCCATACTTTATAGATAACCACCGTTTTAACTATTGATCTATGGAATTATAAATTTGGTCAGCATGCTTTCTTCACTGATGAAAATGTTGAACCCTAGGATGCTACAAAAAGGGCTGCCTTACTGGTTAACATGCACTGTAGGTATCATTCTTCATCCCAACAGAAATCCATCTAGAGCCACATACTGTAAGCAGGATCAGGAGAATGATCTACATAAGGAGCCCTACTTAGGAGGACAGCACAGAAAGACTAGAACTTGAATCCCTGCAGTGACCAACAGGGAATTCCAAGGACTGATGCTGATCCATGCCCCGCCTCTCAGAGGACAGGTGGTGCACTGCAGATGGGGAATGAGGCACACATTTTCAGGCATGGCCAATGTTTTGACTTATTTTTCTTGACTATATTTTTGACATGGAAGGATTCTTTTAAAAAATGTATGGATTTCATTTGTTTTTAATCTTATCTTTATTTCCAAATGTAGCTCTTTCATTTCTCCTTCCCTCCTAGAGTCACTAATAATGGAGAATTTTCTTGGAAATGACAGGGAGGGAATTAGGCGTAGAGTCAGTGGGAGTTGACTTTAGTATTAAAAAAAAAGAAAAGGCATTTGAATAAAACACTTAGAGGGGATAAGAGAATAAAACTAGAGCTCATTAGCTTTTAATTCTATGTAATTAAAGTGCTGGTTAAAGAAATAGAAAACTTGACCAATGGAACAGAGTAAGTTAACAAGTTCTAGAAACAACATATTTAAAAGAATGAATTGAATATGTTCTCCTTCGATTTTTATTGTAAGAAGTAAAAAGTTGTATCTTATTTGGGAAAAATTTTTAAAATTCTAACTGACATTGTAAACAGAAAATCCTCAAACCTGCTCTTCCCTAGTACAAATCCTGGTTTAACTTAGAATCCCTATTTCCAAAAGGATCTCTTTTGCCTATATTTTTATTATATTAAGATTTGACACAGCAAGTCTGTGGCATCCAAGATCCAAGATGAGGCCCTGAGGCTGACATGACAATTCTGCTGTGATATTTTTGTTTTTAGCACTTACATCTCACATGGGATGGGTACAAAAGCAAATACTGTAACCACCAGCAGGAAACCACAAACACTAAATGTCATCTCAGTATGAAAGAAATGACAGGCTGTGGTTTCACATACTTGATGAAAGCATTTTGCTAAAAGTTTCCATTTCAGAGAGGTAAACATAATTTTTCTGTCTAGTTTCCCAAGTAAAAGTGAATTAAACAATAAGACTGACAGCATTTGACCTCTATTTGGGTGAACAATTGTAGCTACAACGTATCACCAATCACTACCACCACCATCACCATCACCATCATCATAACAGCTGCTGTGGGGGATGTGATATAGTCTGTAAGAGATGAATAAGGATTATTATGCAGCAGGGTTTGCTCAGTTGAGATCAAACAGCATACATTCCTAGGGAACCCAGTGACTTTCTCCAGCAATGGTCTATTCCTACAAAGGAGAAGCAGAGGAGGCAGCTGGGAGTCCCCTGACAATACCAGCTCACCTTCATGTAGTGAGGCTTGCAAGGCTCACAAAGCACTCTACACTCACAGCATTTGCTCCCCACAAGGCTGAAGCAGGGGCTATTAATATCCTCATTTCTAAGATGAAACAGGCTGGGCGGAGCTGTGACTTGCTCAGGGTCACAGAGAAAGCATCCAAAGCGGACTTCAAGCCCAAGGCTTCTTGATGCCAAGTCCAACACTGCATCTGCTCACTGCACCATGCCATCTACTCTGCTTATATATATAAATAGGTTTGAGGAACTTGTTAACTTACTCTGTTCCATTGGTCAAGTTTTCTATTTCTTTAAGCAGCTAATTATTGTTGTTAGTTTTTTTTTCAGTAGTTAGCACTGATCTAGAGCTTAAGGTTTGCTCAATGCTTTACAAATACTATTGCATCTGATCCTCCCAATAAGCCTGGAAGATGGTTGCTATTGTGCTCTCCATTCTGCAGATGATGAAGCAGAGGCAGACAGAGATTAGTGACTAGCCCAGGGTCATGCAGCTAGTGAGTGTCTGAGGCTGGATTTGAACTCACTTCTTTCTTCCTGACTCCAGGTCTGGTTTTTGAGGTATTGCATGGTCTGATTGCCTCAAGTTTAGGGTTAAAAGGCCGAGAATGGGTTGGGACTTCCGGGGCGGAGCCAAGATGGTGGAGTAGAAACAGCACTTCCAAGGTGCTCTGCCCCACACCACCTCTAAACAATGTAAAAGGGGAATCTGAACAACTTCTGGAGCCCCAGCACCCACAGAACGACACAGAGAAGCTAACCTCCTGCTGAGGACAGCCCAGCAGCCCTGCAGGGAGCGGCCAGAGCAGTGCTCTGAGAGCAGGCAGCACAGTGCGCCGGGAACTGACAGCCCAGGCCCAAGTGAGCTGCGGTTTTAGCCCCAGGGCGGCCAGGCCAGCAGCCAGCTGGACGGACCCCAGAACACCAACAGCTGTGGTGATTCCAGAATTATCAGCACAGATATGCCTAGGACAAAGTGAGAGGTTAGTGCCCTATGGACTTTGGGATCAGTATTTGGGGAATGTGTCGACTTCCTCCCCTGGGGGCGAAAAGCTGCTGAGGAAACGTGGCAAAGAGGCCATTCTGCAGCACCAGTGGCAGCTCCAGCTCCTGGTCTGTGAACTGTAGAGAGATCCAGCAATCAGTCTGGGGGTTAATCGCTCTTGCTTTAACCTACTTGGATCTGGATTGTGGTCTTGGGGGGAGGCCTGGGGTGGGTATCCAATTTGCCAGAGCAGGTGGAGGCTTTACAGAGGCCACCCAACTGGCAGAAGTTGTGAAGACCCCATGTTTGGGACGGAAGCTCTCCTGTGTCCTACTGTGGCAACAAGCCCAAAAATCAAGTAATTAAGTGGCAATATGCCTAGGCAAAGGAAACAAAATAAACAGAAAAATGCAACTTTAGACTCCTATTTTGGGGGCAAAGTGGATCAAAGCATGGAACAGGAGGAGGACTGTGAGGTCAGAACTCCTGCACCAAAAGCCCCAAATGAAAATACAAGCTGGCTACAGGCCATAAAGGACCTTAAGAAGCAGATAAGAAAAGTGGGGGAAAAATTGGGAAGAGAAATAAGAAAGATGCAAGAAAAGTATGAAATGACAGTCAACAGCCTGACTGAGGAAAATAACACCATAAAAAATAGACTAACTCAAATGGCAAAAGAGGCTCAGAAAGGCAATGAGGAGAAGAATGCCTTAAAAAGTCGAATTTGCCAGATGGAAAAAGAATCTCAAAAGCTCACTGAGGAGAATCACTCCTTCAGAATTAGACTGGAGCAAATGGAAGCTAGTGACTTTATGAGAAATCAAGATGCTGTTAAACAGAGCCAAACAAATGAAAGAATAGAAGGCAATGTGAAATATCTCATGGGAAAAACCACTGACCTGGAAAATAGATCCAGGAGAGATAATTTAAAAATTATTGGACTACCTGAAAGCCACAATCAAAGAAAGAACCTAGAAATCATCCTTAAAGAAATTCTCAAGGAAAATTGCCCTGATGTTTTAGACCCAGAGGGGGAAATAGAGGCTGAAAGAATCCACAGATCGACTCCTGAAAAAGATCCCAAAAAGAAAATTCCTAGGAATATTATAGCCAGGTTCCAGAACTCCCAGATCAAGGAGAAAATACTCCAAGCAACCAGGAAGAAACAATTCCAATATTGTGGAAACACAATCAGGATAGCACAGGACCTGGCAGCTTCTACACTGAGGGATAGAAGGGCATGAAATATGACATTCCAGAGGGCAAAAGAGCTGGGATTGAAGCCAAGGGTCACCTACCCAGCACAACTGAGTATCATGTTTCAGGGGAAAATATGGTCATTCAGTGGAATAGAGGACTTTCAAGCATTCTTGAGGAAAAAACCAGAGTTGAATAGAAAATTTGACATCCAGACGCAAGAAGTAAGAGATGCCTGAGAAGGTAATCAGGGAAAAGAAATCAAAAGGAACTTATCAAAGTTGTACTATTTACATTCCTACATGGAAAAACAATAACTGTGTCTGATGAAACCTTTCTCGTTATGAAAATAATTGAAGAAGGGTATATGGACATATGAATACATATGTGAATGTGTGTATATTTGTTTACAGGTATACATGGATAGAGGGCACAGGTTGAATTTGGTGGGAAGGGATGATACTTAAGGGGTGAAGTTAAGAGGTGAGAGAGGAAAGTGACAAGAGGAGATGGGGAGAGACTGGGTAGGGTAAACTATCTCATGTAGAAGAGGCAAGGGGAAGTAGTTGCAGGGGAGGGGAAGAACAGGAAGGCAAAAAGGCAAAACCCTATTCTCATTGAATTTGGCTCAGGGAGAGAATCACACACACACTAAAAGGGATATCTCACCCTACAGGAGAGTAGGGGGAAGGGGGATGAGAGAGGGGAGGATGGAGGGGAGGGGAGGTTGGAAGTACCCACTTTTGAAGAGGGACAGGCTCAAAGTAGGGAATGGACCAGGTGGGGGGTGGGATGGGTGGGAGGGAAATATAAGCAGTCTTTTACAATATATCTACTATGGTAATGTTTTGCATAGCTATACATATTCAACACATACTGAATTGCTTATCTTCCCAGAGGGAGTGGGTGACAAGGGAGGAAGGGAATGGATCTGAAATTCGAAGTCTTAAAATTAAATGTTTCAAATGTATATAAATACTATTATTAATACTATTTCGCATGTAATTGGGAGAAAAGATGTTCAGGCATTGGGGCTCAGAGATTCACCTTGCCCCAATGGCAAAGTCGAAGGGGGTATGGGAGAAGATATGGGAGAGAGCAGATTGGATGAGGGGATATCTAGTGGGACTGCTATTCTGGGGTGGTGGGTAGGGAAAAATGGGGGAAAAATGTAACTCAAAATCTGATGGAAATGAATGATGTAAACCAGAAGTTAATAAAGCATTTGTTAAAAAATTGAAAAAAAGGCTGAGAATGAAAGAAAGAGGTGGACAAGACGCTCTAGGCTGAAGGAGAGTGTCCCTGTGAAGCAGTTCACCCCTGGCTGGAGGCTCGATAGAAGAGACAATGAAATCAGAGCAGAGCAGAGCAGAGTCCACTCAGCTGCTCCCCACCCTCTTCCTCTTCCTTCTTTAATCGTCACCACAAGGGAGTGCTCTCTGGGGAGAGAATCACGAGGGATCTATTCAGAAATAAATGTGATGTAAAAGCAAAAGACACAGAAAATATTTTTGTGCTTGTTTTTTGGTGAGGGGCAGCTAGGCAGTGCAGTAGATAGAGCCCCAGCTTGGAGGCAGGAGGTCCTGAGTTCAAATCCAGCCTCAGCTACTTGCTAGCTACATGACCCTTAGGCAAGTTACTTAACCCTAATTGACTAAAAAAAAAAAAAAGAAAAAATTTTTTTTTAAAATAAGAGGCTAGCATAGACTTAGGCTGCTTTAATGGAAACAAGGTGCTGATAATAGTTCTGTCATACCCAGCCATGATTGAACCCCATTCCATTGGCTGAGTTTCATTCTGAATACCACATTTTAAGAACAAAACTGAAAAACCACAGTGGGCTGAACGTAACACACAAACATCTAGAATGTTTCACATGAAGAAAATTGTAAGAAGGAGGAATGTTTAGCCTGAAGATGAGAAAACTTGGGGGACATATGATGACTGTTTTTAAATAGTTATCACATAGCAGAGAAAGTGAATTTGTTTTTTTGTTGTCCTGAAAGAACCAAGCTCTATAGGAAAAAATGAAAGTTGGAAGGGAGTAGGTTTTGGCTCAGTATTTTTTTTTAAAAGGAGTTCTTGCCTTGTGAATTATTGGGTTATCAATTAAGTGGGGTGCTGAAAACAGAGGCTTTTATATCTATGAAGGATTATATAAACAATATGAAATAGTAAGAAGAATTAATCTGTAAGATTTATATCTAAAATTCTATAAAAATACTTAAGAAAAGTATTTCCTTCATCAGTTCATTCAGGGTCTTTGGTAAAATCCGTAACTAGCTGCAAGATACTGTTTCAGTCTCTACCACACTGGAAAAATCAAAGCAGACATACAGCTAGCATTTAGAAAGCATTTGAAAGTGTGCAAAGTGTCCTCACGAGAATCCTGGAAAGCAGTTGCTATAATTATCCTCATTTTACAAATGAGGAAATTAAGGCAGACAGTGGTTAAATGACTTGCCTAGGGTCATAGAGCTAGTAAATATCTGAGGCTAGATTTAGACTTAGAGCACTGGACCTGGAAGCAGGAAGACCTATCTAGTGCCTCACCTTGCTGCTTAGATGAAAAATACAGAGGTGCAGCTAGGTGGCACAGTGAATAAAGCATCAGCCCTGGAGTCAGGGAGACCTGAGTTCAAGTTCAGCCTCAGACGCTTGAAACTTACTAGCCATATGACCTTGGGCAAGTCACTTAACCCCTACTGCCCTGCCTCCCACCCCAAAATACATAATGGACACATTTTCACGCACACTTCAATGTCCATCAATGTGTGTCCTGGTCAGGTACACTGCAACTGGACAATGAGCTAGGTCTAAAACTAAGTAGGAGATCAGGCTGGAACACATTTTCGAAACTGCAATGCTTTCAAGGATCCCACACTTACTATTGCTGCAAAAGACCACCTTTCATTGTCCTAAGGTAAGTACATGGCATGTCCCATGAACTACTATGACCCAGGAAGAATCAGAATACAGGTGACTCAAAGGAAGCAGACTGATTCCTGGGGTAGGTAAGTGAGTGGGCTACAGCATATTACCCACTCAGACTGGCAAACCAGAAATGGGATTGGGAGAGCAACCATCAAAGACCTGTTGGAGGAGCCTCGATCAGGTGATGTCTGAGGCCAAGTCCGGCTCTGGCTCTAGGATTCTATAATCTTATTTAGCTGAAAAAGGAGGTGAACCTATTGTGTAATACTAATGAGAATTAATAGATGAACCATCTAAAGACAACAAAGGGTAATGGAGTAGGAACCACTCTTTTGTTGTTTTCCCATTATGATTATGCAAAGCTTTATTTAAAAGCAAGCCAAGACACAAAGAGCTAACCAAGCAGGAGACAGTGTACCTCCAAGAAAAGGAAGAAAGCATTAAGTACAAAAACATCTGACTCTGGTCATCCTGTCATAAAGCCAAGATGGAGGCGAGGACATTTACTTAAGGGTTAGCCAGGGCTAACAGAGATCGGTTTGGTTCATGAGAGAATGCTATTTGGGGATACCAAGGCTAGGGAGTCAGCTGGGGGGTGGGGCTGGAATATGTGTTTCCTTGATTTAAGAAAGGATAGACTAGGTACTTAAATCATATTATCTTCACCATTGGCAACCTCAAAGTATTGGGGAAAAAATAGAGGAAATGGATCCACAAGGGAAGACTGACAGAAATAAATAAGTCATATAGGATGGGGAAAAGGAAGGGGTTAAGATCACCACTGTTTGAGGGAATCCACATACAGAGATTAGGTCACAAATCAGCTTGGGTACCTTTTCTCCAACAGGAACATGTAGCAAAACTGTGGTAACCCATGAGGAATAGACCAAAGAAGCTCCTAAGAATTTTAAGAGAAAGGAGAAATGCAGCACATTGAATTCTATGCTATTCTGTTCTCTCTCTCTCTCTCTCTCTCTCTATATATATATATATATTTCAAACTCTTGACCAGAATCTGAAACAGTGAATCTCTCATCACAAGCATCAAGTTGTGGTACTATTTTTTCAAATATGGGGAAAGTTAGTGTGGATTCTGTGGGCTACTTACATTTTTTATGGGCCAATATATAAGAATAAAATAGAAAGATTTCTTTCCAACTTTCCAACTTTCCAAAATATGAGAATACCCATCTGTTTAAGATCCACATATTCATTTCCACCACCCTCTCATGACATTTTCTGTTATACATTAGCACAGTGCCTGGTACATAGTAAGGGCTTAATAAATGCTTGCTGACTCAACATTACAAGAAACAGATGAAGTTGGGATTTTTTGATTTTGATCAAATATTTTTGTTTTTTTAAGTTAAATCCCAAGTATCACAACCTTTACGAAGGTCCACCTCAATGTCTCACCAGTTTGTGGAAGTGACCATGGGCTCACAAGAGCAGCAAGAAACTGGGGAGGGAAAAACAAGTTTACAAAACTCTTGGTCCCTTAGAGAATGTGATTTTGTCAGGGAGATGGATACAAAGTGTCACATACACTTTCAGCTCTGGTCACTATGTAGCATGGCTTTGCTTGATTGTTTTTCTCTGTTACAAAGGAGGGCTAGTTGTTGGGTAGGCAGGTATATCTGGAAATGACCCAGGTCAAGACAAAAGGCCAACAAAATGAGTTACCAGTGACTGGGGTAGGTCTGCACGAGGTATATGGCTATGTCAGGACATTAGGGGACTTGGGTAGGAAAACTGCAGATTTATATTCACTAACTTCTAGCTAAAATTTATCATTTCCTTAAATTATTTAAAAACATGCTTCTGAGGAGTCCATAGGTTTCACCAGACTGCTAAGGGAGTCCACAACATAAAAAATGTTAAGAATTACTGCTCAGGAAACCCCCAACATGCAAAATGGGTGCCCTGGAAGTATGGACAAGAGCCGCACTAGATGAGAAAGTGTGGGTATGAACGAAGGAAGCAGCATTTATAGGAAGTGCCAGACCCTGTGCTAAGGACTGGATAGTTTGTGGATGGAGAAACTGCCCACGTGGATGAGCTCATAGATCTTGAAGGTAACTAAAAGATACATCTCCAGGCCTTTCTGCCTCTATTAACAACAGAAAAATTAGTTTATTTCATAAGGAACCTATCTGATTAAAACAGAATGGTATTTTGCATGCAACAGAACATCTACCCTTTCCAAATTGGTATATTATGCTTTATTGAGTGTAAATAAAGTAGAATAGAGACTTTATTTTTGTGCAAAATGTCTTTAAATACACTAAAAGAAGCTTGCAACCCAAGAGGAATGGATTAATGCCATCAGGTCAATATTACCACCCTAAGTGCCTGATCCACTAAGTTCACTTTGGACTTAGAAGTCAGTCCCTGAATGCAAAAGCCAGAAAATTATTCAACTTTCAAACAAATAAAAGCAAAAATGTGGAAAGAGCAGCAAATTATAACAGAGCAGCAGTTCTAACAATGAATGACCTCTAGATTTGGGTTCTTAGTAAAGAACAGTATGGCAAATCCTCTGGAAAGACAGAAAGAGGGATCTGACATGGTGCAATGAGGAAAAAATTAAAAACCGCATGCCTGGGGTTCATATCCCATCTCTTGTGGTTACTACTCAAGTGACCATGAACACACCACTTATTGTCTCTGGGCCTGTTTTCTCACCTGAAAAATGAAGGAATTAGATTATGTGCCCTCCTAGGTTCCTTGTAGACTGAAACCACTATCCTATTACCTATATCTTTCTAATGTTGGCTAAGCCTAGTGCCTAGCTGTGTACTCTCCTCCTCTTCATTCTCCTCATTACTTGTTACATCCTTGAAAGAAGCAAACCCCAGAGGGTTCACCAGGAGCATGCTCCAGAATTCTTTTCAAATTAGCATACCGCTGAAGCGACAGAATGAAATATATTTCTATAGGTTGTGGGTACCAGGGCAATCTGATAGCTGGAATTTGTCAAGTCCTACTGTGATATATGTTTGCTAAATTCCCGTGTGTAGGATGTTCTCAAAGTAGGGAAACATCTGTAATGCTATAACTTGGCCCAAATTCAAAAGGCTAATCACTTACTCTTCATTAAAAATGCCTCTAATCAAAAGGAAATAAAGGCTGCACCATTTCCACTGTTAACAACCAACTGTTAGCAGCACTATGACAGGACCCTGGTCAACACCGACAAATTTGATGCATGAGGATCAGGGAATATTACTTACTGAGAAAGTAGATTTTTGTATCCAGAAGGTTGCAAGATGTATTTTTCCACACGTTTGCCACTTAAATGAGGAGGTAACTGTAGGTATTTGGTGTCATTGTACAGATTTAGAGCATACAGAGTTAAATCTCCTTCTTTGTACTTTGGACTAAAATAAAATAGATTAAATTATTAATAGCTTTGCATCTCGTAGCTTATACAAATTTCGTGTACACACAAAGATGCACACTATACAGACTTGGATTATTCATTCATTTATTTAGTACGTAGTTAGTGCCTGCCATAAGCAATGCATTGAAGAGAGACACAGGTTATTGATGTCCTGGTTTTGATATTAACAGATAGAAAGGTACAATGAAACCATGATCCTTTAAGGATGCACAAGTTGCTGCTGGAGATCCTCCCTCTACTTATACAGAACCCAGCACAACATCTGAGTGTGCTATATCTGACAAATCCACCCAAATGCTGTCCCCCTAGTGATGAACACCTAAGAACTCAGCTGGAGCTGGTTCTCAGATAGCAGCTGCAGAACTCATCCCTAGACTCTGCCCTCAAAAACATCACGATTCTGGGAGACCCTGCCAGAGCCTGTACTCAGCTAACACTGCCTTCAAGGACCTCGGGTCACTGCCCTCCAAGTCATCAGCAGCCTACAGCTTGCCTACTCAGGACTGGCACCGTTGGCTTTTCTGAACACCCTGATGCCAAGACTAATACACAGTGAGCCAGGGTCAAACCATGTTTGTGCCTAGTTATGTAGTGGTGGTGGTGTGTTAGGAGCAGGGCCTCCTGATCACTGTTAGCCTATAGCTGTCACCAAAAAGCTACCTAAGACTGGCATTTCCTAGGCACTGCTGTCTTATCTTATGAATGGTTACAGGGGCCAAAAAAAAAAAATCCTTCTCTGAGGCCTAAACATGGACTGGAGGTAACTCTGGGGTCTTAAAGGTTATACTAGTCAGTCAACAAGCATTTATCAACACTAGAAAAACCAGGCATATTAATTGAAACAAATATTTTAATTTTACTCTGAAATAAAAATGTTTATCCTATCCCTATTTTCTTTGCCTTAAGGATATAAAAAATTGCATATGTCTATTGATGCAGCTTGGTCCTTCAAGGTGTTCTGAAATTCTGGTACT
Source organism: Gymnobelideus leadbeateri (assembly GCA_011680675.1). Lineage (NCBI taxonomy): Eukaryota > Metazoa > Chordata > Mammalia > Diprotodontia > Petauridae > Gymnobelideus > Gymnobelideus leadbeateri. Next base: position 2,297,196 of record WOXC01002467.1, on the reverse strand, counting down.
TCTAGTTCCAGTACTCAGTGACAATAGAGAGCAGATTTTATCATCCTGGAAAGGTTTTGAATGCAGACCTCACAATGGACTCTGTCATCTGAGGACCAACCTAGCTATGTTTGCAAAAGTTTCATTATTAGAAGGTCAGCCAACAGAAAATCATGGGTTTGGTTTTTCTTAGGAAGAAGAAGTGGCCACAGAAGCACGAGACCATCTACTCAAAGGCTTCAAGAAGTTGTGATCTACGAAGATTGAGAGTTTAGCTACCCACTGATCCAATGACAATCTGTTTGTCATGTTGTGTTGTCTCCTGACTAGGGTATTCTGAGAAGCTTGATGCCTTGCCAAGGGGAAGCTCTGAGAATGTGGACAACCACCAGTTCAGTTTACTCATATCCAAGTTTTAGAAGGAAGTGGGCTAATATGGACATCATGCTTTTATGTCAATTCAGATTATAAACCCATTTAGCAGGAACTATGTATAGAAGGTTCATAATGAAAATGTAAAAAGCTACTTACCTTCCCTAAATCTTACCCCATTGTACCATTCCCCAAACCCTTAGCACCATGGTCACAGGAAGTCAAAGCATTGGGCTGAACTCTCCTTGTACCATAAACATTATCACCAATGAGTGATGGAGATGGGATTTGGCAAACTTAACAAGTCTGAGACTACAACCTAAGGACACCTCATCCAGTAAGAAAGATTTGATACAGATTCAATCCCAAAATGAGAAAAGCAGCCTTTTTAAAATGATGAAGTCTAATTACTTTGGCAGTCTAAGGAAAGGATTATGAAATGTCAAGTTTCTTAGCTTTTATAACTGGTAAGCACACTCAGAAAAAAATTCATTTTCATGGGCAGTGCAGTGGATGTGGAAGTCAAGAAGACCTGATTCCAAATTTTGTTTTGTTTACTCATTTGTAAATGGGGATAATAATAGCAACTTCCTCACAGGATTGTCGCAAGGATGAAATAGCATTTAAAGTTATTTGAAAACCTTAAAAGTACTATAAAAAAGCTAGTTATTATCATTTTAAATGAAATTTCAAGCACAAATATAATCCAAAGAGACAAATGCACCAGACTATAATGATTTTTAGCCTTATTACTAATTAGATTTGGTATTTTCATGTAATACTTTGTGACTTCTAGATGAGATTCTCACAACTGAGCTTGCACATGAAAGAAGGATTTTCCTAGGATTACTTAGGAGAACAGTAATTGTGGCCGATAATAACCAGATAACTGGAAGGTCTAGCAAATGTCAGATCTTGTGGAGAACTCACAAGATTTGCTCAGAAGTTGAGCTGAAGGTATGATTCATGTGGGTCACTAACTACTGGATTTGGTGCTAATTCAATAATGCCACTCTGGACAGCATCGGGTTTAGTTTGAAATCTATTTACTGGGCCAGTCACATAGCTGGCGTTTTAATAGGGTTTTGCCATAAGAAAACTTTTGTTTTCTTTGTACCTGAATGCCATGCTTAGCACAGTACCTGGCACAGAAGGGAGTTAATAAATGCTTGTTGATCTGACTTCATTTTTATTGGCAAAATGAATTACCAGTGAGGAAATTCTCTCTCCCCATTCAGGTCAGCCACTGCCCTGCAACTTAGGAAGTCAGCTGGAGCCCTCAGAGAGTAAGTGACTTGCCCAAGATCACACGGCCAGCTGTGTCAGAGATGGGACCTGAATCCTAGTCATTTTGCTCTTTTGGCCCGTTCTCTGGCCACTACACCATGCTTCCTCGTTAGGTCAGAAGATGCCAAGAATGATACGGATTGGGGATTGATTGAGCCTTCATAATACTTACTGGTTGTTGTTAGTACAATGGAGGTATAATCGAAGTTTCTCTTTGTCTAGACTTTTCACACTAGCTGTTAACACCTTGGTTCCAACCAGTTGTTTGAAGAGAAGAGACAGCCAATAATCCTACAGGAAAAAATCAATAAGTTTTGTTTCTTTGTTTTGTCAAGGTTAAAGCTAGCAGGCTGATGTTTGAGTCAGGTCAGATAAAGGAGCATTTATTAAGCCCCTATTAAGGAACAGGAACTGGGAGGATACAAAGAAAGGCAAAAAACAAACACCACCCCCCACCCTGCAAAAAAAAAAAAAACCATGCAAAAAAATTCTGTACATACAAGATAGACAGGATAAATTGGAGATTATATGAAAGCAAAGGCATTGCATTAATATGTTCCTGTTAGACTCAATTAACACTCAATAGGCACCTACAGTATGCCAGGCAATATGCTAAGTGCTCAGAATAGAAAGGCAAAAAATAGTCCCTGCCCTCAAGGAGCTTAGAGTCTAAGGGGGAGACAATATGCAAACAACTACGTACAAACCAGCTACAGTCAGGATAAATTAGAGATCATCTCAGGGGGAAAGTGCAAAGATTGAGGAGGACCAGAGAAGGTTTCTTACAGAAGACAGGATTTGAGCTAAGATAAGAGAGAAGCCAGGGAAATGGAGAAGAGGAGATCACCAGGATCCTTCCAGGGATCCCCTACTTAAGCCAAGGATATACCTTAGTTATTGGAAGAATATGAATCAATGTAATAAGCAGCCAGAACTGTCATGGAAACTTCACTGGATATAAGGATTATCTTCTATGTTTGCCTGTTAATATCAGCCATGTTGAAATTATGTAGGGGTGGCTAGATGGCGCAGTGAATAGAGCACTAGCCCTGGAGTCAGGAGGACCTGAGTTCAAATCTGGCCTCAGACACTTAACACACTTACTAGCAAGTCACTTAACCCCAATTGTCCTACCTTCCCCCTCCAAAAAGAAAAAAAAGGCAAAAAAAAAATTCTTTGCCTTTCTTTTATATTGTCCACAGAAAGCCAAGCATTCAGAGATTTAGGGTACTGTTTCAAGGAGCTAGTCATGCTTGGTTTAACTATAGAGATAACTCAGAATAGGCAGAGGGGAAAGGAAATGGACCTGTAATTTCATTAGTATAGGAAACGGTCAAGGGAGGAAATCCCCTCTATTAATAAAGGCACCTTCTCTACAACTTATGGTCTTGGAGAATGGCCCTAGAACACTGAGAGGGAAATTGTCAGTATGTTTAAGAGGCAGAATTAGAACCCAGGTGTTCCTGCATTGAGGCCAACTCTCTGCCACTATACCATGCTGCCTCTTGATTAAGAATACATGTAGGAAACAGATAACTTCCACTTTTATAAGGTCATTAGTCAAAGAATGACAGGCTCTAAATTACAACTAGACTTCTTGAAATGCATAGACCACTCTAGATAAAGAGCAAGTTTGCTGGGAAATCTACCCACAAACCACACAAGCTCAGTATACTATTGACACCTACTTTTTATTCTTTCCAGCATTTCTTAGCATTGTAGCAGACATCTTTACTTTTCTAGTTTGGAGAACTACAAGAATGGTCAATTGGAAGGAAGGTAGGACAAGACTAGAACTACATCTCTTACTTAACTTTAGATACAATAATCAAGGGTTATGAGGTTTCCAATGGTAAAGCCAAGATCATGAACCATCCTCTAGCAGGTAAGTTGTCAAAGTATATAAGTGAGCAGTTTTCAAGGGAAAAAAATACCGATAGTTGACAATCATATGAAAGACTGCTGAAAATCACTAATATTAGAAAAGTGAAAATTAAAACAACTCACCTCATACCTGTCAAACTCATTATGATAATTTAAAAAATGTAAAGCTGAGATTAGAGGGACTGACTGTGCACACATGTGATTTATGTCCCTGACAAGACTCTAAGTTTCATAAGGGCAGGGGCCATTTTATTTTTCTTTTCATTTCTCTCAGCACCTAGCACATGGGACACATATAAGTACTTAAGGGAGAAAAAAATATCATGTGACCTGAAAGAAGAATGTTGGAGGGGCTGTGGAAAGATAGGTACACTACTGCATTCACCTTTCAAGGGTCGTGAATTGGTCCAAAGATAGGCACACTAATGCATTCACTGCTAAAGCAGTTGTGAATTAATCCAAATGTTCAGAAAACAGTTTTGAACTTTGTGAAAAAAGTGGTTAAGAAGTTAAAATGGTTAAGATACCCTTGGACTGGCCCCTGCCCCTGGGGTGAGAAGCAGCCCCGCTGCACAGCTGCCTCAGGAACTCCTGGCCTGCAGATAGTAGGGGGACCAAGTGACCATTCAGAGGGTCATTGCTCTTGCTTTAACCTGCTTGGATTGGGATCGTGGTCTTGGGTGATGGTCCTGGAGTGCGTAGCCAGTGAGTCAGAGCTTGTGGGGGCTACAGAGAAGGTGCCCTCCTAATGGCTCCAGGAGCTGCGAAAATCCCAGCAATTTGGGACAAAGCTCTTTTCATTCTGGAAGCAGAGCTCTACCATAGCAAAGAGCTTAAAAGTCAAATAATTGACAGGCAATATGAGCAAGCAGAGGAAGCACAAACAGATGATAGAATCCTTTTTTGGGGACAAAAAGGATCAAGGCATGGAGCAGGAGGAAGACAGCAAAGTCAGAACTCCTGCATCAAAAGCCTCCAAGAAAAATATGAACTGATTTCAGGCCATGGAGGAGCTCAAGAAGGATTTTGAAAATCAAGTGAGAGAAGTGGAGGAAAAATTGGGAAGAGAAATGAGAATGATGCAAGAAAATCAGGAAAGGCCAGTCAAAGGTGTATTGTGCATAAAGAGAACAAGAGAACAAGAAGCAGAAGCTATTTTATCTTTGCATTTGAATCCTCAGGGCCTGGCATTTAAGGAGTATTTGCTAATTGGTTAAATGAGGCAAAAGGCAAAGGGCAAGCTCCTGCATATACTAAGATATTCAAAGCAGCATTTCCTGTGGTAACTAAAAACAGTGACAAAATATGTATAACTTACATCAGTTTGCTTGCTGTCTTGGGCAGGGGGGAGGAGGAAAGGGGAGGCAGAAAAATTTGGACCTCAAAGTCTTTTAAAATGCTGAAAACTATCTTTACATGTAATTGAAAAAACTAAAGTACTACTAAGTGGGAAAAGTTAAATAAAGCCACCCATCCATCCATCCATCCATCCATCCATCCATCCGTCCATCCATCCATCCGTCCATCTATCCATCACCTATCTATATCTTTTCATGTAATAAATAAACAATAAACAGTGTGAGATCTTTTAAAAAAATGGTGATAAAGCAGGCACTCATTGATTGGGGAGTGGCTGAACAAACTGGTACACGAACACAATGGACCACTCTTGCATACAAGGAATTCAGAGAACCTTGGAAAGAATGATGCAATCATATAAACAGAACCAAGAGATAACATACACAATGACCACAATAATGTAAAAAACAACAACATGAAAAGACATCAGAATTCAGATCAATGAAATGACCAGTCATGATTCCACACTGACAATAAAGCATATCTCTCCCTTTTCATTAGAGCAGTGGGGGGCTACAGGTATGGAATGAGGGATCTGTTGTCAGACACAATCAGAGGGTCAGTATGTTTTACTCTACATCTTTGTTACAAGGAAGAGATTATTGGGAAATTACAGCAAAGTTGTTGTTTTAATCAACAAAATGCTATGTTTTGTTTTAAAGGTAGAAAATAGTATGATTTTTTTCTGACTTGAAAATGTGGTTTCTTATTTTTGGAGATGGTTTTCAATATTCTCGTGGATTTATCTTATGCCAGTTAAAAACTATTAATTCTTTAATTTTAACAGATGATAAACTTCAAATCAAGAATATATGAAAAATACATTTCTGTTTCAAGTGCTTTCACATTTCTCATTCATAATGACAACTCAGATAATCTTGATGTGACTACATGTTACTGAAGAGCTCTTTCTTAGTGAGGCTAGCTGCAATCAATTCACAGAAAAATGGGGAAGCAACAATCACTTACAGGTAAGGGATCAAAGTTTCCATCGACTAAGTGATAATTTCCAGCTCCAAAGAATACTTGTCTCATTACCACATCAATACCCATTTTAGCTGACAGACCTAATTTGTCCAACCACCTGTTGAAGAAATAAACAAATAAAACAAAGACCATTTTAAGTAAATTAAAGAATAATTAAAGAAATTAAAGAAATAAACAAATAGACTATTTTAAAAAGCAGAAGAAAAAAGAAAAAAACAGTTTCAATTATAACAGGAACAGAAAAGAAGCTAAGTTTTATACATTATAGCTATCATTTGAATGATTAAACACATGGAGAAAACAATTCAGTTTTGATTATGGCAGGAATAGAAAAGAAAGTAAGTGTTATAAATTATAGCTATCATTCAAAGGATTAAATAGATGATTTTAATTCTGATCTTTGTGTCATTTTCCTTTACATTACTGTGATCATTGTATATATTATTTTCTTGGTTCTTTTTACTTTGCTCTGCATCTGTTCATGTAGATCTTCCTAAATTTCTTTTAATTCCTTGTATTCCTCATACAAGGTCATTAGAATTATCTTTTCTCATTCTTTGATATTTCAACAAAAGTAAAAACTTTCAAGTTAGTGAATAAACTTTAGATGACTAATAAAAAGAAGGGGAATTCACAATCAGGGGCAGTCAATTGTCTACAAGGTAAGTTGGGCAAATTCCTATATCTGGTAAATAGGGAAGTTCCCTCCCTTACCAACCCTACCATGATGTAAATTGAGTTTTGCTGCATCCATCAGCCAGGTAGCCAGTGGAGCTATGAGATGGTTAAACCTGTCTCCAGGTGAGGAATGGAAGGGAAAAGGGAATTGTTTAGTCCAGTCAAACCTTCTCAAGCAAAGAGCAACCTAGACCTAATCAGAGAATTTTAGAACTGGACAAATGGACTTCAGAGCTCATCTAGTTGCTTTCCCTCATTTCACAGGTAGAGAAACTGAAACTTAAAAAAATGAAGGAGAACAAGTCTCTTGGCTCCCAGAGCCCTTTTCTCTAATTACACATTTTATCCCAAACCACATTCTATCAAGATTGTTTCTCTGATGAGAGAAATAATTTTAATTTTGATATTATTTATGACTTTTATTTGCCATGATTTTTCTTATCAGTAGCATTGTTAGCATTCTTTGGCACTCAATAGAAAATTTCAGATAGGGCTTCCTTATCAATTTTAAAACAAATAATCTTGATCACCCTGCATGATTATTTGTTCTGTTTTTAGAACCTAAGGAGAAAGTAGCACTTGGATACTTTGCCCAAGGACAAGAGAACTGTGATGGATCAACTCTTGGCAGGATTAATGACCCTCCAAGAAAGAGGAGTCCTTTAAGTGCAGAGGGCTTAGCTAAAGCACATTTTATGTAAAAACAGTATTTTTTGGATCTTTGGGGACCTCTATTAACATTTTCTAGGATGTGGATGACATGATCATTATATTTGCAAATAACACCAAGCTGGTGTCATGACACGATGGATGACAGTCAGGATCCAAAAGGATCTTAGCAGGTTCAAACTGAATGTAATAAGAGGAATTTGAACAAAGATCAATTTAGTCTTGTAGGGCATACAAAGAATCACCAATATAAGCATTAAATGGGGGCAGACATGGTCCTGAAAAAGATGGTGACAAGAAGAGGCAGTGGTTTTCAATGGATTGCAAGCTCTATAAGAGTCAACAGGGATGCCAAAAAATCAAATGGGGTCTTGGAATACATTAAGAAGGGCAAAGCTTCCAAGAATGGAAGGTGCCAGTTCTACTTTCCTCTGCCACCATCAGGCCTCAGCTGAAGTATTGTTTTGGGTAACATGGGTTAAGAAGGACATTGGTAAGCTGTGGAACTAGCAGAAGAGGACAACCAGGAGGGAGAAGAAGGGCCTTCAGTCTATATCATATGGCAATCATTTGAAGAAATGGGACAAGTTTAGGCTGAAGAAGCCAAGACTCAGAAAAGACATGATAGACGTGCCCAAATATTTGAAGAGTTGGCCCACAGAGAAAAGATTTGACTGGTTCTGTATGGCTCCAGAGGACAGAGCCAGAAGCAGACCTAATTAGTGGGGGATGGCTGAACAACTGCTAGTATATGATTATGATGGAATACTATTGTGCTGTAAGAAATGATGAAGGTGATGCTTTCAGAGAAACCTGGAAGACTTGTATGAACTGATGCAGAGTGAAGTAAGCAGACCCAGGAGAACAATTTACACAATAACAGCAATACTATAAAGACAAACCACTCTGAAAGACTGAAGAACTCTGATCAGTGCAATGATGTACCATGATTCCAGAGGACCAATGATAAAGAATGCTTCCCACTTCCTCACAGAGAGGGGATGGGTTCAAGGGGCAGAAGGAGACATCATATACATTTTGGACATGGCTAACATAGAAATTTGTTTTCCCTCATTATACACATTGTATAAAACAGTTTTGTTTGTTGTTTTTCAATAGGATGTGGGAAGGAGAAAATAGATTTTTATTTATAGAAAAAAACTGAATTCAGTTAAAAAAATTAAAGAGGTCAGTTTGGGCTTGTTATTAGTTAAAACTTTCTAACAATTAAAGTTATGTTCCCCTCCCCAGTGGAATTTCTCTTTCCTGCCCGCCCCCCCCCTCCCCAGTCTTCCAGGAGAAGTTGGAGAATCCCTTGCTAAAAATATCATATCCTTTCAGGTAAGGATTGGACTAGGTGTCCACTAAGGCCCCTTCTTGCTTAATTTTGTGTGATTTTATGATTCCTTGTTCAATGTCAGTCATCACACTATGAACTCTGGGTTGTTCTCTTAGAGAATACTAGGCCTCCTGGGCTCCTAACCCTTCTGGAGGCAGAGCAATAGGCGACACTGGTCCTGGAGGCAGAAAAACACCTGAGTCCAAATGCAGAGACTTACTAACTTGGGACCCTGGGCAAGTCGCTTAATTACTGACTGCCTCAGTTTCCTAAACTGTAAAATGGGGATGATAATAGCACTGACATCCGAGGACTGTGAAATCAACTGATGTAAGGTTTGTAAAATGTCTAGCATATAATAGGCACTTAATAAATCTTCTGTGTGCAGATGGAAACATTTTCTTTCATTTTATTTTTTCTTTTGCAACATTGCTAATGCAGAAATATATTTTGCATGACTTCACATGTATAAAGTGTATTGTATTTCTTCTCAATGGGGGAGAAGGGCATAAAGGAAGGGAATTAGGAATTGAAAATGATTTTTAAAATTTTTTATTTCCTTCCCTTACCTCCAGAAAAGAGACTTTTTAGCCCAGTACCTGCATCACAGGGATAGACCTTTTTTCTGTGTATATGTGTATATGTGCATATGCATGTGCATGTATATATATATATACACACACATACACATGCATATTTGTGTATGCATATGTAATATATGTATGCATATGTGCACATATGTATATATGCATATACACCCACATTATATGTATATAACATACTATAAGCAATGTTCTCAAATTTAAAACTTTTAGATCCACTATTTTTAAGTGCAGTTACTTAGAGGATTTTTTTTTGTAATAACTAACTACTTTTGAGTCTATACAATAGCTACAATCAATCCATTGTCTCCATCCAAATCTGTGATTAAGCATATTGCAGTATCCTCCATCATAAAGAGTACCCTTTGTACAGGTTTTTTGGCAGAAAGGGTAGGTGTGGGAACATAGTGTAATCTGAGACCTGGCAATCTTGGTGTCTCTCTGTAACTTGGAATGAGCCTTGTAATACTCACATAAAACCAGCGGTGTAGGTGTCAGACAGCTTGGGAGCCCCTCCTCCGTAAGCTGAGCTTGTTTCTCCCAACCAAACCTTCTTGCCAGGTCTCGTCTCATTCACTACCTACATATCAGAAAAATCTCTGAGGTGATTGTAAATAAAAATAACTGAGGTCTATATGATTTATGACATGAAACATCCCTGTGGCACATTACATAAGCTCTAATATCATGAATTGCAGGCTTTTCAGAAACATGGCTTATAATACTGTTAGAAAAAAATATCCTGAAAATACTATTTTGGGGTAATATTATTTGGAAACTACTCACTTTTATTCCATTACTAGGGGATGGGGAGAAAGGGAAAATGAAGGAACTTGTGTTACAACCTACAATATAATTACAAATTACAGAATTATAGGACATTAAAATTTTTTTCTTTTTATTTTGAGTTCCAAATTCTCTTTCTCCCTCAAACTATAGCATCTTAAAAGTGGGAAGGAATATCAGACATAGTCCTAGCTTCTTTCTCCCTCCCTGGTTTCCTTCAAGTCTCAGCTAAAATCCCACATTTTTCATAAAGCCTTTCTCAATTCCCCTTAATGCTAGAGCTTTCCCTTTGTAATTATGTCTAATTTATCCTGTCTATATCTTGCCTGTACTAGCTTCTTGCAGATTGCCTCCCTCATTAATCTGTCTTCTCAGCTTATCACTCAACTGAAATTGCTTAGAAAGGCCAAGGTCATCCACTGCATCCTAGGCCATTCCTAGTTGTCTGGACTTTTGTCTCCCCACTAGACTTCGATGACTCTGGAGGAGAGAGTGAGGCTGGGGACTTTGCACAGCTCTGCCTCACTGAAATCCAATTCATGTGCAAGTCAAGATATTGCCTCCTGATGTCCTCAATCCTCTTTGAGAATGAAGAATGAATAACACTAGACTGTGAGCTCCTTGAGGGCAGGCATTGTCTTTTGCATTCCCCAGTCTCCCCATGTCTTAGCACAGTGCCTGGCACATAGAGGCTTACTTCCCAACTAACTGACTGACAAATAGTATCTCTACATCCCATCTGACTGCTGCTCAGTCAGGTTTTGCTGTTTCTCTCCATTGAGAAGGAACCCTCCAAACCCGTTAAGGTAGCCCATTACATTTTCAAAAGATTTATTTATTTTATTTTTAATTTATGTAATAAAACAAGCACTTCCATAACACAGCATAATAATTTTAAAGAGATGTTTGCCCATGAAACTACAAATTATTATATACAACTTGCTATTATTTTTGATTATATATAGTAAAATTACCATGTAAATTTGCTTTCCTCTTTTTCTCTCTCCACTCCCCCACCTAGAGATGTCTACCATTAGACACATGTATAATCATTCTATACATAATTTTTTTTATCAATTATTCTCTAGATGCTTGTCTTCCTTCATATGTCCATTGCAAGTTTTTTATCTAATTGTTTTTTCCTCACTCTGTCTCTTCGCAATCTTTGACCCTGCTTCTGTCCTCTGAGAGAGAATAAGTCTAATAGTGACAGTAATAAAGATGGTTGTATTTATATAGAACTTTAAGGTCTGCGAAACACTTTACAAATATTATCCTTACAACAACCCTGGGAGATGGTTGCTATTATTATTATGTAGATGAGGAAACTAAGGCTTAAAGAAGATGGATGACCTGGCCGGGCTCAATTCTTCCAAGCCCATCCTTCCATCTGCTATGCTACCCAGCTGCCCACATCTTCCTCCAATGGACTGCTCCTCTAAAACTCAGAGATAGCTATTATGTCCTCCCCTCCCCCCATTTCCCAGTCTTTCTTCTTCAGGCTAAACATCTCTAATTTCTTCAACTTGTTCTCCTATGGCATGAGCCTGAGGCCTTGTGCCACCCTGCATGTTCTCCAGCTAATCAATGTCTTTTAAAAATATTTTGTTTTATTTTTAATTTATGAAACAAAACAAGCATTTCCATAACATAGTGGAAATTTTAAAAAGATTGCACATGAAATTGCAAACCTATTATGTATGACTTGCTATTCCTTTTAAACATATAATAAAGTTACCGTGTATATTTCTTTTTTTTCCTTCTCCCTGGCTCCCCAGCCTAGAGATGGCTCCCATTAGACACAAATATGTACATACATGTAAAATTACTCTACACATGCTTCTAACTATCACAGCTTTCTCTGGATGCAGATAGCACGTCTTTTCTACAATGTCATTTCTACGACATGGCGCCCGGCCCCACAGATGGCATCTGCAGGCATGGCAGTGCTAGCCCCTCCCTAACTCTTCTTCAATCATGCATTCAGTAGGAACAAAGACTTTCTAAGAAACTTGTTTTTGCAGTGAATCAGGCAAAATTTGACCTATGAGTGTATTAGGCAACCATCTGATAGCAATGTTGGAAATGTTTCTCGATTTGTGAGAAATTTGTATTTTTAACTGATAAACTTAGAATATTCAAGTCTACAAAATACAGACATTTTTTGCTTTTGTTCTATAAGAGAAAAATAAGTACCTGAAAAACTTTTTGAGCTGAGAAAATAAATGTATCCAAGACTTCAGGGTTTAAAAAATCCTCTTGTGTAGCATTTCGTCCATCCAGATAGTAGCTGAAACACATACACACACACATACATGTAATATATGCAGATTTTTTTAAGAGTAGAGCTATTTTTATTTTTACAGAAACCAGCCATGCTTACCCTACTACTCAATATCAGAACATGGGCATTTCATATTTTTATAGCACAAGGAAGAGACTGAGACTTGGGAAAGTATACTCTACTACATCCTATTACCTGGAAAAAATTTGCTAATTTTTAAATTCTGAAATGAGATAAAGATGTCATTGTCATAAAGGATGTCCTTCCTGAAAGTCTTGGTGTACTTTAAAGTGGTTAGAACTTAAACACTCTCATAGCTTTAAAACACACTAAGACTTTTGGGACAACCTGTATAACTGCTAAGCATCCTTGGTCACCAATCAGCTTTCTGATAAGAAGATGATATTGTGGCCATCTGTGTATGACCACCCAAGTCACAGAGAATCACTTTGGGCTTAAGTAGCACAATTATCTTTACTAACCTCATTATTTTTAAATTTGTTAATCATTTATTCATTTGCCAAACATGTATTAAAAGTGCTTTCTATGGTATGAGGTACCATTCTAGGCACAGAGGGAGATACAGAAGTAAATTAAAAGGCATAGGCCTCCAAAAAGCAGAGGAGAACCTTCTCCTTTTCTCTTTGGAGATGGAGATTCTGGGTCCAGAACATTGAAGATGCTCTCAGTTTCTACTGACTGGCTTAATTGCTTTTTCTCTTTTTGATTCTTTGTGCTATGGGGGATGGTTCTCAGGATGGGAAAAGGAGGAGGGTTATATATGAAAATGAAGGTCCTGCTGCTGCTGTTTGCTGTTTGTCCTTCATGCTCAAAGAGGACCATGACGTCATGGAGGTGATGCTATGATATGCAAGTGAATAGGATTTAAGTGAGGGAAGGCTGTGCAAGGTCACCAGCCTCACTTTCTCCTCCAGAGACATCTGGGTCCAACGGTCAGATCCAGATCAAGACAACTGGAGATGGCCCAGGATACAGTGGATGGCCACGGCTTTTGAAGCTAAAGTCTTTAACAGGTCTCAGTTTGACTAAGGCAGCACCCATTCAGTGATTAAGGCTTAAAAAATGAGGCAAAGAAGAGCCTCTTTAAAAAATAAATAGATCTGGGAGGGGAAGACCCTCAGGAAACGAAGGTGATGCAGAAACAAAAGACACAACCTTTGTCCTTGGAGAGTTTATAATCTTTATATTCTCCCTAAGCCAAGGTACTGCATGAGGTACTCATAAAATAGAAAAAGGCATAGAGGAAAGCCTCCAGCATGCTGGATATAGCCACCATGGCAGTTATAGGAAAGGGATGTGGGATCATGGATCTGCTGGAACGTGGAAACATCCTAGCACTTATCATAGAGCCTTGCAGACAGCAGGTGATTAATAAGTGTGGAAACCAAAATGACTAATATGGAAATATTTTCCATATTTTCACACTGTAACCTATAGCAGATTGCTTATCATTTCAGGAAGGAGTGCAGGAGGGACAGAGGGATAGAATTTGGAACTCAAAACTTTCAAAAAATGTTAAAAATTGTTTTACGTGCAACTGGAGAAAAGAAAAATATTATTAAAAATAAATGTAGAAGTAACTCTTCCATGTGAAATATAGAATAAAAGATTAGGATCACAGATGACAAGTAACCTTTCTTTAATAGTATTAAGAATAGAAATTATACTTACTGGTGCCATGTGATTGCATCAATTACTCCTCCTCCAACATTCAGAAAGCTAAAAACAAATAGCCATCATTATACCATTTCTCAGCCCTCATATGAAATGCTGGAATTGGTTTCTAATGATATTTATTAACAAATCCAGTCAGTGAGCTGGTTATTAAATCTGGAAATAGAATCAAGAGCATCAGCTAAGTGGTACACAGTGCATAGAGTGTTAGACTTGGAGTCATGAAGTTCTGAGTTCGAATGTGATCTCAGACACTATCTGAGTGACCCCTGGGCAAGTCACTTAACCTCTGCCTCAGTTTCATCATTTGTAAAATGGGTATAATAATAATAGCACTTCCCTTCCAGGCTTGTGAGGACCAAATAAGATAATATTTGCAATTATTTTGTAAACTTTAGGGCTTCAATAGCTAGAAATGGCCCTAGGAATTTGGGGACAGACACCCTGTATTAATGTTATTGTGATGATGATCCTCTGGTGATCCCTGTTAAAGGCACCATGCCCCGCTGTAGACTTGCCCAAGCCTGGCCTGACCTCAATTGTCCCACTTCAGCAAAGTCTCTAACTGAGCAGGAATTCCCATATGCTTCTCTAATAAATAGAGACCCCTGTACTCCCTGCAAATAGAGAAAACTTCTTACTTCTAGCAAATGGTTGCACCAGCCTGAATCTGGGTCTTTGTTTCCTTTAGGAAAAAAAGAAAAAAAGCCTTTCTTACCTCCTTAGCATCTTCTCATTGTTCTTCCGAAGTTGACTGATATCAGGTCCAAAGAGTTTTGTGTTTTTTAAATGATATGTTTTTAGAAGTGAATGAAATTTAATAAAATCTTTTCCTAGTTGGGACCCATTAATATAAATGCCAGATTTCTTCCTGAAGCTGTTGGGTTCTGAAAGACAACAGTTCTCCATATGTAACTGCTAATCTCCAAAATGTGTATCTTCCATAAAGACAAGAAGATTTCTAGATTTTAAAGGAGACTATTATCTCTTTTCAAAAAATTGCAACACAACATAGTCAAAATGAACTACAAAGAAAATATTATCTACCTGTGAAATCCAATGTATGACCAGGGAAAACTGGGGAGTAAAAGGACTTTCTTAGCTGCCCCAAATGGAAAATACTTTGAATTTAAAAGCTATTATTAAAAAATGTATAAACTCTTTAAGTGGACTAAGCCTAATCTCTGTGGATTTCATACCTAGCATTTACAGTATAGTCAAAATTGAGTTCAGTCATCTAGCTAAAAGGTTGACCTTAAGAGTGAGTTGACTGATTGTTTGGGGGTTCGATAAATTAAGAGTAGTCGGAGAGTTGAAAAGTTAATTTGGGGTAGCATACATCATTATTCCTCTGGTGTCATGCTTGGTCATTGTGTTGATAAGATTTCCTAAATCTTTCAAAATTATCTGTTTTAATAATTTTTGTGGAGGGGAATAAATGTTTCTCTTAGTCCTCAGAACTTCCTTTCTTTTGCTTCAGTTTATACAAGTCTTCCCAGGCTTTTGTGAAACCATTTTTTTCATGATTTCTTTTAATATTCCTTCACATTGATATATCATAATTTTTTCAGTCATTTTCCAAACGATGGAGATACCCTTAGTTCCTTGCTCTTTGCCACCACAAAACATCTAGGAATACTGTTGTGCAGACAATTGTTCTCTCCAATCTCTTTGAGGTATAGACCTGGCAGTGGCATCTCTGTGGCAAAGGCTATGTTCTATTACCTCCTGACAGAAAAGTGATGGATTAGGTATAGAATGAAACATACATGTTTGGTCATGGCCAATGTGGGAACTTGTTTTGCTTGACTATTTGTTACAAGGGCTTTTTTTTCTTCTTTTTTTGACTGGGGAAAAGGAGGCAGGAGTGAGAGAAAATAAACAAGTATTAATTGGAAAAAATCTATTTAAAAACCAGTTTGGGCACATGGAGCAAGCAATGTGTTGGGATGCCAAAATATTTGGAAAGAATACTGGACATGAAGTCAGAAAAAATCAGAAACCCAAGGTTCCATTTCTGGCTCAGACATTGGGACCTAGATTCTGTGTCCCAGTTTCCTTATAGGGATAATGGAACATTACCTCCCTCAGTTTGCTATTTGGAAAGTCTTTTGCTAATCTTATGCTACGAAAGTGTTTTTACTTAGACAATCAAAATAGCATGAAAGTACTAATGTCTGGGAGTAATGGGAAGTTTTTGGATGGATGGGGAAAAGGGAGTGGAGGAAGCGCTCAATTAAACTTCATCCATTTTCCCCAAGGAATGTGATCTGATATCTGTCACTCCTGGTTTGGGCCACTACAGATCAACTCAGGGTCTAGGTCTTCCATGACTGACCTATGCAACATGAGAGCATAAGTTGTACTCATTTCAGGGTATTGGGTGGTGGAAAGAGCATGAGGTAACAAATCAGGAGGCTTGCATTCTCTTCCTAATTAGGTCACCAATTGGCTTTGTGACCTTGGTCAAGTCCAAACCTTTCTGAGGTCTCCAAGTATCTCTCATCTGTAAGGTGTGTGTGGCTAGAGTAGGTGAATCTTGGGCTTATCCCAACAGTTACCCTGGTTATCCACATTATATAACAGATAAGGGTGACGCAGTAGACATTTTTTTAACCACAGGCATCTGCTGGTATATTACCCTTCTCGTGCTGGCATTGAGCTCTCCCTTATAACAAAGAAAAGTAGGCAGGCAAAACTAACCCACAAAGCAATTGCATCTGATAGCTTATGCAACATTTTGCATCCATAGTTCCTTATTTTACCATCAAGAGATGTGAAATATCTTTCCTTATCTCTTCTCTGAGAGGTAGCTAGGTGGTGCAGTAGATTCAGAGCTAGTCCTGGAGTTGGGAAGAACTGAGTTCAAACTTGCTCAGACACTTACTAATTGTATGACCCTGGGCAAATCATTTAACTTCTGCCTGCCTCAGTTTCCCCAACTGTCAAATGGGGATAAGAACATAGGGTTGTTGTGAAGACTGATGAATTTAAGATCAGTAAAGCTCTTAGCACAGTGCCTATAAAATGCTTTTTCCTTCCCTTCCTTTCCCCACAAAGATTGGACAGTGCAAGTGGCTAGATTTTGACCCTCAGTGTTGTTTTCATCAACATTATCATCATTGTGGTATAAATTGGTCTCTGGTTCTGATTTTTTTCTTTTTTTTCTCTGTTTCAATTCCTAGAATTCTTCCTAATTTTTTTTTCAGTTCCTCATGTCATCTTTTATGGTATAATAGTGTTCCATTACATTCATACACCACAATTTGCTGAGCCATTCCGCAGTTGAAAAGCACCTACTTGGTTTTCTTTTTTTTAACTACTACAAAAATGCTGATATGAATGTTTTCATAGATATGACCCCCTTTTCTGTCTTTGACATCCTTGATATACATTTTCAGGAGTGGGATCACTGAGTCAAAGTGCATAAACAGTTTAGTGACTTTTCTCACATAATTAAAAATTATTTTCCAGAACTGTTGGACCAGTTCCCAGCTCCATCAGGGTATTACTATGCATGCCTTCTGAAAATCAATTATTATTATCTCAATTTTTCAACATCGATCATTTCAATTTTTATTATCATTGTAAATTGGATAAATATGGGATAAAAATGTCAGGATTGTTTTAATTTGTATTTCTGTTATTATTAGAGATTTGGACATTTTTTTATGAGTGTTGTCAACTGATTGGATATGTGGAGGGGGTGAGACTGAGGAGCTGAAGGAGGCACTGGGGTTGTGAGCCTGGATGACTCAGAGGATGGAGGTAGCTTCAAATAGTAAGAGAGCTTGGAATGAGAAAGGATTTGGAGGCAAAAATAATGAGTTTTGCGTTTTGGCCATGTTGAATGGTCATGGGATATCCACTTATCTATTTTGAAAGGTCCAACAAGCAGCTAGAGATGTGGGATAGGAGCTCAGAAGAGAGATTAGGACTGGATAAATAGATGTTGGAATTATCTGAATAGAGATGATTGTTGAATTTATGTTTGCTGAGTGACAGAATATAGAAAGGAAAGAAGTGAGATGGCCCAGCATAGGGCCTTGGGGACACACTTAATTAGTGGGCCAACAAAACAGATTGAGAAGGAATAGTCAGACAGGTAGAGGGAGAACAGAAAGAGAGAGAGAAAGAGAGAGAGGGAGAGGGAGAGAGAGAGAAAGAGAAAGAGAAGGAGAGGAAGAGGAAGAGGGGGAGGAAAAGAGAGAGCAGTGTCACAAAAACCCAGAGATAAGAGAGAACAAAGTAATCAGCAGTGTAATACATAGCAAATATATATCCAAGGTATATCAGCAGAGAGGTCAAGGATAAGAACTGAGAAAAAGTCATTTTTTTTGTCAGGATACTGGTGACTTTGGAGAAGCCAAGTTTAGTTGAATGATGAAGCTGGAAGTGCTGTGGGTTCAAGAGAGTGAGAAGAGAGAAAGCAGAGGCATTGAGTTTTCAAGGAGTTTATCAGAGAAAGAAAAGAGAGGTGTAGGATGAAAGCTATCAGGGACGTAATCTAAGTGCAAAAAGCCAACACAAGGAAAAAGCAGCAACTTCCTCAGGCAGATCAGCACAGTAAACACAGAGGTCAGAAAGTTATGCTCAACTGAATCAATGCTGTATCTTTGCTGAATACCCTTTCTGCAATGTGACTAAATATCTTTTTGAATAAACTCCATTCTTAGAAGGACTACAAGTGTCTCATTTTGTTCCAATTCCAAATTCAAGCACTGGACTTACCTGAATCAGACTGGATCTATAACAGGAAAGCCAACCATTAACATAATATCTAGAACCAATTCCATAGCAGAGGTCAGGGCTTTCTGGCATATGCTCCTTTGGAGGAGAGAAATAAAGCATGGGATGCCATCTGGCCCTAAAGGAAGAGTGGATTCATACTAACAACCCCAAGAGGGGTCCTTAGGAGCAGGAAGAAGATCAGGGTACTCAGGTTTTCAGGTGCTGGTGGTGAGGTAGGGAGTGGAGAATGCTATGTCAAGGAGGAGAGAAGAAGATGGAAGAATGGAAATAAGCTGCCTATTTAAAAATTTTGTTGGGTGTCAGCTATAAGTGGCTCTGAAAAACCAAAGGAACTTTCTAAAAATAGGAGATATGGAAGTTGCTGGTCCCAGCTAAGTAATTCTTTGGCCAAGCAGAACATAAAATGGGGTCAGCAGTGGTTCCAAGAAGATATAGGGAAATAGTTTTCTATGTGCAATTTCAAAAGGCATCTCTATGCAACAGAAGAAAATCATATAAGCAACTGGCTGGCACAGTGGATAGAGCATTGAACCTAGAGGCAGGAAGACCTGAGTTCAAAGCCAGTTTCAGACACACACTTGGTGTGTGATGACCCTAGGCAAGTCACTAAACTGCTGCCTGCCTCAGTTTCCTAGTCTATAAAATGGATAAAAAAATATCACCTTCTCTCCAGGGTTTTTGTGGGGATAAAATATATAAAGCACTTTGTAAACTTTAAAGAGCTATATAAGTGCTGGCTATTATTGAAATCAAGCAAATTGTGTTATATGATGCCAAAGAATACTCCCTGAGAGAGAGGAAGGGAAGGATAGAATTTGGAACTCAAAACTTTTTTTTAAAATGTTAAAAAATTGTTTTAAGATGTAATTGGGAAAAATAAAATATTATACATAATAGTAATATAAAAAGAATACTCCTTAATCAACTAAATGTTCTGTGTACTTACCATTGCCAAGTTCCCAGAAAATGTCATACTTCTGGGAGGTACAATAATCCAAGAACAATTTGGCATTTGAGCTGTCCCACTGCAAATTGCTTGTCCTTGTTAAGGCATTGATGCCAAAGATCAGGTCCAGTCCTGAACACTTGGCAAAGCTGTATAGCATATCCACTGTGCTTTCTGTATCAACAAAAACATAATTTAATAGTGAATAATCTGGTCACTAGAGTAAAAAGAACCTGAAAGTATGGCCTACATAAAGCCTTAGTTCTATCAAATCATCAAACCTTTTTGAATTACAGACCCAATAAGTGATAATAATTGCTTATAAGAAAATGATCACATTGGATTGGCTAATATGGCTTCATCTTCTCCACTTGCTATAGCTTATCTATAGAACTTCTGACCTGGACAATTAAAAGACCTCAAGGGAAAAGAACCAACTGAACATGGTGCCTCGGTGTCCAGTGTCTAATGCCATTAAATGCAAGCTTTGTAAGATAAGGCAATCATAATTTCTCTTGACAATCTAAACATTTCTATATTATTTTGGATTTGGGATAGAGCACTATATGAGGTAAATTAAAAATTTTTAGATTTCCAAAGACTTTTACTGAGTACTAAGTTGAAACTATAAAAAACTGCCACATAGAATAATAGTATATCACAAAATGTTAGCATAATTAATCATTTACTTATATAATCATATATTATCATATATAATTATATATTATTACAATTGGTTCATAAAGGTAATGAAAATTTAGGTTTTTTGTGGGGTGGGCTCACCCAGAGTTAAGTATTAATATATTTGATTATGCATTAATATGAACATATACTAAATGAATATATTGATATTAATGTATCAATTAACATCCATCATCTTTACTAGTTTCCTTTCTAAAGCAAACAAAACTTCTCCTAGAACTGCTTTAGTTTATACTCATTGAAGACAAACCATCCCATTCTACCTCATTCTTTAGCATTTCCTCAATAGCGGAGGGGGGGATGAATTACCTGAATAACTATAGGTGTGATGACCCGGCAGAGAAGCTGAAACTAATCTACAGGGTCGTTTGGTGCGTTCTAGGTCCTCCACATGTTTCTGACTTCCATAATGTCTGCAGCCTATTAAGGGATTATAATGAGTAAGGATTGAAAAGCCCTCTTGGGAGGGGCTGAGTTGGGATAGTAGAGTGCCATGGAGAACAGTCAGCTTCTCCACTAGGCCTCCTCCACCATGACCTAGAAAATACTCCAGACTGAAACCTGATGGGAAACCCAAGAAAAAATGTAGTCAGTCATTGTGGGTCAGAAGCCCAAGTCAGGCTAGGCCTGGAGATGCTAGAGACAGGCTTAGCCAGGACCTCACCTCCCCACATGGAACCTTCTAGCACCCAGAGACCAGGGCAGGTAGAGGTCCTGGGAAGTCCCTGCAATAATGCAGGACACAGGAAAGGGAAGAGACCAAGTAGCAGCTCTGTCAGTCATGACCCAGTCCCTGGTCAGGGATCTAGGGCAGACTGGATCTGTGACTTTGTTGTTGTTCAGTAGTGTCTGATACTTTGGGGATTCACTTGGCAGAGACACTAAAGTGGTTTGCCATGTACTTCTCCAATTCATTTTACAGATGGAAAACTGAGACAAATAGGGTTAAGTGACTTGCCTGAGCTGAAGCAAAGGGAAGTGAGCAAAACTAGGAGAACAATTTATACATTATATATCGAGGAAACTCAGGCAAACAGGGTTTAGTGACTTGCCCAGGATCACACAGCTAACAGTACTGTAAAGAAAAACAACTTTGAAAAGCTCAAGAAATCTGATTACTATAATGACTAATCATACTTCCAGAGAACTTCTTATGAAACATGTTACCCACTTCCAGATAGAGTGGTGATGACTCAGAGTATATTAAAGCATACATATTTTAGATATGTCTAATATAAGAATTTGTCTTGCTTGATTATAGTATGTTCATAATGGTTTTTTTTTCTTGCTTTCTCAATGAAGGAAGGAAAGAGAGGTGGAAAGGAGAAATTTGGAATTGAAAATAAAATAAAACTAAATTTAAAAAAGAGAAAGAAAATCTTCTTGGATCGAGAAGCTCAGCTAGCTCATTCTAATAGTTTCCAACTATAAAATCATAGAATTTTTTAGCTGAATAAGACTTCAGAAATTCTTTACTACAACTCACTGTTTTCAAAGATAAAGAATCTGAAAGGTAACATGATCTAGTGCAGGGGTTCTTAACCTAGTGTGCCTTTAGTGGTTTGTGGACTGACTTCAGGGGATCTGTGAATTAAGTAAGACCTGAGTTCAAATTTGACCTCAGACACTTACCATGACCTTGGGCAAGACATTTACTTCTCTTTGCCTCAGTTTCCCCAACCTTAACATGGAAACTATAGCAGTTACCTCCCAGGATTATTGTGAGGACCAAAGGAGATCATATTTGTAAAGCACTCAGCATGATGCCTAGCACAGAGTAGGGGCTCTATTTGTTATTAAGTTGTTTTTCTTTTTTCTTCACCCCCCCCCTTTTTTTTTGGAGAGGGGAAGGCAGAGCAATTGTGGTTAAGTGACTTGCCCAGGGTCACATAGCTAGTTTTGTGTTAAGTGTCTGAGGCCAGATTTGAACTCAGGTTCTCGTGACTCCAGGGCCAGTGCTCTATTCACTGCGCCACCTAGCTGCCTGGCATTAAGTTGTTTTTCAACTGTGTCTGATTTTCTGTGACCCCTTCTGGGGTTTTCTTGGCAGAGATACTGGATTGGTTTGCAACCCCCAAGTTCCTTCTCCAACTCATTTTACAGATGAAGACACTCAGGCAAACAGGGTTTAGTGACTTGCCCAGGATCACACAGCTAATAAGTGTCTGAGGCTGGATTTGAACTCAGGAAGATGAGTTTTCCTAACTCCAGGCCCAGTGCACTATGGTGCCACCTAGCTACACTGGATGCTGTATAAGTACTAGTTATTGCTGTTGTTGAATGAGACGTATTTACATCATTATTCTCACAAACTAACTGAAATCTAGCATTTCCTTCAAAAATGAATGGAGGCAATAAAACATTATCCTGTTCCTTCGGCTTCAGGAGACTGCTAAAGACATGACACAAGAAATAGTTAGGACCCTTTGGAGAGTGGAAAGGACATTGGCCATGGAGTTGGGGGACCTGGACTCCAATTGCGTGCACTTACATTCACTAGGTCTGTATTATGTAACCTTGAGCTAGTCATTTAATCTTTAAGGGTTATTTCTTCACCTGCAAAATGAATTGGTTGGAACAAAGGACCTTGCAGGGGCTTCCAGCAGTAATCTGTGCACCCTGAGCTCCAGAAGGGTTTGCCCCAAATCCCATGTCCAGTGAACAGAGAGCCAACACAATGCAAATCCTGCCTGGAAACAAGAGTGTGTATATCACCTACCCTTTTTAGGACTGCAGAATCTTCATAGCTGATCCCACTATTTTAGGCATTAGGATATTTAGAAAATGTTCCTTCACACTCCTGAATGTGGAAAGTGCATCTTTCCTTCTAAATAATTTAATAAGAAAGAAAATGGCCGAGGTTCTCCATAAAGTTAAGTAGCTGGGATACACTAGCTTGGAGTTAGGAAGCACTGAGTTTGAATCTTGCCTCACACCAGCTAGGTGGCGCAGTGAGTAAGAGTGCCAACCCTGGAGTCGGAGGACCCGGATCGTTCAGACCTCAGGACTTCGCATCCACACATAAATAACCAGCGGTGTAACCTTGAGCAAGTTACTTAACCCCAACTGCTTATTAAAAAAAAAAGAGTAGTTTCTGGGGATCAAAGGCAACAACATATATAGTGCTTTGGAAACCTTAAAGGGCTGCTACAGAAATGCTACTGAGCTTTTACCTCAAAGGGTTGTTAATAATAATAGGTAGCATTTATATAGCATTCTCAAAATGTTTACTAATATCATCTGACTTGATCTTCACAAAAGGTGTGGGAAGTAGATGAGATTGTTATCCCCACTTTAGAGCTAAGAAAACTGATGTAACACAAAGGTCACATGACTTGCCAGGGTCTCAGAGCCAGCAAGTGTCTGAGACCAGATATGAACTTAGCTCTTCCTTGATTCCCTAAGCCAGTACTCTCTCCACTCTACTTCCAGCTGGTTGTTGTGAAGGTCAAATGAGATAATATATCTGAGATAGTTAGCAAGCTTTAAAGCACAATTGAAATTCTAGTTAGCGTTACACATTTATAGTTCTACATAGACATACACACATATAGATATGCACGTATAGACAAACATATTTTTTCCTAATTGCTACCTCACTGCCATGTTCAATTAGGCCTTTTTGAGATGCCTCAACATGTTAGAGAGGAAACCTTGTGTCCATGAAGGCTGTGATGGAGGAACATCGATTCTGACAGGTACAACCAAGCCAGAGAAGCCCAGAAATCTGTCACTTGAGTTTGGACAATTTTGTTTGTTTTGGCCAATGCAACTCACGAAGACCTTTTTCAGGCCCAGAGCAGTTACAAATCTATCCCCACTGAAATTGAGGATGTTTGGAAGTATTATTACAATCATATGATAGCATGGATGTGTGGACAAATCCTAGACTGATGAGAAGGAAATTTACGAAGCTGAGCATCCTGAAACAGGTTTTTGTTGACTCTTAGGTAAGCTGACTCTTAGGTAATACATGCAGGTTTGTTTTCCCGGACCTATCACTATTAACTATATCGCTGGAGCTTTAACACCTTCAGAGCCTATGTGCTGGCACCGTGTCACAAGCAGAAGCAAGTCTTCTGGATACTTCTGGATATTTCCCTAGATGACTTCTGTGGCAGACCCTACCTTGTACCAAATGCAAGGTAACAGTGCATCACTTAAAGTGCTAGCACTTTAAGGTTTACAATATGCTTTACAAATATCCTCTCATTTTATCCTCACAACAATTCTAGGGTTTATTATCATAATAATAATGTATTATTATTATCCCCACTTTATGGATGACAAAACTGAGGCATACAGAGGTGGAGAATGACTTTCCCAGGGTTGCACAGGGAGTAAGTGAGCTAGATTTGAAATCAGGTCTTCCTGCCTTCAAATCCCAAACTCTTCCCTAGGTCCCACAGAACTAGGGATTGAACTTGTGACTCATCAGTAGAGGGTGAGGAAACTCCATCTCTGTTGATCAGGTCAGCAAATTCTCTGCAATTGATGGTCTTAGGAGCTAAGTAGAACACCAAGAGGCTGGATGACTTACTAGTAAAGGCACACCCAACCCTGCTGATCAGAGACAGGATTTCATCTCCCAGGGGTTTGTTTGTTTTTTTTTTAAAGCAATTGGGGTTAAGTAACTTGCTCAATGTTACACAGCTAGTTATTTATGTGTGGGTGCTAAGTACTGAGGCCAGAATGATCCAGGTCCTCCCAACTCTGGGGCTGGCACTCTTACTCACTGCGCCACCTAGCCACCCCATCTCCCAGGTTTTTAGGGCCAGCTGTCTATTTACTAGGCCCAGCTGCCATTCCAAATACTATTATTAACCCCAAAGATTATTGTTCTAATAAGAGAATTTGCCTTGGGGCAGACACACCCATGATTACATTTGTTGTTTCCAGTAACTTGCCCAACCTAGTCTGAGCTAGATGAGGTCACATCCTGCTGCCAGATGTTTTTGTCACCTACTTGGCTGTCCAGGTCATCTAAAAAGAAAGGCTGAATGAATACTATTGCAGTTATTGTTCTAAGGGTGAACTGACTTTGAGCTCTACCCAAAGGTCAATGTAAGGTTATCTCTGCTAACTCTTCTATCTTAGAAGCTTTACTCAACCACTGACATCCTCAATGGCTTTGTGACAACCCTGTAAAGAGAAACCAAGCAGAAAAGTGCCCATTTGCTTCAGTAACACACTGCCATGGTGAACAGATATCCAAAGAGGGAAATGTGTCAAAGAAATGAAAGATTTTACAAATTTAGCTAAATCCTGATGTTTTCAAATATCTGATTTTGATGTAAAATTCGTTATTAATACTGAATGTATTCAGTTTTAATTATTCAGTTTAAATATAAAATACTTAAATATTAATTATTCGGTTTAAAAATTCAGTTTAGGGGTGGAGTCAAGATGGCGGAGTAGAAACAGCTCATCCAAGCCACTCTGCCCCCAGATTCCCCCCAAACTATGTAAAAGGGGACTCTGAACAACTTCTGGAGCCCCAGCACCCACAGAACAACACAGAGAAGCTAACCTCCCACTGAGGAAAGCCCAGCAGCCCTGCAGGAAGGACCAGCGCAGTGGTCTGGGAGTCGGCAGCGCGCAGAGTGCAGGGAGCAGAGCGGAGCCGAGCCCAGGTCCGCGTGAGCTGAGGTTTTAGCACAAGGGCGGCAGGGCCAGCAGCTGGCTGGAGGAACCCCAGAAGACCAGCAGCTGTGGCGACTCCAGAATTATCAACATAGACATGCCTAGGACAAAGTAAGAGGTTACTGTCCTATGGACTTTGGGACCTGTATTTGGGGGAATGCATCGTCTCCCTCCCCTGGGGGCTAGAAGCCACTGAGGAGACACGCCATTTTGTAGTTTTCAGAGGCAGCTCCAGCTCCTGACCTGCGAATTTGTAGGGAGATCCAGCAATCAGTCTTGGGGGGTAATCGCTCTTGCTTTAACCTCCCTGAATCTGGATTGTGATCTAGGGTGGAAGTCGTGGGTGGGTTTACAGCTTGCCAGAAACGGAAGTTGCCCCCCACACGTTCGGGACGAAAATTCCTCTATCTGGCCTTAAAGCCATAGTGTGGCAACAAGCCCAAAAGTCAAGTAATTAAGTGGCAACATGACAAGGCAAAGGAAACAGAAAAATGCAACCCTAGACTCCTATTTTGGGGGCATAGAGCGGGAAAAGGACTGTGAGGTCAGAAGTCCTGCTCCAAAAGCCCCAGGGGAAAACATGAGCGGGTTGCAGGCCATAGAGGACCTTAAGAAGGACTTTAAAAATCAAATAAGAGAAGTGGAGGAAAAATTGGAAAGAGAAATGAGAAGGATGCAGGAAAAGTATGAAATGAGGGTCAACAGCCTGACTGAGGAAAACAACACCTTAAAAAATAGACTAACTCAAATGGCAAAGGAGGCCCAAAAGGGCAATGAGGAGAAGAATGCCTTAAAAAGTCAAATTTGCCAGATGGAAAAAGAATCTCAAAAGTTCACTGAGGAGATTCATTCCTTCAGAGTTAGACTGGAGCAAATGGAAGCTAGTGACTTTATGAGAAATCAAGATGCTGTTAAGCAGATCCAAACAAATGAAAGATTAGAAGGCAATGTGAAATATCTCATGGGAAAAACCACTGACCTGGAAAATAGATCCAGGAGAGACAATTTAAAAATTATTGGACTACCTGAAAGCCATGATCAAAGAAAGAACCTAGAAATCACCCTTCAAGAAATTCTCAAGGAAAATTGCCCTGATGTTTTAGATCCAGAGGGCAAAATAGAGGTTGAAAGAATCCACAGATCACCTCCTGAAAAAGATCCCAAAAAGAAAACTCCCAGGAATATTATAGCCAGGTTCCAGAATCCCCAGATCAAGGAGAAAATACTACAAGCAGCCAGGAAGAAACAATTTCAATATTGTGGAAACACAATCAGAATAGCCCAGGACCTGGCAGCTTCTACACTGAGGGATCGAAGGGCATGGAATATGATATTCCAGAGGGCAAAAGAACTGGGAATGAACCCAAGGGTCACCTACCCAGCAAAACTGAGTATTTTGTTTCAGGGGAAAATATGGTCATTCAGTGGAATAGAGGACTTTCAAGCATTCTTGAGGAAAAACCAGAATTGAATAGAAAATTTGACATCCAGACACAAGAAGGAAGAGATGCCTGAGAAGG
The DNA here is from genome assembly GCA_011680675.1 of Gymnobelideus leadbeateri. Classification (NCBI taxonomy): domain Eukaryota; kingdom Metazoa; phylum Chordata; class Mammalia; order Diprotodontia; family Petauridae; genus Gymnobelideus; species Gymnobelideus leadbeateri. Next base: position 2,269,712 of record WOXC01002467.1, on the reverse strand, counting down.
TAATCAGGGAAAAGAAATCAAAAGGAACTTATCAAAGTTGAACTATTTACATTCCTATATGGAATAGCAATAACTGTGACTGATGATATCTTTCTCACTATGAAAATAATGGAAGAAGAGTGTGTGGTCATATAAATACATATGTGAATGTGTGAGTATATGGTTATAGTTATATATGGATAGAGGGCATAGGTTGAATCTGTTGGGAAGGGAGAATACTCAAGGGATGAAATTATGAGGTGAGAGAGGAAAGTGGCAAGAAGAGATGGGGAGAGACAGGGTAGGGTAAACTATCTCATGTAGAAGAAGCAAGGGGAAGTGGTTACAAGGAAGAGGGAGAATAGGAAGGAAAAAAAAGGCAAAACCACATTCTCATTGAATTTGGTTCAGGGAGAGAATGACATACATACTAAATGGGATATCTCAACCTGCAGCAGAATAGGGGGAAGGGGGATGAGAGGAGGGATGATGGATGGGAGGGCATCCTTGGGGGGAGGGGAGGTTGGAAGTACCCACTATAGAAGAGGGACAGGATCATGTAGGGAATGGACCAGGTGGGGGGTGGGATGAGTGGGAGGGAATTATAAGCAGCTTTGTACAATATATCTACTAGGATAATGTTTTGCATAGCTAGACATGTACAACATTTACTGAATTACTTATCTCCCCAGAGGGAATGGGTAACAAGGGAAGAAGGAAATGGATCTGAAATTCAAGGTCTTAACATTAAATGTTTCAAATATATATAAATACTATTATTAATAAAAAAAGAAAAAAAATTCAGTTTAACTGAATGTATTCAGTTTTTAAAAGGTTTCTTTTTGAATCAGCTATCAATTGTAGTAGCATGACATAGTGGAGAGAGAGAAGGATGGAGGCAGAGAGGTATCTATCTGTCACCTGCCTCTGACATCAATTAGCCAATAAGCATTTATTATTTATTAAGGGTCTACTATGCGCCTGACACTGTGCTATGCTATCATCAGTCAGCTCATTTACCTTGCCCAGTACTCCAGCATACTGATCTGCATTGGTGGAGGTGAATCTACACAGGGAGTTCCCCATATCCATGAAATCACAGGCCTAGATCACCTCCCACTCCAAAAACCAAAGTTTTTAGCCTCATGCTTAGTTTCTTGTAAACAACACCGCAGTAGGAAAATTGGGGGAGAGGGGAGTCTCTTCATCTGCTGTTAACTTTGGGTGAAGAAATCAAGTCTTTTCACAAACTAAAGTTAAACTATTTGAACACTGCCTCAAAAACATAGGAATCTACATTGCTTCCTCCAAACTAGACCCCTGGAAACCTTCCTCATAAACCACATCCATTCAACAAACATCCACGAAGCCCCTACTGCCCACATAGCATTACAATAGGTACTGGGCATGAGGATAGGGAATACAAAGCTATGTTGGTATTTCAATTAAGACCCAATCAGAGCCTCTCCTTGTGGAGCTAGGACCTAACAGGGACATTACAGAATTGGGAAAATACCAGACTGAGGGGGAGGCTCATCAGAGTCCACTCCCTGCCATTATGCTGTAGGTAAAATCATGTATTATAAGGATTTTAATACTCCCAATTTTAATACTATTGTTGATACTACTGACTTTAATACTACCATTTTAATACTACTGATAATTAAATACTCAGGATGGGTCTGGAGCTGGCCCGATTTATCTTATACAAATAGAGGCTTTTGCAAGACTCCAATAGTTTTTTGTAATGGTCGTGTTTTTTGGGGCTAGCTGACAGGAACCTCTAGAACACATCCTAAAGAACTTGGGGGTCTAGAGACTCAAGTTCAAGTACCGTCTTTGCCAAATACTAAAGACAATTAAACATGGACAAGTCACTGAGATCTACCAGTCTCAGCTTCTTCACCTGTAACATAGTAGGCATTTCCCCTCATGACTGATACAATGAAATATGGATAATGATACATTCCCAGCCACACAATATTGAAAGCATCAATCAAAACCAGATTTTCTGTAAGTATAGACATTATGTAATTGTATGCCATTTAAGCCTAATCCTCTGATTTCTGAAGGGAAACATTTTCCCCTTGGACCTTGCAAGGAAAGAAAATCCATGGCAGTGTCAATAAATCAACTCCTTCATTTTATGAAGAATTCAAAAAACATAAAAACCAAAAGCATCATATGGCCAACAACATAATTAAAGTTCTCTCCTTTTATAGAGAGATTAATACTCATTTTGGTTATTGTGGACACAGTGTAGACAGCCAGCATGGATGATGTGTTGTCTTCAGGAGGATATAGACTCTTCTTAGTCTGAAACATCAATATCTCATTAAAAAAAAAGATTCTCTGGAAAATGTAAGGGAATTTCCCCCTAATTTGAAATCACTCTTAGAGTCTCCTAGCTTTAATCATCATCCCATGACATAGATCCTAAGGATAACAAAGATAACAATATCCTTAGATCATAGATCAAGCCCTGGGAGATATCTAGGCCCACCCTTTGTTTTACAGATAAGGACATTGTGGCCCAGAAAGACCATGGAGAAATACACTGCATTGAAGAAGGAAAGAGAAAGGAAGGACTAGAATCTAAGGGGAGGGGCGCCCATTAATTGGAGGATGGCTGGAACAACTTGTAAAACATGAATGTAATCGAATAGTACTAAAGACAAAAGAAATGAAGGCAGAAAACCTTGGATGGTATGAATGGATATGGGTGAGTGGGTGGAACCAGGAAAACAAATCCTACAAGGACAACACTGTTGTAAAGGGGTGGGGGGGGGAATACCTAAAAACTCTTATCAATGCAATGAGTAGCCATGTCTCTAGTGGACTTCTGATTAAGCATGTTGGCTTTCTCCTGACAGAGAGGCAATAGACTCAAGGAGCAGAAAGAGACAGACATTCTTGGACATGACCACTGTGCGCATTCATATTGCTTGAATGTACTTATCAGTTTTAAGTTTTATTTTTTTCTTTCAGTTTTTTTAGTTGGGAGGAGAGAGAAAATTAACAATACTGATGAAAAAAAAAAGAGTGCCATTGAAACACTTAAAAATGCACTGGAAACCCAGGAGAAAGCACAGAAAAGCAGTATAGTATTGAAAGTGATATGTGGACTTATATATTTTTTAAAATGTGGAATGAAACAGAGATTCTGTTTTTGTGTTCTTATATATATATATATATCTCAAAAGGCTTTCTTCTTTGGTGATTAATTTAAAATAAAAATAGTTTTTTTAATATGGGTTTTTAAAAAATATAATCTTAATAAAAATGTTGGATGCCTCAAACCAGCTGAATTCAAAGTCCATTTCTCCCCCGTCCCTTGTGTTTTACATTAATGAAGTCTTCTGTGGACCAAGAAGATAAAATACCCATACTTACCCCTAGATAAGAATATCATTTTAAAATGATACTGATATAAAATGTTATTTTGAATATGGCCAAATGACTTTTTTTTCAGAAATTATATTATTTGTCATTTGTTATATTAGCTCTGCAAATCAAGTCTATGGAATATAAGTAATTCCAGGTTAGTCAGAATGTTAATTATTTGGGCGAGTCCCACATTTTCAAAATTCTGGGTAATTTAAGACATAGAAGAAACAAAAAAGAAACCAGTTTGGTGGGAGAACTTTTCTGGTTTGATCCAAACCTCTCCAACCCCTTTGATTAATGTCTGCTTACCCAATGAAGTCCATTAGTCAGTATCCTAGCTTGTCCCCCTTGACTTACTTCTCAGCAACCTTCTGTGACCATTCAGCAGCTTCAGAGGTGAAGGATGACTGTGTGTTTTAGATTCATAGTAGCGTCCTACCTTGCAGAATCAATTGTGTCTTTCAGGCTTATCTGGCTGCCTAATCCTAGAAACCCCATTGCTTCTGAGACCAGAATACCCTACCAAACACCTTGCATTTCTTACTTGTGAATGTGCCATTTTCAAACTTGTTCTGCTGTTGTTCTTTGAGTAGTAGCACCTCTTGGATGGGCCACTCCAATTCCAAGTGCCCCTTCACAGCAGAAGGAATGGGACCCAATCTGCAAGTATCTACAGTGGGAGAAAAAAGTTTTGAGTTAGCTTTGATGCTTTTCAGATATTAGGGTATCTATGAAGGATAGCTAGGCAGTGTGGCTGCTAGAGGTTCAGACCTGTAATCAGAAAGACCTGAGTTTGAATCCCCTTGCCTCAGATATATACTAGCTATGTGACTTTGGGTAACTCACTTGCCCTCAGTTTCTTCTTCTATGAAATGGGGATAATGTTATCCCCTATTGAAGCAACTATGTGACACTGTGGATAGAGCTCTGGAGTCAGGAATACTCATCTTCCTGAATTCAAATCTGAACTCAGACACTTACTAGCTGTATAACCCTGGGCAAGTCACTTAGCCCTGATTGCCTCAGTTTCCTCAGCTGTAAAATGAGCTGGAGAAGGAAATGCAAACCATTCCAGTATCTTTACCAAGAAAATCTCAAATGGGGTCAAGAAGACATGACTGAACAACAATTAGAGTAATATAAAGAGATTTAAGGTCAGCAAAGTTCTTTGTTATCTCATTTGATGCTCACAAGAACCCTGGGAGTTAAGTCCTAGCATTTCCATTTAACAGATGAATTTAAATAATTTGTCCAGACCCATGGAGTTAGTTTGCAAGCTCCAGAGGTAGAATTTGAACTCAGGATTCCAAGGCTCTATCCTCTGTATATATACTCTAATATACTACCTTTCTTTCAAAAGAAAACCACTGCAATTCATGTAAAAGGTGACTGAAGAAACTTTGGAGCTACAGAAACCACAAAATGACACAGAGGAGCTAACCTCCTCTGAGGAAAGTCTGGCAGCCTGGCAGGAATAGGCCAGCTCAGCACTCTGGGAGCTGAGGCCAGCCCCCTGAGAGCCAGGGGTTTTAGCCCCAGGGTGGGGCTGACCAACCACCAGCTAGAGGGACTTCAGATCACCAGCAGCTGTGGCAGTTTCCAGAATTATCAACACATAGATGCTAAGGACAAAGTGAGAGGTCAGCGCAGTGTGGACTTTGGATCTAGTAGTTGGGAGTGCCTTGGCTTCTTGAGGCATCCTGGCCCTGCAGCTGTAGCCACATGTGGCTGCTTCAGCTCCTGGCCTGAAGATTGTAGGGGGACCAAGCAACCAGTCTGTGGGGTAATTACTCTTGCTTTAACCTGCTTGGATCTGGAATGCGGTCTAGGGTGGAGGTCCTGGGGTGTGTGACCAGCTTGTCAGAGCCTGTGGAGGCTTCAGAGAGGGCACTCAACTAATACCTTTGGCAGATGAGGAAACCCCAGTGTTTAGGACTAAGCACCCCTGTCTGGTGGCAGAGTCCTACTGTGGCAAAAAGCCCAAAAGTCAAATAATTGAGAGGCAATGTGAGCAGGCAAAGGAAGCAAAACAAACAGAACAACCCAACTTCACACACCTATTTTGGGGACAAAAAGGATCAAAGCATGGAACAGGAGGAAGACAGTGAAGTCAGAATTCCTACACCAAAAGCTTCAAAGGAAAATACGAGCTGGTTACAGGCCATAGAGGACCTTAAGAAGGATTTTGAAAAGAAAATAAGAGAAGTGGAGGAAAAATTGGGAAAAGAAATGAGAACCATGCAAGAAAATTATGAAATGAGAGTCAACTACCTGACTGAAGAAAATAACACCTTAAAAAAATAAACTAAATAAAATGGCAAAAGAGCCTCAAAAAGGCAATGAGGAGAGGAATGCCTTAAAAAGACGAATTTGCCAGATGGAAAAAGAATCTCAAAAGCTCACTGAAGAGAATCATTCCTTCAGAATTAGACTGGAGCAAATGGAAGCCAGTGACTTTATGAAAAATCAAGATACTATTAAACAGATCCAAACAAATGAAAGAACAGAAGACAATGTGAAATATCTCACTGAAAAAAACCACTGACCTAGAAAATAGATGCAGGAGAGATAATTTAAAAATTATTGGACTACCTGAAATTCATGATCAAAAAAAGAACCTAGAAATCATCCTTCAAGAAATTCTCAAGGAAAACTGCCCTGATGTTTTAGAACCAGAGGGAAAAATAGAGGTTGAAAGAATCTACCAATCACCTCCTAAAAAAAATCCCCAAAAGAAAACTCCTAGGAATATTGTAGCCAGGTTCTGGAATTCCCAGATCAAGGAGAGAATATTATAAGCAGGCCTGAAGAAACAATTTGAATATTGTGGAAACACAATCAGGATAACACAAGACCTGGCAGCTTCTACACTGAGGGATTGAAGGGCTTGGAATATAATATTCCAGAGGTCAAAGGAGCTGGGATTAAAACCAAGAATCACCTACTCAGCAAAACTGAATATCATGTTTCAGGGGAAAATATGGTCATTCAGTGGAATAGAAGACTTTCAAGCATTCTTGAGGAAAAAACCAGAGTTGAATAGAAAATTTGACATTCAGATACAAGAAGCAAGAGAAGCATGAGAAGGTAAACAGGGAAAAGAAATCATAAGAAATTTAACAAAGTTGAACTATTTACATCCCTACATGGAAAAATGATAATTGTAACTGATGAAAACTTCTCAGTATGAAAATAGTTGAAGGGAATATATATATATATATATATATGTCTATATAGGAGGGTATTTGGGCATATGAATACATATGTGAATGTGTGTATATATGTTTACAGGTATACATAGATAGAGGGCACAGGACCAATTTAATAGGATGGGATGATACTTAAAAGGTGAAATTAAGAGGTGAGAGAGGAATATAAGGAGAGGAGATGGGGAGAGACAGAATGGGGTAAACTATCTCATATAGAAGAGGCAAGGGAAAATGGTTACAATGGAGGGGAAGAACAGGAAGGCAAAAGGGAATGGGTCAACCTTATTCTCATTGAATTTGGCTCAGGCAAGGAATGACATACACACTAAATAGGGTATCTCACCCTACAGGAGAATAGGGGGGAAGGGGATGAGAGGGAGGATGATGGAAGGGAGGGAATGCTGGGGGGGAGGGAAGTTGGAAGCACCCACTTTTGAAAAGGGACAGGATCAAAGTAGAGAATAGAACAAGTGGAAAGTGCGATAGGAGGGAGGGAAATATAGTCAGTCTTTTACAATATAACTATCTATGGGGATGTTTTGCATAGCTACACATGTACAACTTATACTGAATTGCTTATCTTCCCAGTAAGGGTGGGTGACAAGGGAGGAAGGGAATGAATCTGAAAGTCAAAGTTTTAAAATAAAATGTTTAATATATATATACATATATATATATATGTGTGTGTGTGTGTGTGTGTGTGTGTGTGTGTGTGTGCATGTTTGTGTATTCTATTATTAATATTATTTTACATGTAATTAAGAAATAAAATATACAGGCACTGGGGCACAGAGATCCACCATGCTCTACTGGAAAGTCGAAGGGGGTATGGGAGAAGATACAGGAGAAAGCAGATGGAGGAAGGGATATCCAGTGGGATGGCTATTTTGGGGTGGTGGCTAGGGGAAAAATGGAAAAAAAATTTGTAACTCAAAATCTGGCAGAAATGAATGATGTAAACCAGAAGTAAATAAAGCATATGATTTGAGGGGAAAAAAAGACAGAAAAAAAGAAAAAAATTAAAAACAAAACAAAACAAAACCACTGTGAAATCCTAAGTTCGCATGTCTCCTCTCTCCTGAATCCCATGCTGCCATGGCAGAGGGGACAGCAGAGATGAGAGAAGGGTGGGAATGTAAGGAAGGCTGACACTTTCTTTTAAAGTTGGTACATTTCTTGGTTTCAAAGAAATGAATAGGATAAAAGAGCCCCAGACTGCCCATTAGATTATGATGCTTATTCCAAGACAGAAAAGGGGAGAAGGGAATAAGCAAATTATATCATGCCTTCTATGTGCCAAGCACTTTTATAAATATTATCCCATCTGAACCTCACAATAACCCTGAGAAATAGGTGCTATTATTATCCCCATTTCACAGTTAAGGAAACTGAGGCAAACAAAGGTTAAGTGACTTTCCCAGAGTCACACAATAAATATCTAAGGGGAGATCTGAATTCAGGTCTTCCTGACCTCAGGCCCAGATCTCTATTCACTGTGCCACCAGTTGCCCACAGTCATGCACACCTGGAAGTAGCTGATATTCGATGACTTCTTGTCATCAAAGCTGCCTAATCTAGTTCTTTGGCTACTAGCCCAGAACCCTGGGACCAAAAAGAATAATTCAAGAGCAGCACAAATATTACTAGTGACATGAGCACAAGGAGGAAGAGGAGAACACCCAGGGTTTCTTGATGAATAAAAGACAGATTTTTCCTCTTTAAAGTAACAAGTATTTTTTTCTACAGTATTTTTTGGGTCAATTAACCAGAAGTATTTTAAGTGTTTGACTGATTGGGAAAGGACTAATACAATCATTATTTTTTTTAATTAATTTTTTTCAAATCAGTCCTTACTTCCTCATAGCTGGTTCCATTTCCCATGTTCCCAGTATTCCTATCTACTTCTTGAGAAAAGGGCTGAGGTACTTAAATGAACCTATAAAAACATTTAAAATAAATATTTATCTCAAACATATTTCAATGTGAATTCTTCCACTGATCCTTTAGCAAATGTAATTTGGCAGCGGACACACGTCTGAAGTAGAAATACAGTCCTTGGCAAACTTCATTTTTATTACATTTTTAAAATGACACATTGTTGACCTTTCATGCATAAAATCCCATCTTGGGTACCTTAAACTTTTAATAAGTCCTCCTTTCAACCCATTCTCATTTTTATGCTTTCTCCAATCAAACATCATTCCCACACCTGTACTGCACTGTTAATAGCCTTTGATACATACCACTGTGTACCTTCTAGAGTTAGAAAAATTATGAAAGGATGCAAGAAAATGTAAGGCATTTCCCACTTGGTTTTAGGCCCCTGCAACAGGTCAAGTTGTCCTGGAGTTGTCCAATGAGGTGTCCACATTACAATATATAAATCAAGGCAAATACAGGAATAAACCAAAAAGACATGACTATACATTGAAAAATACCATATTTTAGAAAATCACCTGGGTTGATTTGAGCTTCCCAGTAACTTCTTTCCTCAAAGGTTGATTCCTTCTTTGGGTCAAAGATCAGGAAGTCAGTCTTGGTGCCACCAAATCTCAAGTAGGCAGGAGACAAACCTCTGGCTAAGGTTCGAAGTCTTTGGGAACTGAAAAACAAGATTTTATCAAATTAATGGAAAGTACATTTTCACCGAGAAAATCTGGTTGATGGGTCAGTGGGGTTGTTTTTAGATGTCAGTTAATAAAAATGTAGTTTCTGCAGAAACGGTAATAGAAATGGAGAATCATAGAATCTAGGAGTTGGAAAGGATCTCGGCAGCCATCTAGGCCAACCCACATATGAAAAAATGCCCACTATAACATATGTTGTTTGAGCTCCACTCTCACATACCTAACAAATGATCATTCAGTTATGGTTCTAAGATCTCCAAGAAGGAGAAAGCCTCCACCTCTCAGAGAAGCCCACTGCATTCCTGGACAGCTTTAATTACTAGGGAGATTTTCCTGACATCAACTACAAATTTGCCCTCTGGGACCAAACTGAATTTGAATCCCTCTTTATTAGGACAATTCATCAAATACTTGAAGACAGTTATTGTATTCTTTACCTGCCATTCTTCCAATTACATATCCTCTATTCTTTCGACTGATTGATCCTCCTATGACATAGCCTGAAGGCTCTTCACCATCTTTGTTACCTATGTTCTCCAGTTCATTAATGTCCTTCTTTAAACCATAGTGCCCAGAATACAATATTCCATATATGGACTGACTAGTCCAGAGTATAAAGGGACTCATTCCCAGAAAGCGAAGGCTTTTTTATGCATCCCTTAATGTTGTAAGGTCACATTAACCTTGTCAGCTGCTCTATCATATTGCTGACTCAGATTTTGGAGTCCACTAAAACCCTCAGATCTTTTTCAAACCTACTGCTCCCTAACCCTGCCTCCTGCTATTACACTTGTAAAGTTGATTTTTTGAGTCCAAGTATATGACTTTACATATATCTCTGTCGAATTTCATCCTATTTGATTCAGTTCAAATGCTCTGGCCTGTCAAGATCATTTTGCTTCTTGACTCTGTCATCTAATGTTAGCTTTCTTCCAGCTTTGTGCCATCTGAAAATGTGATAAGGATTCCATTTCTGATAAAAAGTTTTAAACTGCTCTGGGTTTAGTTAGATATGGCAGGAGGGGGAAGGCTAGGTGGTGCAGTGAATAGAACATTGGCCCTGGAGTCAGGAGGACCTGAGTTCAAATCTGACCTCAAATACTTAACACAAAACTAGATGTTTGATCTTGAGCAAGTCACTTAACTCCAATTGCCCTACCTCCCTCCCTCCAAAAAAGCAAAAAGAAAAATCTTTAAAAAAAAAATATGGGGGCGGCTAGGTGGCGCAGTGAGTAAGAGCACCGGCCTCGGAGTTGGGATGACCTGAGATCGAATCCGGCCTCAGAAAATGAGCACCCACACACAAATAATGACTAGCCGTGTAACCTTGAGCAAGTTATTTAACCCCAATTGCTTAAAAAAAAAAATAAAAATAAAAATAAATATGGCAGGAGGGAGAAAGACTTCTACATGAGTGCTTTTCTGATCACATTAGCTGACAAAGAACACAGCAGTGCCCTCTGGGGAAGCTAGGTGGCACAGTGGATAGAGTACTAGCCCTGAAGTCAGGAGGACCTAAGTTCAAATCTGACCTCATACTAGCTGTGTGACCTGGGCAAGTCACTTAACCCCAATTAACTCCCAACCCCCAGAGAGAGAGAGATAGAGATAGCTTTCCTGTCCTGAATTCAAGTTCCATTTCTGAAATATTTGGCTGTGTGACCCTGGGCAAGTCACTTAACCCTTTTGAAAAGGGAAATGAGGTTAATCTATCCTGACCTGATCTGGGCTTCTTGACAAAGCTCAACTTGCTCTTTGTAATGTCTATTTCCCTTTCTAGATAGGTGCTATCTATATCTCTAACAATACATTTGAGAATTCCCCAAGGAATCAAATTCAAGCTTACTGGTTTGTAGACTTGATTCTCTTCCCTCATCTTCAGAAATTGAGGAAACAGTTGCCCACCTCCAATTTTGTAGCACCTCTCCTGTTTGCTTTAATCTTTCTGAAATTACCAAGAGTGGTCCAGCTATCACCTCAGCCGCTTCTTTCAGTACCAACCAGAAGATGTGTATGTGTGTGGGGGGGGAGGGGGTGTGTGTGTGGGGTGTCTCTGTGTGTATGTGTTTCATCTCAGCCAGGTGACTTGGATTCCTCTAGGGGAGGCAGAGGCTCTAACACTATCTCCTTACTTTTCTTAGGCATTAGCTTCCTGTAGTTTCTGTCCTGTCATTTGCATAAAGGTTTTTCTCTTTTGCAGAGAAACCAGAAGCTAAATGAATGAGCAGTTCTGCCTTCTTTGTGTGCTCAGCGATCATCATTCCATCCACCAAACTCATGTCCTATTCCTTCTTCGCTTTGCCTCTTTTCTCCCAAAATAATTTTTTAAACCACACCCCTCTTTTGCTGGATTTAGCTTCTCTATTGCCATTTGACAATCCCAGTGTTGCTTCCTTGAGTCACATAACAGTATGTCCTCTAATTTCCCAGTTGTAATTAAGGGTATTATTAACTGTAGCCAATATTAAAATGGTAGCAAAAAACAAATTTTTCCTTTGAAATTTCTTGCTCCATTACGGAGGGAGGGAAAAAGAATGGGGTATCTGTCTTCCTATATTGTTTTTCAATCATGTCTGACTCTTCATTTAGGATTTTCTTGGCAAAGATACTGGAGTGGCTTGCCATTTCCTCCTCTAGCTCATTTTATAGATGAGGAAACTGAGACGAGCAGGGTTAAATGACTTACCCAGGGCCACATGACTAGTAAATATCTGAGGCCAAATTTGAACTCAGGGAGATGAGTCTTCCTGATTCCGAGGTCAATGCTCCACCCACTGTACCACCTAGCTGCTCCTTCCTACATTAGGTCTTTACCAAATTGCTTCTCAGCTGCTAGTGCCTCTCACTCCTGAAATTAACTTGAATTTATTTTGTCCAGGCTTCCACATGAACATTCTGATTGAGAGAATGTAAACTGCTTAAAGGCAGAGACTGTTTGATCATTCCTCCCCCCTCTTTTTTCCACAAAAAGCTACCACAAGATCTGGTATATCCACGAATATATCATATCAATAAGTACTGTCAATCTGGAAAAGAAAGTTCTTATTACTTTGATAGCTGATAGGAGGATGGACTGGAGTAAGGAAAGACTTGTGGCAGGCCCTCCAACCATCTAGCTATTGGAAAAGTCCAGGCATGAGGTAATGAGGACAGTGGCAGCATCAGAGGAGAGAAGGAGAGTAGGAGATGTTAGGAAGGTAGAATCAATAGAACTTGGCGACAAATTAGATTCAAAAGAGTAAAGAACAGAGGATGGCGCCGATTGAAAGTCTGAGTAAAGATACTGGTATCTTTCTTGCTGCTGCTATTTGTCCTTCATTCTCGAAGAGGACCATGCCATCAGGAAGGTGATGCCACGATATGCAAGTGGAGCTAGTAGTGGTTTTGTTGGATCAAAGAGTATGGGCAGTTTTATAGCCCTTTGGGCATAGTTCCAAATTGCACAAGCAGAAAATTTTATCGCATTCAGAATATTACAAGTGATAACTTTAATTAATGTAATAACACACCTAAGGAAACTTGTCTAGCCAATGTATCCTCAGAAGCATTAAATAAGTAGCTCTAAATGTTGTAAACACTCAGCAGATTCACATAGCTTTGAAAACTTCCTATAACTGCCCTCTGGCAAGTCAGTTAGACTCATTGACTTCAGCTTATTTATCAGTAAAATGAGGGGATTGGGTTCAGTTATCTCTATTGATATCTTTAACAGAATATGGAAGAAGTTTTGAAGGGAAGATCATGAGTTCAGTTTTGGACATGTTGCCTTTAACTCTAAAAGTCAACCTGCTTTTCAAGAACTCTACTGTAAAGTCCCCATTCTTGCAGGCAATAGCTCAATGATTATCTATTAAGTGTTTCCTTTATGCAGCACAATGCTAGGCATTGGAAATAACCAGTGTCCCTTCTAGACAGCCATTTTCCTCAGGGAAAGTACTAATGATGATAACTGGTTACTTACAGAGAGACTAGTTCCTTCCATGTTGGATCGTTGATTGCTACATCTTTAGTGCTAGAGATTTTCTAGGGGTATGTGTGTGTGTGTATATGTGTGTGTTGGACCCTTTTGATAGTCTGGTGAAACTTATGGACCCCATCTCAGAATATGGTTTTTAAATAATTGAAGGAAATGACAAATTTCAGTTAGAGAGTAGTAAAAATAAAGATGTAAACCCTCCCCCCCTTATCCAGGTTTACAGATCTGCTGAAATCTATTCAGTACCCCATCAAGGGAGGGATCCATGGACCCCAGTTAAAGAAACCTGTGGTAACACAACCCTATCCTGCACATTAAAAAAAGGGGGGGACACATGACTAGGTGGCCCAATGAATAGATCACCTGCCCTGGAGTCAGGGGGACCTGAGTTTAAATCCAGCCTCAGACACTTAACACAAAACTAACCGTGTGACCTTGGGCAAGTCACTTAACCCCAATTGCCCTGCCTTTCCCCCTCCAAAAAGAAAAAAAAAGAAAAAAGAAAAAAAGCAATTCAGTCTGGGTTATCTCACCTAGGACGTTAAAGGCAGTCAGAAAGTACCTAGAAATGTGATTGGAGAACAAAACTGTTGCTAAATAAAAAAAAAAGCAAGTATTTACTTGTGGGGAGACCAGTGGACACTTGATCAGGTGCAGAAAAGGGAAAGGAAATAGGAAACTAGTAGAAAGCAGGTAGTATAGGAGGAAAGGGGCCCGGTGAATGTCAGCAACTTACCCTAGGAAGGTGACGTATCTGGGGTCTGTAACCAGGCTGGCGTCGATGGTAATAGAGAGGAAAGCCGGGCTCACCTCCTGTACCTTGACATCGGTGCGCAGATGGAGCTTCAAGCCTTCGGGAGGCGGCTCTGTCACCGCCAGGGGGAGCCCCATCAGATGTAGCGTGAACACCATGAGCAGCATCACAGACACCCAGCCACAGGCAAGCATCTTGGACTCTCGGGGCCGCTCCGCCCGCAGCAGCGATCCAGCACGGGGAGCCTGAACAGCGCCTTCTCCTCCGGATCCTTTCCCGTCTCCTTTTACCCCTTTTCCCACTTCCCCCAGTCCCTTTTGCCTTTACCCCTCCTCCATACTCCTCGCTCTCCTCCCTCCTCCTCTCCTTCCTCCTCTCCGCTCCTCCCCCTCCTCCTTTTTCTCCTCCTCCTCTCTCTCCCGCCTCCCACTTCTTCACCTCCTCCCCCTTCTACTTCACCTCTTCCCTTCCCTTCCCTCTTCCCCCTCCTACCTGAACCACAGCCGCATCCCCCTCTCACTGCCTCTATTCCTAGAGTCCCACCCCTCCTATCAGTTACCCCCATTTCCTTTTGGGTTTTGCCTCAGTTCTGAGCCGTCCTGTTAAGAAATGAAACCAACCACTCACACCCGTCTGTTTGTTCAGCCAGCCTGAGCCGACACCCTACTGGCAGAGGACTGCCTAGGTACATAGAGCCAAGTTGGGCGTAGGCTGCCGTGCCTTTAGGGAAAGGCTCAAGGTGTGAGGACGTAAGGGCGAGCCGCTGCAGGTGAAGTTAGCCTCGGACTTGGGGCCAGTGCTCCAGCCACTGAACCACCCTGACAGAACTGTGGTGCCTCAAAGACATGAAACGCTGCAGAGCCATTAAATATGTTAAACAGAACACAAAGAGATTTGTGAATACTGATAGGAAATAATGAAAAGTGAGGAGAGCAGAGTCAGAATAATGTACACACAGAATGCAAGTGGATTTTTTTTTTTTTTTTGCTTGTCTTCTGCTTAGCACAGTATCTGGCAGTACCTGGTAGGCACTTATAAATGCTTGTTGATTGACTGGCAGGTATGTGAAAGGACAGAATGTGTAACAATATGGAGGTGATAACAGAAAGAGACAGGGAGAGAATAACTAATAATCTTTTAGGGACATATGACCCATGTTCTTCAGTCCTTTCCCCCTCTTTGTAATTTGGGGTTTTCTTGGCAGAGATACTGGAGTGATATGCCACTTCCATCTCCATCTCATTTTACATATGAGGAAACTGAGGCAAAGAGCCTAAGGTGACTTGCCTGGGGTCACACAGCTAGTGTCACAGGCTGGATTTGATCTCAGGTCTTGCTGACTCCAGGCTGTGTTCTAATCATTCTGCCACCTAGCTCCCCATATTGGCCAATGAAATTCATTTTTAAGTATTGTCTTTGTTGTTGTTGTTAGTGAGTCATGTACAATGCTTCTCGACCCCATCCATGGACCATAGCATGTCAATACTGTCCATGGAGTTTTCTTGGCAAAGATACTGGAGTGATTTGCTAGTTCCTTCTCCAAGTAGATTAAAGCAAAAAGAGGTTAAATGACTTGTCCAGGGTCACACAGCTAGTAAGTGTCTATGGGTCAGTTTTGAACTCAGATAGCAACGCCAACAACAATAACTTCTTGACTTCAGGCAGAGTGCTATATCCATTAAGCCACCTAGCTGCCCAATCAATTCCACAGAGACAATATAAAAGAGGAGTCCCAGACAGAAATTTCAGGTGGAAAAAGATCAGTGTGGAGGGTGAAGCAGAAAGGGATTAATGGACTGAGAGGGTGAATAAGGAGTCAGCTGTGTGACTTGGCAGGTAAAAAAAGGCTAATGGGCTAGAATTCTTCTCTTCCTTTGACACACAGCTCATTGCTCAGCTAGGTAAGCAGAACCTGGAAAACAATGTCAATGACAAAAAGAAAAGAAAACAATCAAAACCAAATGACACAGTTGAGCTATTCTCCCAGAGACTTTCAGAAATCCCCCCAGCAGCTAGCACCTTCCCTGCCTCCCTCCCCATTTGCCTCCCTTGGTTCCACTTCCTTCATCTTTATTCTGTATTAATGAGAAGGAGCCTCAAGGGTGTCTAGAAAGCTGCCCAGGATTTTGATGATAGATCCTCAACAGTATTTGGTGGTAGATATGAATAGCATGAGCTCAAAGGAAGGGAGGTTACTGAGTGATGGGGGTAGGAGGAAAACCTGGAAATTGCAATGGAGAGCAAGGAATATTCCAACTCCTCTGCCTTGACCAATGAGCTGAGAAGAATGAGTAAAGTGCAGTCAGTACTGAAAAGGGTGGCCAAGGAGGTTGTATCATCAGGGGAGTGCCAGCTTTCAGGAAAAGCCAGTAGACAGAAAGAGTGAGAGAGAAAAAGTTTTAAGATAAAGTTTGTTACCTATGGAATAGGCATTCCAGGGAGCACAGTGGAAGGACTGGGTGGAATTAGGTAGAATCTTTGAGGTGGGAAGGTTGAGGGGGATAGGAATGAAGAATCTGGTGGTGTGGGGTGGGAAATAGGGTTTAGATGATGATCTATACGAATTCAGAGTTACTGAGGTGAGAAGGGTATGACCAGATGTGAGAATTTTCATCATTAAGTAGAGAGAGCTATTTCTTTTACCAATGGAGCCTGGAGGTCTGGCTGGGGGCAAGTGTGATATGAGATGGGATGACTATGGTTAGAGAATCATATGGGAGGACCTGCTTTATAGCTCCTCATCTCTCCAAGTTCTGGAGATTAGGCAGAAAAGGCTTCAACTAGAGATGGAAGTAGAACCTTCACAGCAAGAGAAGTCCAACTGCTTTCTATGTCTCCTCTATCTCATATTTGTGAAACTGATGTGTGTGTGTTTGTGTGTGTGTGTGTGTGTGTGTGTGTGTGTGTGTGTGTACAAGATCAATGAATCACTGTTGAATTTCAGCTTATTAGATTCAGCCCAATGGTCTGAGCCTATCAAGATCATTTTGGATCCTGCGTCACTCATTCATTGTGTTATCTGCCTCCATCTTTGTGCTGCTGGCAAATTTGATGAACATACTACTGGTGCCTTGATCACTGACAAAAATGTTAAGCAGCACAAGGCCAAGTACAAATCTCTGGGGGATTCCACTAGAAATCTCTCACCATCTTCTGGCAATCCAACCAGTACTGAATTTATCTGACTTAATATCATCTAATCCATATCTCTCCCATGAGAATATTATGGGCAAGTAGGTGGTACAACAGATAAAATGCTGGCCTCTAGTCAGGAAGACCTGAGTTTAATCCAGTCTCAGATATGTACTAGTTGTATGATCCTGGAGAAGTTACTGAAAGCTCTATTTGCCTCAGTTTCCTCATCTCTAAAATGAGGATAATAATAGCACCTACCTCCTGTAGTCATTGTGAGGATTAAATGTGATAATAACTAAAGTGCTTAGGACAGAGCTTGGCAGAAAGTAAGTGCCATTATTATGAGTTACTTTATCGAAAGCTTTGCTAAAATCTAGGTTAACTCTATACATAGCACTCACCCATCTACTCACTTAGGAATCCTGCCAAGAAAAAGAAATGATATTAACCTATGGTGACTTCTTACTGATAAAGACATTGACTTTTTGCACTATCCTAATCAGATATTTGCTGATCATCTCTTAATGGTCTGTTATAAAACTCCCCCAATTTGGCACAAAAAGACAGACTCTTTTCTTTTGAATCTTGGCACTTAGCATAGTGCCTGGCATATAGTAGGTGCTTAATAAATGTTTATTGACTAGTTGCTACATATGTTAGAAACTTCTAAAACTAAGCAGAAACCCCTCCTTGACTTCCTTGACTGCAGCCATCTAAATCCCATGTGGGCTGGACCAGCAGGAAGACCTACCACAGTTGATCATGTCCTTCCCTCTCCTTTTCTTTGTCTCCTCCCATAGGTTGAGGCTACCCAGAATCCATTTGGGCTGCTTGACCACTCATAAAACTTGGATGAGAGGGGAATTATCAGCCCTTTTTCTGAGATGGAGGATCACCAGGCCTTACCATCTGGTCTTACCTCTAAATCCTACTAACCCCTTACATTCTCATTTAACTCAATTATGTAGCCCAAAGACCCCTAGGCCCTGCTATCCACCCCACCATGGAATTCTTAGAATATCTTGGCCTTTTCATTGACCCTGTAGTCAAACTTTCTTTTATGTGTTGTTTCCCCCAGTTAAAGAGTATGTTCCTGGAAAGCAGGGACTGTCTAGCTTTCTCTGTTTGTATTCCCAGAACACAGTGCTTGGCACAGAGAAACCACAGAAACTCACTAAATCCAAGAAACAGCAATTTAAATTCAATTCAATACAACAAGAAAGCAGCACAGAACTGGGGGTGCAAAGAAAAATGAAATGATAGTCCCTGGTCTCAAGGTAGGGTGGGATGGGGGTACAGAGTTTATGCCACCAAGTAAATGCAAGGGAAGGAGAACTAACAATTGGGAGTCTAGGAGAGGCTTCCCATTAAAAATGTCATCTCAGTCAACAAATATTTATAAATTACCATGATAGCAGGTAGATGGCGCTGCAGTAGGTAGAGTACCATGCCTCAAGTCAAGAAGACTCCTCTTCCTGAGTTCAAATTTGGCCTCAGACACTTACTAGCTGTGTGACTCTGGACAAGCCACTTCACCCTATTTGCCTCAGTTTCCTCATCTGTAAAATGAGCTAGAGAAGGAAGTGGCAAACCACTCCAATATCTTGCCAAGAAACCTCAAATAATGACAAATGTTTTTTCTTTCCTTCATTTATTCACTATAGAGTAGAGTTAACATGTATCATGTCTAGTGCATGCATATAATGTTATTTTAAATGATGCCACAAGGTTTACCCCACATTTGTTAATGTTTGGCAAAGAATCACTCCCAGCTACTGATTTATGCTTTAGATGTAGATAGTAAAGGAGATGGTAGGAGTCAAAGCAAGTGCTTCCTTTAAGAGAGAGTCTGAAAGAAGCTTAGTATCTATGGCATCAGCTCAAAATAAAATGTCAATAAAAACAGATAATTGCAAAATTCTTGGATTCATTGTTAAGATATTCACAGAGGTCTATAAATAATTTCATACCCTTTGATCCAGAAATACCACTTCTAGGGTTATATCCCAAAGAGATCATAGAAGAGGGAGGAAGATCCATATGTACAAAAATATTTATAGCAGCTCTTTTCGTGGTTGCAAAGAATTGGAAATTAAAGGGGTGCCCATCAATTGGGGAATGGCTAAACAAGTTGTGGTATATGAATGTAATGGAATATTATTGTGCTATAAGAAATGAGGAGGAGACGGTTTTCATATTTACCTGGAGAGGCTTATACAAACTGATGCTGAGTGAGAAGAGTAGAATCAGGAGAAATTGGTATACAATCACAGACACAACATATGTGTGATGACCAACTGACAGACTGGACTCTTTTCAGCAATGCAGTGAGTGATATAAGTCAATCCCGAAATACTCATGAAGGAAAGAAATGCGACATCCAGAGATATAACTAGAAAGAACTGAGCTTGAATCCTGATGGAAACAAACTAATTGATCTTTTTCTTTTCATTGTTTGGTTTTATTTCTTCTTTACCATTTTTTATCCCACCTAGTACAATACACCTTTGTAATTGGACTAATGTCTAATATGAATGTATTTGCAGATCCTATACTGGACTATATGCTGTCGTGGGGGGTAGGGGGAGGGAGGGAAAGGAAATTTGAAAATCAAGGAACTATGGAATTGAATCTTGTTAACTAAAAAACTAAACTAATAAATTAATAAAAAAAAAGATATTCACAGAGGTGACAGAGTCTGCTAAGGAGTCTTGGTGACTATGGAACACACAAATTATCAAACACCAGAGGAAGACTCCTCCATAGTATATGATAAAGAGACTGGGCCTACAAAATGGCTCCATAAATTAGTCGGGTCCCTATATACCTCGACCCATCTCTTACACGTTGGGGAGTAAGTCAAGCTTCCTGATGAGCCATCATATAGTAATGATGGACTGCCAAATAAATGGGCTCAGAGGAAAAGAACTCATCTGCATATTGCAAAAAGACTTACAGAGGTAAATAATAATTCAAATATTTTTATTCCTGACAAAGGTGAGCTTATATATTATTATGCCCAAGAATCACAAAGAAATGTAATGGGAATATAAATTTTTAATATCTTCCCTGCCCCTAGGCTTAAGTGCATCTGGAGCCTGTGGTGGGAGGCTTGTTTCTCAGGAAATACTTTGTGATTGGGCAGTGGTTCAAGAAGGTTGTTACATTCTCTGACCCAGGAGAAGGCTATATAATCCCTCATGTGGGACTTTGTTTTGGGGCTCACTTTGAGAAGTGTGTGACTTGACCAGATGAGAGTCTGGGCAGCTGTTGTCGAGCCCCCCTAGCTTTGAAAACCCAGATGTTGATGCTTCCCTCTCTAGTAACTGTGATTTGGTATGGATGTAATGGTTGGACAGTTTGGAAGCCTGTCTGCTTGAAATGTTTCTGTTTGTATACTTTGAAGTTCAGGGTGCTGACTTTTCCCCCTGAACTAGGTAAATGTTATGTTTGATTGATTAAAGCAAGATTGTTAACCCATTTTGAGTTGCTTTAGAAAAGTTGCTTTAGAAAAGCAGATCTAAGAACCTGTGTTGGCAGCCACCCTGGGGATGCTGGAGTGCTCGCCGCTACAGGTCCCTGTACACCTGGAGTCATCTCTTACTCATTGTGGAGTTAGTCAAGCTTCCTGATGAGCCATCATATAGTAATGATGGACAGCCAAGTAAATGGGCTCAAACGAAAAGAACTCATCTGCGTATTGCAAAAAGACTTACAGAGGTAAATAGTAATTAAAATATTTTTATTCCTGACAAAGGTGAGCTTATATATGATTATGCCCAAGAATCACAAAGAACTCAACCCAAGGTATCTTGGTCACATGGGAACGTGAATTCAAATATAAAGAATTAAGTCCCATTTTAACCCAATTACACAGTCAGAGAAAATAGGGTGCATCAATAGGGGACTGGAATAGCCAGCATGAGCTTTCAATGAGTGCAATTATGATAATAATAGTCAATAACAATCTAGAAATTAGAAAATCAGAGTATCAGGACTATTAAGTCAGTGGTTAGACCTACATATGATGTGCCAGGTAAAACCTGAAAGGTGATTTACTCACATAGCCAAACACAATGCTGCAATGGTAAATATGTAATAATGTACAATTATATCTTGCCCTGTAATTTAAACCATTCATTGTTGTTATTAAAAATCATGGGGCTTTTTAAAACTGTCTATAAAATATTGATATAAATGCTTTTATGTAATGCTTTTTGTATAAAGATTATTTTAGCAATGTATACTAATGCTTTATCTTTAGCATATGCAAGATTTTATAAGTGCTATATTGTTGCTTATATATAATTGTATTTATATACATCACAAAAAAGGATGTGCACTTTTTCTATATAATGTTATATGTTGATTTTCTTGAATGAAAAATTATTTTGTATCAATAGATTATAAATGTGTTTGAATATTTGACCATTTCTTTTTAATTAGATGATGTTTGCATATTACTCTTCTAGTCCAAGGTTTTAATTTGCTGAGGCTTTCTTAATGGGTAGGGGAGGAGTGGAGGAAGTGAAAGAATCTGGAACTGAAAATAAGATTGAATGGTGAGAGAAGAAAAAAAAATTTTTAATTGGAAAAAATTAATTTGCAGAGGGCTTCAAATGTTCACTAGAGGAACTTTCCCTTTCAAATATGAACAGCTTAGTTGTTCAAAGGGGTAGGAAAAGAACCCTTGTGTAAAGAATATTGACAAAAATCAACTTATGAATCATCTCTCAAATAAAATATTGAGGAGAGACACAGGTCAGATAGGGAACTTCCTCTCAGATGAACATGCTGATAAGCTGTTTGAAGGCAGATAAATGCCAGAGGAAATGTTGGCTGCAGGAATTGGAGGACCATCCATTGGGGTCCATCAGCTCATTTGCATGGAACTGTTTTTTGAGTTTTACTTGTAAATGACCAATTACATACTGAATGGAGTCTCTGGGAAGGTTATTCAAGGACAGCTGGGTTGATAGCTTACAGAAAGCGAATCAGTCGACAAGCATTTAGTGGACATTTACAATGTTCCTGACATTGTGCCAAGTTCTGGCGATACAAACAAAAGTTAGAACATATAATCTTTCCGGAAGGAAGCCCCATTCTAATGGAGGAGTTGACATACAAAGTGGCCTGCCAAGGTCACTGAGCTGTTAAAATGGGAAGGGAAGAAGCTTTTGTGCTCAGCACTTTATAATTATCTCATCTGGTCCTCACAAAAGCCCTAGGACACAAGTGCTGTTATCACCCCCATTTTACAGTTGAGGAAACTGAAGAAAACAGGGGTTAAGTGACTTGCTCAAGGTCACTCAGCTAGAAAGTATGGTAAGGACATATTTGAACTCAGGTCTTCCTGAGTCCAGACCCCGCATTCTATCCACTGCACCACCTTTATAACACAACACAGAACATAGTGTTGTGCCAGATGGAGCGAGACAGAAGATCCCAGAGAATAAAATTTGGAAGTGGATTTTATTGCCTCGGAACCACCAGGTCACATACCCAAATCAGACAGGGAGTTGTAAGGGACAGTGTGCTGGTTTTTAAAGAGATTCCAATATTCAGGTTACATAAGATGAAATTACAATCAGTGATTGGTCAGTGTAAGGGAACCTAGAATGGGCAGAGATGGGGAGATCCAGTGGGGGGAAGGGGATGGGGATAAGGGAGAAATATCTAGCAGGGTTTTTACCTTAGGCTGAAATTCTTGCTCACAGATCAGTTGGGGGAGGGAAGGGTGGGGTTGTGCTCAACAACAGTAAAATGTACATAATGGCAAAATAATTTTAAAACCTTACTCCCAACCTGTGGCTTCTACTATCACTAGGTCCCATCTCCACCCCTTCCTCCTTCCTCCTACTTGCTTTCAGTACCCATGAGTATTCGTGTGGGGTCATCATCTTTTTCCCATCCCATTGGGGCACTGACCAAGGACCTTCTCCTATTTCTTGTCCCCCTTCGCCTTTCTCCAGGATAATAAGCTAACCACCCTGGCACCACAATTAAGCTCTCAAGTCTTCACCTCCTTCTGCTTGTTATGGGGTGGGCCCCCTTGAATCTCATGGGACAGGCCACTGAACTTTAAGGGAGGATACTGACCAATTTAATCCTGTCCCTCCCATATAGAACTTTTCTCAAACCTCTGAAACCACTGATCAGTGGCTAGCACACTCTGCCCTCTTTATATTCATTTCATCCCAGTGTTCCTGAACTCATAGCTGTCAATGTAGGAACCCCATTCCCCATCCCTGACTTGATGGTTTCTCACACTCATCCACCTCAGCCCTTTCTCCAATGTCCCAATCCAGATGTGCCCTCTGGAATGCTTGCTCCACATTGAATAAACTTCCTTTCATCTTAGACCTTCCTTTTTTATTCTTTCCATCTTTTGGTCTTCATTGAGACACGGTTCCCTGCTGATTACACCATTTCCCTCATCACCCTTTCCAATACTGACTATCCCTGATTTGCTGATCATAATGGTGGTTGGGGTGATGGGACTTGGACCCCTAAAAGGAAAAGACAGTCTTTGAAAGCAACCCAGTTCCTGAATTTTTTCATACATTTCAGAAGCCCAGATCACTGGTGTCTTGCCCAAAGCACCTGGCCCAACCCAGCCCACCTAGACCACTTAATTAACTTACTTCACATTCTTCTCACTATCAAGCTCTTGGCCCATCCTAGACTACTTGTATATACCAACCACTCCTTAATCCAATCCAGATCCTTTTACTGTCCTTTTTGTATATAAGCATCAGTCTAGATGCTATTAAATTGCAGATTTATTAGGAAATCTAACCTGCTTCTATTGGCATTACAATAAACTTGCCACCTTGACTGAAAGGTTTTGAATGCTTTAATTCTTTCCAGGCAGAACCCTCCTGTACCCTGACATTTTAGGGTTCCCAGTAACCCCAAGCTGCATCAGGGGAGTTGGAATACTTTTGTGGGGATAGAAATTAATAAAATAGTCTGTTGTTATTCAGTTATTTACAACCATTCCCAACACAAGCTGGGGTTTTCTTGGTAAAGATACTGGAGTGGTTTATCATTTCCTTCTCCATTGGATCCATTTTGTCAGGCAATCAGAGTTTAAAGTAACTTGCATAAGGTCACACAGCTAGGAAGTGTCTAAGGCTGGATTTGAACTCAGGTCTTCCTGACTCCAGTGTTCTATCCATTGAGCCACCAGCTGCCTTACAGCAGATTGAGGTTCAAAATTTCTGAGCTTTATCAGTTTATTAACAGAGACCACTAATCTGTTAACAAAGTGAGTAGAAATATCCTGCCTCAGTTCTGCCAAATGACCCCAAGCAGGGCTGACTTAGGTGTGTCTTCCTTTTGACTGACCTGAAAGCACATCATTTGCACCTCCTCTGCCCAAGGTAAGACAATCCCAATTGGTGACATTTTAATGAGAAGGTGGGATTAGGGCTGCTTTTATTATTGTTCAGTGGTTTCAGTGCCATCGGACTCTCTGTGACCCCATATGGAGTTTTCTTGGCTAAGACACTCACGTTGTTTGCCATTTCCTTCTGCAGCTCATTTTACAGATGAGGAAACTGAGGCAAACAGGGTTAAGTGATTCAACCAGGGCCACATAGCTGGTAAGTATCTGAGGCCAAATTTGAACTCAGGAGTTCAAATGTAACCTCAGACACTCACTAGCTGAATGACACTTAAAAAGGTAGAAAATATAAGGGTGGAGAGTCAAGTCACAATAGAATTGTGTCCAGAGTGCAGGTAATTACAAGACAAAAACTTGGTCTTAAAGTAAATTTCTGTCAGAATGGAGGGGAAGGATGACCTTACCAAGGTAAGGAGTTTGGAATTACTTGGCATGGTAGAGTATTTAAGTCTCAAAACAGAATTAAAATTAGTTTTCAATTTTACACTTTCTTCTTCCTTGCCATTTCCAGACCCCCCTTCATTAAACTCCTGATGGGTCCAGGTTATCCAAAGATACATTCTAGAACATAGTGGCTGTTACCTATTTTCTTCCCAAGACATTTTTTCTTCTTTAATGAGTTTCAGTGCCTGGCTCATAGACTTTCTTTTCCCCATCTCCTGCTCTCATACTAGGGAAGTTCAATATACTCCAATTTCAAGATCTTTAATCTACTTAATGAGGCACCTAGATGGCTCTGTCAATAGAGTTCTGGGTGGGAGTCAGGAAAATTTGAGTTCAAATGCTAGGTGTTTGGATTCCTGCACTCAGGAAGTTGACATACATTGATTAGAAAGCTGGGCCTAGGGTTAGGAAGACCTGAATTCAAATCCAGGCTCCAGACACATACTAGCTGTGTGATACAGGGCAAGTCACTTAACCTATGTTTGCCTTAATCGACTGGAGAAGGAAATGGCAAATGATTCCACCAGTATCTTCGCCAAGAAAACCATGTGGACAGTACTGGTGTGCTGGGTGGCCATGCCCTTGATCTCACCTTTACCCATGTATAATATTCCAGAATTCCTTTATCTGGAGATCTTCATCATTCCATATTTCCTTCTGCATTTTATCCCTTAATCCTTACTTCAACCTCCAGTCTTTCCTTCCTAAATTCTTTCCCAAGTATCATCCTTGCAAAGGTTATTCTTGGCTCCCTATCTTGATTTCTCAGTCTGTCTCCTCTATCATTCCCATTTCCATGTAACTACATAAGGCTAGAGGAAATCATGAGACCTTGTGGGCTGGGCTGATTACAAATTCCTTTTTTCCTGTCCCTCATAAAAGGCATTCTATCGCCCATCTCAAAGCCTCAACACTTCCTCCTTAGCGTCTCATGAGAAGTTTCCGGCTCTCCCCGTTGCTAGTGCCTTCCTAGACTACTGCAGTTCTAGTAGTCACAGTGCTTAACACTCTAGCTCCAGATCCTGGGAGGTAGGTGCTATTCTCATCTTTATTTTGCATTTGAGGAAGCTGAAGCAAATAGAGGGAAAGTGATTGGTTCCGGTTCTCATGCCTAGCAATGTCCGAGGTCACATCTGAATTCAGATCCTTCTGACCCTGTTCAGCTGTTAACCCCACTGCATGTCGAGTTCCTGAGGGCAGGCATCCAAACAGCAAGCATTTCATAGGTACTTAATAATGCCTGTGGATTGATTCAGGTTGGGTGGACTTGGATTCAAAGCCTGCCCCTAATGCTTGACCATGGGCAAGTCCATAGACTGGGAGAGTTGACTAAATGGCTTTGGGGGCCCACTGCAGCTCTATATCCCTTCCAACAATGCAGACCCTCAAATTCCTGCTCATCCTGACCCTGGTCCCTTAAAAGGAGATTTTCAAGGACGCTTCTTTCCTTTCTTCCTCCCTCCTTCCTTCCTTTCTTGCTTCCTCCCTCCTTCCTCCTTTCTTCCTTCCTTCCTTCCTCCCTCCCTCCTTTCTTTCTCTTTCTTTCTTTCTCTTCCTTTTTCATTACAACCCTAAGTAGCCGGGGCTGGAATCTGCGGCTTCAAACCCACCCACTGTTGGACACTACTCCACTTAGCCCTTCCCTTCATTGATTTGTAAAGCAGAGAACTCCACCTTCCTCTCCCTTAATTGATCTGTAAACAGGCAGGATCCCCCACCCCTTGCTTTCCCTTGATTGATCTGTGGGCAGGAGTCCCAGCCTAGGGTTCCTAGCTGGCAGGAAATTCAAATGTACACTGACCAATCACTGTAATTTCAGCTTAGGTAACCTGGCTATGGAGCCTCTATAAAACCGGCACAATGTCTGTGCCAAAGCACTGTCTGACTTGGGCATGTACCCCGACAGTCCCGCGATAATAAAATCCACTTTTAAAACTGAATCTTGGGGATCTTCTGTCTCGCTTTTATTGGGGTACAACACCACCTCAAGGGATGATAGGGTCCTAGACTGAGAACTGGGGAAAGTTCCCAGGGGGGCCCCAGAGAGGCCTATGAGGTCACCACTATTTTAATCGTACCAAGACATGTTACTGACATGGCAAACAGGGATAAAATCCACATTAAAACCCCAAAACCCTCTGAGGGAGTGCCAAGATTTTTCTCATAGGGTAAAGGGGGAAACAAAAAGTTTCTAGTCCCATCTCCTTATTTTACAGAGAAGGAAACTGAGGCCCAGAGTCAGGGGCTCTGCTGAGAGGACATGCTTAGGAGGCAGGATTCGAATCCAGATCCCTTCTCACTTGCCAGCGGCCTCTGACAGCGTGGAGCAGTTGGATGGGAGGTTCTTGGGAGCGCAGCAGAGCCAAGCACGAGCGCCATGTGCCAAGAAGCCCCTAGCGCTCAAGGGGAGTGACGATTCGAAAGCCCCGCCTCCTCGGAGCGAACTGCACCTCTGATTGGCTGACGCTCTCCAGCCCGCCCATGACGTCACCTCATTCGCCCGGCCCCGTTGCCCTGAGTTACGGCAGCGCTGGGAGGCGGGCCATCAGGAGGATGGGCAGGCGGTTGAGTGCCCCGCCCCCTTCTCGCACCTGCAAAACGGTCGCCTAATCGAGCTGGAGGACTGGGGCCAGAGTCTAGCGCGGGGGTGCCCGCACGCGGGTCGGGGTGTGGGAGGGGTGGGGGGGGGCCGTAACCACCTATCCTTACCAACGAGGAGCCTCCCTCGCCGGGGCCGGGGGGAAAGAGAACGGGGAACATCCCCACCCCCGCCGCTCAACCGCTCCAGGTGCGGCCCTCCTGACCTCCCCCGGTGATGCTGCAAGTCTCCTGGGATGGGGTGGATTTTTCAGGTAAAACAGAGGCGGGGCGGGGTCTGTGAGAGGGCGGCCGTTGGGGCGGGGCGGGGGGCGGGGCCCCGGTCAGACTGGGGCCCGCCCCCTGGCGGCTCTCAGGCAGGCGGCAGGTGTTGGTAAGCGGCTTCCCCGCTTCGGGACGCCAGGGGGCGCTCTGCGCAGCGCGAACGGGGAAGGCGGGGGAGGAGCGGGGTGTGGGCTCCCGCTCGGCCCTCCCCCCGTGGAATGCAGAGCCCCCGCTGTGCATGCGCACGGTGGGCGGAGCCTGGAGCGGACCCCCTGCTCGGCTACGCCCGCCTCCCACGGGGCGGATGGGCCTCCTGGGTAAAATTTAGGCCGCGGTTTTGCTGGTGTGGGGGGAGCGAGCAGCCACACGGGGGCAGGAGCGTCCTCGGTTCCTAACCGCCGCCCCTCCCCCCCATGAGCGCGGGGTGTGCCCCCTCCTTTGAAGGAAATGACTCGCTTAATGCGAGCCTGTTTTCTCCCTCGCGGGTGTAGACCCAGGGACCGCCTAGATTTAGACCCCGAGGGACCATCCGCGCCGCCCCCTCCGGCTGGACGTGGCAGAGTCCAGTACGTGGCCTGGAGGGCGGGGGTAGGGCCTGGGGCGGTGCAGACTGCCCGCGGGGCGGCTCCTCCTTCTTCCCGGCCAGAGCCGACCCCCACTCCCCACTGGACAGATAAAATAATTTGTAGGGGAGCTCGGCCACTGGACCCGCGGCCTGCGTGCGGGCAGTTAGGGTTCTGTCATGGTCCACGCATGAAGGGACGAGATGTGTCCGCCGTCCAGCGTAGCTGCAGCGGCCCGCGTTCGGACAGGCCCCCGTGGGGCCTCAGGGCGCTGCCCCCCCCCCCCTTCCCGCTCGTGATTCACATGCGCAGTCTCTGCGCAGTTGGGGTCCGCAGAATTCCCGGTTCCCGGCACTTGGTCATTCCCAGGTTAGAGCCCCGATGGCACCCGGAGCCAGTCAGAGAAGCCCCAGAGAACGGACACACCCAGCAGAGAGAAGACTTTGGGGACCCCGGCGTGCCCTTTAAATGGAAAAGAACAGAAAAAATAAACAAGTATGATGTAGTACAAAAAAACTGAGGACAGAAAGGGACGTTGAGGAAAGACTTCGCAGAGGAGGTGTCACCCCAGCTGGACCCCAAAAGAGGAAATAGTGTGTGTTCCACCTGTGGAAGCTGGCTTCTCTGAATGTACACATGTGAGGAAGATCGCGTTTGAGGAATGGTTTGTCTTGAATTTGAAAAGTACATGGAGGAAGATTGTTTATAGGATCTTAAGGGGTATGGAGAATGGGGAGGCACTGAAGATTTTTGATCAGAGTACAAGATGACAAGTGTGGCAAGTTTTGACAAGTCTGACTTGTGCCTTAGGAAGAGCAAGTAGAATGGCCATTGGTTATAACTGCTACCTGACTGACCCACCTCCTTTTCAAGTTAGGTTCCTACCAAATCACATTTTTAAGCCCATTTAAAAGCTCTGCCACCTTTTAGATAGGACCCATTTTAAACCACCTGTACCAAGTTTTGGTGACCCCAGATTAGGTCACTTAGGAATTTTCAGTCTAGATTCCATTCCTTCCAAAAAAAGGCTATCTATAGACTTTCTTTTTGAAATGACCTTTGTTCTTGAGGCCTTGGAAATACTGACAGAATTTTTTGATCAGGCCAGTTGGTAAAAAATGAGATCACTTACTTAGGAGAAAGTTAGTTTTGCCTGTGAAGGCTTTTTTTGTTTCCCATCCAAATCCCCTGTATTTACATTGGCATCTCAGACTTTTGTAAACATTTAGTAGATCTGATGTATACTAGGTGCTGCAGAAAATGACCCAGTGCTGTTGAGCATATTTTTGTCCTTCATTTTGAAGAGGACCAATGACATCATTGGGGTGATGTCTTTACTCATAAGTGAATTGGATTTAAGTGAGGCAGAGAGTTGCACAGAATTGTCAGCTTCACTCTCTCTTCCAGAATCATCGAAGTCCAGTGACAAGACAAAACTCGGGACAGCTGGTGATGGCCTGGAATGCGTTGGATGATCTTGATGTTTTTGATGTTTGACCAAGTTTGACCTCCACACTGCCTGCGTTAGCTGCCTTTAGGGACATTTTAACAAATTATTGTCATCTCTCTATTCCACTGGGTGAAGTCTTCACATGTGTGGGGCAGACACCCCAATTCAGGATGTATGAGGTTCCCAGGGACAGTATGGTCCACAGGATCAGGAAGAGTTGACCAGATCTGGAGAACAACAACAGTATGAGAAATGTTTACTAGCCTAGGTCCAAGTCCAAATTCCTGGAGCATTCCCCTGGTGGTCTTTTACTTGGTCATCAAACTGTCTTTACCTTGTCAGTGAACCATCATGGCCGGCAAGCTGTTCTGCATGTGCCTAATTGGGTCATCAGCTAATACAGTGGTCACAAAACATTTTTTGAGTATGTAACCCTGTCACTGAGAACATTTTGAGCAGCAACCCCTACCATAGACATATTTATTTATTTACAAATTATTCTGCTGTCCTAATATATACATTATAGAATATACATAAAAAGAATTTCAAAAGATATGAGAGATGAAATAAAAAATTTTAAAATAACTTTAATTTTACTTATGAAAGATACAAAACCCCCTGAAACATACAAAACATCTTCTTATTCTCACTAAAACATAAATGCTACTATTTTTTAGAGCAATGTAACTGAATATGCTTAATTACTTTTGAAAGTCATTGTTTACCTTTCTGTGAGCTAGCAGTTCAAATGTCTAGTTCAAAGTTTCATTTATTTCAGTTTTTGGTTTTAATGACTGTCATAGCAGAAAATAAAAATTTGAGAGTAGCTGTCATTGGAAGAGGTACTTAATCATGATAGCAGTTTTTCAATCCCATCTAACAACTGTGCAAATGTTTTCAGATTTGGCTAGTACATCTTTATCTTTCCTGACCTATCAGTAAGTTGTTCTTGCAAGTTACTCAGAATCTGTTGCATTTTTGTATTTTTAGCAAATGAATTCTTAATCCACTGAAACTCACTTGGATGATTTTTAAATAGCAAATTCTCTTTTCAAGTTGTTCCCCTGCCAGCTTCATGTCATACTCTTGAATTCCAGGCCTACCTCCAAATGGCATTCCTACTCTGGCTTCCTGGACTTCTGATTGGTGACCAGTCATTATAACTAAAGGGCAGCACTGGGCCTGGAGTCAGGAGTACCTGAGTTCAAATCTAGCCTCAGACATTTTCCTGCTGTGTGACCCTTGGCAAGTCACTTGACCCTGTTTGCCTCAGTTTCCACATCTGTAAAATGAGCTGGACACTCCAGTGTCTGCCAAAAAAACCCCAAGTGGGGTCATGAACAGTGGGACACGACTGATGGATACAACAATAACATCATAACTCATCCCTAGCCAATCTACCATCCTGGGAGTCCTTGGACCAATATATATATATATTTTAAAGCAATTGGGGTTAAGTAACTTGCTCAAGGTTACACGGCTAGTCATTATTTATGCGTGGGTGCTCATTTTCTGAGGCCGGATCTGATCTCGGGTCATCCCAACTCCGAGGCCGGCGCTCTTACTCACTGCGCCACCTAGCCGCCCCTTTAGGGCAATTGGGGTTAAGTAACTTGCCCAAGGTTACACGGCTAGGTTTTTTTGTTTGTGTGGATTAAGTGTCTCGGAGGCCGGCTCCGAACTCAGGTCCTTCTGACTCCAGGGCCGGCGCTCTATTCACTGTGCCACCTAGCCGCCCCTGGACCAATATATTGCTTCATCCATATCCAACTGGGCACTCTTGCTATGGGCCTCCAGCTTCTGATCAGTGATCATTCATCACAACTAGCCAAAGCTAGACTCCCCAGCTCTCTGGCTATCTTTATGCCTCTCAGCTGTGCTTCATCCATAAGGGCCTCCAACCCCCTCTCTCTTCCTCTTTTACTCCTGGGCCTTGGATTCACCATGCAGCCATTCCTGGAAAGTACATGTCAGTCGGTTAACATCTCTGTGTCATTCCTGACCATAGTGCTTCTCCCTGCCCACCACTTATGTTGTTCCCTGTTAGAGTGTAGGCTCCTGGAGGATGGACTCAGCCTCTCTTTTTTTTATTTGTGTATCTAGTACTTAGCACAGTGCATGATACTTAATAAGTCCTTAAATACTTTTAATTCATATTAAGTATTCAAATATTGTGATTTTTATAGGAGCACATATTTTTGGCAGCAAAAAACCCCTATTTTAAAAATATCTCATCATGATGGCTTTATTGTACCCAGCTTTATTTTTTATTTATTTTATTTATTTTTTATATTTATTTATTTATTATACTTTTATTGTGATACCCAGGTATCACAAACCATAGTATATGCTTGAGTAAGGTTTATTGATAATGACAATGGCTATACATTCATATTTAAAGGTTTCCTTGCTCATTTTGAATTTTTTTGATCAACTCAGATCTGATTAGTTTGTCATTGTTTTTACTTTGTAATTTGGCTTATGAACTCATATTAGGGGTAGAATTTGTTGGCTTTGCCTTTTTTTGTTGTTTGCTTGTGCTAACATTAATATCTTTAAATCAAGCCCCTTTTTTCAGGAGTCTTTTAATTATTTGTCCATTTTGGGAAAGGTTAGTTTAGTTACAAGTAGATAATATCTAAGTCTAATAGTCTACCAGCCTTGTCAAACATGGACATGATCACTTCTCTTTTTTATAGATATTAATTTACCTAGAGTCTCACTGGCCAATAATTTTCTCTTTTTGGGTAATTGAGGTGCAATTTGACCTTTCATCATATGACAACTTTTCTATTTTCCAATATCTTTTCCTAATCACTGATAGTGACTTAATAATCACACCTGTCACTTCCTTCTCCACTCTGGGATGTATTTTCTCTGGGTCTGGTGACTAGCCATCCCCTTTTCAGTTCCCTGTTGGCCATTTTTTTCTGTCCTTTCCACCTCAAGGAACCTCCTCTTAAGCAGAGAAAACAAGAAAAGGTAAAAGTCACACACATATACTAGATAGACTAATCAGAGACTACAGACTAATCAGAGGAAAAGGAAGGTCCTTGGTTCAATTAATGCAATTGAGGAGGTCTGGAATACCAGTCACTACTTTGCATTTGAAGAAGGGGCCTAACTTAGGCAAGATAAATGCTGGGGGAAACCACAGATAATGAAATTATAACAAAGTAATAAAAAGATATCTCAAGTACTATGGTAAGTAAGGGTTCTGGACTTGGGCCAGCATCTCACCATGGCTCTGGCACCTTGAGTAAGGCCCTTAAACCATCAAGTGGCTTCTGTTGCTTTATCTGTTGCATGGGAATGATAATTGGCCAGGGTAGCTGTGGAATTATAATGAAAAAATAAATATATTTTGAAAATTTCTTTGAAAATCTTGAAGTAAAAACATACAAGAAATTTTTGTCATTATTGGAATAAAGGCTTTTCAGTATTGATTGGACCCATTTCCAGAATAATATTTATGATAGAATGAAAAAAATATTGATAAAATGTCCAAAAGATTTGCTTTATTTTCACAGGTGTTACTAGAATAAGTGAAAATAATCTCCAAGAATTAAGGTGTTATTACTGTGCTATAAGTATCTCTCACTTTAAATATACTTGTCTTAGAGAATTTTGAAGCTATATAATTGTAAGAATTATTTTTACCAAATGTGAAGTCATTTTGTAGAATTTGTCATTTTAAGGATAAAGTATTTTATATTCTCTAGCTTCATCTGCTTCTGAAATGTTCCACCTACAGTCTACTTGGCTTTCCTACTCTCACAAGTCTGGAATTTCATCAGTGCTGGTACTCACTTGAATGGAACAGATCACAGCCCATCCTATGTCAGTCTCACCCAGAGCCACCAGAAGATTGACCACACAGGTCTGCTCAGTGCTCTAGGGGATATTCTTTGCCTTCTGTTGACGTTGTGGAGATGCTAGGCACACTGGTTGTCCATCAGTAAAACCTTCTGAAGTACCTCTCTGTGCTGAGCACCGTGGGAGGTGCTAGAGTTACAGAGAATAAGACAGTGCCAGCCCTCAGAGAGCTTAGGTTCTATGGAGGAGACAGTATGGACTCACGGAAGTATATACGAGTGAACATAGAGCAGTTTGGGAGAAGGTGCTTCCACCTGGGGGACTGGTGAGGTCTTAAATAGGAAGTGGCATTGGAGTTAATTCTGAAGGAAACAAGGGTTTTAAGGGGCAGAGGAGAAGAGGGAGCCCCTGTAGCCATGGTGACAGCCCATGATGGCATATATGAAGAACAGCAAGAAGGCCAGTCTGGCCCAAAGAGAGGAGGGGAGGGGAGGGGAGAAGTGCATGGTTTGGAAGCAGATAGTAAAAGGTTTTAGATGCAAAACAGGAATTTTGGATCCTGGAGGGAGCCCCATGGAGTGTTTTGAACAAAGAGTCACAGATTGATGCTTTTGGGCAGCTGTGGGGGATGCATTGGTTAGGGAGGCAGGGATGCTGATTAGTCCAGGTGAGAGGTGATAAAGGGCCTGAATTCTGGTCACATGACCAGCCCATCTTATTTTCCAGGTAAACTTTCTATAACGACATCTCTTAAATTACTTCTGTGTAATTCCTCATTTGTAACATGTGACAGCTTGCTCATGTTCAACATAACATGCATTTCTCCATTGCCCTTTGGGTATTTCTCAGCATCATTTCTTTGGAGAAAGCCAGATTCCACCATAGACATCCCTGGAAGAACACAGTATTGAAAGGTGTTTTGTTGTTTTAGAGGGATGCTTGTTTTTGGTCAGTAAGAACACTGCACATTTTTCCCAAGGCAGTCCAACTTGCTTTTCTCCCATTCATTTCTGGGATCTAGTTCATTATTTGCAGGGTCTATTCCAGTGGATAGATTAGGGATCTCATCTAGCATCCAGGGCTTAATGCAGTTAGCAGTATTGTATATAAACAGAAATATGTGGATGAACTGATCATCTCTGAGAATCTCCTTTGGGTTTGGACTTTGCTGTGGAGCTCCTTCATAGCAAGAACAAGCATGGTCGTGTGTGTGTGTGTGCGCATGCGCGCGCACACTTGTTTGAATCAGAGTGTCATCAGAGTCAAGTCTGTTATTCTCTCAAGATAGATGATTTTGACATATGCTGAGAAGAGGTCCATTAAGGTAATATTTTGTTTATCAAGTTAAATGTTTTTTAAACTCACTATTAAATCATAAGCATGGAGGGCTCTGGCATTCTCTGCATCTGTTAATCAGCTGTGTGCCTGTAGGAGGGCCTATAATGGGAAGAAGCCTGAGACAGGGAGACCAGCAGCAGGTTGTTACACAGTAGTCTGGGCATGAGGTGATGGGGGCAGGGTGGTGGCAGTGGCAGAGAAAGAAGGGGGCACATGCAAGAGATGTTACTCAGACCTTGGCAACAGGTTGGACATGGAGAGTGAGAAAGGAGGAGGAGTCAAGGACTGGGAGGATCTCATGGCCCTAACAGTAATAGGGAAGTCTGGAAGGAGGGAGGGTTTGAGGGTAAAGATAAAGAGTTCAGTTTTGGACTTACTGAGTCCAAGCCCGAGATGTCTCACAGGCAGTAGGAGACAGAAGGTTGGAGGTGATCTGAGAGTTGAGGGCTGGAGTAGTAGATTTGAGAATCACTAGCATAGGAATGAAAATTGAGCTGATGAGGTCACCAAGTGAAATGATAAGAGAAGAGGATCCAGGAGAGAGCCATGTGGAGACCCCCCAAGTTAGTGGGGGTGACATGAAGGAAAAGCCAACAGGAGACTTGGGAGTGCTCAGAGTGGGAGGATAGAGGATAGAGGAATGTCATAGAAACCTATGGAAGAAGGAAACAGCAAGGGGGAGAGGGTGATTGGCAATGCCAGGCTGCAGAGATCTCAAGAAGCATGAGGACTGAGAAAAGGTCATTACATGTGTCAGCTAAGAGATCTTTAATAATTTTAAGTAAGTGAAAATTGTTAAGCACTTACTGTTTATGTATTTGGTATACAAATACAAAAGAGGTCCTGTTCTTCGGGAACTTGTATTCTCCAGGGAAAGGGGAGAGATACATTGTGTATATAGATGCAAAAATACTACATTCTCTCTCTCTCTCTCTCTCTCTCTCTCTCTCTCTCTCTCTCATTCTCTCATTACATCTCTGTCTCTCTCCCCCTCTTTCTCTTATTCCATCTCTCTCTCATTCTGTCTCTTTGTCTCTCTCTTTCTCTCTCCCTCTCTCATTTCATCTCTCTGTCTCTCCCTCCCCTTCTTTTTCTCATTCCATCTCTCATTCTGTCTCTCTCCCTCCCCTCCCTTCCTCCCCCTACAAACATACACACACACATACAGTATGTAATTTTGGCATGGGTGGATAGGAAAAGGCCTTATTTAAGAGGGGCCACTCAGTTGACCTTTGGGTAGATAAAGGGCTCCCAAGACCTGGAGTTTAGGTGAGAGACCATTTCAGGCATGGAGGATGTTGATGTTAACTTAATTTGGAGAGTCATATTCTGATTTTTGTGACATTTTTCTAACTTCTCATCCTGTGTCATTGATGTTGTAATATAAGTTATAATTTATCTTCATGTTGGTCATTTAAAAAATGCTTTTCATGAGAAGTGTAGTACAAGCTGATTACATATTCCATGAAATTAAGTTTCTTGTTACCTTTGGACCCGGGATACCAATTTTGGACCAATTTCACCAGCTATTACTTGCCCTCTCTAAGGAGAACCTGTGCTGCCCTCTTTTAATTTGGGTGCAACTCTTATCTTTGGATTTCATAACAAGAATGTCAATATTGATACAGTTCATGGGGCGGCTAGGTGGCGCAGTGAGTAGAGCGTCGGCCCTGGAGTCAGAAGGACCTGAGTTCGGATCTGGCCTCAGACACTTACCGTACACAAACAAAAAACATGTGTAGCTATGCAAAACATCCCCATAGATAGTTATATTGTAAAAGACTGACTATGTTTCCCTCCCTCCTATCCCACTTTCCACTTGTTCTATTCTCCACTTTGATCCTGTCCCTTTTCAAAAGTGGGTGCTTCCAACTTCCCTCCCCCCAGCCTGCCCTCCCTTCCATCATCCCCCTCTCATCCCCTTCCCCCCTATTCTCCTGTAGGGTGAGATACCCTATTTAGTATGTATGTCATTCCCTCCCTGAGCCAAATTCAATGAGAATAAGGTTGACCCATTGGTTGACCCATTCCCTTTTGCCTTCCTGTTCTTCCCCTCCATTGTAACCATTTTCCCTTACCTCTTCTATATGAGATAGTTTACCCCATTCTGTCTCTCCCCATCTCCTCTCCTTATATTCCTCTCTCACCTCTTAATTTCACCTTTTAAGTATCATCCCATCCTATTAAATTGGTCCTGCGCCCTCTATCCATGTATACCTGTAAACATATATACACACATTCACATATGTATTCATATGCTCATATACCCTCATATATATATTCCCTTCAACTATTTTCATACTGAGAAGTTTCATCAGTTACAATTATCATTTTTCCATCTAGGGATGTAAATAGTTCAACTTTGTTAAATTCCTTATGATTTCTTTTCCCTGTTTACCTTCTCATGCTTCTCTTGCTTCTTGTATCTGAATGTCACATTTTCTATTCAACTCTAGTTTTTTCCTCAAGAATGCTTGAAAGTCTTCTGTTCCACTGAATGACCATATTTTCCCCTGAAACATGATATTCAGTTTTGCTGAGTAGGTGATTCTTGATTTTAATCCCAACTCCTTTGACCTCTGGAATATCATATTCCAAGCCCTTCAATCCCTCAGTGTAGAAGCTGCCAGGTCCTGTGTTATCCTGATTGTGTTTCTACAATATTTAAATTGTTTCTTCCTGGCCTCTGTTTCTTCCAGAACCTGGCTATAATATTCCTAGGAGTTTTCTTTTGGGGATCTTTTTCAGGAGGTGATCTCTGGATTCTTTCAACTTCTATTTTTCCCTCTGATTCTAAAACATCAGGGCAGTTTTTCTTGAGAATTTCTTGAAGGATGATTTCTAGGTTCTTTTTTTGATCATGGCTTTCAGGTAGTTCAATAATTTTAAAATTATCTCTCCTGGATCTATTTTCCAGGTCAGTGGTTTTTTTTCAGTGAGATATTTCACATTGC
This sequence comes from Gymnobelideus leadbeateri, assembly GCA_011680675.1. Taxonomy (NCBI): domain Eukaryota; kingdom Metazoa; phylum Chordata; class Mammalia; order Diprotodontia; family Petauridae; genus Gymnobelideus; species Gymnobelideus leadbeateri. The sequence continues at coordinate 2,231,810 of WOXC01002467.1, read as the reverse complement.
CTTCTATTCTTTCATTTGTTTGGATCTGTTTAACAGCATCTTGATTTCTCATAAAGACACTAGCTTCTATTTGCTCCAGTCTAATTCTGAAGGAATGATTCTCCTCAGTGAGCTTTTGAGATTCTTTTTCTATCTGGCAAATTTGGCTTTTTAAGGCATTTCTCTCCTCATTGCCTTTTTGAGCTTCTTTTGCCATTTGGGTTAGTCTATTTTTTAAGGTGTTATTTTCTTCAGTCAGGTTGTTGACTCTCATTTCATAATTTTCTTGCATGGTTCTCATTTCTCTTCCCAATTTTTCCTCCACTTCTCTTATTTGCTTTTCAAAGTCCTTCACAAGGTCCCCTGTGGCCTGTAACCAGCTCATATTTTCCTTTGAAGCTTTTGGTGCAAGAATTTTGACTTCACTGTCTTCCTCCTGTTCCATGCTTTGATCCTTTTTGTCGCCAAAATAGGAGTGTAAAGTTGGGTTGCTCTGTTTATTTTGCTTTCTTTGCTTGCTCATGTCTCCACTCAATCACTTGACCCCTGGGCTTTTTGCCACAGTAGGCCTCTGCCACCAGACAGGGGAGCTTTGTCCCAAATGATGGGGTTTTCTCAGATGCTAAGGGTATTAGCTGGGTGCCCTCTCTGAAGCCTCCACAGGCTCTGGCAAGCTGATCACACACCCCAGGACCTTCACCCTAGACAGCCATCCAGATCCAAGCGGGTTAAAGCAAGAGGGGATGTTTGGTCCCCCTACAAACTGCAGACCAGGAGCTGAAGCTGCCATGTGGTGGTGGCTGCACAGCCATGGCACCTCAGTGGTTTCTTGCCCCGGGAGCACAGGTGGATAGCACTTCCAACTACTGGATCTCAAAGTCCACATTACACTCACCTCTCTCTTTGTCCTTAGCATCTATGTGTTGATAATTCTGGAAACCACCACAGCTGCTAGTGATCTGAAGTCCCTCAAGCTGGTGGTTGGTCAGGCCTCCCGACGCTAAAATCTCTGGCTTGAGTGAGCTGGGCTCAGCTCCCAGTGTGCTGGGCTGTCCTCAGTGGGAGGTTAGCTTCTCTGTGTCATTTTGTGGGTTCTGTAGCTTCAAAATTTATTCAGAGTCCTCTTTTACATGAATTTGAGGAGGTGGAAGCTAGAGCCCTGTGGAAGTCCTATTTCTACTCCGCCATCCTGACCCAGTTAGTACCTATTTTGTCAGAGGTTGCCAGTTTTCGACCATGCCTATCTTACTCATTCTGTCTTGAGCCAAATCCTGTTGGTTATGAAGGCACATGGTACCACAATAATTCTTAGATTTATTTATTGTGTTAGAACCTGAAGATCATACATGTGCATGTAGATTTAGAGTTCTGAGGGCCATGATCAGAGAGGTTCAGCTCCCTCACATTACAGATAGGAAAATGAGGCCTAGAAAAGCTAAATAATTGATGAAGACCACACAGGTAGTAAGGTGCAGATCTGGGATTTGACTTCAAATCCATTGCTTTTCCCCTTATACCATAAGAATCTCAGAGCACCTGATCTGATGAAATATTTGAGCCAATTGTATATACTGTGATACAGTATCTTCCTCTGTTTAATTGAAAAGTTTCATGCCAGTATCTTCCATTAGAACACTGAAGTTGCCTAGCAATGTTGGCAAACATACCACTTAGAATTCTTAAGGAAGTGTCTCTCTGCTTGATGTTTATTTTCCAAAATGATAACACTTAAACACATTAAGGTAGAACTTGTTGAAATTAAGTTTTGACAGACTACATAGACTTCAGTGGACAAAAGTGAAAAGTGGTGAGTAAAATAAAGGCAAATTCTCAGTAACATTATTTATAGTTGATAGGTTACCTAGTCAGATCACTTTCTTTTAATATTTTGAGCTTTGAGATCCTAATAATATTTAATTTGATTTAAATTTAATCTCAACTCTTATGTAACACATTTTGGGTGCTTGAATTCTCAACTAGCCTGAAACTAAAAATTTGATGACTGGCTGTAGATCTCTATTGGACATTCAAGATGAGCTCCCTAAGGTTAAATTATTTGGAAGGAATAATTTTATTGTCTCCTTATTATGTCAAAGCCCAAAGCTTGTCTGACCTATGTCCCCAAACTACCTATGTTTTGCAAATATATTTCAGTTTCTCTTCAATAAGTAATGCTTTAAATTGTTTATGCCATGTGACTGATTATACATGAGTAGCCAAATTTCTGATCAGGCCCAGACTTGCTGAGTTAGGGGATATTTTAGGCAAAGCAAAAATTTTTTTGTCTGTGTGTTTGTTTTTTCTCATTTTGCTTAAATTAATCACGTAATTTCCAGAGCTCTTCCTTTTGCCAGTTGAGAGTAGGTCAAAATCAGTGACTTACTGTTAAAATCCTGAATGTTATACCTAGATTGGATCCTATCTATTCCTTAGTCTCCCTGGCCTGTGTTATCTTAAGAGTACTGGTTTAATTTAAATAAATATTTAGTTATTTTTTTGATTCCTATTTTGCTGATCTTGACTTTGCAAGTAGTTTTTCATTTCATTGTTTGAAAATCAGAGAACTAGGAAGGAGAAGGCTTTGCCCAGAATAGTTGGAGAAGCCAGATACTTATTACTAGTAGTAAGTAGTCAGAGCTCAGAGCACTGGTGGTGCTCCCTGTTGAGTGTTGCTTTGGGAAAGCCATTGAGTAAAACCCATCATCATTAGGGCTGCTAAAAATGTCCATCCTGAACAAAGAATCTTGTTCTCTTAATACTAAGTCATAGTAGCATAGAAATATTTTAAATGAAGATTGAATTTGGCACAATAAAATGAATTAACATCTGAACAAAGGCCTATTCCCTCGGTTTTCCTAGATTAGAGCTAAGACGACAAACTCAGAAGACACTACAGGAAGAGCTATTATCACCATGGAAGCAAAAGGACATGAAGCAGATCAGGAAGACGCATCGTTGAGTGGCATCAGATCATGTGGAAGTAAGCAACCTGTACTTGGAAAAATGATATTCAGATGATGCAATTTGCAATTGCTGTTTAAGTTAAATAGCTTGGTCATGTTACTGGATTCATCTGTAGACAGATGTGCTGACTGTTTTGTCTAACTGTGATTCTGTTTTCTAATACATTTCAAGTATTTATTCATCCTTTGTTGAGTTTTAAATTGTTTCCTTTTTCTTTTATGTTTTAAAATTTCCTTTTTTCTTTTATGTTTTAAAATGGAGGCAGTAAGGATTTATTAAGTGCCTGCTGTGTACCAGGCACTAGGCTAAGCTCTGGGGTTATGAAGAAAGGGAACAGCACAGCCTGTGGCCTTGAGGAGCTCACAATCTCCAGGGTGAGACGATGAGCCTGTGTCAAGGCGTTGACAGTGTCCCCAGAGAGGAGAGAAGCATGTTGGACAGATGTCCAAGGGGAACCCCGACAGGCCTTGGCAACAGATTGGACACTGGCATTGGGAAGATGCAGGCTTGAGGGCCTTGGGAGTCTGGCAGTACCCTTGACAGCAATATCGGGGAGGGCTTAGAGAAAGAGAATGAATTCATTTTGGGACTTGCTGAGCTTAGGATACCTATAGGCCATCCAGTTCAAACTGTCCAAAAGGCAGGTGGAGGTGAGCAGAGAGCTTAGGATGAGTGGATTTGAGACTCCTCAGCATAAAGATAACTGAATGCATGGCAGCTGCTGGGATCACCCAGTGAAGAGTATTGAGGGAGAAGAGAAAAATGCCCAGGACAGAGCCCACAGTTTGTGGGTATGATGTGGGTGAAGCTTCAGTGAAGGAAGATTAAGGAGTAGTCAGATAATGAGAAGGAGAACTGGGAGAGGGCAGTGTCCTAAAACCTAGAGCAAAGAGAAGGTCTGGGAGCAGAGGGGAGGTTCAATAGGGTCCTTTCAAACTCCTGAACTGAAAGCAAGAGTAAGACAAGTGGGGTGGTCATGACAGGGAGGAGCTGAGACTGCAGAGAAGGTAACCCTCTGCTCTGGATGAACAGAAACTTTTAGATGAAAGAAACTGACCAAGAGAGAAAGAAGAGATGAAAACTTTGTAAACTGTCCCTCAGCTTTACATTATTGATTCTTCAGGATTCTCTTTTAGTTTGGGGGGAATTTTAATTCCGTTGGTATTTAAGGTTATGGTTGTTAGTTCTGCATTTTGCTCCATCTGTTTCTCTTGTAGAATCCCTCCGATTGGTTTTTCACGTACAAATTTGATTGTAGTTTTTTATGTAGCTTCTTCCCCTCCCACTTACCTGCCATTTCCCAAGTTCTTTACATTTAAGAGGTAGTTTAATGTCATAGATTTAGAACTGGAAAGGTCCTTAAGAGACCATTGAGTCCACCTCTTCACTTTATAGATGAAGAGTTTCTCATGATTTTCCTTCTTTGCCTCTTTGACTTTCCTTTTCCCTATCCAGAAAAGAGTGAATTATAATCCTTAACCCCAACCCATGCCCTTGTCCAACCTCCTAACCTGAGTAATACCCATTTATGATACCCTTTCCCAATAAGTATTTATTTATTTACTTTTCCCTCTTCTATTTCTTTTCCCATCTCATCTATTTTGAATTTTTTTTCTGTTCATGGGCTCTATGTCCATATATTCCTTCCTTATTCTCTGTCCTTCATGAAAGGTAGGACTTGTGAAAGGCAAAAAGTTGAGCTCCTTGTTCTATCTCATTCCCAACTTAGTATGTGTATAGATATTAACCTTATTCTTCTTTTCCCTTGTTTTTCTTTGTTTTCTTGTTTTTGTGTGGCCTGTTGTGCCTTATTCCTAGAAACTCCAGTTCGTGAAGGAGAAAGTGTGGCATGGTGGGAGTCTCTCTGTATCCTGAGCCATGAGACACAGTCCTACCCCCAGACTTTACCATCAGCAGGCCAGTATATACTACTTCTGGATCTGTATTCTCCCTTCCACCCAGGATTTTGAGAAACCCTTAGGTCTTCCACATATTTCCGTTTCTTGGGGGTAGAATTTAGTTATAGGAAGCATGACCATTGCTTGGAGAAGGTGGCCCTTTAAGGTGCTTATTCCTCAGGTGAAATGTGTTATGCTGTTATGTCATCTTTCTCCTGCCAAATCTTGGGAATGTGCTTCAGTGGAACCCACACTGTTTTCCTTCTAGAATGAGGCTCACTCCCCACAACCCTCAGCCTTATTCCCCCCCATACTAATCCCTCTCTCCAGAAGGCTTTCATGCTTGTTGGAGACTAAATAGGTTACTGTCCCCTTTTCTGTTTACATTAGGCTAGGTGGAAATGCATTTTTGTCTCTTCCCCTTTTGTCCTTATTCAAGTAACTTCTCTGTGATCCTATCCCCCTCCTTCCTAACAAATGTTGATTTACTTATAGGCCCATAGAAATTTTAGTTTACAGAATATTAATTGAAATATTCCTTCCCTTCTCCTGACTCATTAAAGTCTGACTTATATGCTTTTGTCCCTCGATGATCTTGGTTTTTTTAACCATTGATCAAAATAATATTTAATATAAAATTTTTTTATTGATAACTTTGTCTTGCCTATGAAACACAAGACAATTGGTTAGACTATTCTTGATAATTATGTTTACTTACTTTTCTTGTGTTTCTCATGTTTTATGTGTTTGCAAGTTGAATGTTATGCTCTGGTTTCTTTCAGAGGAATATCTTAGATCGTTCTCTTGTTGAAAATATACCTTTCTTGATGATTAGGCTGTTTTGCAGGCTATTTTGTGGTACATTCCTTTCTAGTCTTTTTCTTGTATCATTTCCTAATCTTTGCTTTCTCATAGGTGTGGAATATTAGAATTGATATGCCTTCCTGTTTGCAAAATCTGTTGTTTGGAATGGAAATTCTGAACTTTAATTACATTTAACCTTGGAGTTTTAACTTCTCTTTGTTGGTGATTTATAGATTCTATTGATCAGTACTAACTATCAGGTTTTAAACTAATGAGCAATTTGCTTGTATGATTTCTTGCAGTTTGGTTTGAAGGCATTTAAAATTTATAGCTTTTTTTTCTGGAAAACCTAAGATCTTTCCATTATTTCTAAATGCCCTGTCTTTAAGGTCTGGCACCTTAACTTGTATGCAATATATCTATATCTATATCTATCTATATATGTTCTTTTAGAATTATATTTTTTCCTGTTCAGCCAAATTTTCTTCAGTTTCAGAAGGTATTGAAAATTTTTAAGCAGAGGAGCAAAATGACCAGGTTTCTAAGTAAGAAAGGTTATTATAGCAGTGGTATGAAGAAAAGAGGGCAGCAGGGTGGTGAAGGTGATAGAGGATCAGGTCTCCTGAGTTCAAATCTGACCTCAGGAGTGGTGTATGACCTGGGGCAAGTCAACTCAATGTGCCTCAGTTTCCTCATCTGTAAAATGAGCTTTTGAAGAAAATGACAAACCACTGCAGTATCTTTGCCAAAAAAATCTCAAGTAGGGTCACAAAGAGTTAGCCAGGACTGAAACAACTAAACAACAGCATGAAGGCTAGATAGAAGAGAAAAGAGGGTGGAACTGGGGAGATGTGTTAGGAGGCTCTGGAGGTAGTTCAGGGCCTGTATCAGGGTGGTGTCAGTAAGGAGAGAGGCTAGAAGAGTCATAGAAACTAAGTTCCCCAAAGACAGGGAATATTTCTTTTTTGTCTTTGTACATAGTAGTCACTTAATAAATGCTTTTTAAATGGATGAAAAAGCTTCAGAGAAGTCAAGAAAGATAAGAATTGAGAAAATGCCATTTGTAATCTTAGAACCACTTCAGTAGGAGGGTGAAGGGTGGACACCTGACTACAGGGGATTAAGGAGAAAGTGGGGGAGGAAGAGAGAGAGAGAGAAAGAGAGAGAGAGAGAGAGAGAGAGAGAGAGAGAGAGAGAGAGATTCCATGAATGTGTAGTGGGGACCATGACATGTCTGTAGGACAAAGGATTCTAGAATGCTAACTAGTGGAACATTAAACTGTCAAACCTAAAGCTATGTATAAAGGTAGGGAGCTGAATTGGGGAGAATTAGGAATTTGTGAAAGGTGAAGGGTAGGTTTTATACAAGAGAAAATGGGAGATAAGGGATTGTAATAAGAGAGTAGAATCTTAAACATCTAGGTCTCAGAGGTGCCTTAATTCTAGAGCTACTGAAGTCCCAACTGTGATCATGTCAGGGTGTGGTTGAAGATGGAAAAGGAAGTCAATGGAGTTGAGGATGGTGGTGAATTGTGTGGCCAGGCTAGGGGTGATGCTAACATGAACATGAACATTCTTGAGGATGATGCTACATGCTGAAGTGATGTGGAGGTTAGAAGGAGGGCCTGGAAGTCAGTAGATGGAGAGATGGTAATGCCAGCAGATTTCATAGTTCACAAAAGAGACCACTGAAGGATTATGGGAAAGGCATTATCTACTCAGTGGAGGGGAGCACAGCTGAGGCCATCTTCCTTCTTGGCCCCACAAAGTCTCCCCTTTCTCAAAGAGATTTTCTGATTTCCATGCCCACCCCAGAGATTAGTACTCCTTCTCCTCCTCCCCCTACTTTGCATTTATTTTGTATATGTTTGATATTCATTTATCAGTATACACATTATTTCCCTCAGTAGGACTTCTGGTTGCTAAGGATAGAGACATTCATTTTTTGTCTTAAATTCCCCAGGGCTTATCACGATGACTGGAAGATAGTTGTCATTTAATAAATGCTTGCTTGCTTGTTAAATGAATGAATGGGTGGGGAAAGTTCTTACTGTAGAGAAGATGGTAAAGTATATGCTATCCTTGGAGAAGAGTCAGATTTTCATTAAAGTGAGAGGGAACGGTAGCCAAAAAGTTCTAGAACGTAATAGGTAGAGTGCAGTTTCTAAAGGTGTAGTAGAATGGGTGGAGTGGGCCTGAGGAGGTGGGAGGAGGGCTGGGCTGCAGTCAGCATGGGTGTGCCAAAGGCCAATGTGCCAGGGACAGAAGCACTAGAACTGAAAGCTTGGAAGCTTGGCCTTCTACCTCAGCAGAGCTTAGGTCCACATGGCGTAGGGCAGAGAGAGACCGAGGGCTCTCTGGCAGCTCCATCTAAAGGGATGCTGCCTGAAGCTGGCCAGAGATGAAAAGTGTGCTGTGACTGTTCTCTTGTTTTCCAGGTTCTACCAGTCCATTTTTAGTGTCAGCTTGTCTTCGTGGGGCAATGAATGAAAACCCTTCTGCACCTATGACTCAAGTGCAAAACCCTTTACTCACTAAGTATGAAATGGAACTTGAGAGTCATCGAAAACTGATCCCTTACCCAGGAAAGGAACATATTGAACGGGTTTTAGAGGAGTACTCCCATCAGGTGAAGGACTTACAGAGAAGACTGAATGAAGTGAGTTCTTCTCTTGCTTCCCAGGGCACTCAGATGTTCAGAACTTAGCGTGTGAGGAAAGAAGGGTCCTAAGTGGTGGTGAAAGAAGAGTTACAGCCTGGCCTCATGGACCACTTCACGTGGACCTGATCTTCCAATGCCCAGAATTAGGTCGATGAAAAGTATGCAGAACCTTTCTGAGTGAAAATATGGATTGGAAGCATATCATTTATGATCCAGGGCCTCTGACAGTGTTTCTGCTTGTGAGATTACCCATACTTTGGCCATAAGGACGAATGACCCTTCTGTGGTCTGCTCTTTCTGGTGTAGTCGTCCTTTCTTTCAGTCCTCAAATTCTTAGGGTTTCTGATGAGAATAAACTAGAAACTAATTCAAATTGTGCACTAGAACTTAACATGGTCACTAACGTGTGTTAGAGTGGCAGGTAAGTTTTGGTTTAAGAATATCAAATTCCCCCACAGATTCCCTAATGATAAGAAGAACAGTTGGACAGTTGGAGATAAGTAAAAAACCTTGTTATTAGTTGGTCTGTGAAGCCCCAGGGGGAGGAGATGTCACCAGGTAGGAATGTTCGTTACTACACCAAGATGATGAAAGTCAGTGTAGAGTAATGGTCTGTGTGGCCTGTCTTTGAAACCTTCCAGAGTGCCGAGCTGCATGAAAAGCAGAAGTTCCACCTGAGGCAGTCAGTCATCGACCTGCAGACCAAGCTCCAGGAGATGCAGATGGAGAGAGATGCCCTGGTTGACATCAGGTCGGTGTCTGTGCCACCAGTCAGATGTGGCTAGCGTTTCAGTGTAAAGAACACAAATGTCAGCTGGGTGACCTTGTTCCAGCTACATCCAGGCTCCTTGTCTGTAATGGCTAGTGTGCATAGAGTGCTGGGACACTTGATTAGCTCCCTTGATCCTCACTGCAGCACTGTAAGGGAGGGGCAGGGACTTGCTCAGGGCCACACAGCTGGGAAGTGTCTGAGGTCATGTTTGAATCCCTGACTTCTGAGCCTGGTGCTATCTACCACGAGGCCCCTAGGAGACTGGTTGAGGACTTTTCCATGGTCCTGTGGTCCTGCAGTGATGGCATATTGTGAAAGATTGCTGTCTCAGTGCTAAATTGATGTTTTGTCTGAATAATCAAAGTATTCGATTCTTTCACTTTTGTAGTACTTGTTCACTGTATTTGATTCTCCATTTTCTGTTCTTGTTGGCAAACGGGCATCCAGCTTAATATTTATCATCAGCATCAGGATTACCTTCCTTGAACATGGGTGAAGGCATCTATGCTTTTACTCTTTCTTACTTAATTATTACTTAATAATAAAATGATGATAGATTACCCAGCACATCATAATTTATGGAAATGCTTTCCCTGCCCCACTGAGAGGTAGGGAGTGCAAACGTGAGACCTCTTTTACAGATGAGGACACTGAGGCCCAGAGTCTGGCTGGGCAGAACCAGAATTAGGACTTGACCTCAAGTCTCCCGCCTCAGTCCAGTTCTCTTACCACTCCACTCCACTGCCTTTTACCATCCAGTGCCATTTCTCAAGGAATCCTTAGGTTCTCAAGACATGTTTCTTTTTTTTTTTTTAAAGCAATTGGGGTTAAGTAACTTGCTCAAGGTTACATGGCTAGTCATTATTTATGTGTGGGTGCTCATTTTCTGAGACCAGTTTCGATCCCGGGTCATCTCAACTCCAAGGCCGGCACTCTTACTCACTGCGCCACCTAGCCGCCCCAAGACATGTTTCTTATAGTCAGGTCCTGTGTGGCTTCTCTGGGGATACAAAGACAGACAGAAACATGGCCCCTTCTGTCAAGGAGCTCATAGTCTAATGGGTTACGCCATGTGCAAACAGCTATTGCAAAAAACAGTATGGAATATTTATATGGAATCAATTGGGGCTAATCTCGGAGAGGAAGTGTGAAGGGGACAAGGAGGCTGGGGAAAGACTTGTCACAGAAGACTGGAAGGAAGCTATTCAGTCATTAAGCATGCTCTAGTAGCATGAACTCTTCTGGTTAATATAATGTCCATGTTTTGGTTAATTAATAATTAGAGTATTTAATTAAATTCACCTAATTCACATAGAAACAAATGCTCCTCATTAATTCTGCTGAGGTTTGGGGATAATTACAAAAAGGAATGGTAGGGAAGTGGGTCACCCTGGAGGATCATTTTGTCTTTCCCTAATCTCCCAGCCCTTCACGGGGGATCCGGAGACCATGCTTTCTCCCTCGAGCCTCTATGAGCACAGAGGCTTGGAGTAAAGCATTTAGCATGTGCTCGGCGTGTTCAGGGCACTGAGCGCTGGGGCTGCAGGGCAGGGCAGAGCTCCCATTACAGAGGAAGCTGAAAGGGGAGGGGGCAGGCACACGGTGTGCACAGGATGCAGAGTGTCTGCAGATGAGGAGGTCCAAGAATGGAGTGGGTGGGAGATGAGGAAGATTCCCCGGTGCCCCCACACCCAAGGAGCGAGATGTCCTCATTGAGATGGTGGCACTTAGGACACAGGGCAGTGATCATCTTTGTCTCTTCCATCGCTGACACCACGGCTTTAACACTGGACCATTTGATGGTGCCACGGAGTGCTGGCACCTGCCTGGGACATTCACTTCCCTGGATTGTATCTGTAGGGGCTGGGCTGGGGAAGCAAGGCTGCTTGCCCGTCAGTGGTGCTTGGGCTTGGCATGCTGGCGATCCCTGCGACTTGTTTGGTCCTTCTCTTCGTTTAGGGTTTTTCTTGTTGGCTCCTTTTCCTCTTTTGTCTTGTATGTTTCTTCCCCTTCTTTTTTTCCTCTCAGTCATGTAGATTACCCTTTCCTCTACTCACCTTCAGCTTTTTCTGTTCATTGATTTTAATTTTTTATTCTGACCTTAAATGTGGGCATTAAATGTGGGCATCCCCAAACATTTCCATATATGTACATATATGTATGTATATACATACACACATATGTCATAATGCAACAAGTAAATGAAACTGTATCTTCATTTCATGGTTTAATTTTTTTAAGTATATAATAAATTCCATACCTTACTTTCAAAACTCTCGCTTATCTGTTTTTCCTTCTGAACTAAAGTTTTCTGCATTTTGGCAAATAAGCCTCTTTTTAAACAAGTTTCTGATATTTTTTTTTCTTAGATCATATAGTATCCCATGTATCTCTCCCTGCCCCCACAAAAGTTGTCCCATTTGACAATATTTTTAGAGAGAAAAAATGTTGGAAAAAGTCTGAAAAAATGTGCAGTGTGTAACACCTTTGGTCTGTGAAGGGGTGGGTGAGGCTGTTTTCTCATATTTCTTCTTTCAAGTCCCTCTTTATCTTTATAATTTTGTTACATTTACTTGTGATTTTTTTGGGGGGTGCCATTGTTCTTCACATTGTTGTAATTACTGTGTATATTGTTTTCTTGGCTCTACTTTGCTCCGCATTGGTTCATATATATCTTTCTAAGCTTCTCTGTACTCATTACATGCATCGTTTCTTTTTTATTTTTTAAAATTTTTTTGCTTTTTGGAAGGGGAAGGGCAGGGCAATTGGGGTTAAGTGACTTGCCCAAGGTCACATGGATAGTAAATGTTAAGTGTCTGAGGCCAGATTTGAACTCAGGTCCTCCTGACTCCAGGGCCAGTGCTCTATTCACTGTGCCACCTAGCTGCCTCACATGCATCATTTCTTACAGCACATTAGTATTCCATTACATTTATGTACCTCAGTTCAGCCATTCCATAATTGACAGGTATCTGCTTTGTCTCCAATTCTTTGCTATTACAAAAACTATGCTATAAATGATTTGAAGTAGGTAGGGAGTTTTTATTGATGACCTCCTTGGGGTATAAGCCCAGTAATGAAGTCTCTTGGTCCCAGGGTATGGACATTTCAGTCTGGATGGACTTTGGTTACCCTGAGAGGCTACTTGCTTGTCTGCCCTGACTCTGGCTTTGCTGCTGGTCCCTATTCCTATTGCCTGGGGACTTTGCCTGATTTTTTTGTTCAATTCCAGTATAGGATAATTCACTTAGTATTATTTTCCACTGAGTTTTTTGATCATTATTCAGTCTGCTGTGAATGAACAGGTTTTTTGTTGGAGTAGGTATGTGGGAGAAGTATTATTCAGATATATTTTTAATTCCATGTTCACCAAAATTTTTTAAAGTTACAAATTGCCAAGATAAAGTCAGCTTTGAATGAGTTTAAGTATTTTTTGTTTTCCTCTTTTGTTTCATAGACGAAGGGAGAGTCTTTCTCAGGAGGATCTAAGAAATCAACTCCAAAATACGGTTCATGAACTTGAAACTGCCAAGCGCCTTCAGGAGGAGATGCTGAGGGAGAGCAGCAGTCAGACGGAGCAGCTCCGAAAGGTGATGCTCAGTCATGAAGGAATCCTCCAGGAGATCCGGGCCATTCTGGTGGACTATGAAGAGAGCACGGGCAAGAGGATCTATGAGCACGAGACCATCTCTGTGATCCATGTCCGCAACCTGGGCACTGCCATCAGCAAGCTTCTGAGAGAGCTGGACACCGAGGTGTCTTATCTAAAAGGGAGGATTTTTCCAGTAAGTGGTGAGAACATGATTTTGTTTTTTTACCAGCTAGCTTTAGGTCCTTCTGTATGCAGTATATTAACATTCACTGAAATACCGTCACTGCTGGAGGGTTCGTTTGGGCATGTATTCCTGATGGAGTGAGTGCCCATCTTACTATAGCCCCGATGGCTTCCTTCTAGGCTCGCCACCCTCCTGGGGGTCACTTCCTGGCCTTAGCTCTGAGTGGGGCAGGGAAGGTTGGGAAGCCAGCAGGGCAGAATTCTGGAATTCTGCTCCTTGGGTTTAGCGTCATGGAAAACTTGAGTATCACCCGATCAAAGACCTGGGTGTGCAGAACTCACACTAATTCATCCCAATCTTAAAAAATAACACCAAAAAAAAACAGGTAGAAGATCAACTTGAATCACTGAAAACTGAATCACAGAACAAAATAGAACTACTTCTTCAGCAGCATCAAGATAGGTGAGTCTCTCCCTTGTGTAGTTCAAGGCCCTGAGGCCACTGGGGGCTGGGGAGAGGCCTGAGCTCTAGGCTGACCAGCAAATGCACGTTGTAGCTGTGTGACCCTGGGCAAGTCACTCCACGTCTGTCTGCCCCAGTTTGCCCCAAAGTGTGTAAAATGAGGCTGATTATAGCACTTGCCTTCCAGGGTGGCTGTGAGGAGTGAAAGACTTAACATTTGTAACACACTTTATTAACCTTAAAGTGTTGAATACATGCCAGTTACTTACCATCATCATTCCATTACTATCTCCATGTTTCTAGGAAAATTAGCAAGAAAACAAAGCAACCTACCCCCCCCCCAAAAAAAAACCCAAAAAACAAAACCACAAGCTGTTCAGCCAGCCAGTAAGGGTTTATTAAGCACTTAATATGAGTTAGTGACTGTGGGTGCAAAGACAGGAGTCCCTGCTTTCTTAGGGCTGCTGTCAGGGAAAACCAGATGTGTGTGTGTGTGTGTGTGTGTGTGTGTGTGTGTGTGTGTGACACAGTAGCAAAGGAGGTAGCCTTTGAGCAGAGTTTGGAGGGGAGTTAAGGATTCTGTGAGGCAGAGGGCAGGAGAGGACCTGCCAGACATGGGAGACATCCTGGGCAAAGGTTCAGAGCGAGGAGGTGAAGTGTTATGTATGCAGCATAATTAGCAGGCCAGTGATAGAGTATGTAGTGTATAATCACCCCAGAAAGGTAGGCTGGTGCTACCTTGGGAAAGGCTTTAACTGCCAGAGAGAAAGGTTTGTGACAGGGAGTGACAAGGTCACAGCCATGCTGTAACAATGCCACTCTGACCCCTCCTCGAGCATGGACTGGAGAGGGCAGGGCCTTGGCTGGGGACCCGCCTAGAGGGAGAGCCAGTGAGTTTATCATTCCTAAAAAGCCAGGTGGTGCCTTAGGGCCCGAATAGAATCGGAGCTCACTCTGTGAGCAGCTCAGGGTGGGGTCTTGAAGCCTTAGCGGGCTGCTGACTTGGGCTACAAACTCATCAGGTAGTTTTTAGTGAGGATTCCTTTCATGAACAGTCCCTTCCAACTCTCCTGTTCTGTGGCTCTATCATTTACAAATTACATTTAATATATTTTTGGAGCAGTTTATAATTTGGTGAAATTCTCTACATCCCAGCTCTGATCATCTCCGTCTTTCTAGGATTGAGCAGTTAATGAATGAACATGAACTTGAAGTGGCAGGCCTGAGTGAGAAGGCTAGCAGTGCCCGAAGCCAAGCCAACAGCATCCAGAGCCAGCTGGAGATCATCCAGTAGGTGTCCAGGCTGCCTGGCCTCAGTGTGCCATTAGCCCCTTTCTTGAGATTTCCACTTATATTTGGCTCACCCTTTCTGAAGGCTCCAACAATGCCATAACATTTTTTTTACTTTTTAAAAATAGAAAATTAACTCTTATAGCTAGATATAATTGCATATATAATGTTTTTGTTCTGATCAGATTATTATTAGCTAAGTTCTTGAATTCTTTAAATTAAAAAGTATGAGAAAGATTTCTATTCCAAGCTATAGAATAAAACCCAAGACATTTGTTATTATAAATACTGATATTTATTATAAATTATCCATAATTTGAACTAAAATTTTTAGTAATCATCTTGGGACAAATTATGTCAGGCTAAGAGATCTAATTTTTAATAGCCCTGGGCCCCTTAAGGTGTCATATTTTTCTTAGGTGGTGGTTTGCTTTTTATTTTTCCAAACCCTTCTTAGAGAACAAGCAAGGAATCAAAATTCAATGTATATGCGTCAGCTCAGTGAACTGGAATCTACTGTTTCTCAGCTGCGTTCTGAATTAAGAGAAGCCAAAAGGATGTATGAAGACAAGGTGAGTTTAGATTTTGGCCTTATACTTGTGGAAATTATTCCACATGAATTCAATCCTTTGTCTTCTAAGAATAAGGTCACTCTTTTATACAGTCAGATTGTAATTCACAATTAAAAGCCCTTCTAAAGTGGGGTTAGAAGATACGCTACTTAGGAATCACAGACACCAAGTTTTTCATTGAACTTCCTGTCCAAGGTAACTTACCTCTTAGCATAAATGATTTTGCAACGTTACATTTTTGAAGGAGACATGGCCAGTAAATGAAACCTGGTAGCCTCTCCTGGCCCTCGGGTGAGGTGCTGTCCCCCAGCTCAGTGTGTTCTTGGCCTGCTCTTGGTCTGTGCTCAGAAAGGCAAGTCAACCTTAGTGTTACTTTTAACACATCTCAGCTCTCCTGGACCTCCCTATTCTGTATAATTATTGCAGTTCTTTTATCTTTTTAACTTTTTTGGCAAAGTAATAAGTTCATGAGATTATTTTTTAAAATATCCTTGTCTTCTCATAAATCCACCCTAAATGATCCACTCATTGCACTGGAGGCCTTCCTCTGATTTTCTAATCCTTTAGATCAAAATTTTCTATTAGTAAAAGAGAATTAAAAGTAAAGTCAATAATAATTATTAAATAATAAGTAAAAAATAATGAAAAGTAAAGATTAAACATACTACCAAAACCATTGCATAATACATTCCAAAGCCAAGTATAAACCATTCAAAAAATTTTCATCTATGTTTTTTTAAAAAATTCTTTATACAATAGCTCCCATTCATGAGTGTACTTCATTAAGAGTTGGCTTAATTAGAGGTCAGACTTCTGGCAAGCTCAGTCATTTGGGACTATGCGGAAAACTTGGAAGTTATAGGATGTGGGGGGAGGGAAGAGAGAGGCAGGGAGAAGCTTGAGCTGCTGGACTAGGCCATGTATTTACTCACTAGGAGAACTCTCAGTTGGGCACTCAGCTTACTAATATTTTACACATAATTCCAATAACTTTGGTGACTTGATTTCTTTGACCACAGCAAATTTAGAAGTGTTATAAAAGACTGATAACAGGGGTGGAGGTGGGGAGACTAATAAGTATCCTTTTTTTAGCATAGCTAATGTACTTAATGGTGTCCCTGAATTATTCAGGAAGGCTAAATTAAATTCAGTCTACTATTTTAAGAAAGCAAAGTGCGAAATTGTGTTTTAGAAAAATTCCATATAACAATTTAAATGACAAGATAGTTGAGATCTTGAAGGAATAAGTGTTAATGATCTAGGAAGTTCACTTAGGTGGAGATCCCATAAATGAGCACAACTGTTACATAAATCAAATTTACATTTTTCACAGTACATGTACATAAATTAATAATTTGTTCTCATAAAAGCTCCATGGTGTAAGTTGATAAAATTCCAAGGATGCGCCATTAATGACCTTCCTGTTATTCACATAAAGTGCTTTGTGCCCTTGTACCTATAAAGTATTAATTAGTAGCAACCTGAAGCCATTTGTAGAGTCTCTGGAGACATTCAGCAAATCCCAAGACTTGACAGTGTTTACTTCTTACAACTTTTAGCTGTTCTTCCTTTCCCGGGAATGGTGATTACCTAATGATGGCACTTCTGGTTTTAACTCGAAAGTAGTGTTTTGACCCATTTTCAAACACATAAAAAGTGCTGGGCCTTGTGGGAAGCAGACCATTCATATAGCCCCCTACAATGAGTATCTTTTTGGTGGTCCAAACCCCTTAGAACAAAATGCTTGTTATTCAGGCAGCATAGAAGGCCAGCACCCTAAGCTGGACCAGAACAGTGTCTGAGTGTCTGCAGACATTTAGGTGTTTGGAATTGTATTGGCAATGAAGGAATGAAGGAATGAAGAGTTTGGCATTATGGGACGCAATGATAATCACACTCATATTCTTTCTGGTGTGGATGTGGAGTTCCACTGATCACCAGTAACTCTGACTGGACATTAAATAGTAAACAGATTCCAGTTAACATTAGAAATCTAACTTAGGAAAGAAACATGCTATATTTTATCTTAATAAATCCTAATTTAGGTCACTAGTCTCTACAAATTCAGTCAACTATTAATATACCAAAGGCATTAGGTAGCTTTCTCTCTAGTTAAAATAATTTGATCATCTGATTGGCATCAAATTTATGTGAAGAAGGTAATCAGATCAGAGAGAATTTTTATTTAGACTAAAAATGCTTAAAATGTGCAAATGGGGAAAAGTCTGTTTGAAATTTAACTTTGCAGTCATAACTTTAGATCCCCATTGGCATCAAGCAATGATGTATTGAGCCTGAGTCAAGAAGACCTCAGTTCAAATTCAGCCTCAGACCTTTCCTGTGTGACCTTGGGCAAATCACTTAACCTCTGTGTGCCTCAGTTTTCTCAACTGAAAAATGGGGATAATAATAGCACCCACTGTCCAGGGCTGTTGTGAAGATCAAATGGGATATTTGTTAAGTGCTTGGCATAGTGCCTGGCACCTAGTAGGTACTTAACAAATGCCCATTCCAAATCAGATATTCCCTCATCTATCATAGGCTTCCTTAGTTTATATTTGACATTATTATGTCATAAAATACATAAAGGTCCCTAATGTGAAGTTCTGTTTCAGATTATTCATGCTTTAATTTTTATGATTATTTTAATGAGTAGAGATTAAGAATAACTGGAAGTTTCTTTTTCAGTCTTTCTCAACCTTTATGTCCTCTGTACTTAGTAGTGATACGACTTATGAAACTATTCAGGCTTCATTTTCTTTTGCTCTGTTTCATGGAAAGTAGAGTGTGTGGGTCTAGATGGCAACAAGAGCAATGGGGGAAAAGGAAAGAGAAGAGAAGCCTCCTGCCTGTGCCAAAACACTTGACTGTGGCCCTGAAGGAAGCTGGTGCCCACTTGGTGGGCGGCTGCTAGGACCCGGGAGACCCTGGCCTGGTTAGGGCCCCTGGGAAGAGAAGGGTGGCTCAGCTGGGAACATTTCTTTTGAAGTACAAACAGGATGTTTGTATTGGTCAGAAAGTTAATTGTATATGAGACAAAATTTAGATGTAGCTTTTCATTTATAAAACAATATCTTACTGTAATGCTTTTCCCATTCTTTTCTTTCTATTTTAGGAGAACCTCCAGATCCCTTTTATGAATTTGGACCAGTAGAAGCTGTCACTATTGGCTCTGTAGTTTTGGCTTTACTCTTAACTTTCGCTTTTTGAAAACAAAAATAAATCATGGTCTTGATCCTTAGTTTATTTTTTCCTACTTGAAAAGAAAATTGGGACTCCATTTGGTACTCAAAAGTGAGGATTTAGTAGCACTGGCTAGAGCTGTGGCCAGTACAGGAAGACACTGTGCATGCCTCCAGGCACACTTGTGCTGCAGCATCCCTTCCTGCTACGGGCCTGTGTGTTTTTTATTCCCAGAAAAATAAAAAATAAAAAAGGTGATACAATTTGATATGATTGGCCATGTCCTTCTGAGATTACTGTAGAATTATTATGAGGACCCAGTGATCCAAACTAAAACACATGCATGTGCATGTGTGCATACACACACACAATGTATTTAGACACACACACACACACACACACACACACACACACACACACATCCCAAAAAGCCACCTAGATGGTGAAAGGGAAAACCAGTGCTGCTATTAAAAAAACAAACAAACCCTTTGAGAGGTCTTAGCTATCAACATCTATTCTGAACTTTAAAAAGACTTTTCTTTACAGTGTTTTGACAGCTGTCGATATCAGCTCAGCTGCTATTTCAGTGGTTTTCCCTTTCACTCTCCATTAATTACCTTTTTTTATTAAGTCAGAAAAATTTTATAATTACTACCCAAAAAAGTGAAAGGTAAAAGCAAAGCTATAGCAGTTGAGTCCAGTTTTGACAACTACCAAAAAAATGTTCCCACAGGGGTCTGGAGGAACTTCTCGTCCCTCACTGTGCCTAGGCAGAAAGCTAAGATTAGACTGTGTCCTTATTGCACTATACCTGCCCAGCAGGCATATGATGCCTTGGTTACTGTTATCTAAAATGTATTAAAACGATCAATAGGATAGCCCACCATAAGTGTGTAACACCACCAAATCCCAATGCAAAAGTGGGCTGGGTCTTTCCCGTAGTCAGATGGACACTTGGCTGAGGGCAATAACAATTTCTACCAGGTTAGTAGCAGATAATGTTCATTTTATTAACTTTACTACCAGTAAATTAGCAGGCATGTTTGGGAAAGACAGATAAAGGAAAGAAACTAGAAAAAAGCCAGCTTTGTGTCTTCTCATCTGAACACCTCTCCCTCTCCAAATAAAACAAAACAAAACCCCCCAAACCGGAGAGGTCCCAAACAGACGCCTTACTGTTATTATTAACTCTCCAGCAAAGACGGAGCTTTGCTTAGCTGAATGTTCCTGCTTCGTTTTTTAAAATGTCTAAAATCATTCACTGTATATAAGACTTTTCTTTCCCCGGGACTGCTAATAAGAATTGAGAGATTCCTATCTGCTGACAATATTAATCCATATTGATTTCTGCTTTTTCCAAATTTTCTCTCCATCATTCCTCTACTCCCCACCCCAAGATGGCAAGCATACTGATTACTCCTTCTCCCAGTCTGTCCTCTCATATACCCCTCCATCCCTCCACTTTCCCCCTTCCCCCTTACTTTCTTATAGGGCAAGATGGAATCCATATTGATTTCCCAGGAAGCCATTAAGCCACAGAATTTGAATCACTGAATTTATGCCCTAAGACAAGGAGCTGATTTGAGAAATGATTCCTTTTTGGCTGCCCTGAGGGTTGTCGTAGTTATGTGGTAGAGTGAAAATAGCTAGTGAACTTCAAGATGAGGATTCAAATCTGGGTTCCAATCCTGACTCCGATATTCACCAGCTTGTGGGACCCTGGTCAAGTCACTTGTCCCCTCTGAGCTCTACTTTTTCATCTTTAAAATGCTTTCCATAAGATTTGTGCTTCCTACTTTGTATCACAAGGTTTAGTGGAAATTGTTACATAAACTTTAAAGTACATTATAGATGGGGGTACTTGTTATCTGTCATTCATCTCTTTAATCAGTAAACGTTTATCAAGAACTTATGTGCCAGGCAGTGCCCTAAGTGCAGGGGGTACAAAAAGAGGCAAAAGACAGTCCCTGCCCTCAGGGAGCTCCCGGTCTAATGAGGGAGATGACATGCAAACCAATCAGTACCAAGCAAGTTATACACAGGATAGATGGGGGATAGTTAGTGGAGGGCAGGGGCTGGGGAAGGCTTCCTAAGAGAAGGTCAGAAAGGAAAGCAGCTGCACCTTTTCCAAGAGCCTTCTTTATGCAAAGATAAATGCACAGTAAGATGAACATGTGGCTTCAACATTAGGCCCATGAATAATAGGTGTGACATACCCTTATAGCCTTAGAGTTATATAATAATGGAGATGAAACTTATTGTACACATTGACATCAGCTTTTCTGGGGACACAAGATTTTAAAATATTTACTGTAAAGAATATTAGAACCAACATTTATAGTTGGTTTTGTAAGACTGACATCCCAGCTTTATGAAGAAAGTCACAGGATATTGGAGGTTAGAAAATGTGGATGCTATTCCCATCATCACTTCTGGGTGACTTTGGGCAAATCAGTAACTGAACCTGGATTTCAGATAAGGCTTTGGATTCCAAAATTGTATTTCTGGTCTTATTTCCAACAATTCATAATAACCTAAAGATAATTCCTGAGGTCCAGGCTTTTATAAAACTTCTTCATGTATGACATTTCCAAGGAAGTGCCATGGGGTGCAGACTGGAGAAAATATGGTCCATTTGTTCAACTAACAAAGAATTGCTTTCAAATCCTCTTTAAATTAGAAGGTAACATTCATGTAGCAATTGTCACTGTCAAGATTTAGATTCCCTATTAAAAATATGTAACAATGGGAGCTGAAAGGATGAATGCATTTTCAGGAATTTCTAATGCCAGCTTCCCAATGATTTAATTTCTTTTCTCACCATTGTAGGGTTAGGTTATTTCCACAGGTCCAGGTAACTTGGCAGAATTTACATTTATTTAGTACGTGCAAAAATGAATAAATCACCCCACAGGCCATTGGACAAGCATCTGATTATCCTTTTGGAGTAATCTAATGCTGTCCCCTTGGTCATTAGTAGAATTTTGTTTAATGCTTCTAAGTAATGTGTGTGTACACCTACACGTTCATATGTGTACACACTTGTATATTCCATTCAGATAATTTAAATTCAATAATCTTTTTTTAAGGGCCCACAGTGTACAAAAGTTTGGTGCTTAGTGGAGATTCAAATAAGTCTTCTACAAGTTGGGGTGTCAAACACGTGGCCGGAGCACAGGGCCAGGTCCACAGCACTCCCAATGACAAATGTAATAGGGAAATAGTTAAAATAAACATACAATAAAAGAAAGAGAACATTATGGTCTAAAGCTAAGCCAATATGCAGCCAAGATTATCCTTTTGTAGAAATGAGTGGCCCCAACTTTATGATCTGCTGGTGTAGGTGTTGGGGGGAATACAGCACCTACATAAGTAGATCTAACACAAGATATTTGAAGAGGGAAAACACAACATGGGATGTGGAAGGCGGGCAGGTAAAAGGGACGGATCCAGGAAGCCTTCATGTAGGAAGCAGCAGCTGAACTGAGCCTTGAAAAAAAGAAGACAGATTCGGAAAGGCAGATGAGGAAGAAGTGCTTTTTAGGCACCAGGAATGACCTGTGCTTGCTGAAATGAATGTATAAAATGCATGAAGGGGTGAGATGGGGTGGTCAGTTGTGCTGGAACAGAGGAGTCAGAGAAGGTTGGAAAGGTAACATGGAACCATATTGGGGTGGGCCTCAAATGTCAGGCCAAGGACTGTGCCTTCTCCTCTTCAGTGGGGAACCATTGAAGGCTTGTGGGCAGGGGAGTAAGAGACACCTGTGCTTCAGGAAGAATATTGTGGCAGATCATTTCCCTCAGGAGGTGAGATAGAATGGGCAGATACCCCAAGCAGACCTGAGCTCTCCAAACAACTTGTCATTCTGGCACTCTGTTTTAATAGTTTATTGGATTGGAAAACAGAACCTGGATTCAAATCCTGGGCTTTGGCCCTTGCTATTTATGTGACCGTGGAAAAGTCGTGTTACTTCTCCAGATTTGTAAAATGTGTAATTGTAGAATGAAGAGATTGGTCACTGCCAACTGTCGTCCACCAGTAGCTCGATTCCTGTAGTGAGTGGCAGGTCATATGAGTGTTGCCTTCTCATTCAACCTCTGGGCATATTTAGCTCAGCTGGTATTGTTGGCTCCACACTCTATTAGCACTTGTCAGTCAGGAATCAAAACAATGGCTAGATTGTTGAGGAGGAGGAGGAGGAGGAGCAGGTCACCCTAGTGGCCTTCTGGTAGCTACCCCTTTTAGTTACTCTCCAAGCTAAGTCCTGTTGTTTCTATACTGCTGAAGGACAAGTACTATCAGCACCCTCTAACTTTGCCACCCTGCCATGCGGCAAAGACTCAGCCACTGCCAAGTTACAGCTCTGATTCAATGTGCTAATGATCGAACTTCTGCTATTGTCAGAGGAGAACCGTTATCGAGTTTTTAATCACAGAGATTTTTTTCCAAATATGTGGCACCACATAACTGAATTTAGGTACTTGGAAATAAAATATGGCTTCCTCAGCTAAATGCAGCTTATTCCTTTGTTGTAAGTACTCCTGAAGTCATAACTATGGGTGTCGATTTAAACACATTTACTAATAGACATTATTATTATTGCTTTTATTTTTGGAGGGGTTTGGTAGGGCAATTGGGGTTAAATGACTTGCCCAGGGTCACATGGCTAGTTTTGTGTTAAGTGTCTGAGGTAGGATTTGAACTCAGGTCCACCTGATTCCAGCGCTGGTCCTCTATTCACTGCGCCACCTTGCTGCCCCTACTAATAGACATTATTGAATTTAACGAAGGCAGAACATCTTAGGTATGTGAATCAATCATTAGATATTGATAGAGATATAAGAAGACTGATCATTGACGATCTTGCTCATTTTTTTTTCTGACTGGGGATATTAATTTGCATTTGCATCACATTGAGAGTCAATTTTGGGTTACTCCTTATCTGTTCATTCAGTTTGTGGATTATCCACATGCCTTATTTCTCTTCCTTTTGCCCTTTGACTGCCTGTCTTTTCTTTCCCCATTTTTAACATTGCTGCAAAGTCCAGAGAATGGAAAGAAAACAAAACAAATTGATATTTGTCAGTCTAAACCCAAAACCAAAACTTAGAGAAAAAAATAGACTCTGGCAAAAAGAAAGTGATGGATTTCATTTGTCCATGTTATCACAATCTCCTAATGCCACAGATAATTAAGATGTGACCATATAATAGTTGCCAAAATAATTCTATCATAGTTAAACAGAATTAAAGTTGAAAGGGTCACCTACTCCAAGTTCCTTGTTAGAAAAAAAAAATCTTCATTGATATTCTTAGATCCAAGAGCATCAGAAATTTTCCCTTTCAAACTATTTCACTGGCAAGAAACAGCTAAACGAAGTTTTTAATCATCATATGTCTGTTTCTAAGTTTTTTTTTCTCTTCATGTAAATGAAAAATAAGGTTAATAACCATAAATGAGGTCAAGTAAGTGAACGATGGTTTTGTATATCTTTGCTGTGATTCACTCATTTTCACTTGTTGACTCTTTGTGACCCCATATGGGGTTTTATTGGCAAGGATACTGGAGTGGTTTGCCATTTCCTTCTCCAGTTCATTTTACAGATGAGGAAACTGGAGCAAATAGGGGTAAGCCCAGGGTCACCACAGCTAGTTAAGTGTCTGAGGCCAGATTTGAACTTATGAAGATGACTTTTGCAGACTCTAGACCTGGTGTCCATTTTGCATATTTACATTTGCATTTCAGAAGCTACAGTACAACTGTGTACTACTGAAAATACAGGTTTCAAAAGCAAGTTTCATGATGAATCCCATTATCATAATCTGTATAGCTAAACACAGAAATGAAGAATTGATCACTGGGAACAAAGAACATCATTGCTTCCCTGATTCTAATACACTACATACAAAGGAAATCACTGAAAAGTGGCTACTAATACTTGTGTAAACTGACAATCACAGCAAATAATACAAAAATCAGCATTAAGACAGATCAAGGATGTGATCAAATCAATCAAGAAGCTTATGTGGAAGCCTATTAACTAATTGGCATAATAACTAGGAAAATGTGGACACTTAGATATAATTCCGTATCACTAGAAGTACTAAATACAAGTATATCTAATAATAAACTAAACTGTTAATACCATAGGTTAGATTATACAGATAGTCTCTTTTTCCTCCATTTTCTGATACCCTGTTTTATCTTCATA
Organism: Gymnobelideus leadbeateri; assembly: GCA_011680675.1. Lineage (NCBI taxonomy): Eukaryota > Metazoa > Chordata > Mammalia > Diprotodontia > Petauridae > Gymnobelideus > Gymnobelideus leadbeateri. Next base: position 2,207,236 of record WOXC01002467.1, on the reverse strand, counting down.
TATTTTATACAACACAAATTGAAAATTAGTTTATTTGGTTCTTATAATCCATAGGGTCATATGGGAGGGTCATCTCTAGTTATCCTGATCTGTATCTGGCCACTGGACCCAAATGGTTCCAGAGGAAAAAGTGAGGCTGATGACTTTGCACAGTTCTGCCTCACTTAAATCCAATTCACTTGCAAGTCATGACATCACCTTCCTCATGTCATGGTCTTCTTCAAGAAGGAAGGACAACCAACAACAACAAGGGACATATTATACATTAAGACTTTGACACTTGCCAATTTAATGCTGTCTCACACAGTAAACATTTTTTAAAAATCTTATTCATTATAAAAATCTTTGATGTGAAAGAAAGGTCTATTGACACAAAGTCACTCAAACTATGGAAAGTTATATCCATAATGAGTCTGAAAAATAATTACAATATTTCAAGTTTGGACAGCTGGATATGATTTACCATTGCATTTGAAAATGGAAGGAAAGGGTTTATGTTTATCTGGGCTCTCAACCTAGATAATTTATCACCTGAATTTGATTAACAATGCACTCTTCCTCATGCCACTGAGTGCTCTGTATATCTGGCCTAAGCCTGTCTATATAGACTGAGACCATTGGATGGACTTAAAAAAAAAAAATCGTACCAGAAAAAATAAGCCTTAAAAGGAGGCAGAGGGGAAAAAAACATTACTTTTAGACAAATTCAAATAGCTCTACAGATGGAGGCAACATAATTTAATCTTTTACCATTTCCTGACTTGATATTAAATCAAATATAATATTCTAAAAGAAAATTACTTTTCTAAGCAAAATACTATTCAAGTACATTTTAGGTTAACTGTATCAAATAAAAAAAACATGAAAACGAGAGCCAGATATGTTATATATTGACTCGAATTTGAGCCATACCTGACACTGTCAAGATATTTTTAAACACTGGTCAGTTTCACTACACAGAGGGGTAAATAAATCTACATATCAGAAAGCACATGCCATGTCTAAGTCTGAGCACTTGGGATATGATGAGCCTCAGTCCTTTCGGGATTGGTGAAGAATTCCAGACTTCCCTGAGGGCCCATACTATGCCCTAGGAAGGTTGACTCTTCATTATTATAATTATTAATTTCATTTGCCAAGAAACATTTCCTATAGACATCTTGAATAATAGGTTGACCCTCTGGAGTCTATACATTATTGACAGTTGATGTCTATGATGAAGGTCCATTTTTGGCCTTCTCTGATGGTCATTGTGGCCAGTGTTGCAAATGCACAGTTCTTTTGGACTTTGGCCAGCGTATGGACTGTCATTTTTCATCTTGATCCCTACTATGGAGCTGCTAGGATTAGGAACTGGGTGTTCTCTCCTGGAACATCTAGTGCTGTAGGGGAAGCATTTGTCATCTGAGTGGTGTGCCTACAATTGTAAGGTGTATGGCTAAATCCAAAGGAAAACTTTATAAAAAGTTTAATGAACACTTACTTGGCTGTAGCTTTTTCATCTTACTCAAAGGACAAACTATTGATGACTTTGATTTTTTTTTTATGAGTCACTGAGGCTACAGTACAACTATATATTGAAAATACTACAAAAGCCAGAGAATGAAAAAAAAAGCAAAACTAAATGAATCTGATATTTGTCAGTCTGTCCAAAAAAACTCCCCCAAAACCTAAAACTTAGAGGAAAAAAATAGACTGGCAAAAAGAAAGTCATGGATTTCATTTGTCCATGTTATCACAGTCACCTAATACCACAGATAATTAAGATGTGACTATATAATAGTTGTCAAAATAATTACATATAATTAAACAGAATTAAAGTTGGAAGACACTTTAAGGGTCACCTAGTCCAATTTTCTTATTGGAAAAAAAATCTTCATTGATATTCTTTTTTTTTTTTTTAAAGCAATTGGGGTTAAGTAACTTGCTCAAGGTTACACGGCTAGTCATTATTATTTATGCGTGGGTGCTCATTTTCTGAGGCCGGATCTGATCTCGGGTCATCCCAACTCCGAGGCCGACGCTCCTACTCACTGCGCCTCCTAGCCGCCCCTTTAGGGCAATTGGGGTTAAGTAACTTGCCCAAGGTTACACGGCTAGGTTTTTGTTCATTGATATTCTTAAAACCCAAAGACATCAGAAATTTTAATTCTGATTTCTAATTAATTTAATTCTAATTCTCGTGTGTTTGCCCTTTAGATAGAAGATCTGGAGAAGCAGTTAGTCCTGGCCAACTCAGAGCTGACTGAGGCTCGAACTGAGCGAGATCAATTCAGTCAGGAATCTGGAAACCTGGACGACCAACTTCAGAAGCTGCTGGTAGGATTGTGTGCTTAAAACAGGAACTACAGAAAAGGATTTGAAGGAATTTTTTTTTTCCAAACGTCAGTGAAATTTCCCACAGGCATATATTTGCATTTAAAAAATTCCAAATAACAGTGTTTCATGTGTTTTGCCCTTTGGTTGTTGACATGAAAACAGACTTTTTGGAAGTAGTAATTCTGGTTATAAGTAAATGAAGTTCCGAGTTGTACCTATCTGCCGCCCTCACATTGTACAATTGGCATTGCTTGGGTTTAGGATCAGCAAAGAAAGTCTTTTCTTTTTCAGAATTTTATTTTAGACTCAAATAGGGAATAAAAAGGAAACAAATATCACAAACTTAGATATTGGAACTTAAATACAAAGTTAAAAAGAAAGTCTTTCAAACTGCTGAATAATATATTGGGACAAAAACTAGTGCTCAATATAAAGTCAGACTGTTCCAAACTACAAATAGGTCAGCTATACACTGGATGGTGCTGAATGAAAATGTTGGCATAAATATGAAAGAACTTACACTTCCTCCCACTAGGGGCTCAGCCTCTGCCTGCCTTTGGTAGGCTCCATGAAGGTAGCCAGGTAGCTCTTGGCAGCTTGGCATGTCTAACTGTGATATCCGCCCAGATTCAAAGGGGACATGGACGGGAGGTGTAGAGAAACAGGAACCCATGGAAGGGAGTGTACTGACTGGTGGACCATCTGTGATTGGAAACCTGCTGCAATCCCATGCCGACCCTCCCCTGGGGAGAAAGCCCAGTGAGCTAATATCAACATGCCTTATACTAGTGCTCCTTTATTATGGTTCTAGGGGAGAGTCTATGTGGAAAACTATAGTAATTACCAAGTTAAATATGCACTAGTACCTAGTAAGATACAAAATGGCCAGATCTCCCAAAGACTCCAAAGCTTCCAAGAGTTCTCCTGTGGCTAAAAAGCAATAATTTTGTACTCAAGTTAACATGACCTAAGAATGATATTGTCACATCAGCCTTGCTACTATATATTAATATTGTCCCTTTAAAAAAATCTCCAGTGTGCCAGTCGTATTTTGGGGGACTTTTTGAAATTTTTCAAGCTCTTTTTCAGATGGTTAGGAACAAATCAGATACTCAAATCAAGTCAGAATGACAAATGAGTCGATGCAAAAGGTTTTTTTGAGTGTCATAAAAAACTTGTGTGAGGTAGTAGAGGCTCATCGGAGAAAACTAGAAGTGAATTCATTTAATGTGGCTGTGAGCTAAAAGCAGAGCTCCCTCCCTTTTGTAGGCTGATTTACACAAAAGGGAAAAGGAGCTAAGCTTGGAGAAGGAGCAAAACAAGCGGCTTTGGGACAGAGACACTGGCAACAGCATCACCATCGACCACCTGCGCCGGGAGCTGGATGACAGGAACATGGAGGTGCAGCGTCTGGAAACGCTGGTGAAGACCATGAAGACTGAGTGCCAAGGGCAGATGGAGCGCCAGGTGAGGCTTCCGGGCATGGCTGCCTGACCCTCCTTTGGGGGGGTTCCTGGAAAAGAGGTGACAGCCCGACTCCTTTTGGGTTTACCCTTGGGGAGCTTACTGGCAAGACTTTTAAATTACAGATTTATACGGATCATGCATTTCTATATGAAAGCTCTGTATCCTATGTAAAAATAACTCCAGGCCTTTTATTATTGGCCCTGGGCACCTGGATGATCACAGATCTTTCCCAGATGCATTCTCTTTTTTGGGAGGGTTGGGGTTGTGCCCTTTATTGCCAAGGTCCTGCCAACACTCACCACCCAAATTATTCCGTGCTCACACAATGGTCAAGGCCAGATCCTGCACAGAGCCAGAGCCAGATAGAACCTTAGAGACATCTGTTCCAAGCCTGGTCCTGTCAGGAATCCATTCTACAACAGTCAGACAAGAGGTGATTGAGCCTTTGCTTGGAGTCCTCAGGGAGGCAGCCCACTCTATTTTTATAAAGTTCTAAAAGTTAGGAAAATGCTCTAATGATTCTTAGTTCTGTTCTCCAGAGCAAAACAAAACCAGTCAAATCCCTTTCTTCCTGAAAGCCTTTTGAAGTTCTTGAAGACAAATATGTTTTCCCCTCCTCCTCAACCCCATGTCTTCTCTAAGCTAAATATCCCCAGTTCCTTCCATGAATCCTCCTGAGGCCAGGTCTTTCTCCCCCTGGACATTCTCTAGCTCTTCAGTGTGGCCCCCACAACTGAGTACAAGAGTCCAGAAATGGTCCTGACCTAGGCAAGAGTGCAGCAGGGCTACAGAACCTTCCTGGTCCTGATGGCTATGGATGTCTTTCTTAATACAGTTGAAAAAGAATTTAATGACTATATTTGTGCTAGTGAACTTGCAGGCTAATGGAAAATCCCAGATCTTTTCTCTCATGAACTCCCATCTAGCTGTAATCTCCCTTATTGGTATTTGTGATGCTGATTTTTTGAATCAAGAGGGTGGGATTTCTCTCTATTAAATTCTGTTATTAGACTCATTCTAGCATTCTAGCTTATTGCAATCCTTTTGTACCCTGACTTTATCTCCCACTGTATTAGCTGTCCTTAAAAGTTTGTTATCTGCACAATTTGGTGAGTGTTCCATCTCTGCTTTTGTCCCAGTCATCATTAAAAATATTAAACAGCACAGATACCTGGGGCGTGCCCTGGAGGTCTCCTTCCAAGGTAACTTGGATCTAATGAAGGCTGCTTTGGGGGTAGGACCATTTGATGTAACTGTCCTGCCTTCAGGCCCACACGTTCCATTTCCCCCATAATAATAGTATGAGACTTGAGTGGAATAGTTTGCTAAACTCCAGATAAACTATCTCCACCATTCCTCTGATCTCTGAGACTGGTAGGAAATGGGGCTGTAAGACCTGTTCTTGGTGGGAGGCCAGGTGGGCACTTTGTGAGGGCTGCTTCTTTCTAGAAGTTCACTCCACACTCCTTTAATAACACATTCTAGAATTTGGCCTTCCTCAGAGGGGAGGAACCTTCTGAGCCTTCCACCCTGGAGCAGCAGCCCATTAGGCCCTGATGACCTTATCAAGCCCTCTCCAGCCTTCTTGCTGACACCTGGTCAAACTGACTTGGAATCAGCCCCTGCCAGACTTCTCTTCTTCCATCTGAGCTAAGCCCTAGAGCAGACTGAGTCTGATTGTACCATACTTGAGTCTGTTCATAGTTCACTTACATAGAGTAAGTGATCCCTACACTTTTACCAAAGTGCCTGCCTCTCCTTGTCATGCCCCCTAATCCATGAAGCTCTCTTTTCTGTCAACTTTCAGATGGCAGCAATTCAGGGGAAGAATGAAAGCCTAGAGAAAGTGTCTTCCTTGACCGCTCAGTTGGAGTCCACCAAAGAGATGCTCCGAAAAGTCGTGGAAGAACTGACCTCCAAGAAGATGACCCTGGAAAGTTCTGAGAGGACGGTGTCTGACCTAACACTGTCTCTGCAAGAGAAAGATCGAGCCATCGAGGCCACCAATGTGGAGATCACCAAGCTGCGCTCTAGGGTTGACTTAAAGTTACAGGAGCTCCAGCACCTGAAAAATGAAGGGGACCACCTCCGGAACATGCAGTCTGAGTGTGAGGCCCTCAAGCTGCAGATGGTGGAGAAGGACAAGGTGATTGAGATCTTGCGTCAGCAGATTGAGAACATGACTCAGCTGGTGGGCCAGCATGGCCGGACGGCCGGGGCCATGCAGGTGGAGAAGACTCAGCTGGAGAAAGAGATCAACGATCGGAAGCTAGAACTGCAGGAGTTCAAGGTACGGGATTCTGTTCCAGCTGGCATAGTGTGATGCACCAGTGTGGCTGACTCTGTAGACATGGGGCTCCATGAACTTAAGAAAAAAATGTTTTGATAACTATATCTCAGCTTAAGCGATTTCCTTGATAACTGTGTAATTTACCCTAGCTTTTACCAGTCTTCCAAAGGGTCCAGGAACCTCTGCCTTCAGCTGTAGAGTACTTCTGCAAGTTCTCAGGCAGGGTGTGGTAGGATGACATTTCTTAAAAATCAGACCTAAGGATAGAATGGAACAGCAGGAAGACAAGTTTAGGAAACAGCCAGCCTGCTCCCAGTGGGAAGTGATACGGCAGTGGGCATGGAAGGAAGCAGGCCTGCACAAGCATTCTGAGATAGGAAGACTAGCATCCGAGAACCAATTGGACACAAGCAATGAGGGAAGGGGAAGGGACTAGAGGCCAAGGAGGATTCTGAGCTCTTGAGCCTGGGTAACTGGGAAAAGGACAATTCTACCAGCAGAAACTGGGAAAGAGGAATGGATGGACCGTGAGGAATTAGTACAGTTCTGGGCATCCACAGTTATCCCTTCCACGTTATTGGGGTTAGGGGCTTGGCACCCACGTGATCTGGGAAATTTGTGTAAAATCCATGGGAGTAAACCCTTCACCTTCATTTTCCTTTAGGAAATCGTATAAGGATTTTTTTCTTGTATGATGCCAGTCTTCCGAAATGCCCTTTTTTTTTTTTTACAACAATTCTGTATTTTTGAGTTCTAAATTTTTTGTGTTGTCTGCCACTTCTGCAAGACTCCCCCCAAATCCCCACGTCATTTCTAATCAAAGTTAAGATCGGGAAAGCCTTATGGAAGGGATAGCAATCTATCCTTAGCCTGAGGGAGAACTCCTCCGCCTCTCCAAAGAGAGGTCTAGGGTGCAGCTACCCACGCAGGGCCACGGCTTCCAAATTAATAGACCCGTCATCTGGGCGGCCAGGGAGCAAACTGAGGGGCGGGAAACCCATCGTCAAGAGAGGGATTAGGGGGCGAGGTCCTCTCACTCCAGATCCCTCTGACTTTCTTCTGCGCTGCCGCTTTTCTCCTGAAAGAGCTGGAAGGCTCGAGGCGGGTTCTGAGTTTATTCGTGTCCCCAGCAGCTGCGTGTTAAGGGTTTTTATCAAGGATTTCCAGGTCTTTTCATTTTGTCCATTCTGTTAATGCTTCAAGGAAGGTTAAATAAGGCAGTCAGGTGACTCGGCGCATAGAGCTGGCCCTGGAGTCAAATGCAGCCTCAGACACTCACTAGCTGAGTCACTTAGTCCTGTTTGACTCAGTTTCATCATTTGTAAAATGAGCTGGAGAAGGAACTGGCAAACCGATTCAGTGTCCTTACTGAGAAAATCCCAGATGGGGTCCCAAAGAGTCAGACAGGACTGAAATGACTCAGCAAGGTTATTATAAACACGTGCATGCACAGCTATGCGCTTCTGAATCCTTTGTCTTGATTCATGCAAGTAGATTATAAAAGACAAGAAAGATTCCAAGATCCGGGAGCTCGAAGCCCGGCTGAGCGACCTGGAGCTCGAAAAGGTGAAGCTGGTGAATGCGGGAAGCGAGCGGCTACGTGCAGTGAAGGACATGAAGCAGGAGCGGGATCAGCTCCTGGCTGAGGTGAAGAGCAGTCGGAATGAGCTGTGCAGCCTTTCAGGTATGGCCCAGAACCGGCCCGCTGGGCTGAGCCTGGATCCCGGCTTCTGCCACCTGCCAGGGCCCAGGGCTGGGCCGGTGGGGCAAAAGGGCCGGGGGCCCGGGGCAGGGCTGGTGAGGCAGAGGGGCCTGGGGCAGGGCTGGCAGGACAGACAGTAAGTAGGGCCCGGGGCAGGGCCAGGGAGGCAGTGGTCATGCTATCCCGGGGGTCATTCCCAGGGACTTCTGATGCATGTGACATGAGCCTATTATGTTCTGGGTGTCTACCCGACTTGGACTCACCATGAACTTCATTCAGAGGCTTCAGCCAATAAAATTCAGCATGAGGAAAAAAACTCATGCCCAGTGAGTCCTACCATTTTCATTAGCGGTTTGTTAATAATGAGGCACTGGTGCCTCATTCTTTTGGAAAGTTCTTGGAAGGAAAGCCCTAGGATCCTAAGTTGGGAGAAGAATTATAATGCATTCCACGATTAACATATATAGGTATCCATTGTGTTTCTTTTCTTTTTTTTCTTTTCTTTTTCTTTTTTTAAAGCAATTGGGGTTAAGTAACTTGCCCAAGGTTACACGGCTAGGTTTTTGTTTGTGCGGATTAGGTGTCGGAGGCCGGCTCCGAACTCAGGTCCTTCTGATTCCAGGGCCGGCGCCTATTCACTGCGCCACCTAGCCGCCCTCTTTTTTTTTTAACAGTTTTCTTTTTGCTTTTTGGAGGGGGAAGGTATCGCAGTTGGGGTTAAGTGACTTGCCCAAGGTCATATGGCTAGTTTGGTGTTAAGTGTGTGAGGCCGGATTTGAACTCAGGTCCTCCTGACTCCAGGGCCGGTGCTCCACCTAGCCGCCCATATTGTGTTTCTTAAAACATGCATGTGTACACAGTCACATTTAGGGGAAGCTAGAGGGTCAAGACAGTGTCTTCTCTGTATCAAGCCAAGAAACCTGTCAGCCACTAGTCTCCCTCCTTAACGTCCTGGTGTGTTTGATAAACCCAGATTCTCATCTATTCACCCCCTTTCACTCCATCTTTCACTTGTCCCCTCATTTGGTACCTCCTAGTGAGGCCTAGACTTCCCTTCTCATCACTGATGCAGTGATTTCTGCTCATCAGTGTCTTACCAGGCAGGTTAATATTAGTTCATTAGGTATTTGTTTGTTTTGCCTTCTGGTCTTCCCTACCTTCAGAGAGGACCTCCAGAAATACATTGTGTCAGAGAGCATGGAACTAATAGCTCCTTTGGATTTGCCCAAATCAATATAAATTTATGTACCAAGTTCAAATTCAGTCAGCTTTAATAACCTGAGAATTGTTTGCCCTCTTTCTAGCCATACGAAAGATAATTTCCCTTAATCCCTTAATCCCAAGTCCTTGGGACAGGTTAGCTGGGATAAAGCTCCATTTGTGACAGTGGGCTAGCATAGGGCAACTTCAGTTAATTGGTATTATATTGTGCAGAGGACTACGAAGTTTTAAAAAGAAATTATCAGAACAAAAGTGAGGAGATGGAATGTACCACAAACAAGCTGAAAATGCAACTGAAGTCTGCACAGGCCGAGCTGGAGCAAACAAGAAATACTTTAAAGTCAATGGAAGGATCTGATGGCCATGGTATGCTATAGACAGCAGGTGCTGTTCTTTCTCTTCTTCTGTTCTTGATTCCACAGGTCTAGATTCACAAAGGAGACAGGGCACTCAGACACACAGGAATCAGTGAGGCCCAGTGAGGGGGCCCAGTGAGGGGGCCCAGGGGAAGTGCAGGGGTCTTTACAGGGCAGGGCTTCCACTCCTCCTGAGCAGGGGCAGTCACTCTGAGAGTGGGGGCACCTTCCTTCTCACGGCATTATAGAAACAAAACCAACAAGCCTGCACAGGGAACCCTGGGCCCAGAGCCGGGAGGCCCGAGTCTGAATATGTCAGTGCCCATTGCTATTGGGACCTTGGGTGTGTCTGACCCTCAGCTGTCTCATCTGTGCAATGGGGAGACTAAGAGCACTTGCATTATATAACTTACCTCATGGAGCTGTTCTAAGGGTCACATGAGAAGAGATTTAGATGGCTTTGTAAACCTTGAGGTTATCACACAAATGTCAGCCGCTGCTATTGTTTTTCTGGCCATGTTGGTCATTTCTGACTGAAGTCTCCAAATCCCAATTCTTTATATAGAAAAGAACTAGACACAAATGAAACAAGTTATAAAGAATGTGTGGTACCTTTTGGATTACCCACATGTAGATTGTGTATGCTCCATGTGAGTCTGGAGCTGGGCCACAAGCAGGAAAGCCCAAGTCCTGGGAGCAGAGCTGCTGGACTAGCCCATACGTCAGGTCTTCAGTATTAAGTGCTAGGCCCTGGGGGTATGAGTACAAAGAAGGGAAAGCCGGACAAGCAAGCGGGATGGGGCGATGAGGCACTCTGGGCATCTCTTCCCAGACCCACCTATTCCTCACCCCAGTTCAGCCCAGTCTGTCCAAGTTAATGGAGCGGCCTGGAGAGTTATCTTATGTGGGTAACCGCATTATGACCTGTAAGTTTAAAAAGTACATACGATGGCCAAATTACACCTGGCTAAGTCAAGTGTCAGTTTCCTATTTTTCACTAATTTCTGTTAATTGTATGAATCAAGAGGTCATTAACAAAATTCCCATTGAAAGCCAGGTACCATCCAAATTACCATCTATTAAACAGAACCACTCAGCTCATAGTGATAATGTTGAAGGCTTATGACCAGCTAAGTGAGGTACCCTACATTTATCTAATGCCTTTTTAAACAAATCAAGCAGGGGGCAGCTAGGTGGTGCAGTGAATAGAGCACCAGCTCTGGAGTCAGGAGGACCTGAGTTCAAATGTGGCCTCAGACACTTAACACAAACGCTAGCCGTGTGACCTTGGGCAAGTCACTTAACCCCAATTGCCCTCCAAAAAGCAAAAACAAACAAACAAAAAAAAAAATCAAGCAAATGGTATTTTAAAAACCAGGACCTTTCTTTTGTTTTTAAAGGATCATATATTTTCCTTGTTTGTTTCTTAGCTCTCAGTTGGATTGTACCTAAGTTTTCTTCTAAGCAAAAAGTACTATTTTAAAGGCCCTTTTTTTGATTAATATAATGTTTCGGGCTACTTATAATGATGCAAAACTAAGCTATCTAAGTCATCTTTTCAATTAGGTTTTGGGAAGGTAATGCCCTTTCCACATCTTCAAAGTCCTAGGGTATAAGAAGGTTCAGCCAGGTCCACTCTTCAACCCTGCTCATCATTTCACACAGTAATAATCACACACAGGCTTACACTGGGGATTGATCTTTTTGTAACCAGGACAGTGAAAATGGAATGGTTTATAATGTCCCTGGAACCTTAAGGCATATCCTGGACATTGTTGTAGATTTCTTATATAGTAGTATCACTTTGACCCAGGAAAAACATTTTGATGAACAGTTACAAATTATCCCTTTTATCTAAGTTCCTTTATTTATATGTGCATGTCCATAGCTGTGAGTCTGATCATTGTTCTTCATCCAGTTCCATAAGACATGAAAAAGTTTAAATCGTTGTACAGTTTACAAGATAGTTATGTTCCATTGGACCAAAGAAACTATTTTTTTTTCTCGAAAGCAAAGAATGGTTATTGGATTTCCCCTATCCATTGTCACTGGGAAACCATGCCTTCCTAGAGGCAGCTATGTGGTGCTGGACCTGGAGTCAGGAAGACCTGAGTTCAAATCCAGCCTCAGACACTTCCTAGCATGCTGTGATCCTGGACAAATAATTTCACCTCTGCTTGCCTCAGTTTCCTCATCTGTAAAATGGGAATAATAACAGCACTTACTCCAATGAGCTAATATTGTAAAGTATTAGCACAGTTCCCTGCATGTAGTAGGGGCTTAATAAGTGCTCGTTTCCCTCCTTTTCCCCTTCCTTCCCCCACTTCCCCATGGGGACCCATTGACTTTAGGCCCTCAGAAGTTGTACCCATGAGCACTTTACCTTGTCTCCTTCCTTTATAAGTTCAGCTTAGCTTGCAATTGAGCATGGCTTTAAAGAAAACATATAGTTGCCTAACTAGAATGTTTATCAATGAGTAAGCAATGGGTGCTTCTTTTTACAGCCATGAAAGTTGCAATGGGAATGCAGAAACAAATCACTGCCAAAAGAGGACAAATAGATGCCCTGCAGAGCAAAATTCAGTTTTTGGAGGAGGCCATGACAAACGCATCTAAGGTGAGGCAAGACCTCTTGTGGAAATGGGCAGGTTTGCCCTGAGAGCTGCTCATGCTGGGAAAGAGAAGTGCTTTTTCATATTCTACAAGTGAGAACGTTGTTCCAAGTTCCTCCTCATCTCAATTCAGAAAATAAAAGCACATTTTGTAGTGATTGGGGATTCGTTTTATTAGGGACAGAAGCAGGAAGAGCTCTCTTGCACTGAGGGATTTGAATGGACCCCTAAGTATTGCTTCAGCTGTATCCCACAAATTTTGCTATTTTATCTCATTGGTGTCATTGCCTTTGATAACATTTTTGATAGTTTCTATGATTTGTTCTTTGACTCACCCATTCCTTAGGATTAGATGATTTCATTTATAATTAATTTTTATGTTTCCAAGGTGATCTTTATTCTGCTATGAGCTGAAAATGCTGCATTTAATATTTCTGCTTTCCTGCATTTGTTGGTGAGGTTTTTATACCCCAATACATGGTCAATTTTTGTGAAGGTGCCATGTGTAGCTGAGAAAAAAGTATATTCTATTCAATTCTCATTCAGTTTTCTGCAGAAGCCTGTATTATCTGAGTTTTCTAAAATTCTATTCATCTCCTTAATTTCTTATTTTATTTTATGGTTAAATTTATCTGAGATAGATAAATTGAGGTCCCCTACTAGTATTGTTTTACTATTTCCTTCTGTAATTCATTTAACTCTGAAGTGTGTTTTGCTTCTGACCATTGCTTCCCTTAATCTTCCCATTTGGGAATGTAAACAGCTTAACCTTATTAAGTTCATCATAATTTCTCACTTTTCTTGAGTCTTGTTTTAAATGTCAAATTTTCTGTTCAGCTCTGGTGTTTCCATCAGGAATGCTTGAAAGTCCTCTATTTCCTTAAAGGTCCATTTCTCTCTCTCCCTCTGCCCTTCCCCCCTCCCTCCACCTCCCCCCACCCAAGTATTATACTGGGTTTTGCTTGGTAGGTTATTCTTGGCTATAATCCTAGTTCCTTTGCTTTCCAAAATATCATCTTCCAAGCCCTCCATTCCTTTAATGTGGAAGCTGCGAAATCTGGTGTGATCCTGACTGTGGCTTCATGATATTTGAATGGTTTCTTTCTGGATACTTGAAGTATCCTTTCCTTGACCTGGGAGCTCTGGAATGTGATTATAATATTCCTGGGAATTTTCATTTCAGGATTTCTTTCAGGAGGTGTTCAATGGCATATTTCAATTTCTATTTTGCCCTTTTGTCTTAAGGGATCAGGGCAGTTTTCCTTAATAATTTCTCGAAAGATATTGTCTAGACTTTTTTGAATATGGCTTTCAGATAGTCTAATAATTCTTAAATCATCTCTTCTTGACCTGTTTTTCAGATTAGTTGTTTTTCTGATGAGATATTTCCCATTTTCATCCATTTTTTCTATTCTTTTGACTTTATTGATTCTTGATGTATGCTAGGGTCATTAAGTTTCCACTTGACCAATTCTAATTTTTAAGGAATTTTTTTTTCAGTAAACTTATGTTCCTAGGAAGAAGAGGTATACTGCTATCTCATTTCATCAGAGTGTTAGAAACTGTTACATGTTACAGTTAGAGCTTTTAAGAACTGAGCCTAACACAATTTAATTCAACTCAATTCAGCAATTTTTATTAAACATCCCCTTGGGAACTGAAAGACAAAAATGAAACAGTCCCTTCCCTTCACAGAGCATACATTTTACTAAAGATCCCTCCATACACATCAATGAAGAAATACAAAGTCTATATAACTTACTGATGGCTTCTGACTACAAGATGCTTTGAGGTGTAGGGAGATTAGCAAAGGCTGAATCAATGAAAATATGCAGGAGGAGGGCACAAACACTTAAAGATTGCCTACTCTGTGCCAGGCACATTATAAGCTATTACCACAACCCTAGGAAGTAGGTGCTGTTATTGTCCCCATTTTCCAGCTGAAGAAACTGAGGCAAACAGAAGTTAAGTGACTTTCTCAAGGTCATACAACTATCAAGTGTATGAAGATGAATTTAAACTCAGGTCTTCCAGACTCCAGACCCAGCTCTCCATTCACTGTGCCATCAGATCAATCAATCAATTACCAAGCATTTTGTCCCAGGGTAGGGATGGAAAGGGAGGGGGTACAAAATAGAAATGAGGGGCATTGCCGTGAAGGAGTTTACACTCTAATGGGGAGGCAGCAAGTCCTCTAGGCTCAAATAGAAGCCACCGTCTTTAGCTTTTGGCCTGTCATAAACTGGCCCACACTGTTTCTCCAGCCTTCTCATCCTGTTTGACCCCATTTTTCACATGTTACAGTCTAGGCCCTGACTTTGCCTCCTCCATTTCCCATCTCCCTGCCTTTGTGCCAGCTCCCTCCCTCTCTGGAATAGGATCCCTCCTTCCCGTGGCCTCCTGCATTTACTCCCTTCCTTTAAGGGGGCAGCTTAGCCCCCCCCACCCCCACCATTCCCCCAGCTGTTAGTGCCTGCCTCTCCCTCCCAGACTCCCCCTCTTCCTGATACCACCCCCCCCACCTGCCAATGCCTGCCTCTCCCTCCCAGACTCCCTGGCATGTAACTCCTTTGGATTTACTTGTAATTATTCCCTGTACATTTCTGTATGGCCTCATCACTCCATTGCCACAGGGCCTGGTACACCGTAGGAACTTAAGGAATGCTTATTGACTGACTAATTGGCTGCTGCTTCTGGGCCTGACCTCCAAGGGTGGTGGCTGAGTGAGCCTCTCTTCTCCAAGAGGCAGCACTAAGGAAGAATGGTATTCCAGGCTTGGGGAAAGAGCACCAAAGGCATGGAAGGGAAATGGCAGGTAGGGGTCCATTGTGACTGGAGCATGAGCTTAGGAGACCCTAGTTCTGAGAAGATCAGCAAGGCCAGATGTGCCAAGCAGAGAAGCCTGAATTTTACCCTAGAGGAATGGGAGCCACTGAAGCTTCTTACACAGCAAGGGAAGTGTTCAGAGCAGAGCATTAGGACTGTCCTGTGCCAGTGGTGAGGAGAACGGAGTGGAGGGCCAACTGGGCTGGGAGCAGGGAAACCAGCTAGGACACCTTTGTACCAGCTCCTGATCCAGTGGAGGACCGTGAGGGCAGAGAATGGGATGAATGCGGATGGACTTGGGAATAAACACACAAAAACTCCCAGTGACTTTGCTATGACAAAAACTGGAAAAATGTAATCTGTGTGTCCTTTAAACTTGCAGCCTTCTGACGTGCCATAAATTGGGCAAGAAGTTAAAAAACAAACCAACAGCATGAGAGTGTTTGCCCCAAGTCCATAGGGTCCAGGAGCAAAAGATACAAGGGATGGAGGAAAGGAGGAACAACAAAAATAAGCTAGTAAAATTATATCAGGAATCACCTTGAAGTGTTTGTTTTACCGAATGCTATCACTTTCTTGTATTACCTTAAACTAAAGCTTTAAATGTCTATAAAATATGATAAGTAATAGTGAGTTTTACAGAGCAGAAAATGTAACTGTACCCAATTGCATAAAACTTAATTGGAAAAAATATTTACTAATTGTTAGTTGGGAGATTTCCTGGAAAATGAAGGTGCCCTAGAGTGAAAAATAGGCTGGTGGCTGGGGTGGTGGTAGATTCTCCTTTACTAGAGGGTGTCTAGGCTGTCAGGGACATCAAGGGCAGGAGTAAATCAGTCCAGGGGGCCTCAGGTCACTTTCCCCGGTCTGAGATTCTGAGCTGACCTTAGGCTCGTCCTGCCTCCTGCCTGAGCTGCACCTTCAAGCAGAGGGACTGCAGGGGGCCATGGGAAGGAGGGATGCTATTCCAGGAAGAGAGGGAGCTGGTGCAAAGATGGGAGATGGAGGAGGTAAAGCCAGGGGCTACAGAAGCAGTGCCACTGATAGCACACCGCATGATGGTTGGCTCTCTTCTCTGGTTCCTTGACACATTGGTCTTATTTTTCAGTTCCTCTTGTTTTTGGCTCATCCACTATTCTTTTCTTTTTTCCACATCTGTGCCTTGGTCTTGCCTGTGGGACCCTCTTTGCTTGACACCATTGCGAGTACTTCCGGGAACTTTTAACAAGGTTGCTGACATTGCCTGTCCCAGACAAGGGAGAGGAGCCACAAGAGTGAGAAGGCACTCTGGTCAGAAAAGAGGGAAGGGGGCTGTGCGTTGACTCCCAGCCCCATGTAAGGCTGGTCTGCCCTACCTAATCAGAAAAGGAAAAACACTTGAAGAGATATCAGCAGAGAGGGCGTTTCTGCTCTTTTAATTTTCATAGTCTTCTCTCCCTCCTCTGTCCACTGAAACGGGGAGAACATGTTATCGACCCACTTATTGGCCGATGTTGAAGTTTGAATTTGGAGGAAAGAAAACTAGATTGAAGTCAGAATATCTGGGGACAAATCTGAACTGTCACAATATACTGTTACTTTAGGCAAGTCATTCAATTGCTTTGGGCTCAGTTTTGCATATGCAAAATAGGACCATAGGATTTGGGGCTGGTGGGGTAGGGTGTGCTGGGGAGGGACCTTCTCATCCAACCTCCTCATTTTGCAGAAGAGAAAACTAGAGGTTATGGGGAGAGGGGAGACACCAACTGGACCAAGGTAACACCGGTGATTAAGTAGGAGTTTAACTTAGGTCATTGGACTCTCTAATTAGGGTCCCTTTCAACTTTAAAATCTAATGTGCTAAGAATTTTGTAATGAATTTGGGTGTTGTGATTATGGTGCAAATTAGGTAATGATATGTCTTCAGTTTTATACAGTCTTGAAAAATGGCAACTAGCAAAAGATGTCAATTGGACATATATATATATATATATATATTTTTTTTTTTGGAGGGGGAAGGTAGGGCAACTGGGGCTAAGTGATTTGCCCAAGGTCACACAGTTAGTTTTTTTGTGTTAAGTGTCTGAGATCATATTTAACTCAGGTCCTCCTGATTCTAGGGCTGGTGCTCTATTCACTGCACCACCTAGCCGCCCCAGCAGGACATATTTTTTGTAGTAATAATTGGCTTTCAGTAAAATTTTGTATGATGGATGTCTGTATTTCTGAGAAGATTAGTTCTTTTTACATGTAAAAACATACTTATGGTAATACCTCTTTAGTGGAAATTCATCAAATATATTTACTAAATGTAGGAGAAACAATCTTAGGGCTAGCTAGCAGAAAGGAAACTAAGAATGAATCCAAAGTAACATGGTCTCCTTCTTGTCAGTCTCACTAATAAATAAATAATTGAATAGTACAAAAATAACTATATATATATATATATATATATATATATATATATATATATTTTGCTTTTTGGAGGGCAATTGGGGTTAAGTAACTTGCCCAAGGTCACACGGCTAGGTTTTGTTTGTGTGTGCGTTAAGTGTCTGAGGTCGAATCCGAACTCAGGTCCTTCTGACTCCAGGGCCAGCACTCTACTCACTGCGCCACCTAGCGGTCCCTAAAATAACAATATTAAAGTTAGGTTTCATTGAATCAATAGTTTATGTTTCTTTCATCTAGCAGTAGCAGTCAGATTATCCCAGAGATGCTTTCTTCTCTATAACCATAGGAGAAGCGTTTCTTAAAAGAAGAGAAAAATAAACTAAGTCAAGAATTGAATGTTGTTGCAACGGAAAGAAACAAAATGTCAGGGGAACTGGAGAGCCTGAGATCCCAAGAGCGTCGCTTGAAAGAAAAAGTTGCTAACATGGAAATTGCTCTTGATAAGGTAATTGTTATTTGAACTGATCATTTAACTTAAAACTTTTTTATTCTGAACACAAACACCCCCAGAATGAACATTTCCATATGCATAGAGGACACAAAAAGAAGATCATCAGTGAAATCATGATTCTCCATTTCTTAATGCTTATTTAAAAAAAATTATTAAGTCCAACATGCTCTTTTCAAAACTGTCCAGTTGTTTGTATTTCCTTCCAAACTTCCTTCTTTTCTCTTCTGTGTATTTTTAAAAGTATTTCAATGGCCTTCTTTTTCCTAACTCCCTCTTTCCCTTAAAACCTCACCCCAATTAAAAAAATTTAAAAACCTTATAATGAGCATAGTTAAACAGAATGAATTCATATTGTGACCACATCAAAAACATCTGTCTCTGCATCTTGTATTCATTGCTGGGCTATCAGAAAGTGAGTAACATGTTTCACCATGTTTCACAGGTCTCTTGGAGATGTGGTTTGTTCGTTCCACTGATCAAAGTTGTTAAGTCTTTCCTTGTTGTTATGATAGTATAAATTGTTCTGCTAGTTCTATTTATTGCACTCTGCATTGGTTCACACTTCCCAGTATTTTCTTAAATTATCCCTTTTATCATTTCTCATGGTGTAATAAATATTCCATTATATTTATATGCCATACTTTGTTCAGCTATTATCCAACTGATGAATATCCCATAGTTTCTAATTCTTTTCTTCCCACCCCCCACCCCACCAGGTTCAGGAAGTTTGTTCTGTCTGTTTAATATTTCCTTTCCCGTAAACTCCATTTCCTGTCCTCCTCAATTTGCCTGTGGAGTTTGATGTATTTCTTCTCCAGTCTCTCTCTCTCTCTCTCTCTCTCTCTCTCTCTCTCTCTCTCTCTCTCTTTCTCTCTCTCTCCCCTCTCAATCCTCCTTTGTCCATTTCAGTAAGATTCATATGATGCCTGTTTTCCCCATTTCTTCCTCCATAAGATGTAAAGTCTTCTCACTCACCCCAATTATGTAAAATGTCAAAATTTGCCTTCTTCTTTTATATACTAATGTATTCATTTTACCTTCTCTTGCTTTTATCCTTTTGGAACCCTCAGAATTAAAACAATCCATTCTCAGATTTTGTGTTTTTTTTCTTATTTAACTCCTTCACTAACCTGTGAAGACATGAAGGCTCTATAAAAGGACACTTGTTTCTTCTCCCCTGTTAGAATAGTAACCCTTCATCATCATAGAGCCCTTTCCAGTTAATCATACACATTTGCCTTTCTAGATGTCTTTGGACTCTTGTATTTACATGTCAAAATTTCTGCTCAGTCAGAACAAAGTTTTTCATCTGAAATAGTTGAAATTCCTCTATTCTATTAAAAGCTCATTTTCTCCCCTCCCCCTTCTAGTGCTATATAATAGCTCAGTTTTTGCAAGGCAAGTTATTCTTAGTTTAAGCTTATATTTTTTCCTTTTAGACTATTGTACTCCTAGTTCCCCTTGCATTTAAAGTGGAAGCTGCCGGGTCTTGTGTGATCGGGACTAGCTCTTAGGTACTTGAACTGATTCTTTCTGGGTGCTGACAACATTTTGTATTTGATGTAGGAACTCTGGATTTAAACTATGGCATTCCTGGGGCTTTCTTTTTTTGGGGTTTGGGTTTCTTTCAGAAAGTGATGGATGGATTTTTTTATATCTTCACTTTGCCCTTTAGTTCTAATGAATCTGGGTGATTTTCATTCAAGATTTATTTATATAATGTGGAGGCTTTTAAAAAAAAATCATGGTTTTCATAGTTTTCAGTGATTTTTAAATTATTCCTCAATCTGTTTTCTGGGTCAGTTTGTTTTTAATATCTTCTGTTTTACTTTTTTTTTAGTATTTTTTCTCCCCTCAGTTTGTTCTCATATTTCTTTAGAGTATTGTGCCCAGGCTAGACTTTGCCCTCTTCTCCACTTATGGGTGGAATAGTTGGCCCTTCTTGGTCTTGTACTAGCTCTTTTGGATTCCTGTGCTGACCTTCACCTCCTTTGGTTAGGACACTTTGTTCCCTGGGTACTTCAAGACTCTGTGTAGTGTCTCTTTGGATCCCTGGATAGGTCCTACCCTGCCTATAGTGGCTGCTATTGCTCCAGGTGGCTTCCAGCATCTCCACAGTGCAATTCTGACCCCGTGGATTTTTCTTCCTAGTTGGGGGGGAGGTCTCTGCTCTTAGTGCCTCAGGACACAGATCCTCATAGGCTGCCTATGTGTTTGGCTCTTCTCTGGTCATGTCGGGAGGTTAATGGTTTGTTTACCTGGGTTCATGCTGCCTTATCTTATAGTTTCTCATTGAATTTCTTGATCATTATTTATCCTGGTATAATCTGTAAAGTAGCAAAATTATGAGCCTTTCCAAAATTAGTTCAGCCAACTAAGGGCACATGCTACTCATTATATTAATAATAATGGCATACTAGAATAAGCATATGACTAAGTGGAACCTTAGTAACCTGAATTAATTTACCTAAATTAACCTAGATAATTTGTATAAACATCTGTTATTGAAGAATACTTAGCACTGGATTAAAGAGATTCCATGAAGTAAGACTAACATAATAAAGGAAGTAATGCCACAAGAGCTAGGTCCCTTTGAGGGGTAGCCATAACCAAAGAGATACTGTCTTATTAGTAACATTGAGTGTCACTCGGCCATTTAAAGTGGAAGAACAGGGGCAGCTAGGTGGCGCAGTGAGTAAGAGTGCCGGCCTCGGAGTTGGGATGACCCAGGATCGAAACCGGCCTCAGAAAATGAGCACCCACACATAAGTAATGACTAGCCGTGTAATCTTGAGCAAGTTACTTAACCCCAATTGCTTTATAAAAAAAATAAAATAAAATAAAGTAGAAGAACAGCATTGGCTCCTTGTACCTACAGGTACCCAAGATACCTTGATATGCCCCATTCTATCCAGCCCAGATCTATGCAGTTCTAATTATGCATTACTATTCCCTCTAATGAGAGTGACTCCCTTTATGTGTTTCCCTGGTCATTCTTTATCCTTCACCTTGTGTGTTTCTGTTATTGTTCTCTTTGTGACCCCATTTGGGGTTTTCTTGGCAGAGATACTGGAGTGGTTTGCCTTTTCCTTCTCCAGTTCATTTTACAGATAAGGAAATGGAGGCAAACAGGGTTAAGTGACTAGTTCAGGGTCACACAGGTAGTAAGTGTCTGAGGTCAGATTTGAACTCAGGTCTTTCTGACTCCAGGACCAGTGCTCTATCAACTACACCATCTAGCTGCTCATGTATATTTTAGTCTAATTCCTCTGTCTTAATGATAGAGAGAATTTGAAAAATTAATTGGCTCACTGTCCAGGTTAAGTCTAATACTGGTGTGGTTATTTGACTGTAGGCATCGTTGCAGTTTGCAGAATGTCAAGACATTATCCAGCGTCAGGAACAAGAATCAGTCCGCTTAAAACTGCAGCACACGTTGGAGGTAAAGGTAAGGTCTTTCTTCTAATTAACAGCTTAACTTAATAATATACTTTTTTTTCTCATTCATTTTTATACCTTCATATGCTGGAGATTTTTTTTTCACTTAGGAATTTTTTTTATCATTAGAAACATTATATTTTTTTCAAAACAAGTACAACTTACAGAAATTATACATATGTAACATATCAAGTATTAAAATTTCCTATATTTTGTTTTGCCTTCTATTTTAAAAACAATCTCCTGTTACATAAAAAAAGTCACAAACCTTAATGGATGTGCTAACAAAATTTCAAAGTAAACAATATTTTAAATAGAAAAAATGCTCATTTTTAAATAGTTGGATAAAAACATTCCAGTGATTTATGTACATACACACTGTTTTTTAAAATAAGAAACCTTTACAGACATTCCAAGTTATATTAAATATAGTTAAAAGTAAAATCTAGCTGCCTTTTAGACTGTAACCTCAGTATTATGGGAATAATGGCAGGAACCAGAAAATACTTGCCAGCAGTTAACAATTACCTGCTTTGAGAAAAAGCCAACAAAATGCAAAGTTTTCTTGAACAGATTTTCAATATTCTTGTTGGTCCTCTGGTAGCAGAAATAATTCCTTAGGCCAATTGTGTTTTTGAAGATGTTATTTTCCTTCAGTATTTTTTTTTATTTGTTTTACCAGGATGTTAATTTGTTTTTCATAATTTTCTGGTATCACTCTCATTTCTTTTTTCCATTTTTTCCTCTAGCATTCTTATCTCTTTCTTTAATTCTTTCAGCAATTCTTGTTGAGATTGGGTCCAATTAGCATTTTTCTTTGAGGCTTTGGCTGTAGGTATTTTCACATTGTCATTTTCTTCTTAGTTTGTGTCTTGGTCTTCCTTGCCATTGTAGTAGTTTTTGAGAGTTGAGGTTTGTTTTTTTTTTAAGTTGTTTGATCATTTTTTTTCCAGCCTATTTCTTGACTTTGAACTTTATGTTAAAGTTGGGCTCTGTTCACCGGGGGGTGAAAAGGCATTGTCGGGGGTGGAGCCAAGATGGCGGAGTAGAAACAGCATTTCCAATGTGCTCTGCCCCACATAAATTTCAAACAATGTGAAAGGAGCTCCGAACAACTTCTGGAGCCACAGCACCCACAGAACGGCACAGAGAAGCTAACCTCCTGCTGAGGACAGCCCAGCAGCCCTGCAGGGAGCGGCCAGCTCATCACTCTGAGAGCAGGCAGCACAGCGAGCTGGGAACCAACAGCGCAGCCCGCAGAGCCGAGCCCAGGTCCGTGGTTTTAGCCCCAGGGCGGCCGGGCCTTCAGCCAGCTGGTGGAACCCCAGAACACCAGCAGTTGTGGCGATTCCAGAATTATCAGCACAGATATGCCTAGGACAAAGTGAGAGGTTAGTGCCCTATGGACTTTGGGACCAGTATTTGGGGAACATGTGGCTTCCTCCCCTGGGGGCAAAAAGCTGCTGAAGAAACAGATGCACAGAAGCCATTTTGCAGCTTCAGTAGTGGCTCTAGCTCCTGGTCTGCAAACTGTAGGAAGATCCATCAATCAGTCTGGGGGTTAATCACTTTTGCTTTAAACTGCCTGGATCTGGATTGTGGTCTGGGGGGGGAGTTTGGGATGGGTGTCCAACTTGCCAGAGTGAGTGGAGGCTTTACAGAGGCCACCCAACTGGCAGAAGTTGTGAAGACCCCACGTTTGGGCGGAAGCTCCCCTGTCTGGTGGCAGAGTCCTACTGTGGCAACAAGCCCCAAAATCAAGTAATTAAGTGGCAATATGCCTAGGCAAACAAAACAAAATAAACAGAAAAGTTCAACATTAGATTCCTATTTTAGGGGCAAAGAGGCTCAAAGCATGGAGGAGGACTGTGAGGTCAGAACTCTTGCACCAAAAGCCCCAAATGAAAATACAAGCTGGCTACAGGCCATAGAGGACCTTAAGAAGCAGATAAGAGAAGTGGGGGAAAATTTGGGAAGAGAAATGAAAAAGATGCAAGAAAAGTATGAAATGATAGTCAACAGCCTGACTGAGGAAAATAACACCTTAAAAAATAGACTAACTCAAATGGCAAAGGAGGCCCAAAAGGGCAATGAGGAGAAGAATGCCTTAAAAAGCCGAATTTGCCAGATGGAAAAAGAATCTCAAAAGCTCACTGAGGAGATTCATTCCTTCAGAGTTAGACTGGAGCAAATGGAAGCTAATGACTTTATGAGAAATCAAGATGCTGTTAAGCAGATCCAAACAAATGAAAGATTAGAAGGCAATGTGAAATATCTCATGGGAAAAACCTCTGACCTGGAAAATAGATCCAGGAGAGACAATTTAAAAATTATTGGACTACCTGAAAGCCATGATCAAGGAAAGAACCTAGAAATCATCCTTCAAGAAATTCTGAAGGAAAATTGCCCTGATGTTTTAGACCCAGAGGGCAAAATAGAGGTTGAAAGAATCCACAGATCACCTCCTGAAAAAGATCCCAAAAAGAAAACTCCCAGGAATATTATAGCCAGGTTCCAGAATCCCCAGATCAAAGAGAAAATACTACAAGCAACCAGGAAGAAACAATTTCAATATTGTGAAACACAATCAGAATAGCCCAGGACCTGGCAGCTTCTACACTGAGGGATCGAAGGGCATGGAATATGATATTCCAGAGGGCAAAAGAACTGGGAATGAACCCGAGGGTCACCTACCCAGCAAAACTGAGTATTTTGTTTCAGGGGAAAATATGGTCATTCAGTGGAATAGAGGACTTTCAAGCATTCTTGATGAAAAAACCAGAGTTGAATAGAAAATTTGATATTCAGACACAAGAAGCAAGAGATGCTTGAGAAGGCAATCAAGGAAAAGAAATCAAAAGGAACTTATCAAAGTTGGACTATTTACAGTCCTACATGGAAAAACAATAACTGTGTTTGATGAAACCTTTCTCATTATGAAAATAATTGAAGAAGGGTACATGGCATATGTTCACAGGTATACATGGATAGAGGGCACAGGTTGAATTTGACGGGAAGGGACGATTATTATTTTTTTTTTTGGAGGGCAATTGGGGTTGGGTGACTTGCCCAAGTTCACGTGGCTGGGTTTTTGTTTGTGTGTTGGGTGTCTGGGGCCAGATCTGAGCTCAGGTCCTTCTGGCTCCAGGGCTGGCTCTCTGCTCGCTGCGCCACCTAGCCACCCCAAGGAAGGGATGATTCTTAAGGGGTAAAGTCAAGAGGTGAGAGAGGAAAGTGGCAAGAGGAGGTGGAAAGAGACAGGGTAGGGCAAACTATCTCATGTAGAAGAGGCAAGGGAAAGTAGTTGCAGGGGAGGGGAAGAACAGGAATGCAAAAAGGCAAAAGCATATTCTCATTGAAGTTGGCCCAAGGAGAGAATCACATACATACTAAATGGAATATCTTACCCTCACTCACTCTCCTGAGTAGGGGAAAGGGGGATGAGAGGGGGATGATGGAGGGGAGGGCATTCTGGGGAGAGGGGAGGTTAGAAGTACCCACTATCAAAGAGGGACAGGATCAAAGTAGGGAATGGACCAGGTGGGAGGTGAGACAGGTGGGAGGGAAATATAAGCAGTCTTTTACAATACATCTACTATGGTAATGTTTTGCATAGATATACATGTACAACACATACTGAATTGCTTATCTTCTCTGAGGGAGTGGGTGACAAGGGAGAAAGGGAATGGATCTGAAAATCGAAGTTTTAAAATTAAATGTTTCATAAGATGTCCAGGCAGTGGGGCTCAGAGATTCACCTTGCCCTAATGGCAAAGTCGAGGGGGGTATGGGAGAAGATATGGGAGAGAGCAGATTGGATGAGGGGATATCTGGTGGGACTGCTATTCTGGGGGTGGTGGGTAGGGAAAGAACGGGGGAAAAATGTAACTCATAATCTGGTGGAAATGAATGATGTAAACCAGAAGTTAATAAAGCATTTGTTTAATTTAAAAAAAAAAAAAGAAAAAGAAAAGGCATTGTCCCAAGCTTCAGCCTTTGTTATTCTGCTGTTTTCAGAGCTAGTTCTGGGGGTATCTGCAAGTTTTTGTTGCTTCCAACATGGTGTGATGTGGGGAGTGGTATGGTCACTGCTCTCCACTCAGGAAGGGCCCTTGGTACCTTGCAACCACAAGTACTCATGCTACTCTTGACTCTGGGACCATGACCAGGTCTTCTATTCTTCTATAGTTGCCTTACTAGTGCTCCTTTCTGCCTTGGAACTGCAACTGGGGCCCTGTTCCCTTGTGACCTTTCCACCTGGAACTATGACCTCAAACTATGTATGGGAAATAGAGTTGCCTGTCAGCACCAGTTGCACCCAATGCCAGCAGAAGGTTGCCTATAATCTCTGCTTCAAAATCCAATTAGAGGTATTGTTTTTAAAGTTGTTTGGAGAGGAATACTTGGATAATTCAGTTGGGTTGCTGCCTCTAATTTGCCATCTTGGCATGTTTGCCCATGTATATTTTAGTCTAACTCTAATTCCCATGTCTTTTTTTTTTTTTTTGCTTCTTGAAGAATATACATTTTCAAAGCAAGTTACTTTATACAAATAAGAAGCTTGTCAATACCACTTCTAGGGCTGTATCCCAAAGAGATCAGAGAAGGGAGAAAAGGACCCATATGTATAAAATATTTATAGCAGCTCTTTTTGTGGAGGCAAAGAATTGGAAACCAAGGGGATACCCATCAATTGGGGAATGGCTAAACAAGTTGTGGCATATGAATATAATGGAATACTATGGTGCTATAAGAAATGAGGAGTAGACGGACTTCATAATAACCTGGAGAGACTTATATAAACTGATGCTGAGCGAGAAGAGCAGAACTAGGAGAAATCTGTACACAATTACAGACACATTGTATGTGTGATGACTGACTTTGATAGACTGGGCTCCTTTCAGCAATACAAGGTTATAAGACAACTCCAAAAGACTCATGATGCAAAAGGCTATCCACATCCAAAGAAAGAACTACAGTGTCTGAATATAGATCGAAGCAAACTACTTGCTCTCTCTCTTGTATGTTTTGTTTTGTTCCTTCTTTCTCTCTGTTCACTCCATTGATTGTAATCCTTCTTTGCAACTTGACTAATATTTAATGTGAATGTATTTGTAGAACCTATATTTGATTGTATGCCACCATGGGAGAGAGGGGTGGAAGAGAGGGAGGGAGAGAAAATTTAGAACTCAAGAGATTGTGGAACTGAATGTTATTAAGTAAAAGTAAATAAATTTATTTTAAAAATCTACCATAATTGGGCTTAATATGTCAATTTTAGGGGTTATGTTTTTTGTGATATTAAAAATGTTTGTATTCCGTGTTCAGTATTCAAATAATACTTGATATTTTGTAGTATAAAATTACATTTAGTTTTCATAATTCTTTGTGTTCTAAAGGCCAGAAATTATTTAGAATATTTTGCCCATTTATATCCATATCTACATCTATATTAATATAGGAACTTCAGGGTCCAGCTTACACCCCAAGTTCTTCAGTGAAACAGCGAGTAATTCCATCACTGCCTACTTCCCGACCCCACTCTACTAATTTACCATCTTCCCAGTCTGCCATCAGCTATGTATCTCACGTAAGTACCTTTTCTAACCCTTGTGGCAAATGAGGGAATGCATATATGCAGCTTTAGCTCAAGACATTTTCCATAAAGGAAAAAAGAACATGTATGCACATACATGGGCATTGTTCATTTTAATTGCTAGGTTGTAGAAATGGATATTTTTCCAAAAAAATTAGTGAAAATAAATTATGTAGTACATGGTGTCTTGAAAGTGCTTCCATTCTGTCTGTCAAGATTAGCCCTTTTTTTACTTCTCTCCTCTTGCTGTTGTCCATCTCTCCGATGACATCATTTATCCCCTTTCTCCTGGCAATACAGTGAAAGTTCCCAATGCCTATCCTGCTCCTGTTGCCCTTTGGGCAACCCACAGCATCATCTTCCCAGGCCATGAGTTCTGTGGCTTGAAGTCATGAGGCGTCACCGGGAAAATTCTGTTGTTAAAAAGATTGGGGTTGTTTCTGGAAGAAGTTTTGGATACTTTGCCAGAAGCAGTAGTGCCCACTCTTTTCCTTTTGTATTCTAGTTCCCATTCATTGCTCACCTACAGCGAATGAGACAGTGTTTATCCAGGGTAGATGTGGTGAGAACTTCAGGGCTTGTGGAATTGAGTGCCCTGTCTGTCTGGACAATGGCCACTCTTCTTGTGTTTGATTTTTTCTTCCCTGTGTGCACGGTGGGGCTGAATTCTTTTAAGCGATCATGAATCTCCCATAGGAGGCTCCGCAATGATCCATGGTCAGTCTGTCCATAAGCATTTATTAAGCATTTACTATACATATACCAGGCACTCGCTAAAGCTCTAGGGATACGAAGAAAGACAGAAACATGGCCCCTGCCCTCAAGGAGCTCATAGTTCAGAGGGAAACACAACCATGAACACACAAGACACAGTATAAGTGGAAGGTGATCTCAAAGAAGAGGGACTCTAGGGGCCGAGAGGGCCTAGGGCTAATGAAGGGCATGGGCAGATACACAACACATCAAAAAGTGAGCATGGAACAACATAGGATAGAATTCATCTAAAAAGGACTGGCAAGATAGCACCTAGAATTTTGTAAAGCTAAGCAAAATGACCTTAGCCCCAAAAGCAAAGAAAATTGCATCTGTACATCCACCAAGCAGAAGCCCCAACCTGGAGCTGCAGTGCAGGGAGAAGAAGGGTGCCAGAGATAGCCAAGGGATGCTAGGAGGGAAGGTGCCAGACAGGAGCCAGTGTGAGAGCCCAGGGTCTCAGCTGTCCATGTACAGTGTGCAAAGTAGTGGCAACAAGTAAGGAGGTGAGCAGCCTCCCTGGAGAGGTAATTCGATGGGCTCCCCAGGGCCACTCTGGAAGTGCCACCTTTTTTCTTTTTTTTTAAGAATTAAGATAGGGATTGGAGGAAGCGATATCTTGTGGGATTACTATTCTGGGAGGTTGGGTAGGGGAATAATGGGGGGAAAATGATTGTAACTCAAAATCTGGCAGAAATGAATGATGTAAAACAGAAGTTAATAAAGCATTTGTTTAAAAAAAAAAGAATTAAGATAGGGATGGTTAGAAGGGCAGAGGATAGAGTAGCATTGTATTTTTTTTCCTTTGAGGCTTTATTTATATATTCTTATTTAGTATTTTATCCTTCCCCAATTACATGTAAAAACAATTTTTAACATTCATTTGTAAACCTTTGAGTTCTAAATTCTTTTCTTCCCTTCCTCCCCTCCTCCCCCATTGAGAAGTTTGATATACATTATGTACATGTAGTCACATTAGTGTTGTATTTTAATAAGATGCACTTGTGTGAGGAAATCCAGGGCGGCACTGTGGAGAGAGCCTGTGGGTCAAGGTCAATAGATGTGTATCATCACAGGCTAACTAGACATTGGAAGGAAACAGATGAGGCACTGGGGAAGCAGATCCTCCTTGGATTTGTGCTGGGAAGGGGGCCAGATGAGATAAAAGATGGAAAGGCCTTTGCAGGAGAAATGCCACTGGGTCTTCTTGGCCCCCAGTCTGATGGTGATGTCATTTCCTGAGCCTTCTACTGCCAGGTCAAACAATATGGTAAGGGTTTAATTAACAGCCAGGCTGGAAAAAAAATGTAGCTGCACACACACTTTTATGCTTCATCTGCATTACTAACATTTTCTTAAGTCTAGACAGTCATTGAGCCCTGATCTGTAGAATGCTGATTTCTGAGGCATTAATGCTCCCACTGAAAATGCCCCTCTCCCTCTCCCAAGGGCTCCAGCACAGAGGCTCTAGGCCTGCTGGGTTAGGAACAGAGATTTCAGTTTCTTAGACATTGGCTAGATGAAGGCAGAGAAGCTAATAACTTCTTGACTTGCCTTCCATGATTCATAGAGGGGCTGGCCTTGGCAAACCAAAGTTTGTGTTACTGTCAGAGAATTGTGAAAGGAAGTAAGAGGGGTAGGTGGGGTTTGGAGATGAAGGAAAGGGTTGAAGAGGGAGCTCATGGGGAGCACCCTCCATTTCCTCAGTAAAGAAAGAAGTGAACTCCTCAGTGAGATGGGTTGGGTATTGGGAGGCTTCAGGAAAGTGGGGGATGAGGGATGAATAAAAGGGTGGCTTTGCTGCAGAGAGGCCAGCTGAAGCTGGATAGCATGGTTTTGAGGGCATGGTCATAGGACTTCCTAACTCTCTGTTTTGCAGACTATGAGGCTGAGGATTGTTCAGGGGGATGGCAGGACTGGGGGGCAGGGGATCTGAAAGTAGAAGCCATTAGATCATTGGTTACCCATAGGGTGAAGATTAGAAAGGGAATAAATGAAGTCAGAAAACATCCTGAGAGGTGGAGAGATTACAGGGGCAGCGGGGGCAAGGAACATCTTTAGGAGAGGTAAGGCATAAGGTGAAAGGGTAGAAGGCTGTAGACAAGCAGAAGAAAGTGTGGGGTTTTGAATGCACAGTGCTGAGTTACAGGGTGGAGCAGAAGGGCAGGAGATTGGGGAACTGAGATGTCCAGCAGCCTGCGAACCTGCATTTGAAGCAGCTTGTTTTCCCAAATAGGTTAACATATTCCTGTTATGAAATTATTTACGCTATACTTTTGCTAAGCCCTTTTAGCCTGGCTAAAACAAAAGTAAATTCCATAAGCAAAACCAGGAGGGCAATACAGCAATGTAAATGGAAAGACTCCCTTCCCCACCCCCCCCAAGAAAGACCAAAACCCTGCATCCTTGACATTTACAAGAACAAAATACAGAGGTACAGAACCAAGGGCAGGGACTATTTTTCACAGCTTCTGGCAGTGTTGGTTGGTTTTCCTGGCCTGGTTTTTTTTCCTCTTTCAAATAAAGAGAAAGGCACAGTTTGCTGGGACGGGCATATGCTAGGGAATGAAGGTAATGGAAAAACAAGAGAGATGTCAACATTTTTAGAAGAGTAACCTACAAAGCCTGTTTAAATTATGAGTTCCAAGAGAGTAGAGTTCAAATGCATGTGATTTTATTTTATATTTTTAGAAACTTTAGATAAGTCATGTAGATTTGAAATATTTGTTACTAATCAATTTTATAAAATTATATCACTGAATTGAAATGGTGGAGTGCAAATGTATATTTATCATGCCAAAAATGGACTGGAATCTGTAAAACTTTTTATATTCTTGAAGAATATAGGGCTGATTTTGAAAAAGCTTCTTTTCATTACCTACAAATGAAGGGCCAGACTAAATCCCTGAGGTTTCTACAAGCTCTAAAATTCTTTATTTCTGATAAAAGTAATGATCAGCCTCTATTCCAAATGCTTTAATTCTTTAGAAGATGTTGAATATATTCAGACCAATCCAATCAGTAAGTAACATCTTTGTGGGTAGGGATGCGCCAGTCTGGAAAGTACAGTGTTAACTGGTACATTTGTTGTATAAACAATTGTCCCCATTCAGGTGCCTGTCAAAGTTTCTGTCCTGAAGGAAGACCCCACCAGAGACTTGAAACAACTGCTTCATGAGCTGAGGAATGTCATCAATGAGGAGCCCTCGGTGTCTCTGTCTAAGAATGATGGGGACATTGGGAAACCAGCTCCTGGAGGAGCCATTCACATGGGAGCGTAAGACCAACATGCTTCCCCCTGCCAAAAGCCAGGCCTGTGTTTGAGTGGTTGGCTGGTCCTTTTGTCGATGGGCTACCCTGGGGAGAGCTAGGACTGGGAATGATATCTGGGAAGAACAGGGAAAGGAGCAGGTATAAGAAACCTCTTCTTTAAAAAAAAAAATGGTCAAAAGGCATCGTAGGCTCAGATTAGGGTGGGGAACCTGCGACTCCAGGCCACATATGGTTCTCTAGGTGCTTGGGTTGGGCTTTTTGATTGAGTCCAAGTTTTAGAAAACAAATCCCTTTATTAAGGAATTTTGTTCTGTGAAGTTTAGATTCAGTTAAAGGGCCTCATTTGAGGCCATTGAAATGATTCATTTCAAGAGAGCACTTTACAAAGTTGTTTTTAAAAATATCGACCCTGTGAGTTAGGGTAGTGCAAGTAATAACTATTTGACAGATGAGGGAAACTGAGGCTTAATGAGCAGCGCCAGGACTGTGCTCACTCTACTCTTCTCAAAGAATTTTATAATCTTCTTGTGTCCTTACTATAATCTAATTTGTATTATAATTGTCTATTGGTGGGGGGGCAGTGTGTAGTTATGTATGCATGTCTTATAGCCCTGCTTTGTCATATTTATTTTGGCATCTTTCCCAGTGTATAGCCCAAAGAATTGCACACAGCAGGAATCTAATATTTGCTTGATTAATGAATATTTATCCCCTTTTGACAATTGAGATGGTTTGTCAATGTTTAACAACCAGCTCTCCAAATACACACACACCACACTTTTAAATTTAATCTACACGGTTGTTATTTTGTTGATTACTTTTTTTTTTTGGAGGGCAATTGGGATTAAGTAACTTGCCCAAGGTCACACGGCTAGGTTTTTTTGTTTGTGTGTGGGTTAAGTGTCTGAGGCCAGATCCGAACTCAGGTCCTTCTGACTCCAGGGCTGACGCTTTATTCACTGTGCCACCTAGCTGCCCCTGTTGATTACTTTGTAAAGTCTAGACAGTTAGCAAATCAGTCAAGTCCTGATTTGTGAGTGTTTGCAGATTTCTGAGGTGTAAAAGGCTCATGCTAAAAATTTAGCAGTGCCTAGGGAGAATAGGTCCCAGCCTACCCTTGACATACCTCAATCAGGGAGCTAATTAGTTGTAAAGAAGGATTATAACCAATGGATTGAACGAGAAGGAACAAAACAAAACAAAAAAGAGAGAGAACAGGCAGTTTGCTTCAGTCTGCATTCAGACTCTGTAAATCTTTCTCTGGATGTGGATAGCCCTCTCCATCATGAGTCCTTTGGAGTTGTCTTAGAACCTTGCATTGCTTAGAAGAGCCCAGTCTATGAAAGTCAGTCATCATAGATATGATGTGTCTGTCATTGTGTACAATGTGCTCCTGGTTCTGCTCCTCTCACTCAGCATCAGTTTGTGTAAAAGTCTCTCCAGGTTATTATGAAGTCCATCTATTCCCCTTTTGTTATAGCACAATAGTATTCCATTACATGCATATACCACAACTTGTTCAGCCATTCCCTAACTGATGGGCATCCCCTTGATTTGCAATTCTTTGCTACCACAAAAAGAGCTGCTATCAATATTTTTGTATGTATGGCTGCTTTCCCCACTTCTATGATCTCTTTGGGATACAGCTGTAGATTTGGTATTGCTGGGTCAAAGGGTATGCACATTTAAAAAATAATTTGTTTATTTCCTTTTAGTTTACAACATTCAGTTCTACAGTCCCTTGAGTTTCAAATTTTCTCCCCTTCCCTCTCTCCCCCCCCGCCATGGGGGCATGCACTCAAATATAGGATCTACAAATACCTTCACATTAATCATTAGTCAGGTTGTAAAGAACGATTATGGAATGGAATGATCAGTGGGAAAGAGGAAAGAAAACAAGAAAAAGAAACAGCAAGTAGTTTGACTCAATCTGCATTTGGACTCCACAGCTCTTTCTCTGGATGTGGGTATCTCTTTCCATCATGAGTCTTTTGGAGTTGTCCTATAACCTTACATTGCTGAGAGGAGCCCAGACTATTGAAGTTAGTCGTCACATGGACATTGTGTCTGTGATTGTGTACAGATTTCTCCTGGTTCTGCTCTTCTCAGTCAGCATCAGTTTATACAAGTCTCTCTGAAAAGGTTACCCACACAGAAGGTTAGGGTTGCTCTGGAGACTCCAAAATGCCAACACATCGGGTCCTGCCGAATGAATTTGACTCAAGTCTTCTATCAGCCAAAGAAAAGTAAAGTTTATTAAAAGTTCACTTGCATTGGACACTGAGTAGGTCTGTGCTAGGGCATCCTATGGTGCTCTCACTATTCTATGGCGCTATCACCATTCTATGGAGCTCTCACAAACATGGAAACAAGATGGGGTCTCATATACAGAAGGTTGTGGGAGAAATCTAGGGGTGGTCTAGGGGAGGAGTTTGGGGAGGGTCTTCAGGAGGAGTTAATGAGGTCAATGAGGGATTAAGGGTGGGAGGCCACCTGCTGACTACAGACAATGGTGGTCTAGGCCAGTTCTAGGGTGGAATCATCTTTTGATAGGCTCAGGGGTGGAAAGTCTAGTAACAGAGGGTGGGAAGTCTAGTAACAGACTTGCCTCATGCAAATGCCTCATCAAATGAGACGATTTAATCAGAGTTCAAGGGGGCTTCCCAGAGCCTGTACCTCAAGGACTCAAAGAGAGCTAGAGAGGGTTCCCAGAGCCCATACCTCATCATCTCCAGGTTATTATGAAGTCTGTCTGCTCCTCATTTCTTATAGCACAGTAGTATTCCATTACATTCACATACTATAACTTGTTCAGCCATTCCCCAATTGATGGGCATTCCCTTAATTTCCAATTCTTTGGTATGTACATTTTTGTAGCTTTTTGGACATAGTTCCAAACTGCTCTCCAGAATGGTTGGATCACTTCACAACTCCACCAACAATACATTAGTGTTCCAATTTGCCTACATTTTCTCCAGTATTTATCATTTTCCTCTTTTGTCATGTTAGGCAATCTGAAAGGTGTAATGTGGTACCTCAGAGTTGTTTTGATTTGCATTTCTCTAATCAATAGTGATTTAGAACATTTTTTCCTATGATTATAGATGTCTTTAGTTTCTTCCTCTGAAAACTGCCTGTTTATATCCTTTGATAATTTATCAATTGGGAATGACTTGTATTCTTATATATTTGACTTGGTTCTCTGAATATTTTTAAGATGAGACCTTTATCAGAGACACTGGTTATAAAAATTCTTTCCCAATTTTCTACTTCCCTCCTAATCTTGGTTATGTCAGCTTTGTTTGTACAAAAACTTTTCAATTTAATGTACTCAAAATTATTCATTGAGCATTTCATAATGCTCTCTATCTCTTGTTTGGTCATAAATTCTTCCCTTCTCCATAAATCTGACAGGTAAACTGTTATTACTTGCTCTCTCAGATTGCTTAAAGTATCAACCTCTATATCTAGATCATGAACACATTTAGACTTTATTTTGTTATACAGTGTTAGATATTGGTCTATGCCCAGTTTCTGCTCTACAATTTTCCAGTTTTTCCAGCAGTTTTTGTCAAATAGTGAGTTCTTATCCCAGATGCTGGGATGATAAGTCTTTGGGTTTATCAAACAGTAGATCACTATAGTCATTGATTACTGTGTCATTTTTTGGGTAGATTGATTGGAATAGCACTAAATAGGTTCAGGCAGCTAGTTAGGAAAGCTGGGTGTTTATCATGCCTCTTTACTGTGTATCCAGTCACTAATAACTACCCTGGCTACTTGCCTCAGGTTTGTGTCATTCTAGCTTTTAATCTACACGTGACAAAATTGATCTCAGCACTCCTTAAAGCAATGTAGTAAGCATGGACATAACAGGCAGCTTGGAGAATGTGGAAAAGATTTAGCCACTGCAAGGAAGGAGCTCGATATTAATAATTCCCCTGATCAATACTCACCTGAAAGCTTTTGGGCATCTATAAAAAGAAAGTTTATCTGGGCGTAAAGAGGCTCTCTTTGCAAACTTTGTCTTGGAAACAGTAGCCTGTAGAAAGGTTAAATTCATCTGAGAAATCTGGGGATCTGGAAGTTATACTCAACACTTCTGCTCCCCTTCTTGTCATTAAGTGCAGGGTATGTTTATCCATACAGAGATGATGCAGTCAGAGACCCCATTACTGAATCTAAACTGAGGACAGAGATGTTTAACAGGTAAGAAGCATCAGAGTTTCTGAATGTAGTTTATAAGCCAAGAATTTGGGTAACATTAACCCAACAGCTTGGGTAATGTTTAACCGCCCCACCCCACCCCGCCAATATATTTTGGTTTTCTTTTCATTTTTTATCATTTTAATTTATTATTTATTTTTAATATCTTTTCTTTTTAAATTTTGAGTTTTAAATTCTGACCTTCTCTCCTGAGAAGTCAAGCTGTATGATATCAATTATACATGTGAAATCGTGTAAAACAAAATTCTGTATTAAAAAAAAAGGCAAGAAAATCATCCTTCAGTTTGCACTCAGAGTTCATCGGTTCTCTCTTGTTCCTCGTGATCCTTTGGGATTGTCTGGGATCACTGCATTGATCAGAGCAGCGGGGTCTTTTCACAGCCAATCATCCCATTATTGCTGTTACTTTGGACAAGGATCCGGTTCTTCTCACTTCACTTTGCATCAGTTCATGTAGTTTTTGCCATGTTTTGGGAGTAATGCTTTTGAATGAACAATTTATAAGATATCATCTAACAAATTTGGTTCATTTAAGGAAAAGTTATTGATAAAATGGAAAGGAGGCAATTTTTCCTGAAATCTATAAAAATGGTTATTTGCTCTCCCATCTTATTGGAATCATTTTGCTAGAAAAATAGTTGTTTGGTTTTAAGCTTTCCCGATTACCTTATTTTGAGCAAGTAATTGGGTTACGTACTGGGATAGAAAATTAAATAAGGCACATTCAGAGGAGCAGATTTTATGTCAGAAAACTGGAGCCCAAGGCCCAGCTATGGTAGTACCTCTGTGACTGTGGCCTAGTCTTTGGGCTTCAATTTTCTCATATGTAAAATAGATATAATATCACCTGCCCTGTGGACCTAATAAAAGCTTTTGGGTTGATAGGAAGAAAGAACCTTACAAATTATCAAGTACTAGATGCATGTGAATTATTATTATTATTTTACCACCTGGTAGGGGAGATAAGACAAGTTATACTGATCACTAAAATGTACATTAGAAAGTGATCCTTTAAGATATTCAAGCATTGGGAAGAGCATCAGAAGGAGGAAGACTGTGGAGTAAGGGAATGACAAATAGCATTTCCAAAGGTCTAGATGTGAAAGGTATCCATTCTAGACATGAGCAAAGGGCAGAAAAAGATCAGGGAATGGGGAACAGTCTAATCTGGCTAGAACAAATAGTGTCTGGAGGGGTGCAGGGATATTGGGTAGAGGGAGACAAGGTTGGTGAAGCAGGTCAGACACACATCGTGGGGACCTTCAAGTGTCAGACTAAGGAGTTTGTCCACAGTAGACCCCGACGCCCAATATGGCAGGGACACTGTCTAATGTTACCTTTATCTCTCACCCAGATGAGTACAGTGCTAGTTCCTTAATGGATGAACTGAATTCAATAGAAGAGGAAACCACTGAAATATTTTGGGTTTTAGAGGAATTCCATAAGAAGTCCTCTGCTTTAGCAAGGTTATTCCAATAGCACTGTGAACTTTGAGCAAGTTATTTCACCTCTTCCCATTGCCTTAGTTTCTTCACCTATAAAATAAAAGGATCGGGATCGATTATTTCTAACATTCCTTTTAGTCCTAAATACTTTGATCCTGGTATCTTTGGCAGCAAGAAGAAGCTGCAGTTAGAGAGTTAGGAGCAAGGAAGCTTTACAGTTGTCTGAGCAAAAGGTAATGAGCTTGAATTAAAATTATAGCAGCAGGAATGAAAAGTGAGGAATATATGGAAGTTAAACAAACCAACAGTCTGGAGAGAGAAATTGACAAGATTTGACAACTGATGGCCTTCCTTTGACAAGCCCAAGGAAGTTAAATTATTTAAAAGGGCAGGGTGGTCAGTCCCAGATAAATATGCCACAGTACACTTGGCTTCTTAAACCAAATCTTGCAAGTTCAAGATGGCGAAGGTATGGTTAGAAAGGGGAGGCATCCATGTAGGGTTGATGATTGAAAGTACAGAGAATGGGAGCCCCCAAGAATAGCGTATAGAAAGAAAAAGAAAAAGGGCAGAAGAGAGAACCTCAGAAACACCCACATTTAAGGGAATGGGAAGAGGAAAATGAGACAAAAGAAGCAGTAAGAGAGATAGGAAGAAAAATAGTGTCATAGAAACCCGGAAAGGAAAGGTCATCATCAAAGAGTGAGCAGGTGGTTGATGGTGCCGTTAACTCCAGAATCAGTCAGTAAACATTTATGAAGTACCTGCTATGTGCCAGGGACTGTGATCAATGCTGGGGATATGGAGAGAAATAAAAGACAGCCAGCTCATCCTCAAGCAGCTCAGTTTAATCGGAGGGACGACAAAAAGCTAGGTACCAACAAGATACATACAGAATCAATATGATGGTCAGAGGTGAGAAGGCACTAGAATTAAGGAGAACTGGGGAAGGCTTCCTGCAGTCAAGTCAAGGGGGATGAAGATTGAACAGTCATTGATTTTGGTGGCAGGGATATCACCAGTGATCTGGAGAGAACAGAGTCAGAAGATGGGGTTATTTGTGCTTAGAAGGTGAACTAAGCCTGGGCGTCCCCAAAACAAGGCTGAGATAACGAGGCCATTAAAGATATTTCTCTGAATCAGGATCTTATAATTGGAAAGGATTTTGTTCAACTCATACATGGCCAGGAATCTCCTCTATTACACTCAAACGTGGTCACTCAACCTCCATTTGAAAACCACTGAGGAACAACTTGCTAACCACCTCCTAAGAGAGTCCAGTCCAATCCACTTTTGGATAGAGCTGGGTTCTGATTAGTGCAAATCTCACAAAGAGGTGGAATTAAATTATTCAAATTCATGCTACATATTCCCATTGAACTGGAACCAATGACCATACTTTAAATAATTTTAATTATAAATAGTATGAGTTTGAATACATGCAACTACTTTGTGAGATTCACTATTCCCATTAATTAGAACCTAGTTTTTCTTATTGGGAAGTTTTCCCTTATATGAATCCCAAGTCATCTTCATGTTTCATCAATAGCTAAAGGAAACAATGAGGTAGAAATGTCATAAAGAAGCGAGAAATCTATTCCAGATCAGTATCCTACGAGTTTATAGTAAGTGATTTTGGTTAAAGAGAGAAAAGATCCAATACAGATCAAATGGGATGTTAAGTGGGTGTGAGTTCCTTTTCCTTCCCCTGCCCCCACCGGTCATCCCAGTGATAATGTTTCATTGTTCTCCACTCAGTCTTATTTGAATGAATTTGAATGAATTGTCTCACAAACCTTGGTGGAAATGCTGTTTTATTCCTTGTCTCTTTTCATCTCTTCCTGGCCTCTCTATTAACAGAAGCAGTTCAGGCAGAGAAGGTGCTCAAAGCAATAAGTCAAGTGAAACTTACAGCAGGTAAGAAGGGCTTGGACTCAGCATTTCCTTGAATTTCAAAATGCTTTATTTTGTTAAAATATCCTCGCCTCTTGGAGTGCCCCTCTGGGCGCTAGGCTAGGTCACTCCCCTCCAGGCTGACAGAGCAGGTTTCAAGGTGGGCCTCCATTGGTGCTCTTGTCATTCATACTAGTCAGCCAGGCTTCCATCAGCTTTTAGAAAGTTGTGTTTATTGAGAAGATATGGGTAAACAGTTGTCACAAAACATCCCTGTTGGTCAGGTGGTGCCATAATGCATAGAATGCTGGACTGAAGTCAGGAAGAGTCAGCTTGAGTTCAGATATAGCCTCAGACACTTCCTAGCTGTATGACCCTGGGCAAGTCACTTCACCCTGTTTGCCTCCGTTTCCTTGTTGTATTCCAAATCAGCAAGCAAGACCTAAGTAACAATTTAAAAGTGGACTTTATTAGCACTCAACTGCCAGGGTTAAGAACCCAAATCAAGCAAGCAGAGATCAGGGGTGAGACACTGATTTTTAAAGGTAGAAACCACAGATCTATGAGGTGAGTATTTGCATAATCAGGAAGTTACAGAAGGCAAAATCAGCCATTGGTTGGTTAATC
Organism: Gymnobelideus leadbeateri; assembly: GCA_011680675.1. Taxonomy (NCBI): domain Eukaryota; kingdom Metazoa; phylum Chordata; class Mammalia; order Diprotodontia; family Petauridae; genus Gymnobelideus; species Gymnobelideus leadbeateri. The sequence goes on along the minus strand of WOXC01002467.1, from coordinate 2,168,307 downwards.
ACTAGCTCAGGACCATATATGGAAGGGAGCAGGGTTTACATGGAACTTCCACCTTGGTGGGTTTATTTGGTGGGCTAAGCCTGGTGGTTTGCTTACTTCCATGAAGGAGAGAAAACAAGATGGCTAGTTAGGACAGAATGGCGAAAGAGGGAAGGGATCAAGGGATCCAGAATGGGGCCAAGTACAACATCCTCATCAGTAAATGAGTTGGAGAAGCAAATGGCAAACCTCTCCAGTATCTCTGCCAAGAAAACCCCAAACAGGGTCACAAAGAGTCAGCCACTGAAACAGCTGAAAAACAACAAACAGAACATGCCCCCAACTGGTTACACTCTTCTACAAACACAGCCAGCACCTGCAGAAAAAAGGAGGCTTAACATCCAGCTATGATGGCAGTGCAGAGACCTTGTCTGGTCACAGCTTCTGGCTGTTAGAAATCCTTCCTCAAGTCAAGGGCAGGCCTTTTGGGTTCCTTGGAGCTGCTTCTATGTCCTTGGGATGGGCGCTGTCTGCTCCTGGGCCAGTCTCTCTAATAGGAAAATTAAGGAGAAGAAGAGAGAAAGCCTCTTCTGGTCTCCCTTTCCTCCTCCTCATCCCCTCTCCTGGGGTTACCTCTCAGGGGCCTAGCCAGGATCCTCTGAACTGGTTTTTCTCCTTCTCCTCTGCTCGTTCTTTAGCTTGTCTGAAGGACCATTGACATTTCTCCCCCTCTTAAAACCCTGGGGCATAGATTGCTTTTTTGGTTCCCAAGCCAGCTGTTCCTTTCCTGACCCAATGAGAGAGAAGCTCACACTTGATAAAGGATCACTAAGGATAGACAATTTCCTTTACACATTTGAAAAGCCCATTATGACTATAGGTGGATTGATTCCCATGCTTCTCATCCTGTAAGGGTGAATGAGGTGAGATGAAGAGGGTGGAGTAGGAGTGAAGTCCCCCCTCGTGATGTTCGGTGGCTCTGGGAGATGGGGGGCATTTAAAGCAATAGGAAAATATGTTTGGTTAGCATGGTTGTGCTCCAGTGACCCCACTTTTTTAGCTTAGGGCCCTTTGCTCTCAGTACACATTTTGGGGAAGGGAAGGAAGGCAGGCAGATCCTTCACAAATCTCTCTTCGGGAATGGTGCACACCCTCAGCCAGGAGGGAAGGGCTACCCCTGCTTGAGCTGCTCATTCACTTTTCTGGATCCTCAATCTCATTAGTGTAGATTGGGACCTTTGTGCGGCCACCTGCTGTGAGATTCTTGTCTGTATCCTCCCCCTGTAAGGACCCTCTGTCCCAGAGTCCTCTTCATGTTTTCCTAGTGAAGAGCTATCAGGGCAGCTCTCTCTTTAAATGAGTGGCCAGCCTCCTTTTGCAGTCAGACTTTTCACACTGAGTAGCAAAGAAGGCAATTAGTAATTCCAATGTAAGTAAATTATTTATTTATTTAATGGCCAGAATCATTCTATGACTAATACTACCCTTATATAATACTAATACTACCCTTACTTTGTCTGTAGAGACTCCCCCTTATCATTCTGTCTTGTTATTTTATCTCGAGGCAATGTAGGTCATTGTAGACTTCTAGACTAGGCAATGTTAATGTGTAAGACCAGAAATGAAGGGGTTTAACCCTAAGGAGCCACCCAAATTTAGATTAAAAGTAGCATCATTTTTAATAAATTTGAGAAACTGATAATAAAGTTAATCTGGAAAAATAAGTGGGGAAAATATCAATGACACACAAAACACATCAGACTTTAAAACATACCACAAAGTTTCCATTTGAGGGTTTTAAATACATACAGTACTGAACTTAAAGCAATAGAATATAATAGCAATTCTAGAAATATATTCAGACTAGTAACAAAAATGAACATATAACCAATTTTTTTCCTTTTTTGGGGGGAAGGGAAGGCAATTGGGGTTAAGTGACTTGCCCAAGGTCACACAAGTGACACATGCAAGTGTGTCAAGTGTTTGAAGTCAGATCTGAACTCCAGTCCCCCTGACTCCAGGGCTAGTGCTCTATTCACTGTGACACCTAGTTGCCCCAACTGGTCAAAATTAATACAACAATGTACATGAACATCACTATTTTAAAAATGCTGTAGGGAAACTTGGCCATAAGAATGAAGAAGAATTAATTTGGATTCATACCTTATTGTATTAGGTATTGCAAGGAATTTCAGGTGAGTCAAATAATTAAACATAAAGGAAATACATACAACTGTGTATGCAGTCATGTACATATAGCCATATTTGATTTGGTCAGTGTCATTAATTCCTCCATCATAGGTTCCCAAAATGGGTGATACCTCCTCCTGGGGGCCCTGGAACAATCCAAGGGGTTAGTATTTTTTTTTAATGATGCATATTAAAAAAACAAAACACCAAACCATTAAAGGGTTAAAGAAAGTAGATTTACAGGGGGCCAATGAGTATTTTTTTTAAAGGGGGCAGTAGACCAAATAAGTTTGGAAACCTGTGATAGCCAGATCACAATTCCTCTGTGCCTTAGTAGAAGATTTTTAGGAGTTGCTGTGTCTGGAAAATTCATTCCATTGTCTCCAACCAGGTGATAACCCTTTCTAAAGTTAGTGAGGCTGGTCTGTCAGTGATCAACATAGAGTTTATCAAAGGACCCAGATTTATTCACAAATGCACTCAACATGAGAAACACAGAATCACAGACCCTTTGGACATACTGATCACAACTTTATGATATCTACATGTATGAATGGATGAATCCCACATATGTCAGGTTCTCTCTTTATCACAAACCTGTGCAAATATCACCCCCATTTGCAGATGAGGAAAGGCAGCTGAGAGACATTGAGTGACTTATCCCTGGTGACACAGGTGGGAAGTGGAATTAGAAGCCTGATCATCTGACCTAAACCCAGTGCACATTCCACTTGCACATTAGCAAAGATTGGAAGAGAATTTGGAGTGTGTGTGTGTGTGTGTGTGTGTGTGTGTGTGTGTGTGTGCGCGTGTATGCTAGATAAGCATTTGAAAGAAATTCCTATTAATTTGTAGACATTAAGGGTAATTCAGCATTGAAATGGCTTAATATTAGGAATTATCTGGAAAATCTATTATTTTGCAATGAATTTGCAGTAGGTGCTTGCAGTGGTGAATCTAGCTTTTAAAACCTATTTATAGGTTTTATCTTATTTATTAGTTTAATTCATGTTCAAAGGCTCAAAAATAAAAGCCTTGTGAGTGGATTTAAAGGATTTTATGATTTATTTCTTTTTCTTTTTTTTATTTATTTCTTTATATTATCAAAGTCTCTTAGTTAATGGTCATAGATCTTTGGGGATTCCATTTGATTTTTTTTTTACCTTTTGTCTTAATAATTTTTTAAGTTATGTGTCCTAACCTAAGTCATTAATATTTTATCTCATAAAAACATACAAAGATGACTGCATTGAAACAGCTCTTTCTCCCCAAGAGTACATGTTGTCTAGGTTTCATGGACAAGATCTCAGTGAAGCATGTCCCAGGCAGGCAGCACCTGCTAGAAGGCTGCAGCTTTCTGCTGTGCGACGCCTGACGTTTCTCAGTTCTTCTGCCGCCAATCGCTTTGGTTCTTTCGGATTAGCTCCTATTAATCTTAATGTCATATGTAAATATCAGTCATCTTTATTTTCATTCTTCTTTTGTTTCTAGAGATCCTGCCACTTTACATGCTGGAGACCTGGAGGACCCATCTAATGCCTTTGCTTTTCCATCCAGTGGTAAGTTTTCAATGGATATTGATAGAATATGCAAAGGATCTGAGGAAATGTACTTTTTTATTTTAAAGTTTAGCCCACTAACAAAAAAAAAGTGTGCATTACCATAACATAATTCCATAAATTCTATAACCTTTGTATGTTACTTGCTCATGAGAGTATTTTACAAATTCTACTTGTCCAGATGTTCTGTAGGCCATTTGACCCAATGACTTTTTTTTTTGGAAAAAATAGAGATAGAAAGGATCCTGCCAAGCTGTGAGATAGTTATGGTGCTTTTACCCAAGTCAGGGAGAGATGAAGCAGAGAAAGAAGACCACAAGTGGAAAAATGTCAAATAAAGTATTAGCAAAGGGGCTGCATCAGTATTTTTTTTTTGTTTGTTTAACAAATGCTTTATTAACTTCTGGTTTACATCATTCATTTCCACCAGATTTTGAGTTACAATTTTTTCCCCATTTTTTTCCCTACCCACCACCTCAGAATAGCAGTCCCACTAGATATCCCCTCATCCAATCTGCTCTCTCCCATATCTTCTCCCATACCCCCTTCGGCTTTGCCATTAGGACAAGGTAAATCTCTGAGCCCCAATGCCTGAATATCTTATCTTCCAATTACATGCAGAATAGTATTAATAATAGTATTTATATGCATTTGAAACATTTAATTTTAAGACTTCGAATTTCAGATCTATTCCCTTCCTCCCTTGTTACCCACTCCCTCTGGGAAGATAAGCAATTCAGTATGTGTTGTACATGTATAGCTATGTAAAACATTACCATAATAGATATATTGTAAAAGGCTGCTTATATTTCCCTCCCATCCATCCCACCCCCCACCTGGTCTATTCCCTACTTTGATCCTATCCCTCTTCGAAAGTGGGTACTTCCAACCTCCCCTCCCCCTAGAATGCCCTCCCCTCCATCATACCCCCTCTCATCTCCCTTCCCCCTACTCTCCTGCAGGGTGAAATATCCCATTTAGTATGTATGTGATTCTCTCCCTGAGCCAAATTCAATGAGAATATGGTTTTGCCTTTTTGCCTTCCTGTTCTTCCCCTCCCCTGCAACTACTTCCCCTTGCCTCTTCTACATGAGATAGTTTACCCTACCCTGTCTCTCCCCATCTCCTCTTGTCACTTTCCTTTCTCACCTCTTAACTTCACCCCTTAAGTATCATCCCTTCCCACCAAATTCAACCTGTGCCCTCTATCCATGTATACCTGTAAACATATATACACACATCCACATATGTATTCATATGTCCATATACCCTTCTTCAATTATTTTCATAACGAGAAAGGTTTCATCAGACACAGTTATTGTTTTTCCATGTAGGAATGTTAATAGTTCAACTTTGATAAGTTCCTTTTGATTTCTTTTCCCTGATTACCTTCTCAAGCATCTCTTGCTTCTTGTGTCTGAATGTCAAATTTTCTATTCAACTCTGGTTTTTTCCTCAAGAATGCTTGAAAGTCCTCTATTCCACTGAATGACCATATTTTCCCCTGAAACAAAATACTCAGTTTTGCTGGGTAGGTGACCCTTGGGTTCATTCCCAGTTCTTTTGCCCTCTGGAATATCATATTCCATGCCCTTCGATCCCTCAGTGTAGAAGCTGCCAGGTCCTGGGCTATTCTGATTGTGTTTCCACAATATTGAAATTGTTTCTTCCTGGCTGCTTGTAGTATTTTCTCCTTGATCTGGGGATTCTGGAACCTGGCTATAATATTCCTAGGAGTTTTCTTTTTGGGATCTTTTTCAGGAGGTGATCGGTGGATTCTTTCAACCTCTCTTTTGCCCTCTGGGTCTAAAACATCAGGGCAATTTTCCTTCAGAATTTCTTGAAGGATGATTTCTAGGTTCTTTCTTTGATCATGGCTTTCAGGTAGTCCAATAATTTTTAAATTATCTCTCCTGGATCTATTTTCCAGGTCAGTGGTTTTTCCCATGAGATATTTCACATTGCCTTCTATTCTTTCATTTGTTTGGATCTGTTTAACAGCCTCTTGATTTCTCATAAAGTCACTAGCTTCCATTAGCTCCAGTCTAATTCTGAAGGAGTGATTCTCCTCAGTGAACTTTTGAGATTCTTTTTCCATCTGGCAAATTCAGCTTTTTAAGGCATTCTTCTCATTGCCTTTCTGGGCCTCTTTTGCCATTTGAGTTAGTCTAATTTTTAAGGTGTTGTTTTCCTCAGGCTGTTGACTCTCATTTCATACTTTTCTTGCATCTTTCTCATTTCTCTTCCCAATTTTCCCCCCACTTCTCTTATCTGCTTCTTAAGGTCCTCTATGGCCTGTAGCCAGCTTGTATTTTCATTTGGGGCTTTTGGTGCAGGAGTTCTGACCTCACAGTCCTCTTCCTGTTCCATGCTTTGATCCTCTTTGCCCCCAAAATAGGAGTCTAAAGTTGCATTTTTCTGTTTATTTTGTTTCCTTTGCCTGGGCATATTGCCACTTAATTACTTGATTTTTGGGCTTGTTGCCACAGTAGGGCTCTGCCACCAGACAGGAGAGCTTCCATCCTAAATGTGGGGTCTTCACAACTTCTGGAGGTTGGGTGGCCTCTGTAAAGCCTCCACCAGCTCTGGCAAGCTGGATACCCACCCCAAACCTCCATCCCAGACCACAATCCAGATCCAAGCAGGTTAAAGCAAGATCGATTAACCCCCAGACTGATTGCTGGATCTCTCTACAATTCACAGACCAGGAGCTGGAGCTGCCATTGACGTTGCAAAATGGCCTCTGTGCAGCTATTTGCTCAGCAACTTTTCGCCCCCAGGGGAGGAAGCGGTTGCATTCCCCAAATACTGGTCCCAAAGTCCATAGGGCACTAACCTCTCACTTTGTCCTAGGCATATCTGTGCTGATAGTTCTGGAATTGCCATAGCTGCTGGTGTTCTGGGGTCCCTTCAGCCCGCTGTTGGCCCGGCCTCCCTGGGGCTAAAACCACGGCCTGGGCTGTCTCCCAGAGCGCTGCACTGTAGGTTCCCAGAGCGCTGTGTTGCTGGCTCTCAGAGCGCTGTGCTGGTCGCTCCCTGCAGGGCTGCTGGGCTGTCCTCAGCAGGAGGTTAGCTTCTCTGTGTTGTTCTGTGGGTTCTGGGGCTTCAGAAGTTGTTCAGATTCCCCTTTCACATTGTTTGGAGGCGGTGTGGGGCAGAGCACCTTGGAAGTGCTGTTTCTATTCTGCCATCTTGGCTCCGCCCCCCCTACTGCATCAGTATTTTTAAAAGATGATGTGATGAGGTTGAATTTATACCAGGAATACAAGATTAAGACAATATTCAGGAAACTATAAGTATCAAAGGGTATATTAATAAAAACATTTTTTAAAAAATCACATAACACAGAAAAAGCCTTTGACAAAATAAGCCTTTGACAGTTTCTTTCTAAAACCAAGAGCTAGTATTATCTGTGATTGAGAAATACTAAAGACCTTTCCAGTTAAGATTGGGGTAAAGGAAGGATATTTTGTCATCACTATTATTTGACATAGTACTAAAAATGCTAGCTATCACATTATGACGAGATGGCAAGATCAAAAATTGAGATGATATCATAGACAAAAAAGAAACAATTAAAATTTTTGCAGCTGATAAAATGGCTTACTTATAGAACCCTAAATATCTAACTAAAATGAATTGAAACAATGATTTCAACAAAGTAGAAATTAACAGAAGTCATCAGCCTTTTTATAAACTACCACCTAAACCAAAATGGAAGAACTAGAAAAGAAATACCATTCACAATAACAATGAAATGTATAAAGTATTTAGGAGTCTACATACCTAATTATAGGATTTATGACTAAAAAGCAACTAAATGCGAACTATTTTAACCCAATGCTACTCCTACATGCCATGTACCCCAAAGCAGTCAAAGACTGAAGTTTGATAATATTTTAAAAATATTTATAGCAGCACTTTTGTTATAGCAAAGAAGTGGAAAGAAAGTTTGTGCTAATAATCCTTTGGGGAATGGCTGAACAAATTATGATGTGTGGATACCAATGGACTATTATTGTGCCAAATAAATTATTAAAAAGATGAATTCTGAGAAATTTGGAAAGACTTGTATGTAAATTAATGCAGAGAGAAATGAGCAGAATCAGGAGAACAATTTATACAATAACAAGAACATTGTAAAGGAAAACTACTTTGAAAGATTTAGGACCTCTGAGCAGTGCTTAGCTCAGTCATGACTTCAGACAACTGTCGAATCTACCCACTTCTGAGCAGAGAATTATTCAACACAGGGGAAGGGGGTGGGAAATGAGACATGCTTTTTCTGGCATTTGTTTTGTGTGATTGTGGTTATTTGTTACAAGGGATAGCTTCTTTGGGGGATTGGGCAGTGCTAATATCAATTCAAGGAAAAAGAAGGGAAAAAAAGAACATCAAAAATTCATCAACTGATTTTATAGAAGAGAGTACAGGAAGCTTACAGGATATAGCCACATGGGACCAGATGAGCCAGATATAATGACAGAGGTGAAGGGTCATATCTTTTTCAGTTCTTTCTAGTGGGGAATGCTCATACTGATGGTTATATTCATAGTAAAGAAATTTTAACAATTTTAAAAGTAAATTTAACATACATTTAAAAAACGTACATAGCATTATTTCACAGCTTCACATACAGTCATCTTTTTCTGTTCTTCATATATTGAAATATTCACATTGGGTGATGCTAGGTGTGCCTAGTTCATAATAAAAATAAAAATACATGCTCCGACATTCAGAAAAGGTTTGGAAGCTTTGTGGTGGATACTGCACAGACGGTATCACAATGGGTGTGATGAGCCAGTGGATTATTCCAGCAGGCTGTGAGTTGGCCTAGGTGTCATCAGAGGAGTCAGGCATGCACCACAGTGTCAGGTGCAGCTCTGGTCACTTGGTAGTTTCTGTAGTGTCTGACTCTTCATGACCCCACCGGGGATTTTCATGGCAAAGGTACTGGAGTGGTTCAGTATATCCTTCTTCAGCTCATATCACAGACAGGAGACTGAGGCAAACCAGGTTAAACGACTTGCCCAGGTGCACACAATGGTCACGCAGTGTCTGAGGTCAGATTTGAACTGAAGAAGCTGAATCTTCCTGACTCCAGACCCAGTTCTCCATCCTTTGGGCCACCTAGCTGTCCTTTTTACTTAGTGTTTTTGAATCAGTGATATTGTCATTCTTGCACTCTGAACTTGAAATTCTGTTGTGAAGAAATAATCTCATACACTAATAAATTCCATATTAATTCCATAATAAATTCCATATTAATTTTAAAAATTCCAAATTCAATATTAATTAATTAATAACAATTAGGGCTGTGTGTTATAGAGGCCATGTAGAGGCCTTGGCTACAAAGATTGCAAGTATCATTTCCAATAGGGACAACTAGGTGGCACAGGGATAGAATGCTGGGCTTGGAATCAGGAAGACTCATCTTCCTGAGTTCAAATTCAACCTCAGACACTTACTAGCTGAGTGACCCTAAGTAAATCACTTAATACTGTTTGCTTCAGTGTCCTCATCTGTAAAATGAGCTGGAGAAGAAAATGGCAAACGACTGCAGTATCTCTAACAAGAAAACCCCAAATGGGGTCACAGAGAGTTGGACAACTGTAACTGAGCTGGTCTTTTCCCAATCCACTGAGAAGACAGAAAAGAGCAGGAACAGGGATGCTTGTGTATGCCATTTTCTTGGTGTTCCGTGGCTGCTGTTAGTGAATGAATCTGAGGAATGGAATGTGAACAAAAGGAAAGACCCATGCAGAGGAAGAGGAAATGGTGTTTAGAGGATGACAAAGACTTGCTTTCAAAGTCAATGTGGCGTCTCATTGGGCTCACAGGGCCTATTTTGCTTGTGTTGTAGTAAGTCCTTCAATTACAGCGGGTGGAAGCCGCTATGCCACTTCCCCTAAAAAGTTCTCCCAGGAGCCAAAGAGCATCGAGAGGCCTCTGGGACACACCATCTTGACCAACTCCGCTGAAGACTCTCTGTCTTCCAAGTCAGACTACAGAGCTGCCAAACATGCACATACATCTGATGTCAAAGGTATGGCCGCCCCGATGCACTTGACAGACCTCATTGATTTCTTTCTATTAATGTAAATTTCTTAAGATTTTCCTATAGAGATTTCATATGTTTTGAGCTTTATGAAGCAAAATAACCCATTTAAAACAAACTCTAACCGATACTCTGTGAGATCCCTTTTTGTTTGTTTTCTTTCTTTCTTTTGAAAGCAGAATAGCCTGTAACTTACATATATTAATCAGATGATTTGATATTTTCCCCATGAGTCAATAGTTTATATTTTTCTTTTATGTTTAAATATTTTTCCCATCCTTATAAATTCAGTGTCCTTCAGCCCCCAGTTCTTACAAGTATGGTTACTGTTGTACGGATACTTTGTAAATCTTGGCATATTGTGTTGACTTGATTTATCATATAAGTTTGTCAAGAGTTCTCATTCTTTAATTACCAGGTCATTTGTTAAATCTAAAAGTAAAGAATGCCAAAATCAAGATCTAGCCACTGTTTCTTCACCAGTCTGAATGTTTTTTTCTGATTCTTCTTTCTTTGCCTTTACTCATCTTTTTTATTTCTACTTTATTTATTTTTGGAGGGGGGAAGTCAGGGCAATTGGGGTTAAGTGACTTGCCCAAGGTCACACAGCTAGTAAGTGTGTCAAGTGTCTGAGGCTAGATTTGAACTCAGGTTCTCTCCATGGCCAGTTCTCTCTTCACTGCACCACCTAGCCACCCCATCTTTTTTATTTCTATGAAGATAATTCTAAGATCTAATTATGCAGCCCTAACATCTCTCTTGACTTCCAAGTCCCTCATCTGCAGTTACCTATGGGACATTGTGAATTGGTTGTCCTGTAAGCATCTTCAATTCAGCATGTATAAAGCTGAACTCATTATCTACCCCCTGCCAACCATTCCCTCTTCCTAACTTCCCTGTTGAGGGTATCCCCATCACTTTGAGTCACCCAGGTGACACTCAGATGACACCCTCAATTCCCTACTCTCTCTCACCTCCTTCCATGTCGAATTACAGGCATACCTCCAAGACACTGTGGCTTCGGGTCCAGTCATACAACACAAAAGTGTAAACAATGCCTGCTTTAAATTGTACCAAGCCAACCCCAAAGGAGGCTTTCAGCTCACTCAGGTTTCATCATCAAAACCTTTAGCTGCAATTAGGGATCTCTTAGTAAATATCAAATGTTCCCCTCACTCTTGCTGTCCATAACTGAAAAATAGTGAATTGGATTTTTTATAAACAACAAAACCCATTTCTTTGGTTTTATTTGTATTCCTTTGTAATTGAAAGATTCATTTGTTTGTTTGTTTCTTCTTAAGGCCAAGGCTCCTATTCTCACCCAGACTGGAAGGTTGCTCATGGCCTGGTCCTGATAAGCATGGAGGCTTTATCCTGCTCCTTTCCAGCCTTGTTGGCTTTAATGCCCCAGGCAGCCTGGTGGTGTCCCCCTACCGCTGGCTCATACTAAGGTGGGGGCTGGAGGGGTGGGGGGAGGGTAGGCCTAGCCTCCTGCAGCACAGAACTTTAGAGCTCAAAAACCCACCAACCCCAGCCTTCTCAGGAGCTGGAGGCCAAGCTGGTTCATGTACTTTAGAGATGCCTGGCCTTTACTGAGTACTTTCCAAGAAACACAGTTGTCTAGGAATGGATTTTTTGTAATCATTTCTAATTTTATGCTTAAATTTTATTGTTGTTAGTTTCTCAGAGTCAACCACTAGAAACAACTGGAAAAACATGTAGGAAGCTACAGAACAGACTGGAAAGTTTACAAAATCTGGTAGAAGATTTACAAATGAAAAACCAAGGTACAGAATGAGGTTTGGGGGTGGGGGAGGGACCCTCCTGGCTCTTAGGAAAATTGGCCTGTTTCTCTCCAAAATGCTCTTCTTTTTTTTTTTTTAAAGCAATTGGGGTTAAGTAACTTGCTCAAGGTTACACGGCTAGTCATTATTTATGTGTGGGTACTCATTTTCTGAGGCCGGATCTGATCTCGGGTCATCCCAACTCTGAGGCCGACGCTCCTACTCACTGCGCCTCCTAGCCGCCGCCCCTTTAGGGCAATTGGGGTTAAGTAACTTGCCCAAGGTTACACGGCTAGGTTTTTTTTGTTTGTGTGGATTAAGTGTTGGAGGCTGGCTCCGAACTCAGGTCCTTCTGATTCCAGGGCCGGCGCTCTATTCTCTGAGCCACCTAGCCGCCCCCCAAAATGCTCTTCTAATGGGTATTCATGAGTGACATCGGTGAGTATGGGATGGATGTGAGAACAGAACTAGGACTCAAGTCCTAAGTCAGCCTTGGAAGTTCCTTCCCCTAATTACAACATAGGAAAGTAAATAGTGTTTTCTTAATACATTAAGAAATTGGGAGAGAAAAATAAAATTATTAGAGAAATCTTTTAAAGTCTTTCCAAAACAAAAATTATCCTACTGAGCAGTAGGACCAATACTCTGAATAAGCTGTCTTTTGTGCTCTCTTCTCTGCTCTCTATTAGGTGTAAGGGCAGAAGCAATTGGAGATTGTTTCATTCTAGGTCTTTGTAACCCCAGCACCTAGCACAGTGACAGACACAGCAGGGCTGGGTGACTGATGGATTGATTTGAGCATCACAGTACACAATTTGGCCAGTTCAGTTCAATTCAACCTTTCTTAATGGCACATGGTAGATGTTGATGCCAGGCACTATGCCAGCATCTGGGAATCTGAAGACAGTCCCTGCCTTCCAGGGCTGACATTCTATTGAGAAATATGGCAGGTATCCAAAGAAAAGCTAAGAAAGAGCTGACACTGAGGACTTGTTCAAACATAGCCCCATGTAAGATTGAGAGGCCTTTACAAAGGTGAATTACTGTTGTTTTCTCTGTGGGTTTTGATGGTCTCTTTGATTTCAAAACTATGATCATGTCATGGGATCATAGATATAGAGAACTCAAAATCTGTGTGCCTCAATGTCCTCCTTTTACAGGGGAGGAAACTGAGGCCAAGGAAGGTTATATCACATCCATAGTAAGCACCAGAGATGCCATAATATGAAAACAGCCCAGAGGCCCCTAGTCCAGCAACAGAAGGAGAACTGGAAAGAGCAGGGGGGCAAAAATCAAGGGAGGAGGGGCAGCCAGCATGGGGAGATGCACTAGAGAGACTAAGATGAGGCCTGAGAAAAAGGCTGTCAAATTTAACAATTAGGAACCTTGATTACCTGTAGGGAGCAATTTTAGAGGGTGATGAAGTTGGAAGTCAGATAGAATGCACTTGTATTCTGTAAGTCAGTTGACTTTTTAAACTAGGGTAGAGTGAATGGTGTTTTGTACCAGAGCACTGAAATTTAGAGGTCCCTCACAGAATTTGGACTGCTGCTGGCATAGAAATAACTGAACTTGGCACCTAGTTAGCAGGAATCATTGGCTTGCCTATGATGGCTTCTCTCTGCCCCTCAGCACCCCCAGAGGAACTCCTCTGGAACCTGACCTCACCTGGAGTCCCTATGCCCTATCTGGAGGCAGCCTTCCCAGCAGTGCAAGCCCCAGGTGTCTCTCCCCCTCACCCCCAACAAATTGCCTTAAAACGATGATTTAAGGGCATGACTTGTTCGGTGTGCTCCATGCTCCCAAACTGCTAGTTATGGCTCTACTTTTAAACAGCATTCAAATAGCCTGAAGCCCACTTTGCTTCTGCTCAGCCCAGGCTCATTTGTGGTTTATTACCTTTTTCAGCAATGTCTTCAATGATCAGGAATCAAGAAAAAAGAATACAAAAAGTGAAAGACCAAGAGAAGATGCTACTGAAGTGAACCATCCCTTGCTTCATTTTTACATATGGACTATGCCTAATTAGCTGTCATGTTAAACATGCTTATTATTCTGTGGAAGGTTTTTTCTGTGAAAGTTTAATAAAAGAGTCAGAGTCAATAAACATTTATTAAACGCTTGCTCTGTGCTGGGAACCCTGATGAGCTCTGTGCCCACAAAGAAAGGCATAGTCCTGCCCTCAGGAGCCCACAGTCTTGGGGGGAGGGGTGGAGACAGAAGATAGAAAGAAGCTGAAAAGTGGGCAGGGCATGATATCCTGCAGCTGGTGGGAAATTATCTAGGAGGTGGGATTTTCCAAGTTGCTGTCATCTTATAGAATGAAGAGTTTCTGGAGATGATGAAGTGCAGAAATGTATCTGGGTGGGAAATGGTGAGAATTCCTTGGGTGATCCTTAAAATAGAACAGCACTGGGAAGGAGCTCTCCAAAGTCCTTATTCCACCCTCTCCAATCAGAAGGAGGAGGGGCCCAGAAGTAGGGGATCCTGAGGAGGTGTGAGTTTCTTAGTGGATTTCATCTTTAAAAATAAAGACTGAGGAGATGATGAAGTCCAGGAAAGTAGCTGGGTGGGGAGTGATGAGAATTCTGTGGGTGCCATCTTTAAATGGTGGAAGATCAGGGAGGAACTCTCAGATATCCACCTTAGTTTTATTATCACTGTTTGAAATAAAACAGTCCTGTGATGAATAAGTTCCCAAAGGCAGGAAAAACCAAAACCAAAACCCAAGACCAGATGGATCTACAAATAAATTCTACCAAACATTAACGAACTATTCCAGTGCTACATAAATTGTTGGGGAAAAGGAGGTAAAGAAGGAGTCCTAACAAATTCCTTCTGTGACAGAACTAGGGAGAGTCAAAACAGAGAAAAATATAGATCAATTTCCCTAATGAATATGGGTGCAAAAATTTAAATACCAGCAAGGAGATTACAGCAATATATCACAATGCTCATATACCAAGAACAGACTGAATTTATACCAGGAATGCAGAGCTGGTTCAATATTAAGAAAATTATAAGCATTAATTGGCCATATCAATAACAAAAACAAAAATCATGTGATTTCAATTTTGTTGTGGCTCAGTCATTTCAAAAGTGTCCAACTCTCTGTGACCCCATTTAGAGTTTTCTTGTCAAAAATACTGGGAAGATTTGCCCTTCTCCAGCTCATTTTACAGATGAGGAAACTGAGGCAAACAGAGCTAAGTTACTTGCCCAGGGTCACACAGCTAGCAAGTGTCTGAGGCCAAATTTGAACTCAGGAAGATGAGTCTTCCTGACCTCAAGCCTGGCACTCTATCCATTCTACTATCTGACTTCTCTTCATGATTTCAATAGATGCAGAAAAAACTTTTGACAAAATACAAAATTGATTTCTATTTTTAAAAAATTCCTAGAAAGCACTGGAATTGTTCTTTTTTTGGTCTTCATTAATTTGTTTACTTTTAGTTTACAACATTCAGTTCTACAATCCCTTGAGTTTCAAATTTTCTCCTTCCCTCCCACCTCTCCCCCCACCTCCTGCCATGGCAGCATGCAATCAAGTATAGGATCTGCAATACAGAATTGTTCTTTAAATGTTTGGTAGAATTACCTTGTAAATTCATCTGGTCCTGGTTTCCCTCCCCACCCCCTCTTAGCCCATTTATCACATGACTTTAATTTCAAATACAGATTATAAATGAAGGAGCATAGGAATAACTTTTTTCCTTAAAATGATAGTAATATCTATCTGAAACCAAGAGCAAGCATGATCTGTAATAGGCATAACCTAGAAACCTTCCCAGTAGTGAAAGTGAACAGTGAAGTGAAGGATGTTTATTAGATTAGATGTTCATTAGATATAGAAATAAGAAAGACAATAATTTAATGTTTTGATGCCCCTAAAACTCCCAGCTATTGGGGCAAAAACTTGCTATTGGACAAAAACTGTTGGGAAAACTGGAAAGAAGTCTGACAGAAACTAGGTATAGATTAACCTCTCACACTGTATATTCCAATATAAACTCAAAATGGTTACATGGTTTAGAAATAAAGGGTGATATAAGCAAATGAGTGGCACATGAAAGAAATTATCTGTCAGATCTATGGATGGAAGAAGAATTTGCAACCAAACAAGAGAGAGTCACAGGAGGTCAAAGAAATAATTTTGATTGCATAAAAAGAAAAAGATTTTGGACAAAACCCTAAGTAGCCAAAATTAGAAGAAAAGCAGAAAACTTGAAAAAAAAACTTTTCAGCAAACTTTTCCAATAAAGAACCTATTTCTAAAAGATATAGAGAACTTAATCAAATCTACAAGAATAAAAGTCATTCCACAATTGATAAATGGTTGAAGGATGGGAATAGGCAGTTTTCAAAGGAAGAAATTAAAGTTATCAATAACCATGTAAAATGCTTGAAATTAAGAATAGAACAATGACAATTAAAACAATGCTGAGGTACCACCTCGTACCCATCAGATTGTCTGAGATGACAAAAAAGAAAAAATTATAAATGCTGGAGGGGATGTGGGAAAATAGGCACACTAATACACTACTGGTAGAGCTACAAACTAGTCCTACCATTCTGAAAAGCAATTTGGGACTATGCCTAAACACTATGGAACTGTGCATTTCTACATGGCTAATGCAGACATTTGTTTTGGATCTCTCTATATATTTGTAATGATGGGCTTTTTTTTTGTGCACTGGGGAGGGGTGAGAAAGGGAGAGCATTTGGAACTGAAAATAAAATAGAAAAAAATTTTTTTAAAAGAAATACTCCTATAGTGATACTGTAATAAAATGTTAAATAATGTTAGGTTTAAAATGCATCTGTGTTTTTTTTAGTTATTATTCTGTATCAATGCTATAAGCTACTTATGTTGTAATATGTACAAGGGGGTATATCTCTTATTGTCCTTGAGAACATGGCCATTTAATTTACCAAACTTTAGAAAATTTTTTTTTGGCAGGAAAACTGTATCCAGATGGAAAATTTTAAACAATGTCTATGTGTTAGGAAAAGATGTGGTCTACCAGACAGAAGAACCAACTCCAGAATACTGTTATCAATTCATTTTTTGACACTAGTCTCATTGTTTACTATGTCATTATCAACAAGGAAAAGTTTGGACTCCAAACCAAAAATCACAGAAAGAGCTCTTTTATTGTAATAGCAAATTAAGTAGCTCCTCCGACCTTTTAAATTTATTTTTATTTTTTTTTAATTTTGCTTTTTGGAGGGCAATTGGGGTTAAGTAACTTGCCCAAGGTCACATGGTTAGGTTTTTTTGTTTGTTTGTTTGTTTGTGTGTGCATTAAGTGTCTGAGGTTGGATCCGAACTCAGGTCCTTCTGACTCCAGGGCTGACACTCTATTCACTGTGCCACCTAGTCGCCCCCCTCAGACCTTTTTATGAGAGAAAATGATTACATATTTGAGTGAGATTTACAAAAATGCGGCAAGAAATAAGAACTTCTGAACTTGCCCCTGAACAGGAGTAAATTAATCCTCAATAATCCTAAACTTCAACTACTTTTAATACCTTGAATGGATTGCATCTGTAGTAATTAGCCTAATTAGATTTTTAAAAATCTAATTTACATTACATGTTGAAACAATTTTTTAGTATTTCTTTTTTTTTAAATTTGAGTTTCAAATTCTTTCACTCCCTCTGTCCCTCCCTCCTCTGCGTAAGCAATTAGATACAGGCTATATATGTGCAATCATGTAAAAAAAATTCAGTATTAGTCATTTTGTACAAGAAGACAAATAAAAGAAAAAATGAAAGAAAGTGAAAAATAGCATGCTTTAGTCTATATCCAAACAACATCAATTCTTCCTTTGGAGATGGATAGTATGGAGGATTTTTGGATCATTGTATTGCTGAGAATAGCTAAATCATTAATAATTCATTGAACAATATTGCTTCTACTGTGTTCAATGTTTGCCTGGTTCTGCTCACTTCACTTTGCATCAATTCAAGCAAATCTTTCCAGGTTGTTCTGAAAACATCCTTCTTGTCATTTCTTATAGCAAAGTAATATTCCATCATAATCATATGCCACAGCTTGTTGAATCGTTCCCCAATTGAGGAACATTCCTTTTATTTCTAATTCTTAGCCTCCACAAAAAGAGCTGCTGTAAATATTTTTGTACAAATAGGTCCTTTTCCCTTTTTTTGGATGTCTTTGGAATATAGACCTAGCAGTTGTATTGCTAGATCAAAGGGTGTGCAAAGTCCTTTGGCCATAGTTCCAAATGACTCTCCAAAATTATTGAATCAGTTCACCGTGTTGCCAACAATGCATTGGTGTCCCAATTTTCCCCACATCCCCTCCAACATTTATCATTTCCCTTTTTTGTCATAATAGCCAGTCTGATAGGTGTGAGATGGAATCTCAGAGTTGCTTTAATTTGCATTTCTCTAATCAATAGTGATTGAGTCCATTTTTTCCATATGATTATAGAGAGCTTTGATTTCTTTGTCTGAAAACTACCAGTTCATATCCTTTGACCATTTGTCAACTGGGAAATGACTTGTAAATTTGATTCCGTTCTCTGTATGTTTGAAAAGAGTTAATAACAGGTATTGTAAGTGGAATTTCTTTTTCTCTGTCTTGAGGCTGGACTTTGTTGGTAACACATAGAAATGCTCCTAATTAGATTTCCAGGAGGGAGGCATTTTGCATGTAACCATGTAACACAAAACAAGTGAGATAGAAACCAAATATTTCATTTATGTAAAATGAATAATATGTCATTTGAGATAATACATTGAATCACCAGAAAAAAAGAAGAGTCTAAAAAGAAACTTGTTATATTTTTGTTCTGTACTTTGTTGGACTTTGTGATAGGTTTTAAGAGATCAGGGGACTAAGAGTATGGTTATTCTCTATAGATTTTTTTTCTCACACATTAGGTAAGGTAACTTTCTCTAAATGAGTCGAATTGATATTTCAGAAGAAAGGGGCTGCTTCTTACTATAACCAAGTTATAACCAACCTCTTTGGTCAAGAACCCAATTAATAATCTAGTGAAGCCTACAGACTCCTTTTCAAAATGTTTTTAAATGCATAAAAATAACATAAAAACAAAGATTATAAAGGAAACCAATTATGTTGAAATATAGTTATCAAAATAATAATTAAAAAAACAAGTTCACAAACATCAAGTTAAGAACCTTTGAGCTACACAGTCTGCATAGAGCATGGCCTCTAGGTTTTAGTGATCTAAGAATAGGTTTTTATGGAGGACAGTAATCTGGGTGTAACTACAGGAATGAGGAACAGAGTTCATCAGCTCCATTTGCCTCTTCTAATCTTACTAAAGGGTAACTCCAGTAATAATTTTCATGGCCAGAGATAGATGCCAGCAGGTGGCATTGTTAGAGTTCAAAGGAATTGTCTTACCCCTGCCCAAAGAGAAAGGGCAGGCTCAGGGGAACAGTCACTGAAGCAAAGTAGTTAAAAAATAAAACTGGACATAAGAACTTTTGGTAACTAGATGGGTGAAATTGTGAGTCTGACTCACAAAAGAGCAGAAATAGGCTTCAACTATCTCACAAAAACCTCTCTTGCTGAGGAGAGGTCATGCAAGATCACAGATTAGAAGGAACCTTAAAGGCATTCTAATGCAAACCTCTCATTTTAAAGATGAATAAGCTTAGGTTCAGAGATGTTAGGTCACAGTAGACATCACATATGGGATTTTAATCCAGGTCATATGACTCCAGAGCCTGCACACTTTCCACTGAACCACACTGCCTGCCTAAATTTCATTAAGAACTCATAGATAACATCAAAACAAAGATAGCCTAGCAGTTGGCTTTAACAGCTCACAGCTCAGCAGAGAAAGCAACTCAACAGTGGACATCACCAGTTCTATGGGCAAATGGCAAGCATCAGTTTCAGAGACAGAGAAGCATTCCTGTTAGGAGTGTCATGGATGTGATATGGAGTGGCAAGGAGTTCTGCCCTAGAAGTGTGAATTACCCAACCTGTGTGTTCCCTTCCTACACATGCTTCCTGACTACAAATGTTCCCTGTGTGTTTCTTTTCCTACAGGTATTCCCTGAATTCATATGTTCTCTAAGCATGTTGTATCTCTCACAAGCATTTCCTGAGTCTGTGTGCTCCCTCTCCCACAAGTGGCATAAGAATCTAAAGGAAAGTTTACCCATTTGAGTATAAAGATATATATATATATATATATATGTGTGTGTGTGTGTGTGTGTGTGTGTGTGTGTGTGTGTGTGTGTGTGTGTGTATATATATATATATAAAATTTGATTGCATTTTAATCAAATGTCTTTTGTTTTGAATTCTTTTGCTTGCTTGCCTTATAAAAGAGAAACATCAGTAGGGGTTCATGAAGTGATGTTGATACAAATGTGCCTTGAATCTGAGGGTAGCTTTCAGGGTCCCATGTTTGAGAGGAGCATCATCTATGTTGTAATTTATCCACTATTTGCACATTTTTTTTTCTGGATGCTGTGGTATTAGAGGGATCTGAGGTTGATTTTTCTTTTCTTTAAATATTTTTCCCAGGATATTATTGGGCAGAAAAATTTGTTGGGTTTTTTTTTTTTGCTTTTTTGGAGGGTAATTGGGGTTAAGTAACTTGCCCAAGGTCACACAGCTAGGTTTTTGTTTTTTGTGTGTTAAGTGTCTGATCCGAATTCAGGTCCTTCTGACTCCAGGGCTGGTGCTCTACTCACTGCACCACCTAGCTGCCCCCAAGAAGCAAAATTTGTTGATGTGATTTTTACAGGCTAAACAAGTTGATTTTTAAAATAACTGTTCTACTGTTATATGTCCAATCAAAGTGTCATGGAAGCCTTGTTGTTTATTTTTAAAATCATGTGAAATAATTTCTGGTGTTGAATTTTTTTTTAAGTTAGTATTATAAAACTGGTGTTCAGTGGTAGGAATTGACCATATTAGGGACTGTTGGTTTTGAAGGTACCCAGTGAGGACGATATTGTGCAGGATGTAGGTCAAACTATGGATACATTAGGGAGATTTAAAGTACAGAATATAATATATCTCTAGGAAGGTAAAGAAAGCATAAATGGTCTGATACAGTGACATATTCCAACATTCTCTAAATGATAATTATTGGTGGGGTTGATTAGAAACTATTAAATCCCCTTTTTGATTTTTAATGAACAGATGCAAAACAGTGAGCATCACCAGGAGAACAATTTATACAGTAACAATATTGTAAAGACAAACAATTTTCAAAAACTTAAGAACTCTGATCAGTATAAGGACCAACCATGACTTCAGAGGACTCATGATAAACATTCTGTATATATTCAGATAGAGAGGTAAAGGACTCATCATCGAGTCATTTTGAGACTGAGAGATTTTATTTTGGACCCAGTCAGTGTAGGAATCTGTTTCATTTTACAAAGCACATTTATTACAGGGGTTTTGTTTTTCTTTCTTTTTTCAATTGGAGGAGGTGGGAAGGAGAAGAGGTGGATTTTCATTCATTGAAAAGATGAAATTAAACTTAAAAAAATTAAGTCCCTTATTCCATTTAACAGAAGATGGTTAGAGAGTTTAACCATCACGATGGGAGGAGGATGGACTGGACTTGAGGTAAGGGGTCTTCTGGCAGTTTGGAGTCTGAACTAGCACCATGGCCAGCAATCAATGCCATGGGGCCCCTGCCACACACAGGAATCAGTGATCCTCAGGCAGGACGAGCCATTTGCACTGGCCTTTGCACTGGCTTTCCTCACTTCTGCTTCCTTCAATCTTTTTCTTCCTTTAAGTACCATCTTCTATAAGTAACTTTTATTAATCCCCCCAAATGCTGAGACCCTCCTCCAACTGCCTTTTATTTATATTAATTCCAGTATTTGTATCCCTAGTCCTTAGCACAGTGTCTGGCGCATAGTAGGCTCTTAATATATGTCTCCTTTCTCCCTCTCTTCCCTTATTTCCTCCCTTCCTCCTTTGCTTCCTTCTTCTCTTCCTACTTTCTTTCTATCTTCCCTCCTGCCTCCCTCTAGTCTCCCTCCATTCCATGGAATTAGATGTTATTGTGCTATAAGAAATTACAAATATGATTCAGAGAAGCGTAGACTTACACGAGCTGGGATGTAAAACAGAGCCAGAAAAGCAAGTTACACAAATTCTACAGCAATGCCAATGGAAAGAACAATCCCCAGAAAATAAATGAAAATGAGGACTCAAAACCACAAAGAAGTTGGTCCTGAAGAAGAGATGTAAGAAGCCACCTCCCCTCACTCCTCTGCAGAGGTCGGCGGTACGCAGTGTGGAGCGCTACACGCAATGGCATTTTTTTTCCTGCTATATTGATCTGTTTTGCTGCAATTTTGACCTTCCAAGGCAGGCCTGCCCACCCCAGGGTTCCCTTTATAAGAAGGGGGTGAGCTTGAGACTAGAGTTCTTTCCTGTTTGATTTTAAGTCCTGCATTCCTGATAGTGCTTTGCACATAATCAATTCTTAATAAGTGTTTGCTGCTGTGTCTACTAAGTTTATTTTTAGTCCTAAAGTGCTGAGCCAGGTTTTGTTAAAGTGCTCCTACTGTTTCCTAATCCTTCCCCCGACACTCTGACGCTGCCCCGACCAAATGGCAGCTGCAGGGTTTTTGGTGACAGCTGTAGCCCTATATCAGACCAACAACGGCGTGGCTTTCTGGCAGCTGTGGTTTCTCAGGCTGGAAAGAGGCTGAACCATCATAAGATCTGGGCTGGGGGAGGCCATCCCAAGAGTCTGGCAAGTTTTGAACAAATCTCTCTGTGCTGGAGTAAGTGGCCAGCGGCAACGATGTTGAACGTTTTTTCATGAGAACTCATTTTGAATGGTGAGCTGCTAGCAGCTTTGCTAGTAGCCCAGCTAAGTTATTAAAAATATAGCTAGGAAGATAATCTTGGTCTTTTCCAAGGAAATCCAAAGGATTGGTGAATCATCCATCTCCTTTCTTCTTTTTTCATCTGAAGGGGAAGAGGTTTAAAGCCTCAGTTCCTCTTTCCTAAATCTCCCTTACTCTTTCACTTGCCTCTGGCTTTCTCTGGATGAAAGATTGATCTGAATCATTGTCTTAAATTACATAAAAAGACTGAAAACTGAGAAAGCCTCTGGTTGTTTAAATCAACACAATATTTTTATAAGTTGGGGAATCCCATCTATGGCAAAAATTGTCACTGAATACTTTAACTAGGGGATGAGCTAATAATATTTTATTAATCTCAATTAACAAGCTCCTGAAAATAGCAGTGGGAAGGGATATATGAAACTATAGGCCATTCACCTGGGCTAAAAAAAACCTGGGAGTGTATCTGATATCCCCAGAAGCTTTGAACAAAGATGGCTTGGGTAATTTCCATTCCTCCCAGGCTTCAAAGAGAAAGAAAGGGAAAAAAGAAGCCAGTTAGAGTTAGGGGGAAGGCAACCCCTGAAAACCAACACCCATGGGCAGAGAGAGGGAGAGACCATTTGGGAAATTTTCTTCCTGCTCCTTACTGAAGACAGGGAGAAAGTTCTCAGGCAAACTGCCCTCCATGGCATAGACTGGCTACGAAGCAGTGTGATATAAAAATGGCATCTCAGTGATGCGTTAGCTTGAAAATCATTAAATGAATTGGCCTTTGTAAAAAATGCATTTTAACTATGGAACACAAGCTGAGATTGTCCAAATCCAGAGTTAGTTTTACATTCAGAAATATATGATCTCCAGTCTCTATAAAGCAATTTCCCCATCTCTGTTGTGGGAGCCATCGTAGTCCCATCACCCAGGCTTCCAGCCACAACATCATCCTCATTTGCATTCATCCCATTCAGCCAATGTGTTCTTTTAATTACAACATCTTTTATAGTCATTCTCTCCTCTTCACTCATACAGATGCTGTCCTGGTGCAGGTCCTCATTTCTGTTCACCTGGACTATGGCAACAACCAGTTTCCATATCTCAAGCTTCTTTCCCTCCCCCCACTCCCATCTGTCCCCCACTCAGTGAGTTTCCTGATAAACAAATCATGTCACCATTTGATTCCATAAACTCCAATAGCTCCCTAGTACCTCCAGCATTAAATGTAAAATACTCTGTTCATCATTTAAAAGCCTGGTACCTTCCTATCTCTTTAGCCTCTTTGTACTTATTTCTCTTCATCTACTCTAAGATCCAGTGACACTGGCCTCCTTTCTGTTCCTCAGATGTGATAGTCCATCTCCAGACTCCATGCATTTTATTTGAGGGGGAGAAGCAGTCAAGGTTAAATGACTTGCCCAGGGTCACACAGCCAGTAAGCATCTGAGGCTGGATTTGAACTCAGGTATCCCTACTCCAGGGCCCTTGCTCTATCCACTCTATCCACTCCATGCATTTTTACTGGCTGCCATCCATGCCTGGAATGCTCTCCCTCCTGGCACCCCTGGCCAGATCCACCTTGACTCAAATCCAACCTTCAGCAAGAGACCTTTTTGGCTCCTTTTGCCTCTCCCTAAACTTTCTGTCTGATTTTAATTTTCATGTGATATATATCTCTATCTATCTATTTATCTATCTCTTTATCTCTCCATCTACCTGTCTGTCTGTCTGTCTAGTATGTACACAATTACCTGCATTTTGTATCCCCTTTATGGGCTGAGACACTGTCTTTGCCTTTCTTTGTATCCCCAGATTTAGCATGGTGCTTTGTACATAGGAATAAATGCTTGTTGACTACCTGACTGACCAGTGGAGGCAAAAACCACTCAAAATCTCATTTTGATGCAGTTTTCCCATTCAAAATAGAATCTTTCCATCAAAGGCACAAATGTTGAGCTACCTGTATGGTACCATGAGACACCACAATAAGGTTCTTTTTACACAGGCAGGACCTTCCCCAATTGACCCAATGTGTTTCTGAGATGCACTGAACCTGAGCTGCTGGAAAGAGTCAGGATGATCTGACTCAATTTTTGGCTTCAACCTTTGCTCCAATTCATTGAAAGCCCCTGATGAAGGGCTGGATGGGAATCTTGGTTCTAGAAGCAAGAACCCACCAGTCCTAGTCTTGTCAATGGCTCCCTATCAACAAAAGCCCTGGGAAGTAGTGGAACCCTTTCAGAACATATGCCAGGATATGACAAAGACAGCCTAGTCAGTCCCATCTTGTGATTCATTGTTATTTCAAGGACATGAAAGATTTAAAAAAAAAGAATTGGGCTATGATTTAGCAAAGGAAAAATGCTAAACATTAATGCTGGCTATGGGAATTAAAGTTATGGAGCAGCCAATATAGCACCTAAAAATCCTAGAAGAATCATAGAATTTTAGTGTTAGAATGGACCTTGGAGATCTAGATTTTCCCAAGCTTGCCAGACTTCGCAGGGGCAGAGATAGCTGTAAAATAAAGAAATAATAACACATAAAGAAATAACAAAAACAACCCAGACCTGGGTGGTGTTTTCTCGGTTGATATCAGTCAGTCAAAAAGCATTTATTATGCACATATTTAGTATCTGCACAGTGTGAAAGCAGAACCAAAGAAAACAAGAATTCCTGCCCTCAAGGAGTTTATGGTTTAATGGGGAAGACAATACAAAAGGAAGCCCAGAAGACCGGGAGGGGTGGGGGAGACAGAGACAGAGAGATGGAGATGGAGAGCAAGAAGGAAAGAGAGGCAGACAGACAGAGACACAGAAAAGAGACAGATACAGAGAAAGACACAGAAAAAGAGAGAGGGAGAAAGAGAGAGGGAGGGAGGGAGAGAGAGAGAGAGAGAGAGAGAGAGAGAGAGAGAGAGAGAGAGAGAGAGAGAGAGAGAGAGGAAGAAATAGTACCCTACCTGATGAAGGTAAGCAGGATGGGAAATGATGGGCTGGCTGCCCTGGAGCCCCTCCTAATGGGAAGGATGCAAGAGAAGGTCTCTGTTGTCCTCTTTTCATACTCTCCAATAAGAGGGAGGGGGGGGCCCAGAGGCAGGGGGGTACTGAGCAAGTTTGAGATATAAAGTTGGTGCAATCTTGCATAAAGAAGAAATATTGTTTCTTTTATTATTCAAAAAGAATTATAAAATGTCTTTGGGTTGAATAAGATCTTAAGTTTTACTGTTAACATTTATTACATTAATTTATCACTAGGACCACTGAGTGGAAAGACTCTGGGATCCCTCTCCTAACCCCCATTAGCACTAGGAGGTGTGGCCCAGAGAGCTTAGCCATATCTCCCCTCAGAACTTTAAAGGAGTGATGCCTTGAGACATTGAGTGGGATCTTTCTAAGGTAATTGACTGATTTCCACTCATCAGTCAGACTTAATCAGCTTTCTGAAATGGGTATTTATTGAGATGATATAAGTAAAAACAATTGATAAAAATATCCCACCCCCCAAAAGAAAATCTGACACCTTTCCCACAAGTATATACAGATCCAAGAAGGAAGTAAGTTTTGGGGGCTGGATGTTCTTTCCTCCCTTTGGGGAAAAAGTTCCTCTAAAGTATGATGAAGTTTTTCTTCTGGGCTCCTGAGATTGAATATGTGAATTAGAGTGAGGATGATTGTGTGGCAGCTACAGAGAAAAAGGGGATGTGATCTAAGGAGAAGGGTCTTCTGGAGAAGGGCATCCTTATCTGGGACTAGGGGAAATAATTAGAATGGATTTTAAATGCAGAGAAGAGCCTCTGTTTCCCTGTAAAGTGTAAGACCTGGAATTCAATGGGAGGAAAAGGAGAAGAGGGGATAGAGTGGGTAGCCCCTTTCTGCTCTCTTCTATGCTCAAGTCTCTTCCTTTCAAGGCTCTTCTCTGGAGCTACTTCCTCTATGATCCCTTTCTTTTCTTTTCTTTTCTTTTCTTTTCTTTTCTTTTCTTTTCTTTTCTTTTCTTTTTTTTTGGAGAGGGGAAAATAGGACAATTGGGGTTAAGTGACTTGCCCAAGGTCACATGTCTGGTTTTTGTGTTAAGTGTCTGAGGCTGGATTTGAACTCAGGTCCTCCTGACTCCAGGGCTGGTGCTCTATTCATTGTACCACATAGCCTCCCCTATGATCCCTTTCTTAATCTGGAAAGATAAAGGGGGGGAAAAGGGGTTCTCACCTCAAATATCTCCTGGTGCTTTGCCTGGTTACCTCTTTTGTATTTAATCACCAGATTCTCTCTTAAATCAAAGTAGTTTGGGCACAAGTTTTTTCTCAGCTTTCTCCTTGAGGACAGGTCCAACGTCACAGGTGCCCCTTGCATATAGGAAGATCTTAAATATTTGTTGGACTGAGTGAATCTTTTAAGTCTGGGACAATATTTTTAAAAATATTATCAGTGTTATCAAAGTTATCAAAAAAAATTCCCTTTTCTCCCAATGTAGAATTAGGAGAGGCAGTTTAGAATAATGAAAAGGTCAGAACACTCTGACTCCAAAATCAAAATTGTAGAAAGCCCCAGCCAAGGCTTAGTCCCATTCTATTACCTAACTAGCTGTGTGACCTTGGGTAAATCACTTTACTTTTCATCCCTTTTCTCATTTATTCCACAAGGATGACCACTAGTCTTAACTTACTATCACAAGGTTCTTGTGGGCATCCAAAGAGATAATATATACAAATTAACTGGACTACACTATCAAAATATAAATAATCCCATGGACACTTTTAAGCTGGTAGCCTTCTTGTGAAAAGATAAATAACCTTGAGGAAGTTCAATTTTCCAAACCTTGTTTTCAGCTCTATTATTTTGGAAGTGAGCCAGCTTCTTTCCCTCTAATAAACTATGTTTATTTCTATTTAAAGGAGGGGATATTTGAAAGTTTTAAAAAATCTATTTATTTTTGTTTTAGTTGCCAAAGCAAATATGGATTGTATATACCTCATAGCAGAAGGATAAGAAAATCCTAAAATTCTAGCCCTCTGTCCCTGTGCCTGTTCCCTCCCCCATACTCCCTACCACGAAAGGCTGTTCATATGATCTTAACTCTGACTTTTCCTTTCTGCCTCACCATAGAAATCTCCAAACACCTCTAGTTTTATAATTTATCAGACACTATAGGTATTTTCTCTCCAAAGTTATCCACATACTGGGATTGAGACAAAGTTATTTGGACAATGGTCAAAGATATGAAAATAGCAAGCTTTATTGTATACTTAGTTCCAACAACTCCAAAAATGCTTTTCCCTTGATTTCTAGGATAGCAGTACTGTCCTAGGTCATCTACAACTAATATCATATTGTGATTATAGACCCCAGTACTGCCCACCAGAACTGTGGGTATAGACATATGTGTTACATACATGTTGGACAGTGCCTGTGGAGAAAGATGGAAATAAAAGATGTTGAGTGTTCCAGGTGGGAAACGTCTTCTTTCCAGATCGGGGCACATGGAAGTGGATGCTTTAGGAGCCTCACTTGAATACATATGGTATCCTAGCAGTTCCTGATTCTCAAGGAAGGGCTATTAGGGAGCCTACTCCCACCCACATTCCCATCTTTCTGCTGCTGCCTCATCCCCAGAGGGAATTTACCATGGCCTTGTCAGTCCTTGAGAAAACTAAGCTAAAAATACACATTCTTCTCCCTCAAAGGACATACCAATAAATAAAAGCAATGCTCAAAACATTGGCCTAAGCCTATGGAAGCTATCCAAAAATAATACTTCAAGTCTTTGCTAGTGATGTTAGGAAGACCAGATCATTTCACTTCATTAATTAATCAGTCACTTTATTAATCCATCATTCAATCATTCAACTGGCATTTGTACCAGACACGAAATACAAAGAGAGGCAACATCGTTATTCCTTGACTCTGAAGAAGAGTCTGAAGGATGTTGTCATTATTCACTAAGCTGGCAGGGAGTCAGGTGACCTTTAAAGGAAGTGCTGGTACTTCACAAATCTGAGCCTTGCTTCCCACTATGACCACTAGACAGATCCCTTTAGCCAGCTCCTTGTGCCAAGGCAACTGAGCAGTGAAGTGGAAATGGACCAGCACAAGGACATCAATGGATGGGAGTGGGGGGAGGGAAAGGAGGAGGCACACTCAGAAGCAGCATCTTCACATAAATGCAGTCAATAACTCTTAATCAACTCCATGGGCTAAAAAAAAGAGCTACTGAGGAGAACCCTGGAGTTCTTGTTCTTATGGAATAAGTCGATAGTAATAATAATAAAAAAGCACAATAGTCCTAAAAGTTATTCTGATGCTTCCCCAAACCAGTCAGTGACAGCCCCACCATTTATGAACTACTGTATCTTCATGCCCAGTTTCTAGGAGTCGATTACTGCATTCTTCCCAACGGACAATGCTCCCATTCTCCACTATCACGAATTTCCACTTCAATGCTGTATCCATTGGCAAGGGGACAGATGTGGACCAGAACCAATCCTTGCCACACTGGAGTGGGATGTAACTGTGCCAGCTGCCGAGGGTCTCATGGTCACCAGTTACTGCCACCATGGTAGTGTCAGACATGGTGACATAATGAACCTGAAACTGGACGTTGACTTGCTGAGACAATGGGCACACTGCTGCCACTCTCTTGGTTCTCAAATGAATCTCTTGACCTTTGGCATCCTTGAGCGAGTCTCTTCCATAGTCTAGTTTCTGGAGTTCAAGGGCAGATACACCAGCATGAAAAGTCTCAGAGCTTTTGCCCTTATTGGCATCTCTCCATACTGAGTGCCCAGGTACAATTTCCCAGCCCTCATGATCAATCAAATCTGGACTTGCAACCTGTCGAGTTTTCACATTCTCTTCATGTTTGTCCACCAACAAACTGTCAGAATGGAACTTCCCTGAAGGGTACACAACTGAATGAGAGGATGTCCCCTGTCCTTTTAGAGAATCTGCTGGTTGAGAAAGTTCTGGGCTTTTACTACTGAAGACTTCTGAGTAGTTCATAGAGTTAGTAAGCTCCGGGAGAGTCTGAGATTCTATCCCTAGCAACTGTGAGGAATAGGACTGCTCTCCTGGTCTCAGACAGCCCAAGTCTTGGGTAGAAATATTCTGTGGTTTCCATGTTGGACTCTCAAGGTCACTGCTCTTAGATTCCGACACCAAACGTCCATTCCTTTCCTGATGATTCTCTGAGAGATAAAGAATATTAGAACATTGCAAGCATTAGATGATTCATTTGGGAAAGAAGAATACTTTGTAGATACAGATGACCAACAATTGTCTGAAAGTTCTTAAGTTTGCCTCAGATAAATAAAACATCCAGATACCAATAAACCTCAGAGGGATAAATGCTATCTTGCAAAAAAAAAAAAAAAGGAGGGGCTTAATTATCAAAGATTCAATTGAGCCTTTCTGCAAAATTAGGAATCCCATAAAAGTCAGGTATTACTAGGGCAGTATGATATAGTGGGAGACTTTAGAATCAGGGCTACTTGGCAGCTGTACGAAAATTGAGGGAGGCCCTTAACTTCCCTAAGTCTCAGTTTAATCATCTAATTTGGTTCAGTGGAAAAAAGGCTAAATTTGGAGTCAAACTGACCTGGGTTTAAATTAACTTGTTTCAGCAATCTGTGAGACCTTGGGTATGTTATTTCCCTTCTCTGGGTAGAAAAAAAAGCACGAAAGTTCTATTAAAGCCTGTTTGCTTCTTATCTACCACTTCGATATTCCTAAAAGTTCTCCATCTTTTTCCTTTTTTTGCTTTTTGGAGGGCAGTAGGGGTTAAGTGAATTGCCCAAGGTCACAAGGCTAGTTTTTGTGTTAAATGTCTGAGGCCAAATTTGAACTCAGGTCCTCCTGACTCCAGGGCCAGTGCTCTATTCACTGTACCACCTAGCTGCTCTTTCTCCATCTTTTTCTGTCTTCAACATCACACACCAGTTTTTCCTCATCCATAAGCCAGGTGGCATAGTGTATAGAGTGCCAGACGTGGAGTCAGAAAGACTCATGAGTTCAAATCTGGGTTCAGACACTTACTAGCTGTGTGACCCTGGGCAAGTCACTTAATCCTGTTTGCCTCATTTTCCTCATCTATAAAATGAGCTGGAGAAGGACATGACAAGCCACTCCAGCATCTTTGCCAAGAAAACCCCAAATGGGGTCACAAAGAGTCAGACATGATTGAAAATGACTGAACAACAACAAAAACAAAAAAATATTGTCATTAGGTCAACAAAGCTCTATGATCTTAAATATATTATTTAGTTGGTTTGTAGTGTTATGTTCTCAGGATACAGATCTAAACTCCCTGAGAGTGGAGTCTGGTTTTTTGCCTTTCTTTGTATCCCCAGCACTTGCACAGAACCTGGTACAGAGTGCTAGCATACCAACTTAATAGATGCTCATTCTGACTGATTGAGAACAAGGCTATAACCCTAAACCCAATGCTAGAAATACACCACTGCCCATATGCAACAAAGAAAGCTTAGTAGATGTTGGAAGCAAGAAGGACAGAGGTCACTGATTTCAGGGCAGAGCACCCATCAACCCAGTGGTCAAATAGGGCCAGATGTTATCCAGGCTTCAGGGCAAAGAACAGCAAACAAGGACAGGGTTTGCAAACAATGTTCATTACTGCTAAACAGAGTCCAGAAGATGCTCAGCCCCAAATAAAGAACAATTAATGACAAGTCATTTTTTGTGGCTCTACAAGCATTCAGAATAAACAGTTATGAGGTCGAGGCTGGAGAAGGTCTGAGTTTTGCTTTCACCTTATCAGCCATGTTTTCAATAGTCAATACATTTTGTCAGCTGGGAGAAAAGTATATGCCTTTCTAAAGGCAGTTTCCTTCTCTGCTACCATTGTGGTAATGCTAAAAACTCCCCCACATTTTTCTAAGACCCTAGAATCATATATCAGGTTTGTTTTGTTTCTGTTTTTCCTTGGGGGTTAAGATGGAGGTATGAAAATCCATAACAGGCAATGTCCAATCTTTCTATCTCAGCTAAATCTGGGGAGGGAGAAAGCAAGGGAAAACCATGATTCTAACCAAATTGAAGTTTCCTAAAACATTAGGGTGACTTTCTTTTAAATTAAAAAAAAAATTTTAATCATTCATTTTTTTAAAAAACATTTAACAAAATTTTGAGTTCCAAATTCTCTCACTCCCTCACTCACTGAGAAGACAGTAATATGATTTAGTGTGACATTCTCATTCAATTTGAAGCAAACTATGTGACCTTGGGTAAGATATTTCCCTTCTCTGGGTAGAAAAAAAAGCATGAAAGTCCTATTAAACCCTGTTTCCTTCTTATCCACCACTTCAGTATTCCTAAGAGTTCTCAGCATTTCCATAATGGTAGTAGAGAAGGAAATTGCTTTTAGTAAGGTTTAAGTGATATATTTTTCTCCCAGCTGACAAAATGCATTTATAAACATTTAAGTGCTAGGTACAGCTCTAGGTCTTGGAGATACAGAACTAAAAATAAAATGATCCCTGTTCTCAAGGAGCTTACATGGCGGGGGGTGGGGGCAGAAAGGAAGAGGTTGTAATATGTCTATATGTAGCATTCTAGGCTTGTGTAAATGAAAGGGGGCAAGAGGTGGAACACTGAGGTCAGGAAATAGCAACTGAGCTAGTTTGGATGGAATATAGAGTTTGTAAGAGAGTAGTATAAAAAATAAACTTAGAAATAGAGCTGGAAACAGAGTGTGGAATTAGCCTTCCACTCAAGCCAAGCTAAGAAGCATAGAGTTTGTGCTGTAGGCACTAGGGAATGACTCCCTCAGATTGTGATTTAGGGTGATTATTCTGGCAGCTAGGTGGGATATGGACTGAAACACAGAGGCCAGAGGAGGCTGGCCCATTAGGGGGCTGTTGCAATAGTCCAGGTGAGAACTGATAGGGGCCAGAACCAGAGTGGTAAGTGGACATTCTACAAGAAGGTGGGGGGAGGGGTAGAACTGAATAAACTTGACAATTGATTGGCTTCAGAAGATTGGGAAGGTAAGGTAGGGAAGGAGAGAATAAAGGCAGGGGCACTACACTAAAGCCAGCTCTAACCACTGGGCTTGAGAGCTGATGATTTTGTTTTCATTGCGAGCATATATACCTCAGAAATCAACAATCCTACAAATCAGGGTTTGATTATATAGGCTGGAGAAAGTGCAAATTATGCAAATCTGAAAGTGTAGGGGCAGCTAAGTGGTGCAGTGAATAGAACACCAGCCCTGGAGTTGGGAGGACCAGAATTCAAATCCAACCTCAAACACTTAACACTTATAGTTGTGTGACCTTGGGCGTGTCAACCCCCAATTGCCCTGCCTTCCCCCCTCCAAAAAAGACAAAACAAAATCAGTGTGAGTGTATACATCCGCCTCCCTGCCCCCAACACCCAGCCCAGCTGTTAAACATTTACCTCACACTTGTATTTGCTCTATAAACAGTTGCTTTAGCTCATGAGGCATACAGTAGAAAACAGCAAATCATCATCAGAGGCCAATAATAACATTATTAATATTAATATAGCACTTTGAGGTTTGCAAAGTGCTTTACACTCATCGCCTATTCGAGCCTCTTAACACCCTTGAATAAAGGGGTCCATTTTACATAAGGAATTATCTAGCAGGAAGTTGACTATGCATGATTGGTGCCCAAGAGATTAGGACTAGAAGTAAATATTAGAGATTTGTTGTTGTTTAGTCATCTTTAGTCTTCTATGACTGAGACCCCATTTGGAGTTTTCTTGGCAAAGATCCTGAAGTAACTTGCCATTTCCTTCTCCAGCTCATTTAACAGATGGGTAAACTGAGGTAAACAGGGTTAATTGACTTGCCCAGAGTCACATAGCTAGTAAGTGCCTGAGGACAAATTTGATCTCAGGGCTTCCTGAGTGAGTGCTGTATGCACTGTACTACCTAGATGCCCATGTATTGGGATACATCTACATAAAAATACCTGAACCCAGGGAATGGGTGAATTTTCCAAGAGTGTACATAGAGAGAAAAGAGAAAAGGGTACAACGCAGAGCCCTGGGCAATAAACCAAGGTAAGAGGGCAAGAGATGAACAAGACAGGGAGGGAGCAGCAGAAAGAGGGGAGAACTAGAAGAGAGCAGAAATAAAGAGGAAAGAGAGGATGGGGTGGTCAACAGTGGCAAATGCTACAGAGAAGGCAATGATGAGGACTGGGAAAAAGTCGGATTTAGCAATCAAGAGACCATGGCTAACTTTGGAGAGGGCAGTTTCAGTAAAATGGCTTAGAAAACCAGCTTGTAAAAGGAGTTGACAAAGCAGTTGGAGGTAAGGAAACAGGGATGGAAAATGGAGATGATTCTTTGAAGGATTTTAGTAGTCAAAGGTAAGAAAGATAGAATTCTAGCTAGAGGGTCTGGAATAAGACAGATCTGAGCATGCTTATGGGAGGCTTCCCTACTCTTTTTTGAGGCTAAAGGCCAAGGTAATGGATGGAGTTGGCTTTCAAGTCCTATCTCTGACACACACTGGCTGTGTGACTCAGGGCATGTCTAACCTCTCCATGCCCTAGGCAACTTTCCAAGACTATAAATTGCAGAGCAGTGATCAATCCTTATTGGGCAGAAGGAGTTTGCCCACACCAATGAAATCAGAGATTCATATTAAAAAAATCCACACAGGAACAGAAGAGTTTAAAGTAACAGCGTAGAAAAACCCATAATTAAAATCAAGCAGTCACATTCTGCACATAAGCACCCCGCCAGCCTGTCCCCAGGACCCTGCTTTCAGAATACAAAGGAATATTTGACCATAAAAATGAAACTCAAGAGTGGTTCATCCATCAATAGGGATAGTGTCACTCATAAGATCTCAAATGGAAGGGGCCTTAGACTTTATTTGGTCTAAACCCCTCAGATCAAGACAGTGAAATAGGAGTGACATGGCCCTGGACACAAGGTTTGTAGGTGTGCTCAAACCCAGGTGTCCTAACTTCAATCTCATTTCTCCCCTGTCCCCACTCCCATATCCTCTCTCTGACCCTCCCCTCAAACAGCCAGCTGGTTCTTTCCAGACCACCTGCGTTGTCTAGAGCAGTGATCCCTCAAAAACGTTTTGGTCTCAGAATCCCTTTATTGTCTCAAAAATTATAAAGGACCCCTTTACACTCTTAAAATTATTGAGGACCCAAAAGGTCTTTCATTTATGTGGGTTTTAACTAGTGATCAATAGGTTTACAGCATTAGGAATTAAAACTGAAAAATGTTTAAAATATTTACTAATTTTAAAAATAATAATAAATCCATTACATAAATAGCACCTTATGATAACATAAAATAACATCTTATGTTAAGATAGCAACCTTTTGCTATATACTAGTTGTGTGACCTTGGGCATATCACTTAACCCCCAATTGCCCTGCCTTTCCCCTTCCAAAAAAGACCAAAAAAAATCTGAAAGTGTGTGTATACATCCCCCTCCCTGCCCCCAACACCCAGCATCTTTTTATGAAATAGCATCTTTTATGAAAAATAACTATTTTCCTAAAAAATTAGTGAGAAAATTAGCAGTTTTACATACTCTTGCAAAAGTCTGGCTTAATAGAATACAGCTAAATTCTCATATCTGCCTGTGCACGAATATTCTATTTTGGTTGAAGTTCATGAAGAAAATCCCAGGTCAAGCATATACAGTTGTATAAAGGAAGATTATTTTAAATAACATCTTTGTATTATTATTATTAAAATAGTTTTCACTCTAGGATTCCCTGAAAGGGTTTCAGCTTGGGGTCCCTAGAACAGATGTTTGTTGAAATGAATAACTAAGAAGTCTCTCTGAGAGCTAACTTCCACAGGGCGGGGGTGGGGATGGGGTGGGGTGGGGAGGATGAAGTGTCTGCAGAATTCTAGAGTGGGACTGTCCAAGAGTTCCCCGGACCGACACAGGCCTTCATTGCCACTCACCTCCTTCCCAAATTTAGCTTGGATGATTGTGCACCCCCCCCCCCCAAGTTGTCAAACCTAGAAAAGAGCAGTTTCACCAGGGGTGCCAAACCCAATTCCCAACCGCAAGGGATGGGGCGGGACCGTCCTTCGGGGTTTCTGGGCTCTTCTGCCCAGCTTGGGGAAGAGGGAGGGGTACAGTGATGGCGAGGCGGGGCGGGGCGGGGGGAAGAGCACGTGAAGCGGGTTCTGTTTAGCCTAAGTTGGGCCTCTCGGAGTCCAGGGTGCAGGAGGCGGGGGGGGGGGGGGACGCCACCACCACACCATCCCAGTCAAGAAGTACCAGGAAAGGGGTATCGGACAGGGGTGAGGAGGGGGGAAAGATATTAGACCCATTAGTCCCATTCCACCCCGACTCCTGCTATAGATGAAGAAAGCCTGGCCTGGGGGCATGAAGTGACTTGGCCAAAGTCACAGAGGCAATAAGTGACCGACCTCTGACTCTTTCCATAGGACCCCACTGCCTATCAGGAACAGTGAGCTTGGGGTTTTTGGCCCTTAGATCCCCATTGATCCACAAACCAGGATGGCCCAGGCGCAAGGTCCCTCTGGGAAAAACAGGGGCTGAGTGGGGCAGCTACAGGCAAAGTTAGGGGTGTGTCCACACCGCATACCCCTCTTCCCACCCCTCCAGCTTCCTTTCGGTTCTTTAACGATTTTTCAAACACCCAAATAAGGGGTGCGGACAAGGGAAGGACACATACCTTTGGCTGCTTTCTTGACATTCCTGTCGCCCCTCTGCTCCCTGAGTTGGGCCACCTGCTCGTGTTTGGGGCCAAGGGGGTCCCCGCTATCCCCTCCTCGGTCCCCTCCGTCCCCCCTCGGGGCTGCTGCGGCCGTCTCCTCAGGCGACAACTCTCTCTCCTCCCCGGTCCCCGCACCCTGGTCCCCGGAATCTCCCCGCAGCAGCCAAACGAAGAGCGCACCCGCCAGACCTCCCCCCACCAGCAGGGCAGATATGACAGCGCCCATAGCTCCGGACTCACAGCCCCGCTGGACAGGCGCTGCAGGGGATGCCCTGAGCCCGTCCGCCCGGGGAAGGGACTGCAGGGACCGGGGATAGAGGAGGGGAGCGAGCGCAGCGCAGATCCTGCTCTCAGACCGTCCCCTCCCCAACCTGCCTTTTATCTTACTCCAGGCCCTTCCCTTCCGACTCCCCGCCCCAGCAGCTCAACTTTTCCTCAGTCCCGCCCCGCCCCATTGTCACCCCTCCAGGCCGCAGTAGCCGGAGCCGGACACTGGAGGGGGAGCAGGGAGGGGAGGAGGAACGAGGATGGGGGGAGAATCTGCTACCGCAGCCAAGTCTTACATTATCCTCCCCCACGTTCTCTTCCCCACAATCACCGACTCTCCTGCGCTTTACAAGGTCGAGTAGAGTTTTAAGGACCATTAGTCCTCCCTACCGGCCCCCTTCCCAAATCACTCCAATCCTGTGGTCTCCCCTGCCCTTGCCATCTAGCAAGGAAAGGAAGCTTGGATCCACGACTCAGTCTCAGGTCCTATTCCTAGCTCGCTGGACAGCACCCATCAATAGCTGAGCACGGGGCTGAAATCCAGGGTGCCTGTCCGCCTATATGAAAGCTAATGTCCAGGGGTGGCCTAGCATCCGTAGAAACCCAGTGACAAGAATCCCCGTTTGAAAGGAAATGAAGAGAAAATGAGCCCCAGTGGCAACTAGGTTTCTTTGCGCTCAACCTCGCTGAAACTCAGTTTCCTCATTTGTAAAAGGAAGCTCTCACAGTTTGAAAGTTTAATTATTGTAGGTCCCTCTGGTTCTCTCAGATGTGTCATCTCAGTCATTTTGGGAGACGGGGATTAGCTCCAATCTATCATGTCTATATCGTGTTTGTACATAGCTGGCTCCATTTTGTCTCCCCCATTAGATTGAAAGCAGACTCTTTTGTCTTTTTTGTTTGGCCAGGGCTTGGCACACTGCCCAACATCCTTAAAAGCTTGTTAGTGCCTTCCCTCTGTTGATTACCTCCAACTTCTCCTGTCTATATCTTCTTGGTTCACACTTGCTTTTATGCTGTCTCTCCCCTGTTAGCCGGGTGAGCTGTTTGAGGGCAGGTTCTTTTTTTAATCTTTCTTTGTATCCCCTGGTACTTGGGTGCTTAATAAATGCTTGTTGTCTTTAATGGGAACATACAAATGCTAGTGTCTTAGATCAGTTGGTTTTCTCCAATTTATCTTGCATATTACTTTCACATAGTTTGTATATTGTCTCCTCCATTCAGCTGTAAGCTTCTGGAGAACAGAGACTGGTTTTTGCCTTTTTTTGTATCCTCACCTCTTAGCACAATGCCTGACACACAGTAAGTTCTTAATGCTTGTTGACTTGTTGAGAAGGGAAATCCCTAGAGAAAAATCTACAAAATGTACCTCCTCCTGATAGAATAGTAAATGAGGAGGAATCTATTTCTGGGTGAACAGAATCTGTTTCTCCTAAATTAGCAGCTCCTCTGCCCCCCCCTCCCCCATTCACTGCCAACCATACATAGGATAGGGTGAACGGACTTTCGGTGCACTGAATTCAGAGGTAATTATTAGCCCTTTGAATCTGACACAACTTAGTTGCATTAAACAACTTAATTAGTTGAAATAAAAACTACCAGAAGGCTTGCTGCTTTTCCTCTTTGACCACCCTTGCTTCTCATTTCCCTTTTATTATCCCAAGCAGTGGGATCTTGCAATCCCAGGGGATTTGCCTACAGGTCCAGTTTCCTACTAGGGGAAGGAGGCTATCTCTCTCTCCCAAAGGAATGCTTTAAAAAATGATTTGAAGAAAGTGACAAATGCTGGAGAGGATGTGGACAAATTGGAACACTAATACATTGCTGGTGGAGTTGTGAACTTATCCAACCATTTTGGAGAGCAATCTGGAATTATGCCCAAAGGATTATAAATAATTTCATACCCTTTGACCCAGCCATACCACTTCTAGGGTTATATCCCAAAGAGATCATAGAAGTGGGAGGAAGACCCATATGTACAAAAATATTTTTAGCAGCCCTTTTTGTGGTTGCAAAGAATTGGAAACTAAAGGGGTGCCCATCAATTGGGGAATGGCTAAACAAGATGTGGTATATGAATGTAATGGAATATTATTGTGCTATAAGAAACGAGGAGGTGATGGATTTCACAATTACCTGGAGAGACTTATACAAACTGATGCTGAGCGAGAAGAGTAGAATCAGAAGAAATTTGTATACAATCACAGACATACCATATCTGTGATGACCAACTATGACAGACTGGACTCTTTTCAGCAATGCAGTGATATAAATTAATCCTGAAAGACTCAAGAAAGTGAGAAATGCGCCATCCAGAGATATAACTAGAAAGAACTGAGCCTGAATCCTGATGGAAGCAAACTAAATGATCTTGTGCTTTTCATTGTTTGGTTTTATTTCTTCCTTACCATCTTTCATCCCACCTAGTACAATACGCCTTTGTAATTGGAATAATGTCTAATATGAATGCATTTGCAGATCCTATACTGGACTATATGCTGTCGTGCGGGGAGGGGGGAGGGAAGTAAAGGAAATTTGAAAATCAAGGAACTATGGAATTGAATCTTGTTAACTGAAACTAAACTAATAAATTAATAAAAAAAAGAAGAAAAAAGTGATTTGAGGGCCTATTTGCCAATGTCTCTGATGATGGCAGGGATAACGTACTTCAAAAAGTGATGGATTTGGAGTTCAAATCCTACTTATACTTCCAAGTGACTTTGGTCAGTCCATTTCATTGAGTCTGGGCCTCAATTCCCTCACCTGTCAGAACTGAACTAGGTGGCCCCTTCCCCCTCTAAATCTGTAATCCTACATTGCAATCCCCCAAAGGAATATAAACTCCTTGAAGGCAGGGATTGCTTTGTTGCTGTCCTTTTATCATCCCTGTCTCTAACACAGTGCCTAGCACATTCTGGTAAATGGTTTAAATTGAATTGAACTGAATTATGGCAGCAGGTTTTGTTGTACATCACTCTCAGAGGAGATAAATACTTCCCTCTTGTGCTTTTTAGTAAGCATGACACTGAGTCATGGGTAAATCCACAGCTCATTTCTTTCTCATAATC
The DNA here is from genome assembly GCA_011680675.1 of Gymnobelideus leadbeateri. Lineage (NCBI taxonomy): Eukaryota > Metazoa > Chordata > Mammalia > Diprotodontia > Petauridae > Gymnobelideus > Gymnobelideus leadbeateri. The sequence goes on along the minus strand of WOXC01002467.1, from coordinate 2,128,855 downwards.
CACTAAATATGGTGTTTATGGGAAATGAATTCCATGGGTTGGTGCTCTGTCCTCTCCTCCTTCTCAGGAGTCCATTTAAGTTAAAACACAAGACCACCCAAACCTAGATCCCCTGGTTTCTATGATAAAGACTGTATAAATCTTAGCAAGGAGGGATTGCTTAAAATGCTGGGAAAAAAGAATGGTAAAATATTGAAGAGTCCCATGTTTATCACAGCCCAACTGACTATGAAACAAATTTTTTTCCTCTGCAATATACAAGAACTTTATTTATATAGAGACCTTGTGTTATGTCATAAAAACAAATGAGAGCTGTTTATGGCAAAGGTGTAGTATGATACAGTGAGATTGCTCTGGGTTTGGAGTCTGAGGATCCTGATTTGAATCCTGTCTCTTATACCTATTCCCTCAGCAGCCCTGAGCAAACCACATAACCTCTGCAGGTTTCAGTTTCCTCAGCTGTAAAATGAGGGGGTTGGGCCAGATGGCTTCTAAGGCTGATGAGTGTAATCCCTGAGCTATGATAAGTCACTGGGTTTCCCCACTATTGGATCATAGGGTCATAGATGGAGACACAGAAGGAGACTTAGAGGTCATTGAGTCCAATCATCACTGCTAGAGCCAACTCCTATTGACTTGGGAGAGCCACTTGTTAAATTTTCATCATGAGTATTGCCCTTTGGAATCAGCAAACATTTCAATTCAAGGCTTGATTTGTTTTGTTTTGTTTTGTTTTGTTCGTTGTATAGTCTCAAGAAAGTGTTGGAGAGGGGTGGCTAGGTGGCGCAGTGAGTAGAGAGTTGGCCCTGGAGTCAGAAGGACCTGAGTTCAGATCCGGCCTCAGACACTTAACGCACACACAAACAAAAAAAAAACCTAGCTGTATGACCTTGGGCAAGTTACTTAACCCCAACTGCCCTCCAAAAAAAAAGTGTTGGAGAAAATGTTCATGATGTGGGTCAGATTAGGAGTGTGTTGGTCTTACACTATTTTTTTTTCCTGGAGAGTTAGTCATTAAATATTTACTAGCACACCCGAATCCAACCTTGTCATTTTACAGCTGAGGAAACTGAGCCTGGGCTATTTGTCAAACATCAAGCAGGTAGGATTTGGATCCAGAACCTCTGAGTCCAGCACTCTTCATCTTAAATCCCAAGAGGATATTGAAAAGTTGAATGAAATATCAGTAAAATATTTAAAGAGAAAATGTCAAATGAATATTGAATATCAGTAGATGATCCATTATTTTAAAGGGAATATAACTTCATAGGGCAAGTAGGTGGCACAGTAGATTGAGCACAGGGTCTAGAATCAGCAAAACCTGAGTTCAAATCTGACCTTAAACACTTACTAGCTGTGTAACCCTGGCCAAGTCACTTAACCTTGTTTGCCTCAGTTTGTTCATCTGTCAAATGAACTGGAGAAGGAAATGGCAAACCACCCCAGTATCTCTGACAAAAAAACCCTAAATGGGGTCACAAAGTTGAACAGGACTGAGAACAACTGAATAACAATAATACCAAATAACTTCAGTGAGTAAAACTACAAGTGACAACATGTCTCTGATCTCCCTATGAATTTATGAGCCGTCAAAGTGCACACCATATAGTGATAGTGGCAGTGTTCTTACAAGTGACGATTTAATAGATTTCTAGATTTAGGAGGGATCTGGGCTTAGCCTACCTAGCTCAACTCTCTCATCTAATAGATAAGAACATGGCCTCCAAAGGGACCAGACCTGGGATTCAAACCCAGGTCCCCCGACCCCAAAACAAACACTTTTCCTCTCTCTCAGTGGGAACATTTCTATCAGGCTTAGTTACTACTACTAAGTACTGATGATTTCATCACACTGTGCTGAGGACTCTTCATTTGTGGAGTATTGGACAGAATATTTCTATAGATCCCCTGAGTTGCTGAGGTAAATGCTACCTCCATTGCAATTTCCCTTGACAACCATACACCCAAGCAGTTGGCCAAGTTGCAATCTCAAGACTTAAGGGACAGAGCTAGTAATAATTAAATACTACTTTGCTTTCCCTAAATGATAGTAATAGTTGACCTCTAGGTAGCTTTAAAGTCTGCAACATGTTCAGGACATATCTTTAAATTTAAGCCTCACAATGACCCATGAAATTATTTTGCTGGAATTATTGTACCCATTTCACAGTTTAGGAAATTTGAGGCTGTGTGAGATTACATGACTTGGGGGTGGCTAGGTGGCACAGTGAGTGGAGCACCAGCCCTGGAGTCAGGAGGACCTGAGTTCAAATCCAACCCCAGACACAACACAAAAACTAGCTGTGTAACCTTGGGCAAGGTCACTTGACCCCAATTGCCCTCCAAAAGCAAAAACAAACAAAAAAAGAGATTACATGACTTGCCCAAGATCATTTGCCTTGGAAGTGTTCAAGGTGAAATGAGAATGAAGGTCTTCCTAATTGCCAGTCTAACATTCTTACCACTTTGCCTTTTAATGCACCAACTATGAGGGTAACAGGGAAATATAAATCACAAAGATTTATATAAATATATACATATATATATATATATAATTATAAAGAAATATATAAAGCTGGGTAACAGAGGGTACAATGAGCCTGGTATAGGAAAATGTCACCATGATAGATGTACATTTGGAAGATAATGTGACTTTCCTATTTTAGAAGATCCCATCCAATATGAAAATTTCTGTTTTATTTTCAAGGAAAGACAAGAAGATTCTACTGCTATATTTTGTACCATCGCGGAGGGATTCAAGACTGCATAGATTTCTGCCCAACTACCCTTTTTTCTGTCAATGTTGTTTTTTTTAAAGTATATTTTTTTGGAAAATTTTCCTATAGCATACACCAGTGACTTGAGTTGTCTGGAGAATTAGACTACATGCAACCAGGCTCACCTGGGATTACAATACTGATTAATTACCATGGCTAGGTTAGTTTGCAGCAAATGACACCAATCACTAAAAGAGTCAAAAATTAATAGGTCTGCTGTGTTTTGGGCTGCACAATTTCATAAGATTTCACAAAAGAGTTGATTAATTGGGTTCATTAATTAATTATTTTTGTGTTGCCAAGTAAAAATAGGAAAGAATGATGGATGCTCTAATCAACAAGTTTAATTGATGCTTTTAAAAACAAAGGAGGAAAGAAAAAGAACTAAAGGCAAAGTAATATGAAGAATTTTGACTTTCTGGGGCAGTTAGGTGGCACAGTGAGTAAGAGTGCTGGCCCCGGAGTTGGGATGACCCGGGATTGGATCTGGCCTCAGAAAATGAAGACCCACACATAAATAATGACTGGCCGTGTAACCTTGAGCAAGTTACTTAATCCCAATTGCTTTAAAAAAAATTTGACTTTCAAGGAAAATGACAACTACTAGAGGCCTTGTGGAAATATTGGGATACTGATACACTGTGGGTGGAGTTGTGAATTGATCCAACCATTCTAGAGAATAATTTGAAATCATATTCAAAGCACTATAAAAATGTGCATACCCTTTGAGTCAGAAATACCACTACTAGTCTGTATCTCAAAGAGACACAAAAACAAAAAAAGGAGGACCTCTATGTACAAAAATATTTATAGCAGCTCTTTTTATGGTAGCAAAGAATTGGAAATTGAGGGCATGTCCATCAATTGAGGAATGGCTGAATAAGTTGTGATATATGAATTTGATGGAATATCATAAGAAATGATTAGCAAGATGGTTTCAGAAATGGCAAACACTTCCAGTATCTTTGTCAAGAAAACCCCATGGACAGCTATGGTCCATTGGGTCATGAAGAGTCAGACACGACTAAATGACTAAACAACAAATTCTGAAATGGAGTCCATAGGTTTCACCAGACTGCCAAGAGGGTTCATGGTACAAAAAATGTTTAAAAACCCTTAACATGAAGAATGAGTTGGGTGTGCCTAGGTTGAATATAATCAATGGCTTTTCCTTATTCCCTTAGGCATGCCTATGCCTAGTCACATACTGGCTGTGTGACCCTGGCCCAGTCACTGCCTCATGAAATTATCTATTATATGGGTTCAATCTGATAGATCCCTTCTCAGAATAATATTCTTAAATGCATAAAATAAATACATATGATTACAAAGGAGATAAATACTTATAAAAATATTTTTGAAATTTGTGATATATATATTTTACCAACACATTAAATTACAAGCTAATACATTTAGAATGTAGGCAAGGTAAGTTAAATTTTATTTTTTAAAAATATATTAGTGTCAGGATGGCTAGGTGGTACAGTGAATAGAGCACCAGACCTGGAATCTGGAGGACCTGAGTTCAAATCTGGCCTCAGACACTCAACACAAAAAACTAGCCATGTGACCTTGGGCAAGTCACTTAACCCCAATTGCCCTATCTTCCCACCTCCAAAAAGCAAAAAAAAAAAAATTTTATATATATATATATATATATATATATATATATATATATATATATATATATATATATATCAGTGTCAAGAGCACTAGAATGAGAGAGAGAGAGTAGGGGGGTATGGGTATGAGTTTCTTAGCTTTAGTAAGAGGCATGCTGTGTTGAACATTCAATCAAGTTTCAAATGTAATGTGATATGAAAATATCTCTGATTTCTATTGGCAACAGTTACAGGCAGTGGCAAACAGTAATTGTTTCTGTTCTGGCCAGAAACTCTGAGGGTCTTTACCTCCCTGACTTATTCTTTTGTGAAGGCAAACTAGGCCATCTTTTACCTCCATTCTTACCTAGCCTTAATCACTGAATGGGTGTTGCCTCAGATAAACTGAGACCTGGGAAAGATCTTAGCTCAAGAAGGGCAAGGTCTCACATTGCATCTAGGGCTATTGCCAGTCATCCTGACCTATGTCTTGTCACTGGACCCTGATGATTCTGGAGGAGTGAGGCTGGTGACATTCCACAGCTTGGTCTCACTTAAATCCAATTCATTTGCAAGTCAAGGCATCACCCTCCTGATGTCATTGGTCCTCTTTGATTCTGAAGGACAAACAATGTCACAGGCAGTGCTAATACTACTGTGGTTTATCACCCACATTCATAATTGAAGGCAAGGTTTAATTTCAGTTAGAGGTAAAGGAAAATAAACCTGTAATTTTTTTCTGATCCAAGTTCTCAGATCCTCTGAAATCTATGCAGAGACCTGGTGGGGATCTCTGAGCTGCAGGTTAAGAAGCCCTTCTCCAAGACATTGTCATGCCCAAGCTAGAGACCATTTGTTGTGATTTCCTCACAATGATGAAATCATGGGTCAGGAAGAAAAAAAAATTGACCAGCAGCACCTGTCAGCTTCAGTCAGCCCTGCAGATTCTCTGACTTCCCAGGACAGCATGGACTGAACCCAGAAATAAACCTTCCACTGGAGAGCAGGCACACAGGGACTGCCTGGGCTTCAAATTTCATGAAGGTGTTCTACAAATGCAACCGTCGGCAAGTGATTTTCTCATCTGAATTCTAGAACAGTCTTAAGTCAAGGTCCTTGATGCCCAAAAGAAAAAAAAATCCCAAAGGAAAAATTTTAAAGTCTTTACTCTGTAGGACATTCAGCATGCCAGACATGCCACAGACTATATGACTTCTGGAGATCCCCGACCTTACATCATAGGCTAAGACAGAAATCGGTTGCTAAGACAAACATTTCTTCAAAAGAAAAACAAAATCAGGGCAAGTAATGATCAGGGTGAAACTGAGGGGAGAGAACACATACACACATACACACAGACACACAGACACACACACAGACACACAGACACACACACAGACACACAGACACATACACAGACACACACACAGACATACATACAGACACACACAAAAACACAGACACACACACACACACAATCTTTACATAAATACTAGATATATCCAGTGTAAAATAAATGCCAATTACCTTCCCTCGGTAGGCTGTTGGCTAGTTTTAATGAGTTAAATAACAATAATAGTCAGCGTTTATAAAACACAAAGTTCGCAAAGCACTTTACAGACATCATTTCATTTTATCCTCACCACAACCCTGGGAAATAAGACACTATTATTATCCTCATTTTTCAGATGAGGAAACTTAGGCAGAGAGTGAGGGGACTTGCCCAGGGCCACACAGCTACTAAGAGGCAGCATTTGAACTCAGGTCTTCCTGATCCTGAGTCCAAGACTCTGCTGTGTCACTTCTCCACTCCCATGAAAGTCACACAGCTAGTGAGTATCTGAAGGAGAATCTGAACCCAGGTCATAGTCATTCCACTCTCCTCTATGGGATGTGCCCTCCACAATAACAGCTACTTTTCACATTGCCAAGTAAAAGCTGGACAACAAGCTCTGATGGGTGTTCTAATGGCCAACTTTATTTAATGATTTTAAAAACAAAGAAAGAGAGGGGAAAAAAAGGAGGGAGAAGAAACTCCTGCTTTCTATGTCTTACTTCTGGCTAGCTTCCCCTCTTGGTTCTTTTCTTTGCCTTTGGCTTCACCTTGGGCTTCAGATGCAGCGGCAATGGCTCCAGGGAGTCCTTGTGAAGGCTTTCTGGGGGACTTTTGTCTTCCTTCTTGGCAAACAGTCTCGAGAGGAACTAGGGATCCCCCCAAAGAAGGAAAAAGCAGCATTAGCCTGCAAATGGGAATCTGATGGAGCATCCCCCCCCATACACCCAGACACAGACACCCACACATAGGCACAGAAACTCAGACCCAGACACACACGCACGCGCGCACACACACACACACACACACACACACACACAGGAACATTGAGACAGACACACAGACACAGACACCCCCCCCAAAACAGACACACCTAAGCAGACAGACACACAACCCAGACACACACACACACACACATTCAGACACAGACACCTACACACAGGCACAGAAAACTCAGACCCAGACCCACACACAAAGGCACAGAAACTCAGACCCAGACACACACACAGACATAGACACACATACACACACACACAGAGGCACACTGAGACAGACACACAGACACAGACACCTGCCCCCCACAGACACACCTAAGCAGACACAGAGACACAATCCAGACACACACACACACACACACACACACACACACACAGCATTTGCTCTCCTGCTATATTTATTTGACTTGTCAGAATATAGTCACACAGAAAGAATCAAATACCCACTAACCATTAGTACATATCAGCCCATTTTGCATCCAGGCCCAATTTTGCCCAGATGGTCCCTTTAATTGGCAGCCTAGTGAGTAAAGAGAGGTTGGGGGGAGAGTGTGGGCATGGGGGGGTGTCTTTAAGAGGGGAAGGGTGTGGGTATATGTAAGTGTAGAGTGACAGCACCTTATAATGAAACAAACCTTGAACTTATAATAGAAGACCTAGTGAAAGTCAGTATAACACGATGGGAAAAAAGGCTGACTATTGAGGAAGAGGCTCTGGGTTCCAGTTTGCCACTTGCATAACTGGGCAAGTCACTCCCCCTCTGAGACTTCAGCTTCCTCACGTGTAAAATGAGCGGGGTTGAACAAGGTGGCCTTTATAGGCTCTTCCAAATCTAAATCTTTTCTGCCATGATCCTTTACTCAGGTGCCATGGATCTGAGATTAGGAGATGTGACTTCTCCACTTGCTAGCTGTATCACCCCAGGCAAGCTACAGTCTGAATCTGAATTTGAACTCAGGTCTTCCTGATGCCAGGGGTGGCTCTCTATTCACTATAGCACCACCTAGCTGCCCGTATCAACATTGAAGGCCTATGAAATAACAAAACAGGCTGAGACGTTGATAGCACATCATACATTGTAAAATTAAGAGAAAAATGTAGCCACAGTACTTGCATAATGTTAGCATATAATCAAGCAAATAGATTTCAGTGCATGTTGTAATTAATAGGAGTACCACTAGACATACACAATTATTTGCAAGTCACATGTTACATGGATCAACATTAGTTTTGCCCTGGCATCTTAGGTTAATCTGGACACAAGTCAAAATAGACTCTAATTTTCCATCAATGGGTTTCCATTACTTCCTGGTACAGGGGTTTCCCCCTGGTGCACCCCCCCTTCGGATTCTTTTTACCTACTATCTTCCCCATTAGATTATAAGCTGCTTGAGGATAGGGAACTGTCTGTTTCTCATTTGTCTCCCCAGTACTTGGCACATAGTAGGAATTTAAAAATGTTTATTGAATTGAGTTTATGTATCAGGCACTGTGATTGTTTCTGGGGCTGCAAGTACAAAGAAGAAAACAACTCCCACTTACAAGAATGTACATTCTATCAAGGGAGATGACAAATATGTGTAAAGATATATGCAATGTAAATCTGAAGTGAATAAATAAAAATATACAGAACCTAGTTAAATACAAGATAGCTTGGGAGGGAAAGAATCAGGAAAGTCTTTAGTCATGTATTAGATGGTGCTTGAACTACATCTTAGATGGAAACTGGGAGACAGAGATAAGTGGTGAAGGTGTTACAGGCATGTGGAAAAGACAGTGCAAAGCCATGGGGAGGGAAGATGGCATGTTCCTTGGGAGGATCAAAAAGGACAATCTGGCCAAACTTGAGAGTGTAAGAGGGGGAGTCATGCCCAGTGAAGCTGGAAAGCTAGCTCTGGGACAGGTTGTGTAGGTTAAAGTAAAAGCTAAAAGGAGGAATTTGGATTTTTTCCTAGGGACGACAGGAAGCTAACAGAATTTATTGCATAGGGGAGTCACATGGCCAGATCTGCATTTAAGACAAATTTTGGCAGCAGTATATAGTATGGATTGGAGTTGAGGAGGGTCCTGTGGCAAGAAGACCCATTGAGAAGCTGTTGTAAAAATCTAAAGAAGAGTTAAGGAGAGAGTACTGTCATGGAAACCCAGAAAGGAAGGAGAGTGTATCCAAGAGGAGAGGATGGATAACAGTGTGTCAAATGAAGCAGACAGGTCAAGAAGGGCAAGAACTGGGGAAAATGATTATCAAGTATGACAACTAAGAGATCATTGGTAACTTTGAAGAAAGTAGTTTCAGTTGACTGAAAGCTCTATTTCAAAAGAATAAGAAGTGGGACAGCCAGGTGGTGCAGAATAGAGCACCAGCCCTGGAGTCAGAAGGACCCTGAGTTCAAATTTGGCCTTCAGACACTTACTAGTTGTGTGACTCTGGACAAGTCATCTAACCTTGATTGCCTTTTTCTTTAAAAAAGGCTAAGAAGTAAGGGAAAGGAAAGCAATAAATGTAGATAGTTTTGTCAATGAATTGGCTGAGGAAGGGAGGAGAGATAGAGTACAATAGCTAAAAGGGACGGCAAGGTCTAATAGAGGATTTTTAAGGATGAAGGAGTCTTGGGAATATAGGAAAGGAATCAGTTGTTAGAAAGAGGTCACATGTTTGAGAGTTGAATGTTTCAGGATGTAATCTGTGGGAGAAATGAGAGGGCAATAGAATGAAGTGTACATGGAGATGGGTTGGTCTTAATATGGAGAAGGGCCACCACTTTTCTAAGAAACCGGGGGAAAAGAGAACAGAGCAAAGAATGAGGTCAAAGAGTTTTAAGGTGAAGAGAATAGGAAAAGATGTGACTAGTCTCAATATAGCTCCTAAGAATGATGAGGACCCTGCGAAGTTAATTCACCACAACCACTTGCCCCCAAATGTGATTTGGCTGGATTGCTAAAAGAGAAAGTAAAGAAAGTTATGAACATTTACCCCAGCCACTAAATGAAAGAGACCACCCCTGAGCAGCACAAGGACTCCCTAAATCAGATTCTGACTCAGGCCTCTATAGCAAAGGAAACACTGTGTACTGTAACCCAACAGACTTGCATAGGCATACTTTTATTAAAAGTAGTAGACTGAACCCATAGGCAATAAATAACTTTCCTGCCTAGAATTTCAGCTGTAGGTACTTTTAGGGAAATAGTGATGGTATTAACACTGCTAGCCAGCCTGGGCTCTCTCCTATAAGTACAGACTTGAGAAATTAATTCTGGTGCAGACTATGATCAGTCCATACTACCAACTAGTCAACCAACAAGCATTAATGAAATGCTTACTACATTCCAGGCATTGTGCTAAGCACTGGGGAATTTTTAAAAAGGGCATAAACAGTCCTTGGGGGAGACATTATGAAAACTGGAAACCAGTCTGGCAGAAAGTAGGTTTAAACCAAATCCTACACCATATACCACAATAAACTCCATGTGGATATACAATCTAAATATAAAAGGTCACATCACTTAAAACAATCAGAGGACAATGAGTAGAGATACCCTTCACAACTATGGCTATGGGGGAAAAATTAAAAGAAAAATAGATAATTTTTGTTACATTAAATTAAAAATTTTGGCACAAAACACTTTGGTTAGGATAAGAAAAAAAGTTGTTAATTGGGGGAAAATTTCTCATCAAATATCTCCAATAAAGTCTAATATCCAAGATGATAAAATTGACATAAATATATAAGATCAAAAGATGTTCCCCAATAGGTAAGGGGCAAAAGGGTATGGATGAGCACTTTTCAAAAGAAGAACTATAAGCTTGATTGTTAAGAATCATGTGAAAGAATGCTACAAAAAAACCAATAAAAGAAATGAAAATTAAAATTCTTCTGAGTTTCACCTTTTATTCATCAAAAGGGCAAAAATAAACCAAGACAGCAATGCAAAATTTTGGAGAGGCAATAGGAAAACACTATTCACTATTGTAGTGAATAGGTTAGTCTAATAAATTCTGGAAAACAAATTGAAACAATTAAGGAAAAGTCACTAATTTATATTTGCCCTTTATTCTAGTGATACTTCCACTGGGCACATATACCAAGGAGGTCAAAGTATGAGTGAAACATTGCATATATACAAAAATATTTATAGATCTCATTTTGTGATGGCAAAAAAACCTAGAAACAAAGTTGATTCCAATCAAATAGGGAATGACTGAACACATTGTGGGATATTTAATGTAAATGTATTTAATTTGGAATCTTAATGTGAAAATGTTAAGAAGCAATGAATATGAAATTATAGAAGATTTCTATTAATTTATGCAGAATGAAGTTAGCAGAACTAAGAAAACAATATCTACAAGGAGCACAATAATGTAAAAGAAAAGTATCTCTGAAAGGTGTATGAACTCTGACTAAAATAACGATCAATCTTGCTCCAGAGTAAGGCTAAATATTCCTCGTCTTGGCAGAGAGGAAGTGAGATATGGGTATAGAACGAGGCATATTATTAGACATAGCCAATGTATTTGGTTTCTTTTGTGTAAAGGTACTTATGTTGCTCCGAATACCACGGGCTAATGATTCTGACAAGAAGAAATAATCCTGGATCCCCTGGCAGTGACTTTTGCTGCTGAGGAGGAAGCCTGTGGATTGGATCAGACAATGTGGTTTATGCCATGAACCAAAGAGGGGCTGTATCATAAAGAGACAACATTGTTTTCTCTCCATCTTGGGAGAAAGAAAGTATCTAAAATTTTGAGTAGGAATTTATTTGGGAAGTGTCTATGTCTGACCCAGGGACTTAATGACTTGAGCTGTGGTGGGGGGAAAAGCAGTGTGCAACATAGTGTCAAGAGGAAGGGATTGAGAGAGAGAGATAAAGAGAGAGACAGAGAGAGAGAGAGACAGAGAGAGAAAAAGAGAGACAGAGACAGAGACAGAAAGACAGAGAGAGAGTCAGAGAGAGAGAGAGAGAGAGAGAGAGAGAGAGAGAGAGAGAGAGAGAGAGAAAGGGAGAGAGAGACTGATGAATTAAGCCAATGAGCAATGTTTGTTTGCTTACGTATGGGTTTTAATGACTCGATGTCCCTGTCTCATCCAGATTGGAAGTCCAGGGACTATTCCTAAGCCTGATCCCACCCTGATGTTTCTGACTTGTGCTGATTTAAACCCCTTGAGCTATCTAGGGGCTCTCTGTGTTCATGTTGAATTTAGTGTGGACACATTCCATTAGCTTAAGCCCACTGTACCTCAGAACTCCTGAACTCAAGAATCCACCAGTTTCAGCCTCCCAGCAGAAAAGATGCCAAATATGTACCACCATTCTTAGCTTGTGTTTATATTTTAAATAGGGATTAAGAGTATGGTACTGAGGGGCGGCTAGGTGGCGCAGTGAATAGAGCACCGGCACTGGAGTCAGAAGGACCTGAGTTCGGATCTGGCCTCAGACACTTAACACACACAAACAAAAAACCTAGCTGTGTGACCTTGGGCAAGTTACTTAACCACATTGACCTCCAAAAAGGAAAAAAAACCCCAAGAGTATGGTACTGCGATGACTACATGGACAAGCAATCCCCTTCTGCCTGGTCAAATTTCCGTCCAAAAGGTACCTTATCTGTTTTTCTCTGAGCTATATAACAGGATCTTCCAGATCCCAGGTCTTATCCATCTAAATGTATCCCTGCAATACCTATTTCTCAGGTTCTTGTAGCCTCCTTGCCCCTGTGGCCTCAGGTTAAATCCTTTGGCATGATTTCTATAATACACAGAAAAAAAGAAAATGTGGCCAGGTAATTCCTGAAGAGACAACCCCCCATTTGGGGGATATCTGACACAGAAATCAATGATGAACACCAGGTGCCACTAAATTCCTGGGAGCATCTGTCAAGGTCATACAGGTTTTTCAAAACAACATCTAAGGTATTATGACCCAGAGTTAATTTAAGGACTAGTGAGAAAGTTTGGGCTTTGGATTTTAATTAATTAATAAATTACAATATTGCACTAATTAATACATTTGATTAACGAGTCTTTGTTCAGTGCAAATAAAAATCCTGATGGATTGTTATGATCTGTGATGGTCACAAGAGTCAAGAGGGGGAATTCATGTAAATATTGCACAGGGCTAGCAAACTAGTGGCAACTGTGGGAAATTACCACTGTTTTTTGGAGGGGAGGTGGTCACTTTTTTTTTAAACAAGCATTTATTAAGCATTTACTATGTTCTAGGCACTGTGTTAAACGCTTTACAAATATAACCTTATTTCATCCTCACAACAACTATATGACATATGGTGCTCTTATACCCATTTTACAGTTGAGGAAACTGAGGCAAACAGAAGTTAAGTGACTTGCCCAGGATCACACAGAAAGTGGTTGAGGGCAGATTTCAGCTCCTGGCCCACCTGGCTAAATTTCACCTCAATAAGCTTTTCCTCGCGCCTTCCCTTGGGGGTTACTCTTAGTGAAACCTGTCTGTATCTTGTGAGTACATAGCTGTTGTCTTCCTCTTTAGACTGTAAGCTCCTTCAGGATAGGGGCTATTTGTCTTCCTTTGCCTCTCAAATGCTTAGCACAGGGCCTGGCACATAGTGAGCACCCATTAAAAGCTTGTTGACTTGAAGTGGGTTGGGAAGAAGTGGGAAAGTGATTAATAAATTAACAAACAAATGACATCTATATACTCAATAATACCCTAAAAAGTAAATGGAGAAGGGGCCAAGAAAAGAATTCCGTTTTGGTACACAACACAAATGTCAAGGAAGTAGATGATTCAGAACAAAGAGTCTCCTTAGTTGTTGCAGAACCAGAAGAGTTACAGATGATGGGGAGAAACTGTAGAGTACATTGAATTCGGCTAAAATCTGACGTTAGTGCCAAGGATGAGAGTTGGAGTATCTTGGTCTGGTACAAGGCTTTGTGAGACACCAAAGGAAAGATGACACAAAGGAGATAATGGCCCCATCCTAGCCTCAGGCTTGCCCAGACAGCCAGGGGCTCATAGCTATGTATGAGTAAGGGATTGGCCATAGTCATTCTTTCCCATCCAGCTCTTCAGAGCAGCCCTTGTGCTCCAAACTTAGCAAGAAGAGGCCTGAGCAAGCAGGGAACACCCCTTTAGCACCCATGGAATTCCTGTTCAGCAGTCAATTAAAGGAGTTTTTGTCACTGAACAGTATAAACTCTTGAGGTATCATTGCTGAAAGGAAACAGAGGATATATGTTCAATCTCTGAAAAGGGTGTGTGTGTGGGGGGTGTGAGGAAGGGCAGAGCCCCTTTATTACATTTGCCCAGAATCAGGTTCACCCCAGCTTCCATACCCTTAACTGGAACGTTGATTGAGCATACATCAAGGGCATATTGGGGTGGGAGAAGAGGGAAAAGGAGGGTTTATAATCATCAAATTTATGATGATTTTAAAAATTGAAAATAAAAACAGGCCCAAACCTCAAATAAATGTAGAAATTTTAAACAATACTCTTCTATAACTAGAAAAATAATCAAGAAAGGAAATGAACAAAAGCTATAGTTCTTGTGGCCTTAAAAGAAAGCAAGCTCTGAGAGGATTCATGCCTGGCAAAGGAGAAGAGAGAGGGCTGAAGGGAAAGTCCTGCTCTTGAAATGGAACCTCTGTTTGCCTTTCCCAGAGTTCCACTGTCAGGAGGTGTTGGGTTTCAGCATATTGTATCAGGAAATGATAGTGTTGTAAAAAGAAAAAGAAGGAATCAATATGCCTTAAGAATGGAGATTATAAATGATTAGCTTAAGAATGACTTGGTCAAGGATGAAAGTATAGAAGCTGACAATTACATGACATTAACATAGAATATGCAATTTTATGTAATGGAGTTAAAGTAGTTCTTTTTTTTTTTTTAAGCAGTTGGGGTTAAGTAACTTGCTCAAGGTTACACGGCTAGTCATTATTTATGTGTGGGTGCTCATTTTCTGAGGCTGGATTTGATCTCAAGTCATCCCAACTCCGAGGCTGGTGCTCTTACTCACTGTGCCGCCTAGACGCCCCTTTTAAGGCAATTGGGGTTAAGTAACTTGCCCAAGGTCACATGGCTAGGTTTAAAGTAGTTCTTAGAAGCAAACTTATTTCCCTAAATGCATATATTAACAAAAGAGAAAAAAAAAGAGGATTAATTAGCTATTTTCAGTTTGAAAATGAGAAAAAACAACAAACTAATAATACTTCAAAGCATAAAAGATCACTAAGATCAAAAAGGAAATGAGCAGACTTAAAAGCAAAAAATATTGAATTAATCAATAAAAATCATTAAGTGCCAAGCACTTTTATTATGTTTTGATGTCGTTTCACTCGTGTCTGACTCTACATGATCCCATTTGGGGTTTTCTTGGCAAAGATACTGGAGTGGTTTGCCATTTCCTTCTCCTGCTCATTTTACAGATGAGGAAACTGAGGCAAATGGGGTTAAGTGACTTGTCCAGGGTCACCTGGCTAGTAAGTGTCTGAGACTGTATTTGAACTCAGATCTTCCTCTCTCTAAATCTGATCGTCTATCCACTGTGCCACCTAGCTGCCCTGTACACTAAGCACTGTGCTAGGTGATGGAAATACAGTTTCAAAAGGGAAAGAGTCCCCATTTTCTAGGAGCTTCTGCTAAAAGGATATACTTTGTTAATAGGTAAGTAAATACAAACAAGCACACATAGAATACATGAAAAATAAATGCACAGTGATGGCTGGGCAAACAACTGGGGGAATCCAAGAAAATCCTTTTGAAGGAAGTTGTACTTGGCCTGAGCCTTGAAGGTGCCAAGGGTTCAAAGGGGCAATGATGAGGAAGGAAAACCAAATTACCTAAATAATAAATGGGAAAGAGAAATCAGGGTGAATAGTGAAGGATTGAAAACAATTAGGGAATGCTGTGAGTTTGGTTAGGATAAGGAACTCTTGGATTATTTAAACAAGGTCCTGAAAATGAAAAATAGAGAATGGACAAGAGACATGACATTAATGATTACTAGAATATTTTAATCTAGAAGTTAAACCAACATAAATTAATTACCAAAGTAAGAAGATAAAAAAAGCTAAGGAATCATGTTAGTCAGCAAACATTTTACTTCTTTGCTATATCTGTATCTATCTCTCCAGAGAGACAGATAGACAGAGCGAGCCAGAGACACAGACAGAGCCAAGAGAGAGAGAGAGAGATCCAGAGAGATAGATAGAGACAGAGACACAGCCAGCCAGCCAGCCACAAATCAAGTGAGCAGAAAGAGAACAATTTCTAAAACAGTGACAACAAAACTAAAACTTTGAAAAACTTTCCTAAAACTTTGAAAGACTCAAGAACTCTGATCAATACAATAGCTAATCACAATTCCAAAGGACTCATAATGAAACAGGTTTTTCACTTCCTTACAGAGTGTTTCACTTTCTTGCAACATTCACTTTATTGCAGTGGTCTGAAAATACAGTATTTTTGAGGCATTCTTGTATATCATAGGAGTAAGTTACTAAATATTAAATACCAACTATGTGCCAAGTACAAAGAAAAACAAGTAGGAGTCACAAAAAATATATAAATACCTTGACCCAGTATTTTCTCTACTCTCACTATATTTCAGGGAGGCAATGACAGGTAAGAAAAGACATATCTACTAACAAATATTCTTTAGAAGCACCATTTTTAAAAGCAAAAAGCTAACACAATTGGAAAAAGTTATATTAATTTAATCAAATAATATTGAGTCAAAAACTATTAATATGGAGAAGGGACAGAAATATGGAAGAAGTGTATAAAAAGATGCACAGGGATGAAAGAATCCAAAGAACAATACCACAACACAACCATGGAGTCTGAGACAACAACAATAGCAAGAATTTCATGTTATACACAAAACAAAGAAGGTGCAAAGGGGACAGTGGGATTTTACAGTCTCTGCACTTTTCCATCAATTGTTTGACTAAATGTAGTTACAGTATCCCATTTTAGATGTCTAAAAGGCAATTGGTGATATGAGATTGGAGATCAGTAAAGAGATTGGGGTAGAAAAGGTAGTTTTGAGAACCATCAGCATAGAGAAGGTAATTCAATACAGGGTAGCTGATGAGATCATGAAGTGAAATAAACAGGTAGTGAATTTGGTATCTCAGAAAATGCCTACAGTGTATGTAAAAATAGTATAAAACATCAAAAAAAGACACAGAAACACATCCTGCCATTTTGCATTCTCTCTAGCAAAGATCACACAGAAAGTGTCTTTCACATCTTCAATCTCTTTCTCAAAAAGATTTACTTACGTTTTGCAATGACCTTCAGACTACCTAGATACCATGCAACTCCTTTAAGGGGCTCTTCTAAAGTGTTTATTTATATGATGGTAGACTTAGAGAACTTGAAAAAAACTAGTCAAAGTTGCAGAATATAAAATAAGCCCACATAAATCACCAACATATCTATATATTACCAACAAAATCGCAGCAGGAAGAGATAGAGAAATTTCATCTAAGTTAAATGCAAACAATATAAAAATGCTTGGGAGTCTACCTGACAGGATACATACAGGAACTCTATGTACTCAGTTACAAAAACTATAGATATAAACAATTGTAGAAATATTCATTTCTCATGGCTAGTGTGAGCCAATATAATAAAATGACAATTCTCCCTAAGATAATTTATTCAGTGCTATACCAATCAAAATGCCAAACAATTATTTTGTAGAGCTATAAAAAATAATTAAAAATTACTCTGGAAGAACAAAATGTTAAAAACATCAAAGGAATAAAAAAAAAGTGGCCTGGCAATACCAGATTTCAAGCCACAATATGTAGTAACCATTGAGACAATGTGGTGCTGCCTAAGAAATGATGAAAGGGGTGATTTCAGAAAAACCTGGGAAGACTTATATGAGCTGATGTAAGTTAAGTGAGTAGAACTAGGAAAACACTGTATATAATAACAGCAATATTGTAATGATAATCAAATGCGAAAGACTTAGCTACTCTGATCAATGCAATGATCTAAAACAATTCCAAAGGACTCTTGATAAAAAATGCTACTCACCTCCAGAGAGAGAACTGATAAGCTCTAAGTGAGGACTGAAGTATATTTGTTTTTACTTTATTTTTATTGCCTTTTTTTTTGCAACATGATGTATGTGGAAATTTGCTTTGCATGATTTCATCTGTATAATGGGTATTATATTTCTTGCCTCCTCAAAGGATGTGGGATAGGGTAGAGGGATATAATTTGGAACTGAAAACAAAAATTTTTTAAAAAGCATTTAAAAGTGTTCATTCATGTAACCTTCATTTGTAAAGAATCAGAATATTCAGGAAGACTTCTCATGGATTATAGAGAATTTGGACTGGACTTCACATTTTTCAAGAATTCCCAGATTCCTGGCTCTGTTAGAGAAAGGTTCATAGGAACACTTGTGACAAAGTTTCCATTTTTGGTAATATAGGCTACATTTAGGATCCTACTCATTAGATTGACTTTGAACCTGGACAGAAAGGAAGCAAGAAAAAGACCCTGTGGCATAGTATGTTTCTATCCAGGTTCACCTGTTACCTCTGCAGCACCCCATTTAATCTAGCACTCAAACAACGAGCTTGCTGTTGATACCCAGGCTGATATCCAGATCCCTGTTTTACTCACAGCAGGCATCCTGTAGCCTTTTCTTTCAATAAATTCTTTGAAAGCAACTGTTCCATGAAGGTCCATTAGTGTTGCATCCTAAGAAGAAATCAGATATAGTTTAAGAGGCCAGTCATCAAAACTTTATTTTTCTAAGAGCTCTGAAGAAGAGGACTGCTTTCCAACCACAGACCAACAAATGTGAGCACTAGAAGGGAAGCATTTTTTCTTCACATAGAAGAAATGCAAATAATAGCAACCGGATGAAGATAAAGTGTTTTAAGTCATACAACTAGTTCAAATAACAAACTCAAAGAACTGTTTAGCTTTATGTAAAAAAAAAAAATCCAGAAATCATCAATTCAGTTCTGGCAGCTTCACAATAATATAGCATTTTAACTCAATGACTTACATACCTTGCTATGTCAAGATACTGAAAATAATAAATTCCTTTCTGACAAAGATATAATTTTGGATAATAAAATATTGAAATTATATTTCATAATGGGATATTCAGACTCATAAAATTTATTGAACATAGACATTTTGGCTTTGGTTTTTGAAAATATTTTAAAATCATTATTAGGACATTGACAAAATTGAATATTTCCTCATAAAAAGAAAAGAAATTATAGTGTGTAACTCTAAATGCTTACATCAATAAAATTGAGAGGGGTGGATAGGTGGTGCAGTGAATAGAGCACCAGCCCTGGAGTTAGGAGATACTTAACACTTACTAGCCCTATGACCTTGGGCAAGTCACTTGACCCCAAATGCCCTGCCTTCCCCCTCCAAAAAGGAAAAAAATTAATAAAATAAAATAAAATAAAATAGATAAAGAGTATATCAATGAATTGGGCACAACATTAAAAAAATTAGAAAAAGAGCAAATTTAAAATCCTCAATTAAAACCAAATTAAACACAAAACACCTGAAAATCAAAGATGAGATTAATAAAACTGAATTTAAAAAACTATTGAATTAATAAATAAAAATAGGAGTTGGTATTTTGGGAAAAAAAACCTAATAAAATGGATAAACCATTGGTTAATATAATTTTTAAAAGAGAAAAGAAAACCAAATCACTCATACCAAAAATGAAAAGGGTGACTGAAGATGAAATTAAAGACTTAGAAGTTATTTATTATATGCAAATAAATTTAACAATTTAAATGAAATGGAAGAATACTTACAAAAACATAAACTGCCCACATTAACAGAAGAGGAAATAGAATATCTAAATAAACCAATTTTTGAAAAAGAAACTGAACAGACTACAAATGAGCTTCCTAAGAAAAAAGCAGGGGGACCAAATGGATTTACAAGTGAATTTTACCAAACATTTAAAGATTAACTAATTGCAATTTTAATAAATTATTTGTAATATTAGGCAAAGAAAGAGTCCTACCAAACTCCTTTTATGAAACAAATATGATGTTATCTAAACCAGGAAGAGTAAAAACAGAGAAAGAAAATTATAGACCAATTTCCTTAATGAATATTGACACAAAAATCCTAAACAAAATACAAGGGAGGAGACTACAACAACAGATTATGAAAATTATACATTATAACTAAGTGGGATTTATACTAGGAATGCAGGGTGGCTTCAATATATGAAAATTTATTAACATGATTGATTATATACATAATAAAAATTACAAAAATCACATGATTATATCAATAGATACAGAAAAAGCTTTTGACAAACTCCCACACTCATTTCTATTAAAAGCACTTGAAAGCATAGGTATAAATGGGTTTTTCCTTAAAATGATAAGAAGCATCAGCAAGAATTATCTGTAATGGGGATAAGTCAGAAGTCTTCTGATTACTGCTTTTGTTGTAGTCCTTAAGTTTTGATATATTGTCTCATTAGTATCATGCTCTTTAACAAAATTATTTATGGTTTCTATGACTTGTTCTTTAACCCACTCATTCTTTAAGATTAGGTTATTTAATTTCCAATTAATTTTTAACCTTTGTTTCCATGGTCCTTTGGTAAGTGTAATTTCAATAGCATTAAGATCTGAGAAGGATGCAGTTAAATTTTTGCTTTTCTGCATTTAACTATAAAGTCTTTATAGCCAAATACGTGGTTAACTTTTGTAAAGAATGTCATGCACCATTGAGAAAAAGATATATGCCTATTATATCTAACTTATCTAAAATTCTATTAATCTCCTTAGCTTCTTTCTTATTTTTTTTTTGGTTAGATTTATCTGGCTCTGAGGGGGGATTGTTGAAATCTCCCACTATTATAGTTTTGTTATCTATTTCCACCTGTAATTCAATTAACTTTTTCTTTAAAAAATTGAGTGCATATACGTTTAGTATTGATATTGATGGGTTCCTTGTGATGTATATATGTCTGTAGTATCAATCTGTAACATCAGTTTGTAAATGGGGTGCTTTGGGATCTATGTCTGTAAAATCAATTTGTAAAAGCAGTCTGTAAGATCACACTCCCCCCGCCACCCCAGCCTCAGAGCATTGACTCTTCCCCTTCCCCTTTCCAGCACTCTGCCCAGCAACATCTCATGACCTGTTTATCTCTGCTTGAAACAATAAATTATGTAAATGTTATCTCCCTTAGTTAGAGTGGCTAGCCCCACCATAAATTCTTCAATACCTTATCTATAGGGTAACTCCTTAGTCAATTATATACCCACACTGTCTCTGATGACCTTGGTGGGTGACAGACTGGGCACTCTTTAGTGACTTGTCAGGCCTAAAACCACACCTCCAGCTAGCCCCCCCTTGAGCTATTTCCCAGTGAATCATGGGCAATACACCATGGTATGGTCCTTTGAGCACTGACCACTCCTTAACTCCTCCCTGATCCCACCCTTACTCACCTAGTTAGCATAATTGACACCTTAAAACTATGCCTGCGGCCTCTTTGAGTTTGCAGGTTCCATAAGAATCTAGCCCACTGTTCTCTACAGCATAACAATAAACTTTACCATTTCGGCTTCAAAGTTTGCTTGAGCCTGGTGAATTCCTTCCAGACTGGATGCCAGGGTGGATCCCTGGCAGAACCATTTACCCTACCCCCGTCCTTATCACCCTTCCCTCTTCAGAATGACTTCATTATCTATGATACCTTTTAATATAATGTAGTTTCCCTGCTTATCTCTTTTAATTAGACCTATTTTAGTTTTAACTTTAAGGTCATGATTGCTACTCCTAATTTTTTTGCATCAACTGAAGCATAATAAGTTTACTTCAGACCTTCATTTTTACTGTATGTGTCTCTCATTTTAAAATATGTTCCTTGTAAACAACATATAATTTTGTTCTGGTTTTTGAGCCATTCTGTTATGTTTCTGTTTTATGGGTGAGTTCATACCGTTCACCTTCAAAGTTATAATTACTAGGTGTGCCATTCCATTTTTCTGTAATGTTTAACCTTCTCTCTGTGCTCTCTTTTTACTCTATCTCTCCTCAGAAATCGAATTTATTTCTGACCACTGCCCCCCTAATTTATACACCCTTCTAAAAGTTTGTCCCCTATCCTATCCCCTTGCCCTCTTATTTCTCTGTAACTTAAGAATACTTTTGTACCCTACTAAATGCATATGTTATTCCCTCTTTAGCTCAGCTCCAATGAGAATAATAACTAGATAAATCTAATCAAAAGTTCCCACACTACCTGCTCTCCACCCTATCCTCCCCTTCACTGTAACAATTCTTCCATTCGATTTTTCTATTGTATGAGATAATTTGTTCCATTTTACCACTCCCTACCCAATTTTATTTTTAGGATCATTCCATCAAAATCAACTCAACCCCAAACTTTATAACTATGTATACTCTTTTGAACTACTCTAGTAATAATGACATTCTAAAGAGTTATAAATATATTTTTTACATAAGAAGCAAACAAATTAACTTTAGTAAATTCCTTATAATTAACCTTTCATGTTTACCTTCTTATGTTTCTCCTGATTTTTGTGAGTCAAATTTTCTGTTTTTTTCCTCAAGGATATTTGAAAAGTTCTCTAGTTCATTAAATATTCATGTTTTCCCTTACAGGATTGCACTCAGCTTTGCTGGGTAGGTTATTCTTGATTTCAAACCCAGTTCCTTTGCTCTTTGAAATATTATATTCTATACCCTTTGGCCATTCAATGCAGAAGTTGCTAAATATTATGTTATTCTGGCTGTAGCTCCACAATATTTAAATTGATTCTTCTAGTTGTTCATAATATATTCTTCTTAACCTAGGAGCTTTGAAACTTTGTTAATACTTTTCCTCTCAGTTTTCATTTTGGGACCTTTTTCAGGAAAGGATAGGTGGATTTTTTTTCCAGTTTCTTTTCCCCCCTCTAGTTCTAGAGCTTCATGACAATTTTCCTTAATCATTTCTTGAAGGGTAGGATCTACACTCTTTTTTAAAACTCATACCTTTGAGGTAATTTAACAATTTTTATATTATCTCTCCTTGATCTGTCTTCTAGGTCAGTTGTTTTTTCTAATGATATGTTTCACATTCTCTTCTATTTCTCATTCTTTTGATTTTGTTTTATTATTTCTTGATATCTTATGAAATTATTAGCTTCTCCTTGTCCAATTCTAATTTTTAAGGTGGTTTTTTTTTTCAGTAAGTTTTTGGATTTCTTTTCCCAATTGGTTGACTTTTTCATAATTTTCTTACTTTTTTTTTTGCATTGCTCATTTATTTTCCCAATTTTACCTTCATAGTTCTTATTAAGTCCTTTTAAGCTTTTCCAAGAACTTTTTTTGAATTGTGACCATTTTACATTTTTCTTTGAAGCTTTACAAGAAGCTGTTTTGTCTTCTGAGTTTGAACCTAGATTTTCTTTATCACTATAGTAGCTATCTATGTTTGGGCTCTTTCTCTGTTTTTACTCATTTTTAATGGCCCATTTTTTGGCTGTTTATGTTAGAGTTGAACTCTCCTCCTGGGCGTCGGGGATAACGTCCCAAGCTTCAGGTGTTTAATATTGTTGTTTTGGGGGGGGTCTGTCTGGGGGCCTTTGGCCTCTAGGTTCTTCCAGTGTTCTATAATCCAAAGCCAGGTGTAGTCCATGCTCCTCCAGCTTATGCCGTGGTCTATGAGTGATCTCAGGTATTTCTTTTTTTTCTTTTTTCTTTTCTTTTTTTTTGCCTTTTGGAGTGGAGAAAGTATGGGGTTAAGTGACTTGCCCAAGGTCACATGGCTAGTTTTTTTGTGTTAAGTGTCTGAGGCTGGATTTGAACTCAGGTCCTCCTGACTCCAAGGCCAGTGCTCTATTCACTGCGCCACCTAGCCACCCCAATCTCAGGTATTTCTTTCCACTCCTGAACTACAACTAGGGTCCCCAGCAACACTGCCACTTCAAATGCTCTTGCTCCCTATAGTCCCTTAGGTGGCTCCAAGTGTCACCTCATCCCTCTGCCCTGGAAGCAAAGTCAGAGAAGTTATTCTTTTGTGAGTGACCACAATCAGCAGTGCCCCTGTGCCTCTGTTACTGAATCCCATGTGCCCACTCCTACTCATCTACAGTCAGTCTGGGACCCCATTTGGTCAGTACACCTGGGTTCCATGTCCAGGACTGGCAGAGCACTACCACCATCTTCCCCTGATCACCCACTCAACCCCAACACCACTGTGGGGCAAAAGCTGTCAAAGCTGAGGCTGTCACCACAGCCCCCATCTTGTTGTTCCTTGACTCAGTGGTATCAGCCCAGAGGTATTTGCACTTCAATCAAGCCAGACCTCCACCCTGGGAGGTCAGATCTTTCCTAACATCCTCTCAAGTTGTCTTAGCCTGGATGACTGCTTTACTTTTAATTACCTCTGCTGCTCTGAAATTTACCTTGAGGCATTATTTTATGTTATTTGGGGGGAATTTAGGAGGACCAGGTAGTTTCCTGCCTTATTTGCCATCTTCCCACAATTTCTCTTCACCATGACTTTAACCTCTTTAATTTAGTCTACTCTTTAGTCTCTCAGGAGAAATCTAAGGGAGCTCCACATTCACATTTTAGGATTTTTCTGGACAGAGTCATTGAGTCACTCATAAAAACTAAACCATGACTCTGTTGCTCCCAAGGAAGTCTTTTATCCCCTCATGCCAGAGTCATCTGGCAAGAAGCAATGCTTCAGCTCCACTAAATGGATGGAGGGAGGAGAGAGGGGGAGGAGAAAGAAGATATCTTTCACCCAAGTAGGAGGAAGTTGAGAGTGACCAGGTTCCAGTGTGGAGTAAGCAGATTCAGAAAAACAGCAAGCTCTGTCTTGCAGATCACTCATTAAGCAGATCAGTGTGTCAGACAAGGATCCAAATGCTCATCACCATATTTAATTTGGTATAGCAAAATGTTCACATCTTCCATTTGAAATGGGCTCATTGATATGTCCATCCTGGGTCTTCTTCAGAGCTCAAAAGTTCCTAATATCCCTTCATCATGCTTCAGTCCTTCCTTCCAGCTAAGAAACTTACACTTGCCATTTGTGACCTTTCCCACATGGGACTATACCTAATTATGGTCCTATTGGGGCAAAGGGTAAGCACAATCTAGTGGCTTTTGGGGTATAGTTCAAAGTAGCATAGAGTTAATGGGTCTGTTCACAGCTCCACCAACAGTACATTAGAATGCCTGTCCTCCCACAGATTCTCTAGTGATGGTCATTTTCCTCTTTTGTCATCTCACCAATCTGAAGGATAGGAAACAACCTCAGAGTCATTTAAATTTTATTATTTTTCATTAGTAGTGATTTTGAGGATTTTTCATATGCCTTTTGATAGCTTAGATTTCTTCCTTTGAGACCTGTGTGTTTATGCCCTTTGACTACTTATCTAATAGTCAAATTCCTAACTAGGAATTATTCTTGGTCTTATTTTTATCAATTCCCTTTATAGCTTGTATATCATTTATTTATTAGAGAAATTTGCTGTAAATATTTTCCCCCTGTTAACTCTCCTTTCTTTTTTCACAGAAGGAATTTGGTAGAATCCCTTGTGACCTTGGGATAATTTTTTTTAGCATTTCATAGAATTCACTTGTTAATCTATCTTGTTCTGACTAGGGAAGGGTGTGTGTGTGTGTGGAGGCAGGGGGAGAGTGTTCATTTTTTTTTGAGATATTCTCTATTTCTTGTCTTCTTAATCTGGATGCTTCCACATACACAGTATAACAGAAAGAAATGAGTATATATGGCACTACGGATTTCTATTGTGTACTTTTGGAGGGGGTGTACGTGTGAAGTATAATAAATTCAGCATATCATTATTAAAATTACCATGCTTATCTGAATCCCTTTTAGCTTTCCTTCTGTTCTTTTTTGAACATTAAAAAAAGCTTCAGTGTCCTTTTCTTTTTCTTTCTCCCCCCCCGACTTTATTTTTTGCAACCTTATCCCTAGTTTCTCTGTCCCTCCCAATTCCATGTCTACCCCGCTCATAGACAGAGGGCATGGGTGTGAGTTGACCAAATTACTGCTATCAAAAATGAAAATAGTGGGGGCAGCTAGGTGGCACAGTGACTAGAGCATCGGCCCTGGAGTCAGGAGGACTTGAGTTCAAATCTGACCTCAGACACTTAACACAAAAACTAGCCATGTGACCTTGGGCAAGTCACTTAATCCCAATTGCCCTACCTTTCCCTCTCTAAAAAGAAAAAAAATGAAAATAGTGACTGCATCTGAAAATAGCGACTGAAAAAGAAATTAAAACAATTGTTAGAAGTTATTTTCTCAATTATGTCAATAAAACTGACAATTTAAGTGAGATGGATAAATATTAATAAAAATATAGACTGCCCAGATTAACAGAAGAGGAAATAGAATTCTTAAAGAACCATATCTTAGAAAAAGAAATTGATCAAATCATAAATGAGCTCCCTAAGAAAAAATCCCCAGGACCAGATGGATTCACAAGTGAATTCTACCTAACATTTAAGGAATACTTAATCTCAGTAGTAGAGAAACTATTTGAAAAAACAGGTAAGGGAGTCCTACCAAATTCCTTTTATGACACAATTATGGTGCTGATACCTAAGCAATGACTACAACAATTTAACAGGAAAAAACAACCACATGCACACAAACACGAAGTCAAAAGTAAATATTGCAAGATTACAAAAAACAAGCATGACTCACATGAGGTGAATGGAGGATGCTCCTACCCTATTCCTTTATAGAGGTGAAAGATTCACAGGATTGCACATTGCACATATTCTCAGACTTTTTTAAAATCAGTTATGTTGATATTTTCCTCTTCTTTATCTTTTATTTTGTTTTTAAAATAATATTTATTATTGACTTGGCTCTCCAGAAGAGAACATATCAGAGGGTATTGGATATTGGATATTGGGGGGATGATTGGAGGATACTGGGACAAATTATGGTGATATGAAAAATGATATCAATAAAAATTATTTTAAAAAAATAATTCTCTCATGCCAATTCCATTGCATTAATTGAAGTGGGGATATGGAACATCCCAATTACATATTGATGATAAATCACATTCATCAGATTCTTGGTCAATCCATCATCTACTGAATATTATTCAAATATTCTTTGGGCCCCTCGTGTAGTCAGGGAACTTAACATATACTCTCTCTAATAATTTATTATCTTAATTGTAGAACTCATGATATGAGTTGTGAGATTCTAGGAAAATTATATGTTTCTCAAAAGATTCTAGAATCAGGTAGAAGGGCCACAAATGAACAAGGGTAATTTTGAGCCCAAATGAAAATGAGATTATAGATCCATGACATGGGAACATACCTTTTCTTGAAGATTCTTTTTCAACTTTTCATGTTTGGAAGAAGTCTCCATTTTAGGGTCTAACAGAGGTTCATTTGCTTTTAGCTTCTTCCATAACTTGGTGTTTAAATACCAGGCTCCATACCTGAACTTTACATAGTCTGGTTTGTAAGGATTCTGCAGGGAAAAAAAAAAGCAATTCCCAACATCATTTCGGGTGCTCTGGTTTGTTATGACAGTGATTCAAAAAATAAGTGTTCAGTTCCTTGATTCAAATGCTGTTGATAAGTCAACAATATCACTATGAATCTGTTTAAATTTAGTTCCTGCCCTAGCATTTTAGGAAACATACTTTTCATTGGTTTGAGTTGATGCCAATAACCAAAATATTTCATCAATTAGATAATAGCTCCATGTTGTTTCCAGAGCATGGAAATGTGTATGAAAGCAAACCTATAATCACATTCATTGTGAAAGATTCCACTGACTATTCTAGAAAACATCTATCCTCTTGCAAAACTCAAATCAAAGTATCAGCTAGGAATAATAAAAAAAATGATGAATCTCCTCCAAGAGTCACATTGCCAACACTGGACTTGCACAATATTAATTAATAGACAAGTATTTACTCAGCCTGGTGCTATAAATGTCAAGTCCTATGCCTTTATTTGGGAAGGAGAAGAAAAAAGAGGCGTTAGGCCAATTCAGAAACATTTAAGAAGAGAAAATTTGCTTATCTCGATGCCAAGCATTCTTAACATTCTTAATCTGGGATCTATGACTGTTTTTTTATTAACTGATAATTGTATTTTAATATAATCGGTTTCTTTTGTAATCCTATGTCTTTTCTTTTGTGCATTCAAAAGCACTGTTCTGAGAAAGGGTCCACAGGCTTTAGCAGACTGCCAAAGGGATTCAGGGCACAAAAATGGTTCAAACTCCTGCTCTATGTATATATTTATGATTATAATAACCATTCATTGTCATTGAATGAAGCCTCAAAAGAGAGCCTGACTCCAGGGCATGGAAGAAGAACCAGACACTATTATAATCCCACCCACTTTCACAAATAATGTTCTTCCTATAACAAAATTATGCATTGATGGCTCTTTTCTGGATGCTGCAAAGTGGAAAAAATATTTATAGTTAATCAGACGAGACATTCTCTGAGTCTGACAATATCAGTTGGAGTAGTTGCAAAAGTAAGCTCTTCTCATGTCCTTCTAAAATATGATCAAAGGACATCTGAAACCATTATATTTTATTATTTGCAATAAAGAAACACCAGAAGGTTACTCAGTCCAAAGGAGACATCCCTTCTATCTCCTCTTATTTTAACAGAATTTTAGAAATGCTAATTGTAAATAAAACAAGAGATAGATATTAAAGGTATGAACATAGACAAAGAGACAAATTTATTCCTATTTGCAGATAATATGATAACTTAGAAGGCCCCCAGAGAATCAACAAAGTAACTAGAGATGATTAAAATAGAAATTAAATTAAAATAGAAATAAAACAGTAAAATAGAAGTATATGAAATAGATTCACAAAATGCATCAGTATTTTGTATAAAGAATACACCATACCTAAAAAGGAACAGGATAAAAAGCATACAGAACACAGAGGAAAAGTTATTTATGGGGGATCGGTCAGATGACAAGGTTGCTGGGGTTCCTTCCAACACTAAAATTCTGATCATGTGAAAATATCTGGGAGCTTAGCTACAGAGACAGAGAACATTCCTGCATTGTCCAGTCCCCAAAATACATATTTGTTAAAGTTCTATGTGGTATTGAAAAATATGTATATTCTGCAACAATTCCCATTTGGAAAGTGTTGTAAGGCATATAGTTCTATACAAATGACTACCAAACACTCTTTACAAAAATTAAGGGAGACAATTGGAAAAGTATTCTGTGTTCATCGAGTCATGCCAACATAGTAAGAATCACGCTATCTAAATTGAATTATAGAGTCGTACCAATCAAATTACCAAGGGCACATTACAGACCTAGACAAAAGAATAACAAACAAATTTGGAGGAACAAAAGGTATTGTATAGGAAATGATGAAAGAAAAAGTAGTAATGAAGGGAGCATAACATTACCACAATTCAAGTTATATTATTTTCTTTTCTGGACTGCACTTCTGAACATTTTTTTTTACTTTGTTTCAGAAATATCTTCATCCTGGAAGGTCACTCTAGTCCTGGAATTCACATGTTGAAAGTACCCTCTGACCCTGTAGCCTCTCTCTGATTGGATGCTTCCTTCCAGAACCTCCATTTCAGGATGGCACCCAGGCCAGCCTTGTCGAATTCTTCTTCATGAAGCCCTCTGGACTTTTTCTACCATGTACCTTCACCATATACCTTTGCCCATCCTCTTTGAAGCTTTTTTTGTTGTTGTTGTTGTCTTCCAACAACAGAATGGCCACACTCATAGACCCAACTTCTTGCTTCCCCTCCTGGCAGGAAATAAAATGTTCCTTGGAGAAGAGTGGTGGGGTAAAGAGGCTAGAAACATCTATTCTGCCTGTCTCTGAATCACACAATGACACCCCATGCTACATGTGGGGAACAGCCCTTCCTACACATGGTGACTCTTTCCATAAGAATATAATTTCTGGTAGCTTATTTTTGCAAGTAATTGTGGGGGTTTTTCTTTCTACAGTCTTATTTCTCTTCAGCAAGCTGAAGTGAGGTTGGCATTGTCCATCTTCTCTCTTGAAACTGGAAGCCAGAAGAGCCCCTGACCTGAAGAAAGTGAAAGTCCCAAGAGACTTGAAAAGCCTGGAGCTTTTCTCTCTCCTACTCTCACCAACCCTGCCTCACCACTCATGCAGGTGCAGGGCATTGGTCCCCACCAAGGAAGAGAGAGTGCCACACCAAGGGGTTTGGGACTTAGGATACAGATAGAACCATGAACAAGAGTTTCCGGATCAAAGACAAGAACTTCTGGGAACACTGCAAAGAAGTCTGACGTAAATTATATATAGACCATTATCTTACATTACATACCACAATGGATTCCAAATGGACCCATGGCTTAAAAATAAAATGTTTTATCATTTAAAAAAAGTAGAAGACAACAGGCATTAACTCCCATATCTATGGCTAAGAGGAGAATTTTACCTAAGCAAGGGAGAGATAAAAAAAGTAAAATAAACAATTTCAATTACATAAAATTTAAAAGGTTTTGCAAAAACAAAACTAGTATGTGAACCAGAAAAGAAATTGCGTTATGGGGGGAAATATATTTGCTTTAAATGTCACTGATAAAAGTTTGATATGCAAAATATACAGGACACTGATACATATAGGACCAAAAGTCATTCCCAATTACATGTGTTCAAAGGACAAGAAGTCTTCAAAAGATCTGTGGATTCTAAACATTTTAAGAAAAGATGCTTTGAATCACTAATAATAAGAGAAACACACATTAAAACAACCGTGCTCAGAAAATTGGAAAAGATAAGAAGGAGAAAATCAGTATTGGAGGAACCATCAGAAGACAGGCACACTGTCTTTGGAGCTCTGTTTTGGCTCCACCATCCTGCAAAACAATTTGAGATTATGGGAGAAAAATCACTAAAATTTCCATACCTTTTGTTCATTCTCACTATTTAGCACAACACACCACAGCTAAAAACGACACCATATGAGCCAAATTAATTCTAGCAGTGTATTTTGTGGTAGTAAAAAAAGTGGAAATAAAATGTGTGCCTATTGATAGAATAGCGAAGAAAAAAAAATACTGTGGGATGTGAAAGCGCCGTCAGAAATGAAGACTATGAGGAGTTCAAATAAACATAGGAATGGAAGGGTGATTCAGGGAAGAAAGAAGAAAGAAAAGGAAAATGATGTAGGTAGACAGAAAGAAATCCTAACCAGTACCTGGGAATGGAAAGTGAAAGAATGCACCTTTGGGGAGGCAGACCATTCCGTTTTGGAGCGTCTTCTTTAGAGCTAAGTAGTTATAATTAATGAGTACAAACTTACCTAACCTGTCGTATTATTGCGCCCCACGCAATCATCAGATAAGACATCTTGCGATTTGCTCTGAATCCTGCCTCACCCCACCCCTCTTTCCATCTCTTGCTAGGGAAACAGTAATTAAATAAAAATTACCATTGGGACTAGAAAGGGCATGACAGAAGACTGTTTCCTGGTTCCACTCATCTCTGTAACTTAGAAAACCAAAGCTCCCTTCCTTAGCCACTACCCCCTTATACGTGTTCTCTCTGCCTAAGAGAATATAAAGTCCTGGAAAACAAGGCTCCTCCAGACTTTGGAATTCAAATAACCAAGAATTAAAACACAAAGAGTAGACCACTGTTCAAAGCTCAAGGATTGAGAAAAGCCTCCAACATTTGCCGGGTCTCCTTTCCTCTGGCACTCGTTCTTTTTTCTCCTGGAAGAGTTTCAAAATGGGAACTTACCTTGATCCGCTTCGTTCTCCTTTCGTAGTCGATCTCCTCCAGGACGTATTGCATCTCTTGCAGTGTCGTTAGCCCTACACCCTGCTTTAGTTCCAGTGGCATCTGATTCATTTCCATCAAATGGAAGACGTTGTGGCCCTTTGGACACTCATAGCTAGTTTCAAACAGTTTCAGGATCTTAGGCACGTTCATTTTGTCACTTTCTCCCTAGTACATCAATATCATATAGTAAGCATTACTGTAAGCGATTGAAAAGTAAAGCATCTTCTGCTTTTTACCTAAGGGGTCAGTACAGTGCTCTGGGATATTTTGGAGAGGAAGTGGAAGCTAGTGAGAGAAGAGTTTCAATCAATGGACAAGCTTTGTGGTAAGCAACAGACAGATAGTGTTGATCTTGGGAGTAAGAAAGACCTAAGTTCAAATCCTTCCTCTGATATTTATTAACTGTATGACTCACTTAACCGCTACCTGCCTCAGTTTCCTCCGCTGTAAAATGGGGGTAATCATAGACCTACCTCCCAGGGTTGTTGTGAAGATCCAATGAGCTGTGTAAAGTGCTTTGCAACCTTTAAAATGCTCTATAAACATTGGTTATGAAAACGAGATTTCTTCCCCTCAAAGAGCCTGCATTCTGCCTAGGAAGACAACATATGGGTATGTGGACACACATTTTGTATGCATGTATATGAAATAAATTCAAGCTAATGGGATGGGGATAGGGGTGGAGAATGGACCATTGACAGTCATTCTTGACTTTCTTGATCAAGAAAGTCTTCATATTTCATCTGAACTGAGCCTTGAAGGAAGACAGGACAAGAGGAGGGGGTGTATTCTAGGTACAGAGAGATAATCTAAGGCCATGGAGACAGATGGAGTGTTGTGTGAGAGAAACCATAGGAAAGTCATTTTGCTGGACCCAAGAGGGTCCAAAGGGAAATAGCCTTAGAAAAGCAGGATAGAGACAAGCTGGGTAGGTCTTTAAATCATACTGAGGAGTCTGCATCTAAGTCAATAAATAATAAGAAGCCACTGAAGTCTATTGAGCAGGGGAATCACATTTCAGGTGTGGAGTGCTGCTTCTCAGTTCTTAATTGCTACTCTGGTGACATGAAAGAGATATAGTAATATGGTCTTGGAAACCACAGTGAATCTGGAGAGCTACTTTTCTGTTTTAACAACAAGTCCTTCCTCCCTTTTTGTAGCGATGAAACTCTTAGCAGTGCTGAAGAACTGTTCTAACACACCAATGGCAGGTTCTTGCAGAGAAAATGAGAACCAGACCCGGGGCTTCCTCTACCAATAGCTTCTCTGCAAGTTTTAGTCCCAGAAAATTGTCTGGATCAGTGAGAGGTCAAATGATTTGCCAAGAGTCTGTGTCAGTGGGGCACCTACCCCTGCTGCCTCTAAATGTCTGTAATTCAGCAACTGATTCAATGAATAAGACCTTGCATTTCTGGAACACGGGGTTAATAAGACAGGCCTGTCCAGGAGCCAGTGATCCAAGTCCCTTGCATCAGCTTTACCATCTTGGCTGCCCTTTCCTGGATGCCCTCCTCTGGATGCCCTCCTTCCTAAAATGTGGCACAGACATCTGAGAATAATATTCTTCACATGGTCTGACTCAGGCAGAGTGAACAGAAATGTCACTTCTCTGCTCCTGGACAGCACATTCTCTTTATGTATTCTGATTTCACTAATTTTCTTGGCTTTACTATCACACTGTTACCTCATATTGGGTTTCCAGACCACTAAACCCCCCCCAGATCATTTTTTTCAGACAAGCTACTATGCATCATTCTGTATTTGAGAAGATAATGATCTGAACCCTAATGTAAGAATTTACAGTCATTCCTATTAAAATTCCTATGTTTTGGTTCAACATTCCAGCTTTTTGGATCCTGACTCCATCAGTAAGTGCTCGAGGTCTCCCTACCACTCTTGTGTCATCTGCAAATTCGATGACTATGCCTTTATCTAAGTCACCATTAAAAATGGTAAGTGGCAAAACACTAAGCAGAGATCCTTGTGGCACTCTACTGGAGATATTCCAAACGTACATGGAGCTAGCAGTGATGACTACTCTTTAGGTCTTACCATCCAACTAATATGAATCTACCTAATTATACTGTCATCTAACCTGTATCTCTCCATCTTCCCCCCACCAAAAAAAAAAAGAATAGCATGAGAGACTTTAGCAAATGCTTCCTCATAATTGAAGTATATCAATAGCATGCCACCCAAACCATCAGTCTAGTAACCCTGTCAAAAAAGGAAATGAGAATGACCTACTATTCTGTATAGGTTGATGGGAGAGGTGGGGCTAAGTGGAGGGGTGGGTTGCTTGACAATCTAACAACTCTTAGTACTGACATCTTGAAAGCTTAGTGTTACAGTTTTGAACAAAGGAGTAGTATCCCTTGGGAAGGTTAATTTTCCCATAGGGATAGGTTGCTGTGGTAAGAATAATATTCTAACCCCTTCTTCCATACAGGTTTGACTGGTTTTTCTCTGAAAGGCTACAAATCTATTCCAGGATCTGATTAGTGTAGGGGACTAAGTATTAGATGGTTTCCTGGTCATGTAAGGGAATAAAAGGCTCTCTTTCTTGGTGTCAAAGCTCTTCAGACTTGGCAGATGTCCCCAAACCTTGTGTGTCCCCACACCCAATCTAGCTGACCACACACACTTCCATATAGAGGCAAAGAAGGCAGTATCTCTCCAAGTTAAGTGCTAAGTCTCCTTGTATATTCTTTCTATGGTATGGCTAAGTAAACTTCCTTTTGTTAATGGCTCAATGACCTATGGGAGACTTATTTGATTCCCACATTTAACCTGAATAAACAGTGTATGAGTCTGAGTTAGGTCAGGCTCCTAATAGTTACTTAGATCCCCAGCAAGAATAAATGTTTTGCTTTCCATGTACATGTGTGCACATATGTGCAGGATGGGTAAGGCGGGAGTGTAACTTTAATCCCAGTGTAAGACTATAGTAAACCTAGAGGATTGGATCAGTCCCCGGGGAGGCAGAAACCCAGAAAAGAAGGAAGGAGATTTGTTTCCACTGTTTATAATCTTAGACATGAATCTTTTGTGCTTTAACAAAGTATCAGTATCAGGTTAAATAAAGTCTGTTCTTCATTCAACATTTTGTTAGCCTCAGACTTTTTTTTTTTGCAGAGACTAAGACATAGATCAGATTCTGATGTTTCTAGGGGAAATTCTGGGTGGGGGCATAAGTGAAAGAAGTAATGATTGAGAAGCCTTCAGGCATGAAGGTTGTTGTAGCCAGAGCTTCAGTCCTGGCATATGAGTTACAAGAGTTATTTTTATATACCTAGCCACATTTGTCAAAACATGGTTGATTAGGAGCTTTCTAATTAAATGACAAGTTGACATAATGTAGTTAAAAGAATACTGGACTTGGTCTAAAAAAGTCTTGCATGTGTATCCCATCTCCATCATTTAATACTTGTGCAACCCTGATCAAGTTCCTTTATCTGACTCTCAGTTTCTCCATTTATAAAATGGAGGCAATATGGCGGCCCAGTAGATAGAATACTGGGCTTAGAATCAGAAAGATCTGAGTTAAATCTGGCCTTAGACACTGTGTGACCCTGAACAGAGTCACTTAACCTCTCTGTGACTCAGTTTCCTCAGCTGTAAAGTGGGGATAATAATATCACCTACCTCCCAGGGCTGTTATAAGAATAAAGTGAGATAATACATGTAAAGTTCTTTGCAAAGCATTCTAAAAATACTAGTTGTATATTTGCACTTCTTATCTTAGCAGGTTGCTTTGAAGACAGTTCTTTACAATCCTCAAAGAATTATAGAAACATAACTTCTGAGTTAGGTAAATTGTTGTTAGGAGAAAATTCATTTGGTGGTTGGAGAGGGGTTGTTTCTAAATCTGGAGATTTCCCTTAGATTTTGTCCCCAAAGTGATAAAATTCACTTTCTAAGTTGACCCCAATGAAAGAATTTCATGGGTGGCTGCTAACTTACAAAAGCAGAAACCCAGTCACAGAATTCTTTGGCAGTTCGTTGGATGTGTTCTTCCAGCCCTGGGAGGTAGTTGAATTCTTCCTCTTCTATCTTTTCTTCCCCACGGAAAAACCTGTATGGATTCTTCACTGGTGGTGGCTTGGGGCTGAAGGAAAAAAGATGAACAAATAAAAACACAGAGCAAGTCAGTCACAGAAAAACCTGGTGCTGGACAGAGGGGAGGTACAGAGCCTCACAACAGCACCTCTCTCTCATGGTCACAAACTCTCCAAGGAAATCTTTCAATCATATTATTACTAGCAATAATTTGGGACAGAATCAATATAAGCTATGATAATAATGCATTCTTAAAATGAGAGGTCTTAAGTTTTCTTTGGTGTTGGGCAACCCTCTGACACTCTGGTGAAAAATAGAACAATAATATTATTGTACATAATAATGTTGTTTAGTCATTTTCAGTCATGTCTGACTCTTCATGCCCCATGTGGGGTTTTCTTGGAGGAGATGCTGGAGTGGTTCACCATTTCCTTCTCCAGATCATCTTACAGATGAGGAAACTGAGGCAAAGAGGGTTAAGTGACTTGCCCGGGGTTGCGCAGTTAGTAAGTGTTTGAGGCCAGATTTGAACTCACCAAGAGGAGTCTTCCTGACTCCAGACCTGGCACTCTAACCGCTGTACCCCATATAATAACATATACTATTATATAGTGCTATAATCATAAGTAATATTATATACTATGATAATATATTAAATATTAACACATACTATATTATATATTAATATGCTATATTATTATATAATATACAGTATATCATAATATAATATTATGCACAGTAATGTATAATTATATATTTTATACACATATAAGAATAATGCATTCTTAAAACCAGGAGTTCTCAACCTTTCTTTAGCATTAGGTACCCCTTTGGCACTCTGGTGAAAATACAACAACAACAACAATAATAATGTTATTATATAGAATAACATGCTATTCTATATCATGGTATATAATATTATATACAATAACATAATATACATCATGTTATAAAAATTATCTACACTAATATATAAATATATAATAACGATATCATGATATAATATATACAATAAAATATATCATATATATTACACACAATAACATATAATAATAACACAATACTATGCAAAATAACACATAATTGTATATATTATATATACATATATATCATTTTATACATATACAATAATAACACATTCTTAAAGCCAGGGGTTCTTAATGTTTTTTTGTGTTCTAAACTCCTCAGAACGATGTTTTTAAATATAGAAAACAAAATAGATAGAATCATGAAGGAAACAATTATACTGAAATACACTTATCACCATATTCTCAAAAGACAAATTCATATTCTCCAAGGTAAGAGCCCTTGCTTTAAAGCAACAAATTACAGGTCATGGCTGAACCCAAAAGCAGACAAATTGCCGGTATTGCTCATCTCCAAACACTCATTATGAAGGTGAAATATTGTTATTAGAAGATTTTATTTACCCACACAACCACACACACAAGTTTAACTCAGTGTGGTAGTTATGAGAAGAACAAGGCAAGGCATGATGGTGCTGTGAGGTTAATGAAATCAGAGACCTCTGGATTACTGAAGTGTGACTCCAATTAATCATTTTGCCTGAACTGTTCAGTCCTCAGTCACCCATCTGGGAGTCCTTTGGCTGGGTCCTTTTCATTCTTCACATCTAGCTAGTAAGGGAAGTGGCCACTCTGTTGGCCTGGGGGGTATTTTCTCCTCTTCATTAGGATAGGATTTCATTTAAAAGCATTTCTCTGCTTCTAATGTTCAAAACCTTGCTATATGGCAACCTTACTAAGGGCAGCTCGGGAAGTGAACCAACAAAACGTCTTGAGATCAAGAGTGTCCCTGAGGGTCCCTGGAACAATACTCACCCTTCCAATGGCACACACTCACGAGTTTTCATCATGCCATCCCAGGGTTTTCTCTTTAGCTCTCTGCCTTCCTGACAGTATGCCCATTCATCCTCCAAACACTTCTCTGGATCAAGGACTTTCAGAACCTGCTTAAGGAGCTACAAAGACAAAGTACACACCTTCAACAGGAGGAGAAGCTAAAGTGGAACAAAATGGACCCTACTTTTAGAAACAAAACAAAATCAGCCCACTCCCTCTACCTTGTTGTGTTTACTACACCTTGTCAGTCAGTGCCATTTATTGAATTAAGTGTGGAACTAATGCGGGTTGGTCAAACCTAGTACCTTCCCCACAGTGGAAGAGAAATACAACATGGTTCCAAGTCTATTTTTTTTTTTTTACTGATTTCCCATTATTCCTCCTCCCTCTACCATGAATTCTACATTCTAGTCAAACTGTCTTACTTCCTGTCACCAGATCAATATTCCATCTTCCATCTTTGCATATCTGGAACACTCTTCTATCTCCCTGCCAACTTTCAGGGTCACTAACTCTCTTCCAGGCTCAGATCATATGCCTTCCCTGATTCTCTCAAGAGCAATAGAGGAAGTTATGAGTCATGTGGCAGCCAGAAGAGGTAATGTGACACTCAAGAGGGAGAAGACCACTCAAGTTGGCTTTCAGTCCCGCTCACCATGCTCCTTGATCAATAGAGGTTCTTCCTGCCTCCTGGAGAAATGCCTGCTGATGGTTGAGCATCACACAGGACCTCTGCCCCAGACGTACTCTGAGTTCATTTGATCTCATTTAATTATGTCATCCAATAAATTGGGCAAGACAACTAAGTCAGAAACTTCCAGGATAGAGAAAACCAATCATTGATACTGTAATTTTGTTCTTTTCTCAATTCAACAAATATTAATTCAGGAATGTGGAGACAGAGAAAGAAGGACCTAGTATTTTTCCTCTCTTAAGAGGAATAACTTCTATGTTAGTGTAAACTGAGCAAGTCATGCCTACTTTGGCCCTTTGTGTTTGTCCCTTCCCTTCCCAGTTGTTTCTGCAAGGCCTTTCAATATTGTGTTCTAGTCCTCACCAGGGGCCCTCTCTCACTATGATCAACAAGGCTGTCATATCACAAAACCATATCAATATTAGGTCTGTGTACTTTGTTGTTTTATGGGACATTGTAACCCTATGCCTAGTAAGATTCTGTGGCCCAGCATAATTGTTCCCTGCTTTGTGTGTGTTTAATATTTTCAAATATGTGCATATATGTACTTATATCATTATAGTTCACTGTTGTGTTATATTGTACTGTGCTATGATGTGATATGATGTTATGTTATCTTGTGTTGTGGTATAGCATTACATTATCTTGTGCTGTGATTTGATATGATGTTATATCATGTTATATTGGTGGGGAAGAGCTTGTATTGAGGGCACACTTGCCTGACAGGTTTTCTTTGTGAGCTGACTTCTTTGTGCCATGGGATAAAATCTTTAAAAAGAAACCATTCATTTTAAGCTAAAATACTAAAACTTAAATACACAATAAGAAAAGGAGGCATTATAAACTTAAATATTAAAACTTAAATACAAAATAAGAAAAAAAAGTATTGCCATGTGTATAGCAGAATGTGGGATACAATCTTTTTACTGACTTGTATCTCAGACTTTGAACAGTGGATCTTTCTACTGCAATAGTACCTACTATGGACTATGTTACAGAAGATTCAATATAAGAAGATCCAAGATCCAATATAAACTATGGTCCCTGGCCTCCAATAACTTATGATCCAGTTAAGGGAATATAACATAGACATAAATAAATTCTTCTACCAGGAAGAATCTAGAAAGCATTATTGGGAGAATTTGAAGTCTTGAGTAAGAAACCGAAGATCTTTGGCACAGTAGTGGCGCTTTTATTGAAAGCAAGGGCTACAGAAGAGGAAGAAGGGGGAATTGAGCAGCTATTTAGGAAGATGATGTTTTGAGAATAGGAGTTAGATTTCTGGACCTCCCTTTAAAGTATAGAGATGAAAGGTTTATGGCTAGGGGTTGAGAGTATTAAATGAAGAACAAGAAGGACATATTTGTTTTCAGTGCTTGAAATACTGAGAAAGAGATTTAAAAAAAAAAGAAAGACTTGGAATTGAAAGATGAGAGAAGGAAGAAAATTTTTCACTAATACTTATCTGCCAAGTCAGATACAGCAGGGTATATATATACATCAAGGTCTGCAAACAGAGAGACAGTTCAGAAGACTAGAAGGCAGTATCTGTGGGGTCCTGATTGTGGAAAAGCCAAGAAGTGAAAGGCCATTGACTTAAACTCTGTGAAAGGTGGAAGCCTGGACATGGTGACCTGCTAAAAAACCATAATTTAGACACTGAGTCATAACTCAGATAAGGTGTCTGGTAAAAGCCATAACAAGAAAATGGCGAGCTCTTTGTGAACATTTTGACCAGTACGTATATCCTGTACATTACCCATCAACATTGGCTTAATGCCCAAGTTTGGAAATGAGCTCATTGGGCAGAAATCCAAAATGTCCACCAATCAATAGTGACATACTCTCTAGCTCCTCCTCCCTTTGCCTGTTTTCTATAATTATCACTGGCCTTTCCTGGGGTCTTTGTGGGGATCCAATCAGTAGTCTGGCTGCTGCCCAAGACTGAGGATGATTAACATCTTGGCAGGGATCCATCATACTGCCCCAAATATAAGAAACCCAAATTGATTAAACTACTTTCTATAATCAATCTGGAGCTCCTTGCAGTATTGCTTTGGTATCAAATTTGTACCATTCTTTGGGAGGAAGGTACAGAGTTCCCTAGGTAGGGGAATTCTGGACCTTACAATACCCAAGAAGGTCAACGAATTTCCCTAGGTGTCTGTATGCTAAATTGAATTAAATCCTGTAAAGGTGACCTAAACATGTACTATGTTCAGAGCACTCTGCTAAATGCTAAGGAAGATAGCAGTGTTTACCTATGATGTGGTCCCCTCCCTCAGAGAACTTACAGTCTAATAGGAAGATAAGACACAAAGACAAGTATAATACACAGCATTACATGATATGTGCATTAGAGAATCACGAGACAAAGTATGCTGGGAGATCTGAAAGGGAAGGACTAGTTCAAAGTTCAAGTAGTAACATAAGACAAATAGACTCAGAATTGAATTAGGAACTAAAAGAAGGAAGTAAAATGGAATGTTTTGGAGATCAACAGGGAAAGAATAAGAAGAAATATCGTCCATGGAAATTAATAAAATGCTATAGACTACCTAGACCAAAAGAGAAAGTATATGAGGAGTCAGTGAAATAGATCACAAGTCTAGCACAAAGGCATGATATGGTAGAAATGACCATTCCATCTCGTATTTGAACAAGAGGAAATTGGACATAGTGTTTAAGGGTTCAGAGGAAGGGTGGATAGATTCTTGTGGCTTAAAATTCTACAGAAGTCAATCCAGGAGAGAAATGGGAAGCTCTCAACAATGAAATTCTGAGAACACAAGGAGAAAAACAATTCTGGTGGTGAGGAAAGGGGAAAATTGTTTACAGAGAACACCAACATGTAAGGACAAGAAGCACATTGGTCAAGTTAAAAATTTTAAGACAACAAAATAGGATCAAGGGTAGATAATTGAAGATTATTAGAAAAGTGTGGCACAATTTTGTAAGAACAGTGTCAGGAACATTAAAGATCAGAAAGAATTGAGGTTGGCAAGGAAAGTGAGACCATCAAAAAGGATTGGTTTTTTAAATTGGAAAAGGAAGGAAAATCAAAGAAGAGATAGTATCACTGCTCCAAGTGGATGGAATGATGATAAAAGATGATGACAAGAAGACTGTGCTGCTCAAATCTTACTTTGTTTTATTTTCTTGTGATGATAAATCATTTGGGGACTAGAAGATAGAGAACAAAGATAACTAACAAAGAGTTTATATGCAAGATAAGGAGATTATAAGAGAATATTTAGCTGTACTTGTGATGAGTTTAAGTCATTGAAGGGTAGAGAGACATGAGCCAGACGACATGAAAGTAGTCAGCTTTGTTTGAATAGCTGAACTCAAAGAGTAGTTATTAATAGTTTTATGTCAAATTGGAAGATGGTTGGTCTACAGTGGGGTGTCCCTGGTATGTGCTTGACTCTGTGCTAATGGTTTGGAACAGAGTCATGAATAACACATTTATCAAAGTTGCAGATGACACAACATTCAGAGAGATAGCACATGCATTGAATTATAAAATCGGGACCCCCAACTTTAATAGGTTAGGATATTGAGTTAAATCCACTAAGGCAAAATTGGAAAGATACATGATGCAAGTCTTCCATCAGATTCAAAAATCAACTTCACATCTATTTAATGGGAAAAGTGTGGCTAGACAGCTGTCGATCTGAGGGGTGATGGTGGTGAGATCAGAATCAACAGCATTATACAGAAACCAAAAGAACTGCTACAGTCTTAGGCTATATCTTTCCCAAATCACAACTGGAGAATTGCATGTAATTCTGAGTGACATATACTATGAAGGATATTAATAGAATACTGAAGAAGCAACAAAGAAAGAAACAGTAGGGCTAAATTTTCTTTAAAATGAGAATAAATTTGTAATGTTTACTAGGAGAATTTCAGAAAAGAAAATAGAATCACTATAAGAGCTCTGGGAGAGACTAGACAATTTTTTGAATTGAAGAGAGAGAGTGCACATAAAGTTCTAATTTAAAAAGTAATTAACACCTTGAAAAACAAAGCTATCAGACAGAACAAAAAAAAAATACAATGATAAAACAAGCATTATTAGGATAAAGTAAAAATTCCACATACAGTTCCATGTTCAATAAAAAACAACTCACCTGTCACACTTTTCTAATAATCTTCAAAGGGGTAATATAAAAAGCATTGGCCTCTCAGAAAAACATAAGAAAAAGTTTGAGTACCATATTTCAGGAAGCCATAAAAAAAATGCCTAGAAGAAACCAAGTGGTGCAGTGGAAAGAGCATTGGACCTGGAGTCAGGAAGATATAGATTCAAATCTAGCTTTAGACACTTACCATGTGACCATGTGCCAATCACTTGACTTCTTCCTCAGTTTCTTCAATTGTAAAATAGGGATAATAATAGTACCTTCAAGGATTATTGTGAGGATTAAATGAGACAATATTTATAATGCACTTAGCACAATGCCTGGCACATAGTAACCACTTAATCTTTGCTTCCTCCCAAATAATAAAGTAAAAATATCTATAGAGGACACAGGACATTACCTAATGAGAACCACAGGCTTACCAAACCTAGCTACAAAATGCTCAACTCAAGCTCTTCTAGGTAAAAAATAAAAATCCCCCCAAACATATACATACACGCATATACATAACTGTGTGGTATGTGTATATATGTATGTGTATCGTATATGTATGTATGTATTTTTGGAAGGAGGAGCAAGATTAGGAAATAAGGAATATCAGTCAGAATCACTCAAGACTGTCATGAGAAAAGAAAGGAAAACTTTAAATATGATTTAAAAAAAGGAAAATGAATTTTACCCAAAATGACTTACTGAGGGATATCATATCTTTCGAAGTTGAGTATAATCCTATATGGCAGAAATAGAATGTTAAAACAATTTATGACTTCCAAGTGTTTCTTCTGAGAAAATCTTGGCTCAGTCTTTGAAATATACATACAGCAGATAAAAGAAAAGTAAGAAAGATAAATAAGTATGGATAGC
Organism: Gymnobelideus leadbeateri; assembly: GCA_011680675.1. Taxonomy (NCBI): domain Eukaryota; kingdom Metazoa; phylum Chordata; class Mammalia; order Diprotodontia; family Petauridae; genus Gymnobelideus; species Gymnobelideus leadbeateri. The sequence goes on along the minus strand of WOXC01002467.1, from coordinate 2,085,706 downwards.
TTAAAAGACTGAGATGATATTCCAGTGTTTATATAATGAAAGGAGCATAAAAAACCATTATAATTCGGGAGTTTCACCTTGTGTAAGGGTCATTGATGGAAGAAAAAGAGACAAGATATGGATCTGAGGGGGTGGCTAGGTGGCACAGTGAATAAAGCACCAGCCCTGGAGTAAGGAGGACCTGAGTTTAAATCCAGCCTCAGACACCTAACACATATACACACAAAAACCTAGCTGTGTGACCTTGGGCAAGTCACTTAACCCCAACTTCCTTCTAAAAAGCAAAAAAAAAAAAAGATATGGATGTGAGTGTTCAAAAAGAAATAATATAGAAAAAGGAAGAGGAAGGGAAAGAAAGGAATTAACATTTGCAGGTGATGTGATGATGAATCCTAAAGAATCAGCCAAAAAAAAAATTGAAACAATACTTTCAGCAAAATTGCAAAATATAAAATAACTCTCCAGGAAGAGCCAAAACAAGAGAAAGAAAATTATAGACCAATTTCCCTAATGAATATTGATGTAAAAATTTAAATAAAATATTAACAAAGAGATTAAAGCAATTTATCACCAGGATAATACACCAGGTGGGATTTATACCATGAATTCAGGGCTGGTTCAGTATTAGGAAAACTATCAGCATAATTGACCATATCAATAATAAAACTAACAAAAATCATATGATTACCTCAATAGATGCAGAAAAAGCTTTTGACAAAATACAGCACCCATTCCTATTAAAAACACCAGAGAGCACAGGAATAAATGGAGCTTTCCTTAAAATAAGTAGTATCCATCTAAAAGCATCAGCAAGCATTATCTGTAATGGGGATAAACCAGAAGCTTTCCCACTAAGATTAGGCATGAAACAAGTATGCCCATTACCACCACCATTATTCAATATTGTACTAAGAGACAGAATTTTTTAAAAATTATTTGAAACTTTTACTATATGCCAGAAAAAAAGATCATTTAAAGTGGATAGATATCTACAAAAATATGAAATGCTCAAATTGAACAAAATCTGAGCTCAAATTGAACAAAATAGGAAATAGATAACCTAAACCACAGAATATGAGAAAGAAAAATTGAATAAACTATATCTAAAGTGTCATGGAAAAACTCACCAGGACTAGTCACAATGACAAATGAATTAAATGAAATATTGCAGAAAAGAACCAATTTCTATGCTATATAAGATGTTCTCAAAAATAGAGAAGGAAGACACAATTTAATCAATCAAAAATGAACCTCATGTGAATACCAGTGAAAAATAAGGAAGAAAAAGATAACTATTGACCCAATCACTAGTGAATAATGATGAAAAAATTAAATAAAATGTTAACAAATAGATTAGAGAAACATTTCCTAAATTATTCATTATAGCAAAGTTGGACTTATTCTGGGAATAGAATTGTTCAGTACTTGAAACGCAATTATCACAAAAATCACATTAATAACAAAAACTTCTTATATCAGCAAATGAAATAATGCCTTTGATAGAATATGACACTAATTTATAGTTTAAAAAAATCAAAAGGGGAAGGCTAGGTGGTGTAGTAAATAGAGCACCGGCCTTGGAGTCAGGAAGACCTGAGTTCAAATCCGGCCTCAGACATTTAACACAAAAACTAGCTGTGTGACCTTGGGCAAGTCACTTAACCCCAACTGCCCTCCAAAAAGTAAAAAAAATCAAAATAATTTTTCTTTAATGTAGTAAAAAGTGATTTTTAAGTAAACATCTAGCATTATTTGTAATGAGAAAAAAATAGAAACTTTCCTAAAATGATGAAGCAAAAATGCCTGCTAACTTCATTATTATTCTATATACTTCTAGAAATAAGACAAGGAAAAAGGAATTAAAGTAACAAACATTACCAGCAAAGAGGATAAATTATCTCTGTTTCCAGACAGCACAATGGTTTATTTAGGAAACACAAAAGAACCAACAAAAACTAATCAGGACTTTGAATAGCTTAAGCAAAGTAGCAGGATAAAAAACATTTTAAAATTTCTGATTTATTAAAATACTTAAATGGACTTGTGATCTCATTCATGTGGAGAATTGTCTCCATCAAAATAGAACACAACTAATCTATATCTTTTCATCCTGTGTGATTTTTCTCCATATTCTTCCATATATCCTCCACAAAGGATTCAACCAGTATGCTAGATAGTTGTGAGGACTAAATGAGATAATAATTGAAAAATACTATTTGAACAACAATAAAATATACCAAATAGCTGGTAGCTAATTTTCTGATGTGTTCCTTGTTAATTTCATGTTTTATGGATTTCATTATTTTTGGAACCATTTTGAAGTTTATCATTTTAGAGGAATTTTCAGAATTCTGTCATATCAGACATTATTGATTCTTATTCTTTTATATTATACTATTAAGAGAACTTTGCATCCTCTTTGTATGCCTTCTTCAGTTTTAAGGCTCTTCTGCTGAATTATCTGCTTGCACACTTGTCATTTATTCAGATTTTGCTTTAATCTTGATTTCTTTCCTCTTTTTCTAGTGAATGGAGCCTTAAGGTTGGCCCATGCCAGGTGACTAGCTTGGGCCCCAACCTCGAGTAACCTCAGGGAAGACTAGTCCCAGCTGAACTTTAAATATTTTTTAGGACTCACAAAATTGCATGCACTGGCAACCTGTATTTCTCTCCTTTCCTTCACAGGGCAGAACCAACACATGTCATGGCAGAAGGACAACAGGGATGTTGGTGCAGAGAATTACTGCAGTAGCTGAGGGGCTAAATACCATACCATGGCTGGGCCACACACAAGTTCACAAGTTTGCTTGTGCTCCTGCTTTAAATACGTAGGGACTGATTAGGAAGAGATGCTGAATGAGTACTCTAAGTATTAGATTTCTCTAATAACCAAGTCATAAAGGATTTCACATCATTGGAAATTCTGTCTGATACTGCTTTAAAGTGTCCTACGATTGGTGTTTAATTCCTTATTAGAGGGTTTAAAGGGTTGACATGGTTTAGAAAAAGTGATTCCTCTGCTGTCTTGCTGATTACATGGCATACTAATGATCTTTAAAAAATTTTATTAATGTAATTTGCTTTTCCATTGTTTAGATTTTCCCCTATGTCCCTCCTCCTAACCCCATTCCAGAAGCTATCCCTTAAAAGGAAAATTTTAGGGGCGGCTAGGTGGCGCAGTGAGTAGAGCGCTGGCCCTGGAGTCAGAAGGACCTGAGTTCGGATCCGGCCTCAGACACTTAACCCACATAAACAAAAAAAACCTAGCCGTGTGACCTTGGGCAAGTTACTTAACCCCAATTGCTCTAAAAGGGGCGGCTAGGCGGCGCAGTGAGTAAGAGCGCTGGCCTTGGAGTTGGGATGACCCGAGATCAAATCTGGCCTCAGAAAATGAGCACCCACACATAAATAATGACTAGCTGTGTAACCTTGAGCAAGTTACTTAACCCCAATTGCTTAAAAAAAAAAAAAAGGAATATTTTATTTAGAGGAAAGAAATCAAGATTAAATTTCCTTTCCAAAAGGAAAAAAGAAGATGAAAAAAATCAGCAAAAATAATCAACATATCTAAAAAATTTTGATACATATGCAATATTCCATACCATGAATATCAAACTTCTACAAAGGAATAGAAGGCAATGTGTCTTCTCATATCTGTTATTTGGAATTCAGGTTCATTGATTTTTAAATAATTGAACAGCATTCTGTTTCACTTGCTTTGTAGTAGCTGCTCTTTTCATTTCCATTATTATTGTCTTTGTGTTTATTGTTTTCTTGGCACTTTATCACTTGCCTCTCTATCACACTGATCTTTCCATATTTCTCCGTATTCATCACAAACATCATTTCTTATAGTACAATAATATTCTATTACATTCATGTACCACAATTTGTTTCATTTTTCCCCAAGTGATGGCCATCTATGTTGTTTCCAATCTCCTGCTACCACAAAAAGTAAATATGTTCATGTATTTGGCATTGGAGCCTTTCTTTTTGGCAATAGTTCCCATAGGATATATGCCTAGCAGTAGACTCTGTGGATCAATGAATATGAACCTTTTTGATTTTGTTTTCCAGACTGGTTGGATTACTTTATAGCTTCACTAACATTGCATTAGTGTGCCTGTCTCTCACAACATAACTAACATTTATCACTATCCTTTGTCTTTTTTGCCAGTTTGGTAAATTTAAGGTAAAACTCTAATGTCATTTTAATTTACAGTTTTCTTATTACTAGCGATTTGGAACATTCTTTCATGTGGTTGTTAATATTTGCACATCTTGTGAGAGCCGTTTATATTTTTTGATTTTTCCTCTACTGGGGAATGGCTTCTGACCACATACATTTCTGTTTGTTAACTATATATCTTAGATATCAAACTCTTTTCAGACTTAACCAAGATTTTCCCCCCAATTTGACAAATCTTATTCTTATCCTACATGTGTTAGTTTTGTTTATGCAAAAGCTTTTCAAGTCCATATAATAAAAATTATCTATTCCATTCTTTGTAATCACCTCTGTCCTTTGGTTAAGAATTCATCTCGTACCAGTTGCTGTGGGTTTTTTTCCCAAATTTGTTTATAATATAATCTTTAATATTCACATAATGTATCCATCTTGATTTTGTTATGGAATATTATGTAAGATGGTGAGCTGAGTCTAGTTTCTTCCAGACTATCATCCAGATTTTCCAACAGTTCTCATCAAAAGATGACATTTCTGGGCAATCTATATCTTGATGACCATGTTTCTAAAGAGTTTGGAAGCAACACTGAAGAGTAATTGACCCTGTGAGGTATATCTAGTAAAAGACTAGAGAAAAGCAAATGTGGTCATAGTCTGTGTGAGTATAATGATGTGGAAAAGTTTAATAAGGAGATCCTAGAAGCCAACTTTCGGCTACTAGGAAGGAGACTGCCTTGTTAGTGGTGGTCTGAGAAGTCATATCTATTACTGCCGACCCAACCACTCAGAGAGCAGGCAAACCAGCCTAACTCTAGCAACCAGGCATTCTGAGGGAGAAGGAAGGCAGGAAGGTGGAAGCAGAGAAGGAAGAAAGCATTTGCCTATTATGTGCTGACTTCTGGGTTAAGCACTTTACAAATATCTCATCTGATCCTAAAACAACCTTGCAAGAAAATTGAGGCCAACAGATTTTAAGTGATTTGCTCAGGTACACACTGCTAGTAATCTATCTTCCTTCAGCCTTACTCCCCACCATATACTCTTCTATCCAGTGACACTGGACTAGCCTCCTGGCTGTTCCAGGAACAAGGCATTGCATCTATCAGTTCTGGGCATTTTCTCTGGCTGTTCCCCGTGCCCAGTATACTCTTTACCCCTCATCTCTGCCTACTGGCGTTCCTGACTTCCTTGAAGTTCAACTAAAATCCTTCTACTCGAAGCCTTTCCCAGCTCTCCTTTTCTAGTGCCTTCCCTCTGTTTCCTATTTATCCTGTATAGACCTTTCTTGTACTTAATTATTTGCTTAAAGTCTGTCCCCATCAGATTATGAACTTCTTGAGGTCAGGGATTGCCTTTTGCCTCTTTTTGCATCTCTAGCATTTAGCACAGTGCTGGGAACATAGGAGGTGCTAAATATTAAGTGTTTATTGACTGATTCACTAAGCCTGAGTCCCCTGACTAAGCCAATCAAATCTCAAGATCAGTTTCAATTCTTTTTTATGTGTAATGCCTCCTCTGGAGTTGAGGAGTGTGTGGAAAGAATGATTTGTACCTACATAGAATTCTGAGATTTAGAGTTTTTCACTTACACCATAAGACAACAAAATATCAGATTATTGGGAGTGGGGCAAGATTTAAAGGAAAACATGAAAAAAGAAGGAGATTGTTACAATATCTCTAAACCAACCAAGTCTTGAAGAATGTTTATCTTTTAAGGAAAAGAAGGCTGAATTTGCATGGGAAAAGGGGTTACGATGTTGCTACTTCCATAACAGACAAGGAAAGAACAAATGAAAATAGGGTAGGGGTTAGGTGTACAAGGCCTCCCTGCAACTGAACGGACTGAAAGCTAGCTGGAGCTTAAGAAGTTGCTTTATGAAGAAATCAAGGTAGTAAAAAAAAAAAAAGTAAATTCCAAAACTCTAGCATAGTAGAAAAACTTGAATCCACTTGGATAGATTCACATAGAGACCATCGAGGATGAGCCTCTCTAAAAAGAGAGAAAGAGAGAATAACAGATTTGGGATGTAAATATAACTAAAATGAAAGACAAACTGGAAGAAGAGAAACAAAAGGCATTAAGTCTAAAAGAACACATGATCTCTACACAAGCAAAAGTCATTGATCTAAAATAGGCAGAGACAATTTAAGGATTATAGGTTCCCCAGAAGAATATAAGAAACCTGAAAACCACAATGCTGGAAATACTACAGGAAAATTGTCCAGAACTTCTGAATGAAAAAAACAAAGTAGGGGAAAAACCCTAAACCTTATATATCAGACTCCCAGACACAGATTTGTTAAATTTATTAATCTTAATGACAAACAACTATTTCTGTGGATTGCCAGGAAAAAGAACTTCAAATAAAAAGGAAAGAAAACTCAAAGAACATTGTATTATTTTGAACTTACTAGAAACCACAGAAAGCATGGAATAATTTTTTTTAAATCAAAGGAGCTCAAGATACAAACCCAAATAACATACCATGCAAATATGAACCTAATAATCAGTTAAAGAAAAGACAGTCAATAAAAAGTGATATCTAAAGCATTTCTGCAAAAAATCCCCCCAAATAAAAACAGAAATAAGCAGATGATTCAATTTACAAATAGCCCAAACCACAGAAACAGGAGAAAGGTAAACAAATAGAGCTAGCAAAGTAAGAATAAGAAATAAAATAAATTGTCCATTTCTACTGATTAATTTTTTAGATCAAAAGAAAAAGATTAACTTGTGGGTTTAAAAAATAATGACAGAGAAACCCATCTGGGAAAAAAAAGACGCACACAAGGGTTATGAGAGCAGAATTTAAAGAAATACAAGATAACTAGTAGGAACTGGTCTAAAATACTATTTTTAACAGATTTTACACCCCACAATTCCTCCAATACAAATCAATGTATTTTGTGGAATTAAATTGTAGAATGGGCAACTAGATGGCACAGTGGCTAGAGTGCTGGGTCTGGAGTCAGGAAGACTCATTTTCCTAAGTTCAAATCCAGCTCTAATTATTTACTAGCTGTGAGATCCTGGGCAAGTCACATAACCCTGTTTACCTCAGTTTCCTCATCTGTAAAATGAGCTAGAGAAAGAAATGGCAAATCCCTTGGAATTTTTGCCAAGAAAACCCCAGATAGCTTCCCAAAGAGTTGAATATAATTGAAAGAACTGAATGAGAACATTGAAAATTGCAGAATGGAAGTGTGCATATGTGGATAGTGGGGAAGTAGAAGAGAATGTGTGATGGAGGGTAATCAAATCCATGAGTGAATCATGCCAAAGATGAACTTTCTCCTATAGTCTCTCAGCAAGGAGAGATGCTACAGAAGAAAATGGAATTTCTAGATTTCAAGCTATATTATAAAGCAGCAATAATCAAAACCACTTGGTATTGGTTAAAAAAGAGAAAAGTAGGTAAAAGGAATAGACTAGATAGGAAAGAATCAAAGATAACTGAACTCAATAACTCACTATTATATAAGCCTGAACACATATGAGAACTTATAGACAAACTGGAAAGCAATCTGGCAGAAATTAGATTTAGACCAATATCTTATATTATATTCCAAATTAGATTCAAGTGGTTACATGACATGAATATTAAAGATCATACCATAAAAATTAGATGAAAAAGATATCATATATTTTAGAGCTATGGGTATAGGATGAAATTTTAACTAAATTATAGAGGCAATTTCTTTTTTCTTTTTCTTTTTTTTGCTTTTTGCAGGGCAATTGGGGTTAAGTAACTTGCCCAAAGTCACATGGCTAGGTGTGTGTGTGTGTGTGTGTGTGTGTGTGTGTGTGTGTGTGTGTGTGTGTTAAGTGTCTGAGGTCAAATTCAAACTCAGGCCCTCCTGACTCTGGGGCTGGCACTCTACTCACTGCACCACCTAGCCGCCCCTAGAGGCAATTTCAAAAGATAAAATGGACAATTTTGATTACATAAAATAAAAAAGTTTTTGCACAAACAAAATTAAAACATTTTTTTTTAAAGCAATTGGGGTTAAGTAACTTGCTCAAGGTTACACGGCTAGTCATTATTTATGCGTGGGTGCTCATTTTCTGAGGCCGGATCTGATCTCGGATCATCCAAACTCCGAGGCCGGCACTCTTACTCACTGCGCCACCTAGCCGCCCCTTTAGGGCAATTAGGGTTAAGTAACTTGCCCAAGGTTACACGGCTAGGTTTTTGTTTGTACGGATTAGGTGTCTGAGGCCGGCTCCGAACTCAGGTCCTTCTGATTCCAGGGCCGGCGCTCTATTCACTGCGCCACCTAGCCGCCCCCAAAATTAAAACATTTAAGATAGGGGGTGGCTAGGTAGTGCAGTGAGTAGAGCATCGACCCTGGAGTCAGAAGGACCTGAGTTCGGATCCGACCTCAGACACTTAAGGCACACACAAACAAAAAAAATCCTAGCCGGTGACCTTGGGCAAGTTACTTAACCCCAATTGCCCTAAAAAAAAAAGCAAAAAAAAAAAACCCATTTAAGATCACAAAAGGAATCTGTCAACTTGGAAAAAATCTTCACAGTCAAATATTTCTTATAAGCATTTGATATCCAAGATAAAAAGACAAATACTAGAAATATAAACCACCAATAACTATTCTCTAATAGATAAGTAGCCAAATGATATGAGCAAACAGTTCTCAAAACATAAAAGAGATGGAAATCAAAATATTCTTGAGGTTACACCTCATATCCAGCAAGTTGGCAAAGATGATGAAAGAAAGCAGTAGTAAATGTTGGAGGGCTTGGTGGGTTGGACAGGCACACTGATGCATTGTTGGTGAAGCTATGAAGTGGTACAACCATTCTGGAAAGCAACTTGGAATCATGTAAAAGGAATGAATAAAATTTCTATAGTTCTTGACCCAGAAAGCATACTTTAGGCATATATAATATGGAGGTTATTGATAAAAAGAAAGGCTCCAATGTCAAAAAGCCCGAAATATTTGCATCACTTTTTGTGGTAGCAAAGAATTGGAAATGATCCAAATGCTTATCAGTTAGGAAATGATTAAGCAAATTATGGTATCTGAATATAATGGAATACAACTGCTATAAGAAATGACAAATATAGGTACAGCTATGTGACACAGTGGATAGAACACTGACCCTGGAGTCAGAAGGACCTGAGTTCAAATTCAGCCTCATATACTTGACATTTACTAGCTGTATGACCCTGGGCAAGTCACTTAACCCTGATTGTCTTGCCAAAAAAAGAAAGAAAGAAAGAAAGAAGATAAAAGATAAGACAAATGTTAAATACAGAAAATCGTGGATAGAGTTATGTGAAATGATGCAAAGTGAACCAAACAGAACCAGGAAAATAATATACACATGACTACAACATACAAATGGGAAGAACAATCACAAAACACTTGAAATAAAATGTGAAATTATAAAGAACTATCTGGGTCCCAAAGAATAGATGCCTTCCTTTGCCCTTTGTAGAGTTTGGGAATCCAAGGAGTTGAACATTACATAGGATATCAGATGTTTTTTCTGATGTATTGATTGGTTTTCCTAAATTTTTTTTCCCTCTTCTTCCTCTTTTTCTTTCTTTCTTTTAAAAATCTTTGTTATAAGGAATGGCATTCCAGAAGGAAAGAGGAGAGATATGCAAGGGGAAATCAAGATGATGAAAAGCAAAAGATATCAATAAATTCTCTTTTTTAAAAAAAGAAACTTGGTTGTTTATTATTTAATACCTGTTACCTGACTGTTGTGAGGGAAAAGCTTATGAAATATAAAATACTATGTAGATGTCAGCTTTCAACAAAGTTGTAGAAAAAATATGTCTTCCCTCCCCTCCCCCAGACAAATTTTTAAAAATTGAACCTCTTTTTTTTTTGTAAAGAAAAATCTACTGGTCTGCCACTGTAACTTTATGGCCCCCATCAACCCTCTCAGTAACGGGGAGTGAAGGGTATAATCGATGTTGCTTAACAGCAGCAAAGAAGACTATGTGATCCAACCTGTCTTAAACACTCTTTCCTCACTCTCCTGAATTCTGTTCCCTTCAAGGAAACTGACTAGCCATCTAAGGCAGAAGCAATGTCTATGGCCGCAGTAACACCCTGGGACATTAAGAGAATAGGAAGAAAACAAGAAGGACATGGTTACCTCTAGAGGCAAACTTTCTTCCAGGTTGGGGTAGAGAGCCAGAGGATGTTGAGCCAGGAAATAGTCGATCTTATCGGCATTCTCCCTTTGAATTTTCTGGGTTGGGGAGAGCCTTGAAAATAACTCTGAGATCTGCAGGTCTTTTGGCTGCCTCTGCTGGACAGCAAGGTCTTTTCTGTGGTAAATGAGAGGGAAGAAGGGCTCTTTTGGCTGCCGGGTGATGATGTCCTTACTGGGAGGGGCACCGCTTTTCCAGATGTCATCCACACCACTTTTGAGGAAGATCCACCGCTGGCTGCTGAGAGAATCTGGGAACTTCAGACCCTTTTTGGTACTTCTGAAGCACTTAGAAGGCAGCCTCTCTTTGTACCTGGAAAACATGGCGTCTGATTACTGTGTATCATAAAGGTATAGGGGGAAGGGAGAGGAATGGCAGTGAGAATCCAAGGAAAGTTAGGTGCCCTTCTTGTCCCCTGCAAAACATCTCACTAGAATGCTAAATACTGATATTGAGAGGCATTGTGGACAGAGAGGAAGTCAGGACACCTGGTTTAAAACCTTCCTTCAGTGATTTACTAGCTGTATGGTCATGGGAAAGTCATTTAACATCCCAGAACCTTAGTTTCCTCTTCTGAAAAATATTAATAAAATGTGCCACAGCCTTGTTGTGAAGAAAGCACTTTACATATAGAAATTATGAAATGCTATATGAAAACTCAGATTTGTGTTATGTTTATTAAGCATCTGTTATAACAACCACTGTATTATGCACTGGGGATATGAAAATAAATCTGGACAGCTCCCGTGTATATAGCACTTAGAGCCAGTGAGGTTATACAGCAGAGAGAGGGCTGGACCTCAGTCAGGAGACTGGAGACACTGACCAGCTGGGTGGCCCTGGCAGGTCACTTCACCTCTGCTTATCTTAGTTTCCTCATCTGTAAAATGAGGGTACTAATAGCACCTAACTCTTTAGTTATTATGAGAATCAAATGAGACAAGATCTGCAGAGTGCTTTGCAAACCTTAGAATATTATGTTATTATAGTTCCAGTTCTCCTCCTCCTCTTCTTCCTCCTTTTTTCCTCCTCTTTCTCCTCCTCCTCCTCCTCTTCCTCCTCTTTCTCCTCCTCCTCTTCTTCTTCCTTTTTCTCCTCCTCCTCCTCTTCTTCCTCCTTTTTCTCCTTCTCCTCCTCTTTCTCCCCCTCCTCCTCTTTCTCCCCCTCCTCCTCTTTCTCCCCCTCCTCCTCTTTCTCCTCCTCCTCCTCTTCTTCCTCCTCTTTCTCCTCCTCCTCCTCTTCTTCCTCCTCTTTCTTCTCCTCCTCTTCTTCCTCCTCCTCCACCTTCTCCTCCTCCTTTTTGTTATTATTATAGTGCTATTATCATTATCTCATTCAATCCTAACAACAACCTCGGGAGAGCAGGAGCTATTATTTTTGAAAGATGAAAAATGATGCAATGCCATTCCTTAAAGGGCTTACAATCTAATGGGGGGGGGGGCGGGGCTGATGAGGGAATGTCACCTTTAAGCAGGGGGATGCAGTGGATTGAGTGTTGGAACTGGAGTCCTGAAGTTCTGAATTCAAATGTGGCCTCAATTCTTAGCCGTGTGACCTATTCAACTCCCCTCAGTCTTAGTTTTTTCATCTGTGAAATGGGGAAAATAGCTTCTACCTCACAGGGTTGTTGTGAGGATCAAATGAGACAGGATATATAAAACATGAAGTGTTAAGGAACAATATAAGGGCTAGCTATTATCACAAATGCACATGAAATATGATAAAAGACCAGAGTGGTAAGAATAAAGAAGAGAACCTGACAAAGTATTTAGGAAGGGGTGGGTGAGTTTCAGTTTGCAGGATCTGGGAGGGCTCCAGGGAAGAGGTAGCATCTAAAATGAGCCTTGAAGGAAGAGAATTCCAACAGACAGAGAAAATCAGGGAGTGGATTCCAGGAACGAGGGACGGCCAAAGCAAATTCAAGAACATACAAGGTTAGGTTAAGCGAGAGCTGGCAGTATGGTATATTTGAAACAAGGCTGCAAATCTATATTGGAGCCAAATTTTGGGGTGAAAGGCCTTAGTTTCCTGGGCAGGGCAATAATATTGTCAGATATGTGCCTTAGGAAGATCATTTAAGCAGTCGTGTAAAGGGTAAAGAAATACGTCTGTGGGTTTGATCCTCCCTACTTTGCTCAAGCCAGCAGCATATCTCAGGCTGAATTTGACTGAGTTACAGAAGAAGTAAAAAACCTGAGGTCCAAACCAGATGACCAGGAGATGTTGCTTATCCATAATCACTACAAACAAGCCACAGTCGGAGATAGAAATACAGATTGTCTGGGTTTGATGGACTTCAAAGGCAAGGCTAAGTGGGATGCCTGGTACTCTTTGAAGGAGAAATTCAAGCAAGATTCTGTGAAAGCTTATATTGTAGCAGTGGAAGAACTAACAGGAAAACATGGGATAAAAAAGAAATTGGATTCAGCCATCAGCCATGCCCTTGGAAGCTAACCTAAAACAATGCTTTGGTTTCCTGATCCTTCAATGAAAGTCAAACCCGTGTAAATAATGTGCAGCAGTTAGGAGCTGACATGGCTATTCTGGGCCCATCAGGTTACACAGCTCTTGAACTGGAGAGTGATGCAGTTATTAGTCTTTTTTTTTTTTCGATTTTTGGAGGGCAATTGGGGTTAAGTTACTTGCCCAAGGTCACACGGCTAGGTTTTTTTTGTTTGTGTGTGCGTTAAGTGCCTGAGGCTGGATCCGAACTCAGGTCCCTCTGACTCCAGGGCCGATGCTCTACTCACTGCGCCACCTAGCCGCCCCTGCAGTTATTAATCTTGGCTCAGTAACTTTTTTTAATCTGTAAATAAATAAAGTGCATTTGTTACTTAAAAAAAGAAAAGAAATAGGTCTGTGGATAGACTATGTTTCCACAAGGCTTGGGGACAACCTTTCTTGTTGGGAGGAAATTACCCGGACTCCATTTCTCAGAAGGATGGTTCGTTGTTGTCCTTCATGCTTGAAGAGGACCAAAATGACATGACTATATTGGGGTTAAGATACAGCATGTCCAACTATGGCTGACCAGACCAACAGGCACTCGGAATGTTCTACCACAGGTCAGGCACAAATAGTCTATATGGACATTTAGAGTGGGGATCACTCTAAATTTGCACATCTCATGTTTCCTCGAGCTACTGCAATGCTGCTTGGCTCATAGAACCCAATGCCTTCTTTGAGGTGGGCATGTTATGCTGGGTGGTCCTGTGCCAGTGTCTCCCATGACTCATCTTCTTCTCATCTTCAATCTTATTGATTCCAGAGTTCTTCAGAGACACCTTGAGAGTGTTCTTTTATCATTTCTTCTGATCTCTGTGTGAGTGCTCACCTTATATGAGTTCTCCATAAAAGTCTTTTAGGCAAACATACATTTGGCATCTGAACAACCCGGCCAGTTCATCAGAGTTGCTCTCTCTGCAGTAGAGTTTGGATGCTTGCCCGTTTAGTTACAGTAAGGACCTCAGTGTCTGGTACCTTATCCTGCCAGATGATCTTCAGAATCTTCCTACGACAATTCAGTGGAAGTGATTCACTCTCCTGGCATGGCGCTGCTAGACAGTCCAGGTTTCACAGGCATTCAACAACGAGGTCAGCCCCATGGCTCTGTAGACCTTCGGTTTGGTGGTCAGTCTAATGCCTCTTCTCTCCCACACTTTCCTTTGGAGCCTCCCAAACACTGAGCTAGCTCTGGCAATGTGTGTGTCAACCTCATTATCAATATGGACATCCCTGGAAAGTATGCTACTGAGGTAGGTGAACTTATCCACAACATTGACTATTTCTCCATTTGCTGTAACTGATGGTTCAGGTATGGATGGCATGGTGCCAAATGGTGGAGAAACTGTTTTCTTGTTTATTTGTTAGGCCAAAATTAGTACAAGCAGCCAAGGCTCAATCCATACTTTGTTTCGTGTCAGCTTCAGAGGCTACTTTGAGTGCACAATCATCCCTCCACTTTACTCTTGGCTTGTAGCCTTGTAGCCTCCCATAAGGCTGTGCATGAGCTGGCCACTTGTTAATGTCACTCTGTTAGTAATATTCTGACTGGGAAGGAGCTTTTCTAGCGTGAACAGTTTAAAAAAAGAAACAGGAATCTCCTGATGGTACAGAAAGAGACAGAGGTGGTGTCAGCCAGGAAACAGGTGCAGGCTTGGGGAAGGAGAGACAGAGAAAGAAGTAACATCCAGATCTAGACTGTGCAAAAATCATAGACACAGTCTGTGCAAATCGGGTTGGCATAGAGATGGCAGAGACAGAGACAGGTGTGAGAGGAATGGAACCAGGCCAGATGTCTTAAACCTTCAGGGCCCAAGAAGACAACATACACCAGCTGATGGACAAGATTCAAAGGGCAGTGACTATGCAGAGACTGTTATAGTCGACATTCTCCAAACCTGACTATCTTTCCCACTTTACTGAAGAAACTGAAGAACTGGGAAACACTTATGACCAAATTCAATTTCTTCTTATTTACTTTGCTTGAATTATTTTTTTTATTCTGAATTTAATGAATTCCAAAAAAGGAGAACATTTCCATGTATGAAGTAGACTAGAAAATGAGGGTTATATTGCAACCATGATTCTCTAGTAAGCTTGCTTTTTTTTTTACTGTATATAATAAATTCAACATGTTGCTTTCAAAGCTGTTGTGATTGTCTTTCCTTTTGAACTTCCTAGCATTGTTCTCTTCTGAGCTTTTCTGAAAAAAAAATGATGTGCTGGCTTTTTTTGGGGGGGTGTGTGGCATTGGCAACACTATTAATAGCTTCCCTCTAAGTTTTCCCCACCCACCCCCGAACCAATAAAAAGGGAATTGCTATCCTTGTAGCTGGAATGAGTTTAAACTCTTGTCACAGGGACTCAAAGCAGCCTGTAAATCCACCTTTGATTAGAGCACAGAGAAGAACTTTTAAGCAATCTTGATGAAAAGACCAATGCTTAGTACACATGCAAACATAGGAGTCAAGAGAACCTAGAAAGGTAAATACATTTAAACAATTAGAAGAGTCTGTAATGAAAGTCAGCAAGTTAATAAACATGTATTAAACACCTACTGTGTTCTATGTACTATGCCAAGATCCAGGGATACAAAGAAAAGCAAAAATAGTCCCTGGCCTCAAGGAGATTGCATTCCAATGAAGGAGACAGCATTGGAATAACTATGTACACACACACACACAAACACACATATATATGTATATACACATATGTATATATGTATGTACATAGATATATGTGTCTATTAATATATGGGCAGCTAGGTGGTGCAGTGGAGAGAGCACTGGGCTTGGAATCAGGAAGACTCATGTTTATGAGTTCAAATCTGTCCTCAGACACTCACTAGCTGTGTGACTCTGGAGCAAATCATTTAACCCTGTTTGCCTCAATTTCCTCATCTGTAAAATGAACTTGAGAAGGAACTGGCCAACCACTTCAGTATCTTTGCTAAGAAAACCCCAAACGGGGTCATGAAGAGAAGGACATGAGTGAAATGACTAAAAACATGTATATGTATTATATATATTTATGTATAATATACATAAAATATGGATATGATATGTGTAGGTATATGTATAAAGTAATCTTCCTAAAGCTCAGGTCTGACCATGAACACTTTGTTTGACTTTTAAAACTCTTCATAACCTTATCCTTCCTACCTTTCCAGTCTCCTTATGTCTTTCTTCCCTCTATGTACTCTATGATTCAATGATACTGGCCCCTTTGTTGCTTCTCAACAATCACACTTCATCTCTAGATTCTGTACATTTTCATATTTCCCTTAATGCTATGAATATATGTGCGCATATAGAGTATACATACATGCATGTACACACATATATGTACTACACACATTAACAATATGTATATTCATGTATGTGTTAATAGCATGAGTATTCATATATATGTATATATGTATATATATGTATATATATATTCATATATATACATATATATATATATATATGAAAAAGAAAGACCAACAATTTTCCTTTACGATGTATCCTTTGGTTCCCAAGACCTGCACTCCCAAAGCTGACTTCCTTGGTGAGATCATTCTCTCCACTAAGTTGGAATTTTATTTTGTTTCTGAACCAGAGCCCTTTTACTTTGGGGTATTTTTATATATATTTTATATATATTTATATATATATTTTATAACTTCCCTGATTTCTGTTTTTTTGCTTGCTTGGACAAATAAGTTTGCTCTCTATCTTTTGTCCTTTGTCTAAGGAGTATGGAGTAGGAATTAAGTTGACTAAGAAAAATCTAGGTGTTATCATCCCTTTGAGAATATTTATGCTAGAGCCCTAAAAGAACTTTGTACAGCTCCAAGCCCAGTGTCCTTTCCACAATAGGATCACAGAATCATTGATGTAGATCATTTTAACAGATGAGGAAATGGAGACCAAGGGAGGTTAAGTGACTTGCCAAAAGTCGCCAGAGGTTAAGAACCACTGGAGAGATTTGAACTCGGGTCTTATGATAGCAGAGCTTACCTTTAGTGGTAGCATTATCAGAACCCCGAGGGGAGTGACAGGCAGGGAAGTCTGTCTCCTGAATCCCTAGGTAGGGAGCGTCCCGTCCCTCCCCCTTCCATCCCCGTCCCCAGACCTTACCCCCCTACTCCCGAGCCAGTGTGGGTTCCGTGCCCCACAGCATGAACCCCCTCATTTCTCACCACCTAGCCTACAGAACCCTTTGCTTACCAAGGCTTAATGCTCCTGCCGTCGTGGATGGAGCACAGAGACTGCACTTTAGGCACCCCCCTGTCGTTCATTGCCACTGCCCTGCTCTGAGCCTAACCCTCTTCCTCCTTCCCTTCTCCTTTTCCTCCTCTTCCTCACTTCTTCACTCCCTCCCTGCAGCAGCAGCTGGAAAGCCTTCCTCCCCGGCGGTGGCAAAGTTCACGTTCCTAGCTGTTTCTGGACCTTCAGCCACCACTGAGTCTAAGTTTACCACGAGGAGACTAAAGTTGGCCCTGTCGCTAGGAGACAGTTACTACAGCAACAGATCCCCACTGGGCGTTCTAGTTCGTTGAAGGTTCACGGTCCTATCCTTTCTTTTCCCCGAGGCTGGATGCATGCTTTTCCTGGTCCCATTTCTTCCTTCCTTTCTTCTTCATCTGTCCATTGTTGGTTGTTGCAGTGATTGCTAGAGTTGTTTTTGTAGCATCAAAGTTCAGTTATCTCAAAGAGTCATAGTTTAGTTTTATTTATCAGGGTTTTCCTGTGGGGGCGTGTGTGTGAACGCTTAGAGCCTGAATGATAAAAATTAAGATTATAGACTGAGGGTTCATGTAATCCAACTGCCTCAATTTATAGATGAGAAAACCAAGTACTAGAGAAAAGAAATGAGGCTAATTCCAGATACTGGGAGTTGTTGTTGTTGGGGGGAGGGGATTGGGTTTGGTTTTTGCCTGTTTGTTTTTACTGTACCATACTCCCTGGCCACACACCAAGTAGGGATAGTAACAGGAGTTCTGCTTAGAAGAGTGTGACACTTTCAAACGTGAAGGACTTGTAGTTCATGGACTGCAGACTGGACTCCATCTTCTTTTGCATACATTCCTTTTTCTTCTCTATGGTGAAGAGGAGAAAGTGCTCTGGGAGTAGGTTTGGTGTCCTATTTCAAGACTTAAATGAATTCTTGATTCCCTCAGTGTGGGCACACACTCTGCCTCCACCAATGCACCCCACCATATACCAAGATAAGCTTCAAATGGGTACATGAGTTAGATATAAAGTGTGATATCAGAAACAAATTAGAGGAACCAGAATATAGTTGGGGTTTTTTCACCTCATGATGCTACAAGCCCACAGATTACAAAATACCATATTCTTTGATGAAGCAGAATTGCAGACCACACACAAAGGGAAGTGTGGGGGCATATGGTGGGCATTAATTGGTTGAAGCATTTTGACAATGATGCTTTGTTTCCCAGGGATGGCATAAAGATCTCCCACAAGAAATGTACAATATAAAAGGGAGGTGGTCCAGACATGTAGAAAGAGCAGGGAATAACCATACCCTAAAGGCTGAATGTTCAGAGAGCTAGAGGAAGGCTAACACATTGAGTGAATCCTCTATGAAGGATTTATGGAAGGACATGAACAAGAATATCAAGGGGTAAGAAAGCATGGATGGATCATGATTTGTACCATTAGAAGAAATTTTCACACTAATGTGATTACAGATCTCTTGAAGTATCATACATAATCTAAACAGAAATCATGACGTTTATGGAGCCAGAGACTATAGTCTATACCATTGGAGGAAACATCCATATTAATTAGATTACAGATCCAGTGAAGCATTCAGGTGTAAGGAAGTGGATCTTTTACCAAGCCCCCAGCCCAGAAAGCTCATAATGTAATCACATGTTGGGAAGAGAACTTTAAAGATGCATCTAAGATTGAATGATATTCTCAAAGACCTATGCTAATGTTAATCAAGTTGAGGTCATAAAGGATGTGTTAATGCTTCTGCTTTTCTGTATTTGTGAGATTTTTGAGCCCTACCATGTGGTTACTTTTTTGGAAAGGTGCCATACACAGTTGAGAAATAGATCTAGTCCTTTCCACTTACTTTCAGTCATTTTCAGAGAGTTATCATATCTCTTTTAGCCATGTTCTTGCCTTGTGTGGAAGCATGATAAGCACCCTTGCATTACCACCTCAGGATTCACCTGAGATATCATGAACTCTGCTTTTTCTCCTCATTTCAATATTATATAGATCTTTGTTTCAAGTGTATTTCTTGTAAGTAAAATATTGTTAGATTCTGCTTTCTAATACAGTCTACTTACTTTTCTCTATTTTGTGGGTAAGTTCATCATACTTAAATTCTTTGTTATAACAGTATTTTCCTCCATTACAACCTCATGCCACGTCCTACCTTAAGCATTGGGGAGATAAATGTAAGAGGAGATATTGATTGAGTAAGCCAAATTACTCCCATTCTACCTAGAGTAAATGACAATGTTTTATCCTCTGGTACCTTAATCAGTGTGAATAAATTGGGTCATATCAAACAAAGGCATTCTAACTAAGCATAAAAAGACCTTGTTCAATTTAGATGTCTCTGCCAGGCCATTCACTGAATTGTTAGTGATTTTGCACAGGACAAGTTTTCTGATTGACCAAGGAAATTTGGCCACAGTCTAGAGGATCTCTGTAAAATATTGTGCCAGTTTGGCCAAAAGAGAGATTTAGAGTCAAATGAACTCTACCAAACGGTAGTAGAAAGAAGAATGATCAACCTTTGAGAAGGAAGGGTGAGGAGGGGAGGAGAACCTCAGGCTTTGGTCTCAACCTTTCCTCTCTGTCCTACCCCACTTTGGCTAGAGGAGCATTTTTCAAATGTCAAAGTTTGGGAATTTTTCTTATCTTCCCAGTGGAATCCTAGCAGGTAATGCAACTAGAGTCTGAAGTGGAATTCCAGCCTAGTTCCTCCTAAATCCAAATCTAGTTCTCTATCCACTATACCACCCTACCTCTCATACATATATGTATCAGTAAAACCTTTTAAAGCTTTGAGTCTACTCTTAGATACAGATGGAGAAACTCAGGCTCAAGGAAGAAATATTACTTGCCAAAAATCACACAGGAAGAAAGTAACTTTTGTCTGCTTTCAACTTCTGCATTCAACTGCAGTCCCTACCTGGGTTCTATTTCCCAGAAAAAGCAGGACTCGATTCACTCAAATTCAATTTAATAAGCTTTTATTACATACCTATTCCTGTGACATATGCTAGAGATGCAGAGATAAAAATAAAAGTCTCTGCCCTCAAGAAGTTTACATTCTACTGGGGGGAAACATCATGTACATAGATGAGGAAATACAAAGTAAATATTATGTAATTTCAGGAAAAGTGAAGAACACTAATAACCAGGACGATCAGAAGAGAGTTCTGGTGGGAACTAACACTTCGGCTGATTCATGCAAGGAAGAAGAAGTTCCAAGGAGGAGGGGTGAGGCAAGAAAGCATTCTGGGTGTGGATGATGGTGGTCAAATATAATCCTTTACCTATGCTGCCCTGTGACACTCAGGGCCTTGTACTAGTACGAGGAGCACAAATCTACTAATGTGCTGCCTACAGAAAGACAGGGTTTCTTGTAATTATTCACTGAAGGAGTGTGTTCAGTTGTCCACCAGGTGGCAGTGTTTAGAATCACCAAATGGTATTCAAGTCTGCGCAGTCATAGGAAAATTTCCTAAAAACATCTCTCCCAACACATTCCTCTACAATGGCCACCTGCAAAAGACCAACCACACATTGACAACAGATGGAAAGATATGAAATACTGCTCATATTTTTTTTTTAAAGCAATTGGGGTTAAGTAACTTGCTCAAGGTTACACGGCTGGTCATTATTTATGCATGGGTGCTCATTTTCTGAGGCCGGATCTGATCTCGGGTCATCCAAACTCTGAGGCCGGTGCTCTTACTCACTGCGCCACCTAGCCGCCCCTTGCTCATATTTTTTTAAAGAATAGGAATTTTTCATTAGATTCTATAGCTGGATTGTTCTGTTAAATGACCCTCCTCATTTGCCAGACAGAGTCAATCAAGAATTTGTAATTAAGTGTATTATTAGGATTGAAGAAAACTTGCTAAGCAGTCGTCCCATGGAGTCTGAATATGTAACTTTGGGGGATATATGTGCATGCATGTGTACATATATGTGTGTATACACACAGATGTATGTGCATATAAATATCTATTTATATGTATATACATGTGCATTTATATGTGTGTATACATATATCTCTATCTCTATATGTACACATATGTGTGTACATATATATCATATATATGAAGAGAGAGCCACAGAGAGAGATGATAGTTGAATTCCTGTGAGCTTATGGGCTTACTGAGAAGACTCCACAGAAAGAAAGTATAGAGAGAGAAGAGAAGAGGACCTAGCACAGAGTCCTAGGAAATACCTATACATTTGGGGCAGGGTATGAGTGATGATCTGGGCAGTTAGGTGGTTTAGTGGATACAGCACCAACCTGGAGTCAGGAAGACCTGAGTTCAAATCAGCCTCAAACATTTACTGTGTAACCTTGTTCCAGTCCTTTCACCCTGTTTACCTCAGTTTCCTCATCTGTGAAATGGGTTGGAGAAGGAAAGGGCAAACCACTCCAGTATCTTTGCCAAGAAAACCGAAATGGGATCATAAAGAGACACAACTGAAATGACTGAACAACAACAAACAAATAATGATTCAGCAAAGGACAAGAAAAAGGAAAGCCAGGAGAAAGTAATGCCATGAAAACACAGGGAAGATAGAACATATAAGAGAAGCAAGTGAGAAATAGTGTCAGACACTATAGAACTGACAATCCACTTAAGGACTGACAAAGGACCTTTGACTTTAGTAATAAAGAGGTTCTTAGTGACTTTGGAGAGAGTACTTTGAGTTGGGTGTGGAAGTGGGAAGCTAGATAACAAGAAGATAAGAAAAGGTGGTAGGTGAGGAAACAGAAGTAGAATTTCTGACTAAGATGACAATGTAAAAGGCTGTAGAGAAGCCTATCTCCCTCTCCCAAACCAGAAAATATTTGAAAAAAACACAGAAGGACCAATGACAATCATAAATCATCTCAATACCACCTCAATCACACACACACACACACACACACACACACACACACACACACACACACAAATTGACTGAAGGCAGTAGTGAAAGATAGGGATGTCTCCCTAGGGAAACCAGCATGATCCTCAAATTCTAACCACTTACCCCCTGTTTGCTGCAAGGCTTTCCCAGGGACCCCTACATCAGCCCTGCTACAGACCACCCACCTCTTTGTCTCAAGGGCATCTTCAATATTCTGAAGGCTGTCTTTAAATCAAACCTTGAACTGCCAGCTCCTGCCTCCTGTCTAGTCTCCCCCAGGTCATACCATTTTCAATTTCTGCCTGCTGCAAGTCAGGCAACTTAGGTCTCACAGGACTCAACATCATCATCGTCATTAGGTTGGATCTTGAGGGAGGGTCTTGAACAGCCTAACCTCCTGACACCTTCAACAGACCTCTCTCTAGTCATTGATATTCTGTACCAACTCATTCTTCAATGGTTGACATCCACCCATTTAAACATGTCCTTCCCATCCTAGTAATTCTGTACACTCCTAGTACAGCTACCATGGTATGAACTCCATTCCCCATTCCCCACTGCCCACTCCTTTCAGTTCACTTCAACTCTACGTCCCCACCCCAATCCCCATCTTTCCCTCTGCCTTACACTCCCCAACATGGTCTCCAATCCATCCAACTCTCATTTCTTTCCCAGTCCATCAGCCCTGCATTGACTACAGTTAACCTCTCTCAGTCCTTTAGGAAAGCAGCTCAGCTCTGTGCTATCCCCTATATCCAAAAACTGCCCCTATCCTATCACTTGTCCAATGCCTTGCCAACCTCCAACCTTGAATTATTTCCCATCATTGTTGCATTCCTTGCATGTACACTCTATTCGTGGGAAATCAGGAAACCATTCTGACTAGGTCTGCTACAAATTTATTTTACATCATTTCACCTGGACCCTGCCTGCAAGGAGGTGATGATTTTCTACTTCTCTAATTGATCTAGTCTCCAGCTAACTGACTGACTAACTCACCACAGAGGTATATTGCAAACATTTTTATTCCGTCTCAAGTTGTCACTCTCCTTTGCTGCACTATCTCAGTTGAAAATCTCACAACATATATCACAAAAAAAAGAGAGAGGGAGAGGCCATTTTCTGAGAGCTCCCTGTTTTCACCTCCTCGTCTCATATCACTTGGATATATACCTTTATTATTTCCTTCTCCAGCCAGTCTTTATTTTTAGCCATTCAGCCAGCTAGCATTTATTAAATACCTACTATGTGCCAGGCATGGGGCAGCTAAATGGGTCAGTAGATAGAGGGCTGTGCCTGGAGTCAGGAAGACCTGAGTTCAAATTCAGCCTCAGACACTAGCCATGTGAACTGGGGCAAATCACTTGGCTTATGTTTGCCTTAATCCACTGGAAAAGAAAATGATGAATCACACCAGTATCATTGCCAAGAAAATCCCATGGAGTCATGAAGAGTCAAACACAACTGAATGACTGAATGACAATATGCCAGGCACTGTGCTAAGTACAGGGATACATAAAAGGCAAAAAAAACAAAACAAACAAAAACAAAAATAATCAAAACCCAGTCCTTGCTCTCAAGGAGCTCACAGTCTTATGAGGGATTCAACAAGCAAAAAACTACTACAAATAAACTGGGAATAATCTCAGAGCAAAGTCACTAAGATGAAGGAAGGAGACTGGGAGAGGCTTCTTGCAGAAGGTAGAATTTAAGGAAGCCAGGGATGCTGGGAGATTGAGATGAGGAGGGAGAGAGTTCTAGGCATGGAGGATCACCAGTTAAAAATATTCAGGGTCAGGAGATTGAGTACTGTGTACAAGGAATGAGGCCAATGTCACTGGATTGCTGAGTGTGTGGAGTATAAGATAAGAATATTGGAAAAGTAGGAAGGGCCTGCAAAGTCAAACAGAAGATTTTATATTTCATCTCAGAGGTAATAGGAAGTCACTGGAATTTATTGAATAGGGGAGAAATAGGGTCAGACTTGCATTTTATGAAGATCAGTTTGACAGATCAATGGAGAACAGATTAGAGTGAGGAGAAATTTAAGACAGGGAAACCAACCACACCTTTCTCCAGATCATACTGCCTTCGAAGTACTGAAAACTTGCAAACTCCAGAACTAGCTCTAAAAACAGCAGTATAAAAAAGCTTTAAGCTTGAGATAGTGCCCCTTCCCACAGACATTGTTGGGAAGAGAGTCCAGTTTTAACATAAAGGTCAAAATCAAGAAATAACATGGGAAAATGAGCAAATTAAAAAGAAATCCTGACCATAAAAATCTCTTGTCGTTACAAGGAAGATGAAGACACAAACTAAGAAGAAGACACTGAAGGTAAAACAGTCACCAAAAAAAAAAAAAAAAGCTAAAGAAAAAAGTGAATTGGACACAAGACCAACAAAAATTCTTAGAAGAGCTAAAAAGTGATTTTCAAAATGAAATGAGAGTGGTAGAGGAAAAATTAGATAAAGAAATGAGAGTAAAGGAAGAAAATTATAAAAGACAATTAACAACTTGATAAAAGAAGTATAAAAATACTGAAAAAAATAAAAGGTGTACAAAAATTCACTGAAGAAAAGAACTTAAAAAGATTCATCAAATGGAAAAAAGAGGTACAAAAGATTGCTAACAAAAATAATTCCTTAAAAATTAGAATTGGGCTAGTGAAAGCTATGATGTCATGAGTAATCAAAAAACAATAAAACAAAGTCAAAAGAATGAAAAAAGTAGAAGAAAATTTGAAATATCTCATTGGAAAAATAACTTGTCTAGAAAATAGATGTAAAGGGGTGGCTCAGTGGTGCAGTGAATCGAATACCAGCCCTTGAGTCAGAAGGACCTGAGTTCAAATCTGGCCTCAGACACTTGACACACTTACTAGTTGTGTGACTTTGGGCAAGTCACTTAACCCCAATTGCCCTCCGAAAAGAAAAAAGAAAAAAGAAAGAAAAAGAAAAGAAGAAAAAGGAATTAGATGGAGAGATAATTTAAAAATTATTGGACTACCTGAAAGCCATGATGAAAGAAAAAGCCTAGATACCATATTTGAAGAAATTATCAAGAAAAGGTGCCCCAATACCCTAGAACTAGAGGGTAAGATAGAAAGTGAAAGAATGTACCAATCACCACCCGAAAGAAATCCCAAAATAAAAACTCCCAGGAATATTATAGCCATATTTCAGAGCTCTCAGGTCAAAGAGAAAATATTTCAACTAACCAGAGAGAAACCATTCAAATACCATGAACCATAGTCAGAATCACATGAAATTTAGCAGTTACCACATAAAAGGGGCAGAAGGTTTAGAATATAACATTCTGGAAGGGAAAAGAGCTGGAGTTAATACAAAGAATCACCTGCTCAGCAATACTGAATATAATTCTTAAAGTGAAAAACAAATCTATTTAATGAAATAGAAGACGTTCACGCATTTCTAATGAAAAGACCAGAGTTGAAGAGAAAATTCGACTTCCAAATACAAGGCTCAAGAAAAGCATAAAAAGGTAAATATGAAAGAGAAATCATAAGGAACTCAATAAGGTTAAACTGTTTACCTTTCTATATAGGGAGATGATGCATGTAATTTCTAAGAACTTCATTATTATTAGGGCAGTTAGCAGGATTCTACATAAAAAAGAGGGTGAAGGAATAAGTCGATTGTTGGGATGATGTAAAAAAAAAAAAAGGGATAGATGAGAAAGAAGGATGCCCTGGGGAGAAGGGGGAAGGGAGAGGAAGAATGTAGGAAATTATCTCACATAGAAGAGGTATGCAAGGAAAAGCTTTTACAATAGAGGGACATAGTAGTGGGACAGGTAACACTTGAACCTCAAACACATCTAAATTGGTTCAAAGAGGGAATTTTATGTGTATATGTGTGTGTGTGTACATATACATACCCATGAACAATATATATATATATATACTTATACACACACACACACATATATATATATATATATATATGTGTGTGTGTGTGTGTGTGTAGGGGCAAGGTAAGCCCCTCTGTAAGGAATAAGATTATACAAACCAAGGCCCCAACTCAATATGACCTTTCTATTACCCTGAGTTGTTTGGGAACAGGGATCTTGAGAACTTGAGGGCTGCTTCCCTCCTGGGACCCTGGCCAGGTCCTTGAGAAGAGATATGATAACTGCCCAACTCCTGTAACTAGCCACTCCAAGGAAATATCGCTCTTGCGGGGGTGGGGGGGGTGGGGAGGTAGGGGAGAGCCTTGGAGGGACTGGCCTCCCTCCCTGGCCTCACACAAGATACTGATGCTTGCTAAAAAACATCTGGCAGTATGCCTTCTTTGTTCTCAGCACTACTTAAACTGTAAAATTCAGACCCCAAATTGGAATCTCACCCATGGAGAGGATGCTCTGCCTGGGACCCTCCCATGCGGGACCCTGATGGCTGTACCCGGGATTCCCCAGCTTGTGTGGTCAGGTGTTGGTGCTTCCCCTCAATGGTGATGCTTGTAAATATGTAAATATATATATATATATATATATATATATATATATATATATCCACTATTAATCATAGTTGCTCTTATTCTGCTATCTTTAAGCCTCTTATTCTGTTATCTCCAGTTTCTTTCTCACTTGCCTATATATACATATATTCTGAATAAATATTCTAAAGAAATTGCCTTGGGTCTTTCTTGGAGTGCCGAGCATTCCGTTTACATGAATTCTGAACCTCCTTAATTGGACAACATGCTTCATATACATATTCATTTGGTAATAGAATTCTATCTTACCCAATAGGAAAAAAGGAGTGGAAAGGGATAAGGGTGGTGGTGTTACAAAAAACACACTTGAAGAAGAGGGATATACACAGAGTTTCAAAAAGAAAAAGAGAGGGGTGAGGGCTAGAGAAGAATCTATTATGCTTCAACTAAAGCAAAAAAGGCAGGGGTAGCAATCATGATCTCAGACAAAGCAAGAGCAAAAATAGACCCTACTTAAAGGGGATAAGCAGGAAACTATATCATTCTTAAAGGTATCATGGACAATGAAGTAATGTCAATACTAAACATATATACCAAATGGAATAGCATACAAATTCTTAAAGGAAAAATTAAGTGAATTACAGGAGGAAATAGACAGTAAAACTATATTAGTGGGGGACCTCAATTTTCCCCTCTCAGAGTTAGATAAATATAAGCATAAAATAAATAAGAAAGATGTCAAGGAAATTAATAGAATCTTAGAAAAGTTATATATAATAGACCTCTGGAGAAAAACTAAATGGGAATAGAAAGGAATATACCTTTTTCTCACATTCACAAAAAATATATATATTAAAGCATTAAAACCTCACAACCAAATTCAGAGAAACAGAAATATTAAATGTGTCCTTTCCAATGCAATGAAAATTATGTTCAATAAAGGGCCATGGAAGCATAGATTAAAAATTAATTGGAAACTAATAATATAATATAAGCCATTCTTTAATTGATAAATGGTCAAAGGATATGATCAGGTAGTTTTTTGATGAAGAAATTGAAGTTTTATATATATATATATATATATATGTGTATATATATATATATATACACATAGATATATATCTAAATCATTATTGATTAGAGAAATGCAAATAAAAACAACTTTGAGGTATCCGTTCATACTTGCCAAATTGGCTAAAATGATAGAAATGGAAAATGACAAAGGTTTGAGGGATGTGGAAAAAATTGGGACACATATATTGTGGTGGAACTATGAACTGATTTGATGATTTTGGAGAACAATCTCTAAATATAATCAAAGAGTTTTATAATGTTCTCTGTATATACCCTTTGACTCAGCAACAAAATAACACTATTTGGTCTGTTTCCCAAGGTGATCAGGGAAAAAGGGAAAGAACTGCTATGTTCTAAAATATTTGTAGCAGATCTCTTTGTGGTGGCAAAGAACTGGAAGTTAATGCCCATCAACGGGGGAATGCCTGAATAAGTTGTGGCATATGATTCTGATAGAATATTACTGTGGTATAAGAAATGATGAGCAAGTTGATTTTTAGGAAAACATGGAACAACTTGCATGAAATAATGAAGAGAATGTTGTATACAATAACAGCAATATTGTTTGAAGAATAGCTGTAAATAACTGTGAGTCTAAGTATTATAAATACTCAAATCAACTACAAAAGATCTATGAAGGAAGATACTAAACAGCTACAGAGAGAGAACTGATAAATAGAAGAAGGCACAACATATTTTTACATATGCGTGTGTGTGCATGTATTAAATGATGGCCTTCTCTAGCACAGTGTGGGGAGGGAGGGAGACAGTTTTTAACTTATATTGGAACAATAAATAAATAAAATTCAATTTGAAAAAGAAACTAAACAATCTAATCCTAAAGAATGAGTGGGTCAAGGATGGAGCCCAGATGGCAGAGTAAAAGCAGTAACTTGCTTAAGTTCTCCCCCCAAATGCCTCTAAATACCTGTAAAAATGCCTCTAAACAAATTCTACAAAAGCAGAACCCACAAAATGACAGAGTGAAACAAATTTCCAGCCCAAGACAATCTGAAAGGTTGACAGGAAAAGCTTATTGTATCAGGCTGGGAGAGGAGTACAGACCAGTGTCAGCCATTCCAGAACAGAGGGCTGGAGCAGGCCTCAGGACTGAATCACTGGCAGCTGGGGTGGTTTCCATATTTCTCAACCCACAAATGCCAAAGACAACTTAGAAAGGTCAGTAGTAAAGGTCTATGGGATGTGGGAGAGAGAGGATCGCAGTCCAGTCCAGGGCAGCAGTGGTGAAGGGAGCCCACAGAACATGGTGGCAGCAGTGGCTGGTCCCAGAGCCCTTGGCCCACAGACAGTGGGGAGATTCAGTGGCTAATCAGAGTGGGATTGCAGGAATCTCTTTCCAGGTGTTGAGTCAGGATTCTCTTTCTTTGTCCTAGCTTGGATCTGGGTCATAGTTCTGGAATAAGGAGGAGCTTGTGACGGTGATGGAAAGGGAACTCTCCTCCCAATTCCAAGGAAGAAAAGAGTGCTTGTGATTGCTCACAGAACAGAGCACAGGCCAGGGGAGGGGTAAAAACCTGTCCTTTGATCATACCACCTTGGAAGAACTGAAAATGTCCCTAGAAATATCTTTGATAACAGCTGTATAAAACCCCTGAAGCTTGGGGCAGTACACCCTCCAGAGTGGAAGCAGAGTTCAACCTTAACAAAAGCTAATGCCTTGATATTCTAGAAGCAGAGGGAAAAATAGAAATCAAAAGAATCCACCAATCACTTCCTAAAAGAGATCCCCAAAAGAAAATTACTAGAAATATTTTAGCCAAATTCCAGAGTTCCCAGGTCAGAGAGAAAATACTACAAGCAGCCAGAAAGAAACAATTCAAGTATTGTGGAAATACAATTGAGAATAACAAAAGATTTAGCAGCTTCTACATTAAGGGATTGGAGGACTCAGAATATGATATTCCAAAGGGCAAAGGAACCAGGATTAAAACCAAGAATCACCTAACCAGCAAAATTGAGTATATAATCCTTCAGGGGATAAAATGGACATTAAATGAAATAAAGGACTTTCAAGCATTCTTTTTTTTTTCTTTTCTTTTCTTTTTTTTTGGAGGTCAATTGGGGGGTTAAGTAACTTGCCCAAGGTCACACGGCTAGGTTTTTGTTTGTGTGTGTGTTAAGTGGCTGTGGCCAGATCCGAACTCAGGTCCTTCTGACTCCAGGGGTGGTGCTCTACTCACTGCGCCACCTAGCCGCCCCAATTTCAAGCATTCTTGATGAAAAGACCATAGCTAAATAGAAAATTTGACTTTTAAATACAAGACTCAAGAGAAGCATGAAAAGGTAAATAGGAAACAGAAATCATAAGGGCCTTATTAAAGTTGAACTATTTACATTCCTACATGGAAATATGATATTTGTAACTAATAAGACTTTTCTCAGTGTTAGGGTAGTTGGAGGGAATACATACATACATATATACATCTATCTATCTGTGTGTACATATAAAGTTTATATATAATTTACATATATGTATATATACACATACATAGTTTATATATGTGTATATATGTACATATATATAAATAAATGTGTGTGTGTATATATATATATATATACATACATATATATATATATATATACAGAGAGAGAGAGAGAGAGAGAGAGAGAGAGAGAGAGAGAGCACAGGATATGTTGAATATGAAGGGATGATATCTTAAAAAAATAAAATTAAGGAGTCAAGATAGTGAAGTAGAAACAGGACTTCTGCAGCTCCCACTCCCACCTCCTCCAATTCATGTAAAAATTACTTTAAACAAACTTTGGAGCTACAGAACCCACAAAATGACACAGTGGAGCTAACCTCCTGCTGAAGACAGTCTGGCAGGACAACAGGAAGGGGCCAGTGCAGCACTCTGGGAGTCCAGCCTTGTGTGAGCCAGAGGTTTTAGCCTCAGGGCGACCACAACTAGCCATCAGCTTGAGGGACTTCAGATCACCAGCAGCTGTGATGGTTTCCAGAATTATCAACCCATAGATGCTAAGGACAAAGTGAGAGGTCAGTGCAGTGTGGATTTTGGGACCTGGGAGTTGGGAAGTGCAGTCTGGCCTTTGCCCCTGGGGCAAGAAGTGGCTGAGGCATAGTGGCCCCCCAGCCACTGCCATGTGGCTGCTTCAGAGCTCCTGGCCTGCAGATTGTAGGGGGACCAAGCACCCAGCCTGAGGGGTAATCTCTTTTGCTTTAACCTGCTTAGATCTGGATCACTGTCTAGGGTGGAGGTCTTGGGGTGTGTGACCAGTTTGCCAGAGCATGTGAAGGCTTCAGAGAGGGCACCCAACTAATAGCTCCAGCAGCTGAGAAAACCCCAGTGATTGGGACAAAGCTCATCACTCTAGTAGCAGAGTTCTACTGTGGCAAAAAGCTCAAAAGTTAAGTAATTGAGTGGCAACATGAGCAAGCGAGGGAAACAAGGCAAGCACAGAGGTCCAACTTTGGATTCCTTTTTTTGGGACAAAAAGGACCACAGCATGGAACAGGAGGAAAACAGTGAAGTCAGAACTCCTGCACCAAAAGCTTCCATCAAAAGAATAAGCTGTTTACAGGCCATAGAGGAGCTTACAAAGGATTTTGAAAACCAAATAAGAGAAGTGGAGGAAAAATTGGGAAGAGAAATGAGAATGATACAAGAAAATTATGAAATGAGAGTCAACAACCTGACTGAAGAAAATAACACCTTAAAAACAGACTAACTCAAATGGCAAAAGAGTCTCAAAAAGTCAATGAGGAGAAGAATGCCTTAAAATAAAGCTGAATTTGCCAGATAGAAAAAGAATCTCAAAAGCTCACTGAAGAGAATCATTCCTTCAGAATTAGATTGGAGCAAATGGAACCTAGTGACTTTATGAGAAATTAAGATATTATTAAACAGATCCAAACAAATAAAAAATTGAAGGCAATGTGAAATATCTCATTGGAAAAACCACTGACCTGGAAAATAGATTCAGGAGAGATAATTTAAAAATTATTGGACTACCTGAAAGCCATGATCAAAAAAAGAGCCTAGAAATCATCCTTCAAGAAATTCTCATGGAAAATTGCCCTGATGTTTTAGAACCAGAGGGTAAAATAGAGGTTGAAAGAATCCACCAATCACCTCCTGAAAAACATCCCAAAAAGAAAACTCCTAGGAATATTATACCCAGGTTCTGGAGTTCCCAGATCAAGGAGAAAATATTACAAGCAGCCAGGAAGAAATAATTTGAATACTGTGGAAACACAATCAGGATAACACGGGAACTGGCAGCTTCTACACTGAGATTCAAAGGGCCTGGAATACAATATTCTGGAGTTCAAAGGAGCTGGGATTAAAACCAAGAATCACCTACCCAGCAAAACTGAGTATCATATTTCAGGGGAAAATATGGTCATTTAATGGAATAGAGGACTTTCAAGCATTCTTGATGAAAAAACCAGAGTTGAATAGAAAATTTGACATTCAGATACAAGAAGCAAGAGAAGTATGAGATGGTAAACAGGGAAAAGAAATCATAAGGAACTTATCAAAGTTGAACTACTTACATTCCTACATGGAACAAACAATAATTGTAACTTATGAAACTTTTCTCAGTATGAGAATACTTGAAAGGAATAGAAATGTGTGTGTATCTATCTATCTATATCTATCTATCTATCTATCTATCTATCTATCTATCTATCTATCTACCTATCTATCTATCTATACACATACATATATATGTCTATTATAGATGGTTATATGGGCATGTGAATACATATATGAGTGTGTGTATATATGTGTACAGGTATACATAGATAGAGGGCACAGGATCAATTGAATAGGAAGGGATGATACTTAAAAGGTGAAATTAAGAGATAAGAGCGGAATATTATGAGAGGAGATGGGGAGAAATAGAATGGGGTAAATTATCTCATATAGAAGAGGCACGGGAAAACTGTTAAAATGGAGGGGAAGAACAGGAAGGTAAAAGGGAATGAGTCAACCTTATTCTCATTGAATTAGGCCTAGGGAGGGAATGACACACACACTAAATATCATATCTCACCTTATGGGAGAGTAGGGGGGAAGGGGACGAGAGAGGGGATGATGGAAGGGAGGGCAAACTTGGGGGGAGGGAAGTTGGAAGCACCCAGTTTTGAAAAGGGACAGGATCAAAGTAGAGAATAGAAAATAACTCGGGGCTTCGGCAGCTAGGTGGCGCAGTGAGTAGAGCGCCCGCCCTGGAGTCAGAAGGACCTGAGTTTGGATCCAGCCTCAGACACTTAACGCACACACAAACAAAAAAAAAAACCTAGCCGTGTGACCTTGGGCAAGTTACTTAACCCCAATTGCCCTCCAAAAAGCAAAAAAAATTAAAAAAAAAAAAGAAAATAACGCAAGGGGTGTGGGATAGGATGGAGGAAAATATAATCAGTCTTTCACAATATATCCAATATGGAAATGTTTTACATAGCTACACATGTACAACCTATATTGAATTGCTTATCTTCCCAGTAAGGGTAGGTGACAAGGGAGGTGTGGAAAGAATCTAGAATACATATATTATTATTATTATTAATTTTACATGTAACTGGAAAATAAGCTATGCAGGCACTGGGGCATAGAGATCCCCCCATGCCCTACTGGAAAGTCGGATGGGGGAAGATATGAGAGAGAGCAGATTGGGGGAACGGATATTCAGTGGGATCACTGTTTTGGGGTGGTGGGTAGGGGAAAATGGGGAGAAAATTTGTAACTCAAAATCTTGTGGAAATGAATGATATAAACTAAAAAATAATAAAAAAGAAAAAATAAAATTAAGGGATAAGAGGAATGTACTGGGAGAAGGAGAGAGGGAGAGGTAGAATGGGGGTAAATTATCTCATATAAAAGAGGCAAGAAAAAA
The DNA here is from genome assembly GCA_011680675.1 of Gymnobelideus leadbeateri. Taxonomy (NCBI): domain Eukaryota; kingdom Metazoa; phylum Chordata; class Mammalia; order Diprotodontia; family Petauridae; genus Gymnobelideus; species Gymnobelideus leadbeateri. The sequence continues at coordinate 2,052,281 of WOXC01002467.1, read as the reverse complement.
CTTTTACAATGTAGGGGAAGAAGAGGTGGGAGGTGAGAGGGAATGAGTGAACCTTACTCTCATTGGATTTGACTTAAGGAGGAAATAAGATACACACTCAATTGGGTATGAAAATCCATCTTACTCTATAGGAAAGTAGGGGGGAAGGAGATAAGAGGGGAGGGAATGATGGAAAGGAGGGCAAAAGGGAGGAGGGGGTAATCAGAAGCAAACACTTTTGAGGAGGGACAGGGTCAAAGGGGAGAATAGAATAAATGGGTGGAATAGGATGGAGGAAAATATAGTTAGTCTTTCACAACATGACTGTTATGGAAGTGTCTTGCATGACTACACATGTATAATCTATATTGAATTGCTTGTCTTCTTAATGAGGGCAAATAGAGAGGGAGGAAGGGAGAGAATGTTGAACTCAAAGTTTTAAAAATGAATGTTAAAAATTGTTTTTACATGCAACTTGGAAATAATATACACAGACAATGGAGTATAGAAATCTATCTTGCCCTACAGGACAATATATGGGAAGGGGATCAGAGAGGGGTTCAGTGATAGAAGGGAAAGCAAATTGGGGGAGGGGGTAATCAGAATGCACACCATCTTGGGGTAGGGGGAGAGGAGAGATGGGGAAAAAACTGGAACTTAAAATCTTGTGGAAGCGAATGTTGACATTTTTTTAAATTAATGAAAATAAAAGAATGAGTGAGTCAAAGAACACAATGACAACAATGAATCCACATCCCAAAATTTGTGGGACACAAATAAAGCAGTATTTAGGCGGAAATGTATATCTCTGTATGCTTACATCAAAAACAGAGAAAAGGCAAATCAATAAATTGGGTATGCAACTAAAAAAGAAACTAGAAAAAGAACACATTAAAAATCCCTAATTAAACACCAAAATGGCCATCCTGAAAGTAAAAAAAAAAATGATAAATTGGAAGTAAAAAAAAAAAAACCCAACAACATTGAACTAATAAAACTGTAAGTTGGTTTTATGAAAAACCAATAAAATAGATACCATTTGTTGATAAAAAGAAGAAAACTAAATTATTAGTATCAAAATGAAAAGAGTGGGTGTACCACCAATGAAGATGAACTTAAAGCAATTATTAGAAGTTATTTTGCCCTATTGTATGCCAATAAAACTAGCAAGCTAAGTGAAATGAATATTTTTTTTAAAAAATAAACTGCCCAGATTAAGAGAAAGGAAATAGAATACTTAAATAACTATATCTTAGAAAAAGAAATTGAACAATCCATAAATGAGCTCCCTAAAAAATATTCCCAGGAAAAGATGGATTTGCAAGTAAATTATTACCAAACATTTAAGGAATAATTAATTCCAATACTATGTAAAATATTTTTTAAAAATAGGTAAAGAAGGATTCCTAACAAATTCTTTTTATGACGTTTGATACCTAAACTAGAGAGAGCAAAAATAGAGAAAGAAAACTATAGACCAATTTGCTTAATGAATATTGATGCAAAAATTTTAAATAAAATAATAGCAATGATATTACAATAATATGTCACAAAGATCATACACTATGACCAAGTAGGATTTATATCACAGGGCTGATTCAATATTTAGGAATCTATCAGCATAATTGACCAAATTAATAACAAAAACAAAAATCATATGATTATATAAAGAGAAGCAGAAAAAAGCCTTTGACAAAATACAATACCAAGTCCTATTAAAAACACAAGAAAGCATAAGAATCAATGGAGCCTTTCTTAAAATGACAAGTAATATCTATGTAAAATCAAGAGTGAGCATTATCCGGAATGGGGATAAACTTGAGGCCTTCTCAATAATACCAGAGGTAAAGCATTTTTACCATTATTATTTAATACTGTACTAGAAATGTTAGCAATAGCAGTAAGACAAGAAAAAGAAATTGAAGGAATACAAATAGACAATGAGGAAATAAAACTTTCACTCTTTACAGATGATATGAAGATATACTTAGAGAACCTTAAAGAGTCAATTTAAAAAGTAACTGAAACCATTGAATAAAAAATAATTCCTCCTCCCACCCTCAACCATCAACAAAACTCAGCAGGAAGAGATAAAAAAATAATAACTTCAGACAATATAAAATACTTGGGAGTCTACCAAAAGACAAATACAGGGACTATATCAACATGATTACAAAATGCTTTTCACACAATAAAGGAATGTAAACAAATGAAGGAATACTAATTGTTCACAAGTAGGCTGAGCCAATATAACAAAAATGACAATGCTACTTAAATTAATTTACTTATTCAGTGCCCTACTAATCAAGCTACCAAAAATTATTTTATAGAAATAGAGAAAAAATTCATCTGAAGAAAAAAAGATCAAGAATATCAAGGGTTTCAATGAAAAAAAAATGTGAAGGCAGGTGGCCTAACATTACCACATTTCAAACTATAATACAAAGCAGTAATCATCTGGTACTGGCTAAGAAATATAGTGATGGAACAATGGAATAGATTAGATACACGGTACATAGTAGTAGATGACCATAGCAATCTAGTGTTTGATAAACCCAAAGATCCAAGTTTTGAGGGTAAGAACTCACTAGTTGACAAAAATTGTTGTGAAAAAGGAAAGTAGTTTGGCAGAAACTAGGCATAGACCAACATCTCACAATGAATATCAAGATAAGGTAAAAATGTAAATAATTTAGACATAAAAGTGTGATATAATTAGGGAAGAATGTGTGGGGGGAATGTACTTGTCACATCTATGGATAAGGCAAGAGTTAATGACCAAACAAAAGATAGAGAAGATTACGGGAAGTAAAATGGATAATTTTGATTACATAAAATTAAAAAGCTTTTGCATAAACAAAATTAATGCAGCCAAAATTTGAAGGAAATCAGGAAACTGGGACAAAAATTTTACAGCAACTTTCTCTGAACAAGGGCTCATTTTTTCAAATATATAGGGAATTAAGCCAAATTTCTGAAAATAAGACCATTTTCTAGTAGATACATGGTCAAGAGATTTCTCCAGAAATTTCTTTAGAAGAAATCAAAGTTACCAAGTCACATTTTAAAATGCTCTAAATCATTATTGATTAGAGAAATGTAAATTAAAACAACTCTGAGATATCACCTCATACCTAGCAGATTGGCTAACATGACAGAAAAGGGAAATGGTAAATGCTGGAGGGGATATGGAAAACATTAGGACACTAATGTTACTGTTGGTGGACTTATAAAATGATCCAGCTGTTCTGGAGAGCAATTTGGAACTATGCCCAAAAGGCTATAAAACTGTGTATACCCTTTGGCCCAGCAATACCACTACTAGGTCTGTAACCCAAAGAGATCAAAGGAAAGGGAAAGGTTCCTTTGTGCACAAAAATATTTCTAGGAACTCTTTTTGTGGTGGCAAAGAAATGGAAATTGAGGGTATGTCCACCAGTTGGGGAATGACTGAACAAATTGTTGTGTATGATGGTGATGGGATACTATTGTGCTATAAGAAACAATGAGCAAGATGTTTTCAGAAAAACTTGAGAAAACTTATATGAACTCATGGGAAGTGTAGTAAATAGAATCAGGAGAACATTGTATACAACACCAGCAATATAGTAACAAAGATGAACTGTGAAAGTCCTAACCGCTGTGATCAAAACAATGATCCAAATCAATTCCAAAGAACCCATGATGAAAAATTCTATACACCTCCAGAGAGAATTAATAAACTCTGAATGCATATTGAAACATACCTTTTTACTTTGTTTTTCTTATATTTTTTGTCTGTTTTCTTTTGCAACATATCTAATATGGAAATGTTTTGTATGACTTTGCATATGTAATCTCTATCAAATTGTTTGCCTTCTTGAGTAAGGGGGAGAGGAGGGAGGAAGGAGGAAGGAAAGGAGAGAATTAGGAATGTCAAAAATTTTTAATTGAATATTAACTTTTTTATATTTATTTGGGAAATATTTAATGAAATAATTTAAAAATATTCTAAAGTAGTTATAAAAATAGAAATAAAATTTATATCTTGTTCAATTATTGTGAATTATTTTTCATTTTTAATACTAGTGATTTGATTTTCTTATTTCTAATTGAATTAGTTAATGGTTAATTTTATTTTTCATAACTCCTAACTTTATTCATTAAATCTTTTTTTTTTGCTTCTAATTTTACTAATCTCTTCTTTGATTTTAAGGATTTCTAAGTTGCATGTCCAGTTTGTTGGTCTGTTCTTTCTCTCTTGCTGGTAAAAGTATTTACAGACTAAAACTTCCCCTAAAGATTCCTTTGACTGCATTCCCAAAATTTGGCATGTTATCTCATTGATATCATTATTTTAGTGAAATAATTTGTAATTTCCATGATTTGTTGGTCTTTGATCCACTAATTACTTAGGACTAAGTTATTTAGCTTCCAGTTAATTTTTAATCCTTTCTTCAATGGCCCTTTGTTAAATATCATTTTTATTGCATTGTCAGCAAAAACTGTGTTCAGTATTTCTGCTTTCCTACATTTGCTTGTGAGGTTTTTATGCCTAGTCCATGGTCAGTTTTTCTAAAAGTTGACATGTACAGCTGAGAAATGTTTGTCACTTTCTCTTTTCATTCACAATAGTCAGGACTCTCTTATTTAACTTTTCTGAAGTACTGTTCAGATCCTTAACTTCTTTCTCTTTTAATTTTTTGGTTAGACCTGTCTAGGTTTAAAGGGGCCTAAACAGGAATTAAGAGGGGTCAGGGAAGGCTTCCAATAAAAGATGGGATTTTCATTGAGATTTAAAGGAAGCCAGATAGGTCAGTAGGCAGAGCGAAGGAGGGAGAGTGTCAGGCATGGGAGACAGTCCAATAAAATGACTTAGAACTAAGTTTGTTGAACAATCAGTCGGGTCAGTGTCATTGGATCAAAGAAATAAGGTGGAAGACTACAAAGGTAGGAGGATAATAGTTTATTAAGGGTTTTGAAAATCAAACTGAGCATTTTGTATTTGATCCTGAAAGTGACAGGCAGTCACAGAGAAGTTTATTGAATAGGGAGTAACTGTCAGACCAGCGTTTTAAGAAAATCTCTTTAACAGTTGAATTGGATCGGAGTGGAGTCTGACTTGAGGCAAGCAGACCAATCAACAGATTATTGCAATAATCCAGGCACGAGATGTTGAGAACCTGCTCTAGGGTGTCAGAGGAGAGAAGCCGAGCATATTGGAGAGAATTGCAAAGGTGAGATGGCCAGGCCTTGGCAGCAGATCAGATTTTGGGGGGGCGGGGCAGGGAGTGAGAGAAGGAGTCCAGGATAACTCATAGATTGTGACCTTGATGGACTGGGAAGATGGTGCTGCCCTCTATGGTAATACAGTATGAATTATAATGTTTATAATTATGATAATTTGTCTAGCCCTACTCTTAGCAGGAGGAAATTAGATTAAACCATAGGGAAAGCAACATTTGCTGATCATCCACCCCCCAACAGCATTTTGCACTTCTACGGGGCTTATGTGATGTTGTACATTATAGTTATTTGTGTTTATCAGTCAATTAATCAAAAAATATTTTAAGCATACTACGTGCCAAGCACTGTATATGCATATACACAAATAATATATGTATATATGTTTGTGTATATGTGCACGGCTCCAGCCCTCAAGGAGTTTACTTTTTTTTGAGGGGAAAAAACATATGTACATACATTAAAAATATGAGATAAATTCAAATTTTCTTTCCCTTCTCTCTGCCTCTCTCTGTCTCTAGCTCTGTCTCTGTCTTTCTCTCCCTCCCTCCCTTCCTTCCTTTTTCTCTTTTCCCGAATTTGTAGTCAGAGGACCTGGGTTCCAATACTAACTGTTACTCTGGGGACCTCAGTTTCCCATCTGTAAAATTAGGACTAGCTGATCTTAAGGTCCCTTCCAGCTTTACATTTATGATTTATAGATTCAAAGATAGGGATAGAGACCCGATCAGTGATTTCCTTATTATATAAGGAACTCCCAAGTGAGGAAATACCCTTTACCAGTGGAGGCTGGTCCCTTCTCTACAACTTAGCATCTTAGGACCTGTGATACTAAGTATAAAAGTCGTGAGGAAGGAGGATGTGGGCAGTTGGTCTCAGCACCCCCCCCCCCCTTTCTCCTCCAGGAGCCACACCCACCCGTCTTTGTTCAATCCTCGGGCAGAGCGGCGGTCGCAGGGCTTGGACCTCTCGGACGGGACAGTCGATGGGGGCAGCCCGGTAGGCAGGGTGGGCAGGGCTAACCCGCTAGTCCCAGCGGCCCTAGGCAGGTGCTCAGGCGCTCGGACGCCCCAGAAGCCGTCACTGCTGGGCACATGACTGCAAACTCAGCCTCCCAGGCTCCAGCCCAGCCCGCCCCCGGCCCTCCCCCGGCCCTCCCCCGTCGCCGCCCTAGCCGCTGCCCCGGGCACAGCCTCTGCTCGCTGTCTGCTGCCCTCTCTCCTGGTGAGGGGCGGAAACCTGCGGAGCCAAGCTGCAGCGCCGGCCTGCTGCCCGCTGCCCGCCTCCTGCGCGCCGCTGGGAATGCCGATCATCCCCTTTCCATCAGGGCTTTACTAGGAAACCGAAACCAAGAACAGAGGCGTGCGGGGCCCCCGCCGTCCAGCAGCTCACCCCCTGGGGCTCCCAGAAACGCCAGCTCAGCTCCGCCAAGCTTAGCCGGCCGGGCCTGAGGAGTGAGCGTAGGCGAGGTGACGGGGCCGGGCCAGGAGGGGCCGGGGGGGCCGGGTTCCATCCAGCTCCCGGCTGGGCTAAGAGGACGCAGCACCTTGGGGAGCTCGCGGCAGGCCGCTATGGCCAAGTGCTGCTTCTATGCCGTGGGGACGCTGTCCCTGCTCCTGCTCGTCTGCAGCGTCACCCTGCTGGTGGCCCGGGTGTTCCAGAAAGCGGTGGACCGAGCGATTGAGCAGGTGGGTGATGAGATGGGCGCGGGGGCTGTGGAGCAAGCGGAGAGATGGGCTGGTCAGGAGAGACCCGGAAAGGCGCCTCACACGCTGCTCCTGCCTCTATCCCTCTATCCCCAGATCCCGATGCCTCCCAGCCTCCCGCTGCTTCTGGAGGGGGCATGATTGTCCCTCGATTCTCGTGTTTCATTCCCTCCTGCAATTGGTATTGCTGTTGCTGCCTCTGCAGAGGACGGGAGTCCCCAAATCTCGATCACACACACACACACACACACACACACACACACACACACACACCCTCCTCTTCTTCCTCCTCTGTCTCTGGCAAGCCCCGGAGGTATGTTGGTGACGGATGGATTGTAAGGGACATCCAAGGGTCGGTCCTGTTCTCCCTCTGTCCTCGCCGGTCTTGGGGGATCCTTGTGTCAGACACTATATAGCTATGGGGAATGGTGGGGGAGGATAGAAATGTGTGTTTTACACTTTTTCAGCAAGCGTACTCTCATTGGAGCTTTCCCTCTTGTCTGCTAACCTCCCCCCCACCCCAGCCCCCACCCCCACTCCCGCCCTCCACTACACCACTCCCCCCGCCCTTACCCTAACGTCAGCCTTCATAAAACCAAAAAAACAACAAAGGATAGAAATCAAAACACCGTTGTAGACTGCGGTCGTTCTGGTGGCTTACAGGCCTTTCAACTTGGGGTGGGGGAAAGGCTCAGAACACTAGTTAGTGTATTCTTGTTTTTGTCGGGAGGATGGGGAAAGGGTGAATGGGTGGGGTTGGAAGTGGCCCGACCCGCTGAGATTCAGCCTCAATGCAATCCAGTAGAACTGGGCTGTGGGGCTACTTGTGACTCCTCCTCTTGGCCCGGGAAAGAGGGAGGAATTCTGTCCATCCTTCTTGCTGGTTGACTGACTGCCTGAGTTAACTGTGCCTATCTTTTATCAACAATAGGCCTCTTTGATGCACTGTCCCTTATGGCTCTTCTCAAAGATTCGTTTTCCTTCAACCATAAAATTCTTAATAATGACTCAAAAGCCTAATCTAGGGCAGGGAGTGGGGAGTCTGGGGCCCCAGGGCTACATGTAGCCCTCCAGGTCCCCAAGTTTCAGTCCTTTGACTGAATCCAAAGGGCGGCACTTGAGGACCTAGAGAGCCACATGTGACCTCAAGGCTGCAGGTTCCCCACCCCTGACCTAGGCTACATAAAACCTAGGATTTCACAAGATCACAACTTTAGAATTGAAAAGGATCTTGCAGTTCATTGAGGCCAAACCCTTCCTCAGTCTGAGGCCCAGAGGGATTGGGATTTATCCAGTGTCCCTAAGTAAGTAATTAATTGCCTGAGGGATTTGAACTCATTTCCTGACTCCAAGTCTGTCGCTATCCAGTTTCCTGTACTGTCCTGTGAAGTAGGTAGTATGTGAATTTATCACCCCCAACTCGATAGATCTGAAATTATATAAGGAAACCACCTCCTACCTTAGGTAAAGCACTTACCCCATCTGAATGCCACCCTCTCCATCCTTCACGTTGAAGAGTTGGGCTTCAAGGCCTCAAAGGTCCCTCTGCTCAGAGACAGCAATCCCATGATTCCCTCAGAGAAGTGATGTTACCAGACTGGTCAGGGAGTCAGTAAGTGGAGTCTGGGCTTCAAACAGAGAGGCTCCTAACTTCCAGTACCCAACTCTCAAAGCCTCCCCAGACCTGTTGGAGCAAGCACTTTGCTGACACATTGTACATAGAATTGAAAAAAAATTTTCTTAAAGATATTTGGAAAATCTTCTTTTCATTGGGCCCTTTTCTTTATAAGTGGACTCGAGATGCTTGGTTACTTTTGAGAGTTATTCTTGATGGGACCTTTCTTGAAGCCCAGTCCCCAGAGCAATTGTCCAACACCTCTGCTGTGTGACAATATTTTCCAGCTGGTGGTGTGCATAAACTGTGGGGAAAGGCAGGCTCCAGAAGAGGAGTGTCACAGTGATAGGGATGGTGGGCAGAAGTAGCTAGGTTTAAGAGGAGGAACAGAGCAACCACAGCAGTATCAGTGTTGGCACCCTGGAGCCAAGCTATGGAGTTTGAAATACTAAAGGGACAACAGAGGAACTTGCCTTTACATCTCTCCTTTTTCTCTACAAATATCCACTTGTAATCACAGATCTGAGTTTTCAAACTCCACCAAGGTTAATTTGTTGAAGAATCCTTGCTGTAATATACCCAATAAATATTCATCTAACCTTTCCTGGAAGACCCACTACTTCCCAGAGTCGTTCATTATACTTGAGGATCAATCTAATAATCAGCATCTTATAGCAAAGCTGACATTTCTCTCTCTTTGCAACTTCTAACCCTTCTTCTTAGTTCTGCCCTCTGAGGCCGAAGCAAACAAGCTTTGTCTCTTCTACAACAAAAGCCCAGAAAATCCTTGAAGGCAACTATCATGTCCTTCCTAAATCTCTCTCCAGACAAATCATCCCTGGTCAGTTCTTGTTCTCTTCATGGACTCTTCACCATTGTGGTCTGGATATTCTCCAGTTTGTCAATGTTCTGTTTAAAATTTGCAACTCAGTACTGCCCACAATACTTAAGATGTTGGCGGACCCAGAGAGCCGAAAAGCAATTGTCTCCCATTTTCTGGAACCACACACTCTAAGATCATTTGGATTTTTCTGGTTTCTGTGGCAATCCTTTTGATTCATGTTGAGCTTATGGCTCTCTGAAAGTCCTAGGTCTTTTTCATAAGCCTTGTTTTTGTGAAGGCACATCTTTCTCATCTGGCATAGAGTAGATGTTATATAAATGCTTAGTCCCTTCTTTTCCTGTGATGCATTTATGAAGTTTTGTCCTTTTTAACCTAAGAGTAAAACTTGGCACTCATATTGATTAAATTTAATCTTTGTAACTTTGGCTAGTTAACTCTTTGGTAGTTAACTCAACTACCCACTGAAATCTTTTTGGATCTTGACTGTGTCAACCAACATGTTAACCTTTCCTCTTAGCTTTCTGTCATTTGCTTATTTTGTAAGCATTCCATCTATGCTTTCATCTAAGTTCTTGATAAAGATCTTGAACCAGTACAAAGTGAAGGAATATCCCTAAGGTATTCCACTAAGTGATTTGGGCCCATTTTATTATTGAGAAAGGAATGACTAAGGAATAGCTTTCATGGAACCTGATGGATGAAATATTAAGAATCAGAAGGCTTTTTTTTTTTCATTCTTGGTCTCACCAATGACTCCTGGAGATGCTGGGTAGCCCTCTTAATTGTTCTATGCCCTGATTTTCTCATTTACCAAATGGGCATAATATCATCTCTCCACCTACATCCATCTAATGGGGATAATCTAAGTGTCAATGAGGCCATTTTGGTGAAATGGTTTGAGGATTTTATGCATCTTTCTTTCCCCATTTTTCCTTTTATGGTCAAGCTGGCTTTCCATCATTTTCTAGTACTTTGGTGCCTAAATGAACCAGGTAACCCCAGCAGAATTCAATCTAGTACTGGCTAAGAAATAGAGTGGTGGATCAGTGGGATAGATTATGTACACAACACACAGTAGTAAATGACCATAATAATCTAGTGTTTGATAAACCCAAAGATCTAAGCTTTTTGATAAAAACTTACTATTTGTCAAAAATTGTTGGGAAAACTGGAAGGCAATTTGGCAGACAGTGAGTATAGACCAACATCTCACATTGTATGCCAAGATAAGGTCAAAATGTGTCCGTAATTTAGACATAAAGGTGATATCATAAGCAAATTAGAAAATAATGGAAAATTTTACCCATCAGATCTATGGATAAAGAAAGAATTTATGACCATAAGAGATAGAGACATTAAGGAATGAAATGGATAATTTTGATTACATGGTATTAAAAAGATTTTGCAAAAACAAAATTAAAGCAGTCAAGATTAGAAGGAAAGCATGAAATTGGGGGGAAATGTTCATAGCAAGTTTCTCTGATAAAGGTCTCATTTCTCATAGAGAACTGAGTCAAATTTATTAAAATATAAATCCTTCCCCAATTGATAAATGGTCAAAAGATATAAACTGTTTTTGGAAGTCAAAGTTATCTATAGTCATATGAAAAAAATGCTCTAAATCACTTTTGATTAGAGAAATGCACATTAAAACAACACTGAGGTGCCACCTCATACCTATCAAATTGGCTAATATGATGGAAAAGGAAGTACATAAATGTTGAAAGGGATGTGGAAAAATAGGGAGAGTAATGTACTGTTGGAATTGTGAACTGATCCAACCATTCTGGAGAACAGTTTGGAACTATGCCCAAAGAGTTATAAAACCACGAATAACCTCTGACCCAGCAATACTACTACTAAGTCTTTATCCCAAAGAGATCAAAGAAAAAGGAAAAGGACCTATATACAAAAATATTTATAGTGGTCCTTTTTGTCGTGGCAAAAAAATTGGAAATTAAGGGATGCCCATCAATTACCTAATAACTAAGTTGTGGTATGTGATTGTGAGGGAATACTATAATAAATTACGCTATAAGAAATTATAAGCAGGGTGGTTTCAGAAAAAAAAACTGGGAAGACTTATATGACTGATGCAAAGTGAAGTAATCATAATCAGGAGAATATTATACATAGTAACAGAAGTATTGTACAATGATCAACTGTGAATGGCTCAGCTATTCTCAACAACATAATATCTAAAACAATTCCAAAGGACTTGTGATTTGAAATGCTGTCTACCTCCAGAGAGAGAATTAATGGAATCTGAATGCAGATTGAACCATATATTTTTTAGCTTGCTTTATTTCTCTTGGGGTTTTTTTAGTCTGTTTTCTTTTGCAACATAGCTAATATGGAAATACGTCTTATATGACCACGTGTATAATTGATATCAAATTGCTTGGCATTTCAAGGAGAGTAACTTGGGACTCAAGCCCACATAATTCAGCAGAATTTGATATTATGAACAAGTGTTCAAGAAAGATGCAGTACCCAGTGGCTAAGGAACCCACCCAGCCCAGCCGGCAGCAGCTGTATATTGGTTCATCCAGTTAAGACATTGTACCCTAGAAGTAGTAATCCCTGAGAAAGCATCATCAATATCCTGCCCTGCTTCAAAGGCAGAAAACATATTGAGGTTCTGGAGTTCCAGAGCTATGAATTGCTCTGGCCATATGTGTTTCCTACATATTTGCTTCACCACCATGACTTGAAGCTGATGTGTATCCTTTCCCCTTGAACTCCCAGTCTCTGAGTGTATTTGTGGGAGAGTGTGCCCCTGGGTTGGGGAAAATGCTTTTTAACCCACTGTTCTTACTATGCCAATTGAGTAAATGCCTTTGCTAAAAAATTGAGTCTCCTGGATGATTGTCAAGGAGAAACAGAGTAATGGGGGCTTGTGAGCTGTTACAAGGACAGCCACCTACAGAGTTAACCCTAGAATCCTGAAAGTAGTAGGCAACTACCACTCTGGGGACCCAACCAACCATTAGCAGTAAGAAATGGGCAAGTAATCCCTGGGTGTTACAACATAGCAATATCATTGTATAGCACTATATAGCAATAACAGTAATAATAATAGCAATAGCAAGAGGTTTGCCCAAGGTAACATAGTTAGTAAATGGTGAAGCCAGTCTTCAAAACCAGGTCTGATTTTTGGACTCTTCTGTCCAAAGCTCTTTCCTATGCAACACATTTCATCTATGTACCATCATTACCTTTTCTTTCTTCCCAATAGAATATAAGTTCCTAGAGGGCAAGGTAGTGTTTTCTTTTTGCCTTTGTATTTCCAGTACCTTATGTAATATCTGTCATATAGTAAGGGTATAATAAAGACTTGTTGAATAAATCAATGAATCTATTCTTCTAAATTCTAAGAGGTAATTGAGTTCTATATTAATTACTATGAATATTTGTAATTCACTCAAAAATAATCTTGATCTTTTTTTTCTCTAATCCTGACTTCTGACTACAAATCTCATCTCCATCCAAACTACTTTCTCTTGACAAATGGGGCAGGAAATAGGAGGCCAAAGATGAGGGCTTCTGTGCTAACTGATAAGTAAATTCCAGCATCTTAGTTAAATTAAGATTGGAAAACTCTATGCTGTAAAACTCAGTTTTCTCCTTGCTTTTGCAGGTTTTTATTTGTTGTCCCCTTTAAAAAAAAAAAAAAAGAAAGCCCCTTTTGATAAACTCCAATTTTGCCTCTACTAAACTTGGGGAAAGGGAGAAGAAGGAGTAGATATCTGTCTATGATCTGGGAAAAGGAAGCTGATCTGGGGCAGAGACAGTGATGAAACATTCAGGAAGGCTAGAGGCCAAGACAGGTGGGGATCTGGAGCTTTTTCCTTACTGGGCAATCCTTTGCATGAGATATTCAATCTGACCTTCCCAGTACTATAACATTGTGGAGCTAGCACTATAGTGGCAGGCAAAAGACTTGGGTTAGTCTCAACTCAGTCATTAACTAATTGTATGACCTTGGCCAGGACTTTTACTACCTGGAACACAGTAGGCACTATATAAATGCTAATTCTTACACCCCTACTTGCACTGATATGGTTTTTGTAATCTTGGCCGGTAGATTCCCCCCAAATTTTATACATTTTATCATAATTTTAAATGAAGTCCCTCTTTCTATTTCTTCCTGCTCGGTTTTATTGATATTATAAAGTAATGCTGATGATTTGTGTTTTATTTTCTATCTTGCAACTTTGCTGAAGTTATTGTTTCTGTTTTTTAACTCTAGAATTATTTAGGAGCAGCAGCATATCTCCTGCAAAAAGGGATAGTTTTGTTTCATCTTTACCTATGTTTATTCCAATTTCTTTTTCCTGTCTTATTTGCTATAGGTAGCATTTCTAGTATCATGACATTTAAAGTGATGACAAAGATCATCTTTGCTTTACCCTAATTTTATTGTAAAGGATTCTAGTTTGTTCCCATTACATATAATACTAACTTTTGGTTTTAGGTATATACTATTTATCATTTTAATGAAAGTTAATTAATTTATGTATTTTCTAGTTTTTTTTATAGAAAAGGGTATTGTATTTTATAAAAAGTATTTTCTATATCTATTGATATTTTAAAAAGATAGTATGCTTAGGTGAATTTTTAACTGGTTGAACAGCCCAGCTAGGAGAGTATCAATTAATGGGCAGATATTAATCTGAAAAAATAACCCCTGTGGCATGTTGTAGGCTTTATTCTACCACCTATCTTTTTCAACAATTTTATTTATGATTGGATGAAGATGAAATTTACAAATGAAATGAAATATGAATGAATGAATGTAAGGGATAGCTAATATCAGACAGGTTCAGATGGAACCATCCCCTGAATAATGGCTATACCCATAGAATGTGGTCTCTTTATAAGGAAAAATTATACAATTAGAATTCATAATGATAAATTTAAAATAGAATTATATTTATAGAATGTAATTGTGAGGATATGATTATATCATAATTTACATTTAAAATTATCCATAGAAAAATAATTATACAAAATTAGTTTTAAAATATTGACTGTGAAATCATTTTTATTTTTCTTTCCATTAAATTAATTATACTTTATTAAAAATATAAGCCTGTGATAGATGCTTCAGAATATTAAGCGTGTATTTTTTTCATCTTGGCATCCTTGCTAACAACCTTGTATGCCTTCATAAGTGTGGGAGTAGAGCCAGAAAGTCAAAGAAGGAAAGATAGGCTCAGGAGCCCGTGATGAAAAGAGCAGATAGTTGTCGTTTTTAATTCTGCCCATTCATCAAACAAAGAAAACATCATGGTAGCCAGAGAGGAGCCCTATGGCAGCAGACTGGGGGTACCCCAAAGGAGCATATGATCCCCAACTGCTCCAGATGGCTAATTTGAGTTACATGAAAGATTTTACAGTTGGGTTGCTTCTTCTAAGTCAAGCAAGCAGAAGCCTGACAGAACAGATGGTCTTCACCAAAGCCGGCTAAACTTGTCTTCAAGTTCTATTAAACAAGGAAACAAAATTACTTCCTCAATTAACAACTCTCTCTTTCCATTCCATACAAGAACATACTTTCCTTGGTCTCTTTTAATGGAATTTTTCAGTCCATTTCAATTGAACAAGCATCTATTCAGCACCTGTGGTCTGCCTGGCACTGTGTTAAATGCTAAGGAAGGTGCAAAGACAAAAATTAAAATAGTCCCTTTCTTTAAAGAGTTTATAGTTTTGATTGAAGTTGGGTATGGGAGGTGAGGGTGGTAGAGGAGGGTGACTGTGTACCCAGAGATCAGTAAGTAGGAAACATAAAAAGTGAAGAGTGAATTAATAACTGCAGCAATTAGGAAAGGTGTCGTTTCAACAGAACCTTGATGCTTGCTGGGGATTTGATTCCTACAAGCAGAGGCAAGGGGGAAGAGCTTTTTAGGTATGGTACATGGTTTGATTAAAGATACAAAGACAAGTAATGGCATGTGGTATCCAGAGAAGCACACATTGGAGCCACACTGTAAAGGGCTTTATAAATGCCAAACAGAGGAGTTGGTATTTTATCTTGGCAGAAAAGGGGAGTCACTGACTCTTCTTAAGAAGAGGAGTGAATATGGAAATGTTTTGTATGATTGCACATGTATGATCTATATCAAACTGCTTGCCTTCTCAAGGAGGGAGAAAGAATTAAGAACTCAAAATTTTTTAAAAAGAATGTTAAAAATTTTTGTTTACATGCAACTGAGAAAAAAATAAAACAAAAATTAAATGTAAAAAAATCTTATGTAAAAGAAAAGAGAAGCAATGAGTTAGTAATTGGAGTCATAGAATTTTGGAGCTGAAAAATATCTCAGAAATTAGTCTAGTGCCTTAACTGATCTCATCTCTTGCAGTAGTCAAGTCCGAGGTGTTATCTTATTACCATCATTTGTCTATTTGAATTAGTAAGATACTGCAAGTAAAAGCAATAATTCTTTTTTTTAAAAATATTCTATTTGTTTTTATATCACCTTTATTTCCAAGCCTTACCTCTCCAGAGAATATATCTGCCCTTCTCTCATAACAAAAAAATTTTTTTAAAAGACAGCTAGAGAGAGCAGTTTCGCAAAACTAAACAACACCATCAACCTAGACTGATTGCAATGTTCTGAACCCATTGTGCCCTACCTCTTCAAATAAAGGAGGTACATTTGATCCCCTTTTTTGTTGGGGCCAAGTTTGATCATTATAATTACACAGAGTTCAGTTTGAATTTTTGTTATCATTGTTTTCATTTCCCTTGTTATATTCATTTCCTGGTCCTCCTTACTTTCCTGTGAAAGTCATATAAATCTTCCTATGTTTCTCCTCCATGTATTTGTTATTTCTTATAGCACAGCAATATTTTATTCCATTCATGTATCATAGTTTATTTAGCCATTCCTAATCAATGGGCATGTACTTTTTCTAGTTCTTTATCCTTGGAAAAACAGCAATACAGTTCTAAAACCATAGAACCAGATTCATGGAGTTAGACAACTGTGCATAAGAGAGTTTATCAACTTAAATAATGTTCTTTTTCAAAGATTTTCATTATGTATCTGCTCCAAAGAGATCTAAAACTTGCAATTCCCATGAGTTCGGTGGTTCCCAACCTTTTCAAATTTGTTGACCTCTTTCTGACAATGGGCATTTTCACTAGTTTCTGTCTTTCACTAGCCTGGAATTTTCTCCTTCCTCATTAGTGTATCTTGACTTCTCCAGCTTCCTTTCAAGTCCCAGCTAAAATCCTACCTTTCATAAGAAGCATTTCCTGATTGTCCTCCCTCCCTCTCCCCTGCCCCTGAATCAGTGTCTCCCCTTCATACAGTGTCTATCTGCAACTTAACCTGTATATATCTTGTTTGTACATAGTTGTTTGGATGTTGTCTTGCCCATTAGATTGTAAGCTCCTCAAAGACAGGCACTGTCTTTTGCCTCTTTTTGTATCCCTGGGCCTTAGGACAGTGCCTGGCACAAATGCTTCTTGGCTGACTGATTTAGGAGTGGAGTTTAGCATCAGTGTTGGGATGAAATGTGGCACTCGTGCATTGATGGGCATTTTTTAATGGGAGTTTTACTTAGCACTAAGGAAATATGCAGTAAGGATATATAATAGGGATAGAGTAGCACTTAGCTCCTATGTATGGCCCTCCCTGCTCTCCATGTGGAAGCTTGTTGGCTCAGTTTGTTAGGGTCTGGTGACTTACATGGTCTTTAGAGATCCACCATGTCCGAAGGGCATCAGCAAACCCAATGCAGGTGGGATCTTTAATGCCCTTGACTATGCCTATGACTAGGAAACCACATTAATACAGCCAGAGGCCACCAGGAAACTGCATCTAAGGAGGCCCAGATTAAGCTTTGCCCTAATCCTGGGCCACCCAACTCATCTTTATGAGTTCAAATCTGGTTCCAGACACTTATTAGCTGTGTGACTCTAGGCTAGTCACTTAACTCTGTTTGCCTCAGTTCCTTATCTGTAAAATGAGCTGTAGGAGAAAATGGCAAACCACTCTAGTATCTTTGCCAAGAAAACCCCAAGTAGAGTCATGAAGAAAGTCGTACACAATTGAAATGACTCAACAACCACAAGGTAACTCATGTTGAGGGTAGGGGCCAGGAGAAGGGAAGAACCCCAGTAAATACTGGTCCTATCACAAATAGGAAGAGCAGCTGGACTAGTTGAGCCCCCAAGTTCCTCCCAGAAACAAAGCACCCTCTTTCAAAGTCTGAATTTCTCCTGGTAATGCTTTATGACTTTGAGTCATAGAAAACCACAGTCTCTGAGCAATTTAAAATACTCGTCCATCCAGAGGACAATGAAGTGTCTCATCGTGGGTGAATAGGCTGTAACATATTAGCAGGGAAGATATGCAGAGGAAAAGTGAAGCAAGAGGCATCTTCAGGAGACAGAGAGCTGGCCACGGAGGCAGAAAGAAAGCAACCCAAATCCTACTCCTGACATATCCTGGTTGTGTAATTCTGTCGAGTTATTGAACTTCTCAGGGCATCCAGCCCACCCCTGAAGACTAGAAAATGCAAAGCAGGTGCCATTCTACATTTCATTTGGGAGTTCCTCCCAACAATGAGATTACAGGTCTGTCTCTCTCTGTCTCTCTTTCCCTCTTCTCCCACTATTTGTCGCTGTTTTTCTCCTCTGTCTCTCTTTGTGTTTCTGTATCTCTGTGTCTTTCTCTCTTTATGTCTGACCAGGAAAGGGAGTATAGTGAGAGAGGGAGAAAAGATGGACAACCCAAGTGTGCCATCATTATCCATTTAATATCAAAAGATAGAGAAAAAGGCTCCTTACTGTTGGAATGGACCTTTTGAAAGATTTATAGGAGGACATGTAAAGGCTCATAGGATGAGAACTTATGGATGGGATCTGATCTGGACCCACAGAAGAGGAGTGCCCATGTTGAAGAGATCACAGATTAATGGAAACAATTCATATGGATGAGATATCTAGCCTATAGAAGGTATGTTTACTTGTTCATGGATTCATGTTTTTATCATATTTTCTAAGATATTTGTAAAAGTCCAAACTAATTCCAATAATAAATTATCAAGAAGATTACTATATGGGGCGGCTAGGTGGTGCAGTGAGTAGAGCGTCGGCCCTGGAGTCAGAAGGACCTGAGTTCGGATCCGGCCTCAGACACTTAACCCACACAAACAAAAACCTAGCCGTGTGACCTTGGCCAAGTTACTTAACCCCAATTGCCCTAAAAGGGGTGGCTAGGTGGTGCAGTGAGTAAGAGCACCAGCCTCGGAGTTGGGATGACCCGAGATCAAATCCGGCCTCAGAAAATGAGCACCCACACATAAACAATGACTAGCCGTGTAACCTTGAGCAAGTTACTTAACCCCAATTGCTTTAAAAAAAACAAAACAAAAAATAAAAAAAAAAGATTACTATATGCTGTCAGATTTATGTTCCTCAATTAGAATAGATTAATCAAATGCCAGAGGTTTGTATGACTCCATATAATCCTCTTGACAAATCCCACTTGGGGTGGCTAGGTGGAGCAGTGGTGCAGTGACACAGTGAATAGATCACTAGCCCTGGAGTCAGGAGGACCTGAGTTCAAATCTAGTCTCAGACACTTAACACTTCCTAGCCCTGTGACCTTGGGCAAGTCACTTAACCCAAATTGCCCTGCCTTCCCCCCTCCAAAAAGAAAAAAAAAGAAACTTATCTTCCTTTTGAAGTTACCCCCAATTCATACTTTATATGCAGATTGTGCCCCAAATTTTCTACTAAAGCTTAAAATTTCAGTAAGACAAGATTTTAGGGACAACCTATATCTTATTTATACATAGTTTTTTGCCTGTTGTCTTGCCCATTAGAGTCTAAGCTCCTCGAGGGCAAGGGACTGCTTTTTTCACCTTCTCTGTATCCTCATTGCTTAGTATAGCCTGACACATAGTAGGTGTTTAATAAATGTTTAGATGATGATGATGATGATGATGATAAATTATCTAGAATTGAATTGCTGGCTCAAGAGGTATAGTGGATTTGCCTGAGGAAAAGTCCTAGAGCTGAGGCTGGATTCCATCTTTTTTTTCCCTCACTTAATAGTAGTTTATTTTTTTCTAATTACATGTAAAAATCGTTTTCATCATCCACTTTCATAAGATTTTGAGTTCCAATTTTTTTCTACCTCCCTTCCTTTCCTTACCCTCCCCAAGATGGCATGCAATTTGATATAGGTGATACATGTGCAACAATGTTAAACATATTTCCACATTAGTCATGTGCAAGAAGAAATAGAGCAGAAAGAAAAAAGCCACAAGAAAGAAAAAACAAAAAATGGGAAGATAGTATGTTTTGATCTGTATTCAGACTCCATAGTTCTTTCTCTAGACGTGAATAGCATTTTCCATGATGAGTCTTCTGGAATTGTGTTGGTTGTTGTAGTTCTAAGAAGAGCTAAGTGAATCATAGTTGATCATGGCACAATGTTGCTGTTACTGTTACAATGTTCTCCTGGTTGTGTTCACTTCACTCAGCATCAGTTCATTAAGTCTTTCCAGGCTTTTCTGAAAGGCTGGATGGCATCTTGTTGGGTACCTACCCTTTAACTTTGAGAGGTCGTGATTCTGGAAAGTATAACAAAGCTTAAAAAGCAGAATTCTTCTGTAATTTACCTACATTTCATAGGTAAAGTTCTCTAAGGATATCAATGACCATCTTGAACTGTTGGTCCCTGTGGGTATCTGCATGAATTCTTAATTTATATTCAATTATTCTTGTACTCTAAAGACTAGAAAGAACACTCCATTGGTAACCCTTGTGGCCTGAAAGGTCCCAAAGGACCAGAAGCAGCTGCCCTAAGTGCCTGATGCAACTCTCCCCAAGGGATTACTTTTCCATTGAGAAATCACATGAACAGGGAAATTCAGGTTCATCAGCTCAGAGTAGACAGCAGCCTACTTGAAGCAGCCTTGAAGGTAGCCTAAGGGCAGAATGAAGATTAATCCAGAAAGGCCCAGGGCCCATTTGAGCCATATCATTGTGTCACATGAGTAGACATATTGTAAGAGTCACTGTGGGATGGCTATCAGTCCTCCTGCCTGAGGATACACTTTTGTTACCACTCCAACAGATATAGCCACAGAAACTTTACAGTAGCTAGAGAAGTGTTTTCTCACCCATGTTTAGAAATGTTTTGCTCCACACATAATTAAATTCAAGTAAGCCACTTAATAATAGAATTTGTTAAATACTTTAAGATTTGTAAAATATTTTACATGCTTTATTTCATTTTATCCTTACAACTACCCTGGGGGTCACACATGGTGCATTCATAAAACTGATTTACCATTTACTATTATTACTACTCTAATAAATGTTATAGATGCTTATTAAGGTTGATGGTATACAGAGAAGGCTTGCAGTCATCAATGTATGTGATTGAACTTTGTAGAGTATTCAGTAATACGAACATCAACCCTTCTAGGAACAGTCCACCCACCTGATTCCTAAAGGTTCCAAGAGGCATCTCCCTCAACAAAGTTCATTCTTTGCCTAGCCAGAGGCCTTATGTCTTCCTCCAAGGTGGCTTTCTGACAAGTTGTAACCAATCAAACAAACATGAGATGCTCACATTTCCAACTTTGGCTAATAGAGAAGTCTATCCTGGAATATGCTGATGATGACTGGGCTGCCCAGCTGTGTTTTTATGGTTCTGGCTAAGGATATTTACAAATTGCATCTCGGTTCTTATTGGTGACCTAAGCTTATGATAAAAGATAAGCATCTATCAAAGCTAACATCATTAACATTTATCAGTTGTTGGCCAGATTTGGGAATCACATGCATCATTAATAATTGATTACTAGATTTGGGGGATGTGTACAGAGAGTACTTACCAAAGCTGGGGAACACATGATATTAGTAGGTATTTATCAAATATGAGGGACATGCATCATTGCCAAAACATACCAATCAACTGTTTATTATAGAAAAAATATATATAATAATTAATTGGTCACAAAATCTAGGCTTAAAATGAAATGAAGTTACTCATCCTCAGTTAACATTTATATTTATTCCTACTATCCCTGGGAGGTAGGTACTATTGATATAATACCTATTTTACAGATGAAGAAACTGAGGCTTGAGAGAGCTTAAGTAACATGGCCAGGATCACAAAGCTAGTAAGTATTTGAGAATTTGATCTCAGGTCTTCCTGACTCCAAGTCACACCATCCTTTCCCTCCTCCTCCTTTCAAACCCCTGGCACCTAGACCTTTTGAGGTGGCCAAACAGGAAGGATTAAGAGGACTGCTCACAACCCTTGGGTGAGCTGAGAGTAACCAGCTTTTATCCTTCAGGTGATATTGAGGACACCTGGGCCTTCTTGTCTGTCCTGCCATTGTGGCCTCACTGTCTGCTTTGTCATAACATATGCTCTAGATCCCAGGAATGGCATGTGGGCAGCAAAGCATTGATTGCTGCACCTTTGACCTAATGAGCCTCTCCATCTGCCCTGGAGTTGAACTCCCATGAAAACTGTCAGTTCCTCAGAAGCAAGGACTGGTTTGATTTTTCTATTTGTATCACCAGCATTTAGGACATAATAAGCACTTAATAAGTGACTTTTTATTCATTCAAAATAAAAAGGTTGGATTGCATAGTCTCTAAAGACCTCTGCAAGTCCAAATCCTTTGAGTGTAACACCTGAGTAGTGCTTGGCATAGCTTAGAAATTCACAGGTGTCTCAGCTTGATTTTTAACTTGCTTTTAAATTGGAGAGCTTAGATACTGTGTTGGAAAAAGGATCAGTCTTCAAGATTAGCAAAACCTTGGGCTGTAATCCTGCCTCTGACAGTAGCTATGTGCCAAGTCAGTTCACCATTCTAGACCTCAGTTTCCTCATCTATGAAATGGGAAAAATAATATTCTCTTGTCAGCAGGGTCATTGTGAAGCTAAGGGTCCTTGTGAAGATTTAAGTGCAAAAAGCTTTTCTGAGCCATATTATTCTTTTTTTTTTAAACAAATGCTTTATTAATTTCTGGTTTACATCATTCATTTCCACCAGATTTTGAGTTACAATTTTTTCCCCATTTTTTCCCTACCCACCACCCCAGAATAGCAGTCCTACTAAATATCCCCTCATCTAATCTGCTCTCTCCCATATCTTCTCCCATATCCCCTTTGACTTTGCCATTAAGGCAAGGTGAATCTCTGAGCCCCAATGCCTGAACATCTTATCTCCCAATCACATGCAAAATAGTATTAATAATAATATTTATATACATTTGAAACATTTGATTTTAAAACTTCGAATTTCAGATCCATTCCCTTCCTCCCTTGTCACCCATTCCCTCTGGGAAGATAAGCAATTCAGTATGTGTTGTACATGTATAGCTATGCAAAACATTACCATAGTAGATATATTGTGAAAGGCTGCTTATAATTCCCTCCCATCCATCCCACCCCCCCACCTAGTCCATTCCCTACTTTGATCCTCTCCCTCTTCAATACTGGGTACTTCCAATCTCCCCTCCCCCCAGAATGCCCTCCCCTCCATCATCTCCCCTCTCATCCCCCTTCCCCCTACTCTGCTGCAGGGTGAGATATGCCATTTAGTATGTATGTCATTCTCTCCCTGAGCCAGATTCAATGAGAATATGGTTTTGCCTTTTTGCCTTCCTATTCTTCCCCTCCCTTGCATCCACTTCCCCTTGCTTCTTCTACATGAGATAGTTTACCCTACCCTGTCTCTCCCCATCTCCTCTTGCCACTTTCCTCTCTCACTTCATAATTTCACCCCTTAAGTATCATCCCTTCCCAACAAATTCAACCTGTGCCCTCTATCCATGTATAACTGTAAACATATATACACACATTCACATTTGTATTCATATGCCCATATACCCTTCTTCCATTATTTTCATACTGGGGAAGGTTTCATCAGTCACAGTTATTGTTTTTCCGTGTAGGAATGTAAATAGGTCAACTTTGATAAGTTCCTTTTGATTTCTTTTCCCTGATTACCTTCTCAGGCATCTCTTGCTTCTTGTGTCTGGATGTCAAATTTTCTATTCAACTCTGGTTTTTTCCTTAAGAATGCTTGAAAGTCCTCTATTCCACTGAATGACCATATTTCCCCTGAAACAAGATACTCAGTTTTGCTGGGTAGGTGACCCTTGGCTTCAATCCCAACTCTTTTGCCCTCTGGAATATCATATTCCATGACCTTCGATCCCTCAACATAGAAGCTGCCAGGTCCTGTGCTATTCTGATTGTGTTTCCACAATATTGAAATTGTTTCTTCCTGGCTGCTTGTAGTATTTTCTCCTTGATCTGGGGATTCTGGAACCTGGCTATAATATTCCTGGGAGTTTTCTTTTTGGGATCTTTTTCAGGAGGTGATCTGTGGATTCTTTCAACCTCTATTTTGCCCTCTGGGTCTAAAACATCAGGGCAATTTTCCTTGAGAATTTCTTGAAGGGTGATTTCTAGGTTCTTTCTTTGATCATGGCTTTCAGGTAGTCCAATAATTTTTAAATTATCTCTCCTGGATCTATTTTCCAGGTCAATGGTTTTTCCCATGAGATATTTCACATTGCCTTCTATTCTTTCATTTGTTTGGATCTGCTTAACAGCATCTTGATTTCTCATAAAGTCACTAGCTTCCATTTGCTCCAGTCTAACTCTGAAGGAATGAATCTCCTCAGTGAGCTTTTGAGATTCTTTTTCCATCTGGCAAATTCAACTTTTTAAGGCATTCTTCTTCTCATTGCCTTTCTGAGCCTCTTTTGCCATTTGAGTTAGTCTATTTTTTAAGGTGTTATTTTCCTCAGTCAGGCTGTTGACTGTCATTTCATACTTTTCTTCCATCTTTCTCATTTCTCTTCCCAATTTTTCCCCCACTTCTCTTATCTGCTTCTTAAGATCCTCTATGCTGAGCCATATTATTCTTGAGCCCCATTGTGTATAATATTAGTCATCTGGTGTCTGACATTACTTGAAGTCCCTCAGGTGTTCTGGTTTTTCTTAACTCTTGCATTATTATCTAAAGAGGTTTGTTCACCAAAAAGGAAAAAGAAACTGGCTTGTGATATTGGGTAGAATGAATCACTCTTTATTTCCCATGCCAGAGTGACTCAAGCTTAGAATAATTAAATATTCATTTTAGCTTTTTTTTGTGTGTGGCCATAATAGCCTTGGGCAGGTATACTTAAAACCCGTTTGGCTTCCAAGGCTTGTAACTGATGAAACAAGCAAAAGAAAATTATTCCTTCTTTGTTTAAGTGACTTGAGGCAGGAGGCATAAAACCAGTTTGAAAGCTATGGAACTGAGTTTTCAGCTCTTGCTCGCCCATCAAGTCAGTCTGTGACCCAGGTGTAACCATTTCATTCCTCTTCAATAAAACACAAGAGTTGATTGTCTGGAGATGCCTTGATTTTTAAAAAGTTTTTATTCATTTAAAATTTAAATACAAAATGAAAAGAAAAAATTTCTATGTACACAGAAAGAGGATTCCACATGACACCATGATTTCCATTTCACACTGTTTACTTAAAAAAAACCAACCCATGTAATAAACACTACACATTGTTTTCAGAACTACCCTGCTTTTCCGAGCTTTGTTCTCGGCTATACTCTTTATTTTTCCTATGCCTTGGTTTTAAAAGGCTCAGAATAATTCTGTTGCTTCTATGGTGCTTCTGACTACTCTTGTATGGTGCTTCTGACTACTCTTATACTCTTGAAGATTCGTAGATAGAGCAGAGAGTGAAAAAAGAAGGAAAAAATGCAGAGAAGCAGCCACTTTAGGAATTAGCATCGATAAACTTTCCATTCCTGCTTCTTCATGGTCTCTCTCTGGAGGCAATCTGGTTCAGTAGAAATAGCAGTGGGTTTGGAATGGAAGGACTTGGATTCTAACCTCACCCTCACTTCTGCTTCCTGTGTGACCTTGGTCAAGTCTTTACTTGCAGGCCTCCTCATATGTAAAAAGGAGGAGTTTAGGTGAGAAGATTCTTTTCAAAGTTCTTTTGAGACGGAGGTGTGCTGGTATATTTTAATAGCTGCTTCTGAAAATGCACAAGATGTTTCTGGTACACTTCCTAGAAAGATGTCAGAGGGACTTAAAATGGAGAAGAGAACAGGTAGGGCCTCTGAGAAAGGCCTGTGATGCTGTGAAGGCAAAGAAACCTGTATAGGAGAAAGGCAAACTCTGGAGAGGAAATTGTTGTTTGTGCTTCATTTTCAAACATCACAGGTTGATGTCTTGACTTGATTGTGAACTGGATTTAAGTGAGGCAGAGTTGCACAGTCATCAGCCTCAATCTCTCATCCAGAATCATCAAAGTCTAGTGGCAAAAAAAAAAAATGTAGAATGGACAGTTGATGGCCCAGGATTCAATGCATGATCTTCCTTCTCTTCATCTTCCATCTCTGACCAAACTCTAAGTGCTTCCCAGCATCTGCTTTATCTGCTTTCAAGGTCCTTGGAACAAATTATTTTCATCAGTCCATTCTGAGGGAAGTCTTCACATACTTGGAGTAGACAATTCCCAAGTCACGCATGGGTTGGAGGCCCAAGAGGTAGATACTAAACATGGATGAGCACCCCTAAAAAGGCTTTGGCAAGCCCGAACACCAGAGGGGCTAGCCCTCCCTGAACATCCCATACACTCTGCTCTGGGAGCTACAGAGAGAGGAGGGACTCCATGCACACTGACTCCCTCAGAATGTCCCCCATGCCACCCTCATTCTGGGACCAAGAACAAAGAGCTTCCCTTCGGGAAAATGTACCTGCACACCTCGAGATTCCCAGCATGCCTGGAGAGGAACTAGTCTTTGAAGGGAGAGCTAAGGAGGGGAAGAGGTCAGATATTTGCTCAAGTTCAGTTTGCAAAAGGCCAGTGCTCCAGCAGCAGGAAATCTGAAGCCAAAATGTCAACTGTCGGGAGTGAAATCAGGAGGAAGGACAGAATGGGGGAGCAAATGAAGGTCATAAACAGTAAGTTGCGCAATTAGCAAACTTTCGTTATCTCTTTGGTTTTTTCTAAAAGATTTTCTTGTGAGGCATTTTTTTCTTCACTAAGAAATTAAATCTATTAAATATTTATTGCCAACCTGCATCCTGCTCTATTTTAGGCAGGTGAAAACATCGTAGAACAAGTTGTGGCCTAGCTATTGATAAAAGGAACAGCAAGGCAGCAGAGGCCTGTTCTCCTTGCTTTGGGAGCCTCCCTCAGCCTGTTTGGGCCCGCCCAAGGACTTAGCAACTATAGCAGGAGTGAGTAGAAACAATCATGTCCCAGGCAAGATGAATTCAGACCTCTTACCTTTGCGATGAATTTTTAATTACAGAAACCCAATCAATAAAGCCTTTACCAGCTGCAGATTTGTCGAGTCATTGGTATTTTATCAAGTGACCTGCAGGAATGATAGAGGAAATAATGCCTACCTCTCAAGCCCCCAGTTCAGGTCATTCAAGACACTTACTATCTGTGTGACCTTGTGATCTCCCCAGATACAGTGTAACTGTAATGGACAATTGATGCAGATACAGGGTGGCATTGCCAATTAATATTTTGGGGAGTGCCTTTATTAGCCGGCAGCTGTCCCCAAAAGGGGAGGCAGCCCTGAAAAGTCTGTCCAGCAAGCTTTTATACAGTAAAAAGTACTTCCTGAAACAAACAGTGGTCAGCAAGGCAACTGTTGCTACATGGGGATATTCTGGGGCCCCCTGAGGGGCCTTGTGAGGGGCCTTGTGTAGGAGCTAGCATTATGGGAACCTAACTGCCACTTCATAACCATCTAGAGGTCAGGGCCCATTTCCTGTGCTTTTTGGTAAACCCCATTGTAGTTAACTCAGTATCTTGTACATTCAGTAAAGGTTTGATCAGCTTTCAAGGTTTTATACTTGACAACAAAATTAGTAACTTCCTTTTATTGCTTTTAATTATAACATACAATGTTATATATATTTATGTTAAATAATAATTATATATTTATATATAATTTATATTATATAATAATTATATATTATGATTATAATAATTATAAGTCATTACATTTTATTTATGAAAATGGGTATTTTCTCCTTCCCACTTCCCTGCCATTAGAAAAAGGAAAGGAAAGACCAAATCCGGGTAACAAATATTCATAGTCAAGCAAAACAAAACCTGGTGTAGGCCATGTCCAAAACTTATGTCTCCATACTCACCTGAGTCCACCATCTCTGTATCATGAGGTGAATAGCATCTTTCACCATTAGTCTTCTGGAATTGTGGTTGACCATGGTGTTGACCAGCATTCTTAAGTCTTTCAAAATTGTTTGCCTTCCAAATGTTGTTGTTATAGAAATTGTTTACCTGATTCTTCTACCTTCCTGTAGTATCTTTTTAAAATAAGCTTTTATTGATATTGATTGTTTTTATAAAACCAGAAATTTCCCCTGTATCCCTCTTCTTTTTCCCTTCCAGAGAACCATCCCTTATAATAGAATAAAAAAAAAAGAATAAGTGAAAAGAGGGGGAAAAATCAGCAAAACCAGTTAATATAGTGGGAAAACCTGCCTATTTAGTAACCTTTCTTGAAACGGCTGCTTAGAAAAGAGAGACAAAAGAATATATGAGGAGAGTATGTGTGTTCTACTCCCAACGAGAACAGCTGCCTTTATTTCAGAATCTTTATTTTATTGAGCAAGGCTGGGTACATATAATATATGCTATGACTTTTCGGCTGTTAGTCAACAGCTGTGCCATTGTGTGTTGAGTGTCTGGCTGTAGCCAACAGGACCAGTATTTGCCTGGTTGCCTCTTTATCAGCTGCACACTGGTTAAGACTGACCTTTTGGCTGCAGTTCTGTAGAGCTGGTCTAAGAGGGCTTATCAGGGTTAACCAAGGCTTCTCACATGTGACATGCCTTATCCAGAAGGCCTATCAATGGTTACAGGCCAAGTCTTTTTTCATTTAGCATGGAAAAACAAAAAGACTTATTTTACTATTGTCCCAAGACACTGCCAAGCTAAGGTGGAAAAAAAAACAACCCAGTGCCAGAGGGCATTCAATTAGGCCTTTTTCTGGTGTTTGAAGAATAAGTTTTGAATTCCTACATTGATTTAAGATGAGCCACTATTTTCTGCACTCCTGCCTCCAGGGTGCCAGTACTGAACTAGGAACTAGGGATGAGGTGGGGAGAGGGGCTGTGGGCCCAAAAGATACAGCAAATATGTTCCCCTTCATTAAGAATCCAAGGGAATGAGGTGGCTTAGTGGATAGAGTTCTGAACTTAGAGTCAGAAAGTCTGGAGTTCAAATCTTGCCTTAGATATCAGCTGTGGGCAAGCTATTCAGCGTCAGCCTCCCATCTGTGAAATTGGAGATAATAATAGCACCTACCTGACTCTGGGATGTTGTGAGAACCACAAGATGTTTTTGTGTGTGTGTGTGTAGTTTGCAAACGTTAAAGCACTGTATAAATGCTAGTTATTATTATTATCTTATCTTGTGGAGATCAGAGATGTGAGAAAAAGGCAGGGGAGCATCTAATTCAGTGCCCAAACAAGTAGTACAGACATACCACTGCTAAAACAGAGTGGTCTCCAAATTGGGTTATAGGCAGAATGACACATGGGAGTGAAGGAGGAAAGAAGAACCTCTTCTTATTTTTAATTTAAAAAAGAAAGAAATTCAGCTTCTGTTTTGCACTATGTGGACTGACGTTGATGCCCTCACTTGGTCTTGATGTCAGTCAGATGTTGCCCATGGTATGAGGAAAGTCTGGCTTCTACACCACAGGAGGAGCTAGGGTGAGGTGGGATGGGGAGGGAAGGCTTTCTTGTTCCTTTGATTTCAGTACTTAACAATGTATTACAGTGTTATGTACATCCAGTTAAGTGGATTTATGTATTATATGTATTTATATGTTATATTATCTAGTTTTCCTTAAAGTTACCCTTGAAAAATGGGCCACCAAGTAGATGGATTCCCAGACAGAAACTGGAGTTTGAAGTAATGCTAATATTTTGAACACAAACAAAGGCAGAGATGATTCTTTTAGCTTGAGCTGGTTAGCCAATGTATGTGTTCAAGACAATGGCAGCTTAATGAGATCTGATGAGAAGGTTTAAAAAAAATAGGAAGTTATCTAGATTAGGGGTGGGGAACCTGTGGCCTCAAGGTCACATGTAGCCCTCTAGGTCCTCAAGTGCTTCCTTTTGACTGAATCCAAACTTCACAGAACAAATCCCCTTAATAAAAGAATTTGTTCTGTAAATCTTGGACTCAGTGAAAAGGCCATACACAAGGGCCTAGAAGGCCACAAGTGGTCTTGAGGCTGCAGGTTCCCCACCCCTGAACTAGATTATTTGAAAGGTGGGAATACATTCACTATCATTAACAATGTATTTCTTCTCCCTAAGTATGTACTGTGCTTTGAGGTATTAGATAATAATATCTTCTGTTCTATTCTGCTTAGGAAGGAACTTTAAAATTTGTTTTTTGTTGGCAAAGATAGTGTTGCCTTAAAATCTTCTCATTTCTGCATGCTTAAACTTAGAAATAAATTTTTCCAATTTGCATAAAATTTTTATAAATGATAAGTTCCCGTGGTTTTGAACCCATTTGTGAAATATATTAAAATGCAATTCTTTCCAAGAACATCCAGTTAATATCAGGGAAGATGGAAAGTGACTCACTGGATTTCAGCAAAAACCTTTGCATAATTGGTGAATTGGATTGAAAAATGAATATCACGTTTTAGAAAGTGCCAACAATAAGGCATGTTTTCCATTTAATCTTTCTAATGTGTCTAGTTCATTTTTGACAATCATTAAGACAGAGTATCAAATTAAACTGAACTTTTGACATTCCTTTGAGTCATTGTATCACAGTGTTAAGCCATGATTAAAAAAAAATAACAAAGCATATTAGATCACATTTCTCCCAGAGCAAAATGTTTATACTGTCAATAAATGAAACAAAAAATTATTTTAAGATGATTTAATCTCTTTTTACCCTTTTAAAATATGTTTTCTGTGTCCATTTTATGTAACAAGAGCCAGGCAGAAAGCCCAGGATGGCCAGGACACTCATCTTTTTCCACCAAAGGGGTCTTTAGCTCTAGAGGGGTGGGGAACCTAGGGCCTTGAGGCCACATTTGACCTTCTAAGTCCTTGGGTGCAGCCAAGAACAAATCCTTTTATTAAGGGGACTTGTTCTGTGAAGTTTGGATTCAGTCAAAGGGTAGTGGGCCACGTGACCTCAAGGCCACAGGTTTCCTACCCCTACTAGATTCATGCATGTAAACTCAGGTCATTTCTGGGGAAATCATAGCCTCCAAAGTTAAGGAGCTCTGGCTTTCTATACCCCTACCCCAGAACCCAGAGGAGAATCACATAAAGCTTAAGTATGACTTATGTCTAGGGTCTCCCTGAAAGGAAGTAGGAAAGTACCCCATTTAGGTATAGGAACCAGGTATAAGACAGCTATTTATTTTCTTCACACAAAAATAATACTTAAAACACAAAAGACAAGAAAATGCTCATTGATACAATATCTCCTAACTTCTAATGTATTCTCCTTGATGTTGATATTTAAAACACTGGACATTTAGTAGGACTGTTGAATAGACATTTCATCTTTTACTCCCTCTCTCTACTACTCTTGAAGCTTTCTCAAAGTTCATATCTTCTCACTAACCAAGCCAAGTTTGGGGCTTATCATTCCTTCATGGTCATCTCCTCTTAAAGGGACTTATTTGCAGAAAACTCTTCCTAATGCCAGTCAGCTTTGATTGAGGGAGCTAGGACTGCATGACCTCTTGAAGACACAAGGATTACCTTGGGATTACCATTTGGTCATCTGTGCCCATTGATTGGAACATGAGTAGGGGATGCAGTCAAGGAGTCCAAGGGCCAGCCTCATGCCCTGCCAAGGCAGCATATATATGTGATCAACTGCAATCTTATAGGAATGGAGAGAGGGGAAGAACTCCTTGCATCCCTCTTGCAAGCCCCAGAGGGAGCTCAGAAAGTGAAAGCAGAAGTGTAAAGAAATCTCTTTAAAGGAAGCTGAGTCAGTGGCCCTTGCTGACTCAGTGGCCAGTGAAAGTGTCACTTTATCATCCCAAAGAATCAAGTCCTTTAGCACTGAGCTAGAATACACATGACTCAGTAGAAAGGGCCAGGGAAGCTCAGGCCAGCTCCACCAATGTTCTATGGCTTTGCTGCAGGAATTTGATGATTATCCACTGTTGTAGTTATAGGTGTAAGGTACTGCTGTTTCTTATGGAGCAGTCTGGTGATGCAAGGGGCAGAAAGAATACTTCTACATAAAGAAAAAGAATTAAATTCAACTGATAAAGGGCATAAAATACTACCTTTTTCATATGCCTGAAAGAAGGAAAGAAACCTTTGGTTTATTAATTTTTTGAGGCAACAAAGATTTATTAGG
Source organism: Gymnobelideus leadbeateri (assembly GCA_011680675.1). NCBI lineage: Eukaryota > Metazoa > Chordata > Mammalia > Diprotodontia > Petauridae > Gymnobelideus > Gymnobelideus leadbeateri. The sequence continues at coordinate 2,020,493 of WOXC01002467.1, read as the reverse complement.
AGCCCATCATGTCATTGTGTAAGGACTTGCAGATATGAACAAAGGCAAAAAAGAGACAACAGTCCCAGAATATATCCAGTTTAGTCTGCTTTTATAGGCCATGAGGACAGTGGATTCTCAATCAGGTGAAGCTCCTTTAGTCCCTTCACCTTAGATTGGGGACTCCCCTGATTTAACCCCTAATAATTCTTCCAGAATGTAAAGTCTTGCTGTGTTGCTAAGTGTATTTCTGTGTGTGTGTGTGTGTGTGTGTGTGTGTGTGTGTGTGAAGAAACACACTTGTCAGATAAGATTTTCGTAGTTTGGTTAAGAAAGTGAATTGTTTTGTAAATATAGAATTTAAAATCAATTTACAGAAGTCATAGGGTGATACCTCATTTATATGTTAAAAGCTTGATGGTTTAAAGCAGTGATGTCAATCTCCAATAGAAGCAGAGACCCCTAAACTGCCCATAAGGCTCCCTGCAGGCTGCAGGATTGCAAGCTTTTTTATCTTTGGCTTAAAAGTTCAGAGAAAGAGGCAGGTAGGGAATAAAGCAGTAGGAATAAATAAAGCCGAGACCACCTAAGTTCAGATGTGGCCTTACTAGCTGTGTGACCCTGGGTGAGTCACTTAACTTCTGTCTGCCTCAATTTCCTCAACTATTAAAATGAGATAATAACACCTACCTTCCAGGGTTGCCATAAGGATCCAATGAGATAATATTTGTTAAACACTTAGCACAGTCCCCAGCAATAGATGCCTAATGCAATTTTCCCCCTTATTAAAAATTGATAATGTGAGTATGAAAAAAAAGCATTTCAAGGACTATTTTGGGAACTGATTAATGGTGAGAGCTGTAGGACGTTATAATCCCTCAATTCACTTGCAGGTAACTGTTTTAAGACTTAGAAGGGTAAAACTCCAAAAAGTGGGGGGGGGGGAATCATATAATTTATTTGGAGGTTGTGAGATTATTTAAGAAGGACTGTTGATTTTATGTGGGAAATTTGGTGTGTTGGTAGTTCCAGGAGGCTCTGATTTAAGCCACTTGAAAGTATTGAGGCTGAGAGTTTGATGAGGAAAAAGCCTGGTGGGAGGAGAAGGCTCAGTAAGAGAGTGAAGAAAAAAAAGGAAATTGGTTGTACATTTGCTGCAGAAAACAGACCCAGAGCAAAGGGCGGACCATAAGGCTTAGGCTACTCTCCTGGTTGGGTGAAAAAAGACCCCAGTCCAGCTATTGCCCCTCAGCGCCACCCAGAGTATAAGGAAGGTGAAGCACTTTGGAAATCCGTCTTGTTCTTTATGAATTGAGATGGAAAACATGAAAAGAGAAAGAGGTTATTTTTGCAGCTGCTTCACCGTACAGAAAGAGATGTTGAGGTAGGATTGGGTGAAGTGGAGTCCTGGTGAGAGAAAGGCTGGTCAGGTTTGCTTGCTTCGCGCAAGGAGCCAATCGAGGTACTTGGCTCTGAGCTCTGTTTTGCTAAAATAGGGTTGTATTAGTTGTTTGTGCTTTCATTCATAGGTCTAGCCTTTGTCTTTTGTTGATGAAAGTGCTTAGAATATGAACTGATGCAGAGTGAAGTGAGCAGAACCAAGAGAACATTGTACACAGTAACAGCAACATTGTAAAGATGATCAGCTGTGAAAGTCTTAGCTACTCAGATCAAGACAGTGACCCAAGATAGTTCCCAAGGACCCATGACAAAAAGTGCCATCCACCTCCAGAGAGAACTGACTGAAAAACTCTGAATGAGATTGAAACTGACTTTTAAATTTTTCTTTACTTTCACTGTTTTATTTTGTTTCTGTTTTCCTTTGCAAAATGGCTAACGTGGAAACATCTTTTGCATAACTTCACATATATAACTGATTTCAAATTGTTTGCCTTCTCAAGGAGGGGGAGGGACAGGAGGAAGGGAGAGAATTTTTAAATAAAAAAAATTTTAAATGATTGTTATTCTATTTAACAAAATAATTTTAAAGTGAAATATTTAAAGGAAATATTTTAAAAGGAAATATTTAACAGAATAATTTTTTAAGTGCATAGAAATATAACTTTCCCCCTCACAGATGCTTTGGCTGTATCCCAGAAGCTTGTGTTGTCTTTCTCATTGTTGCCCAACAACTAGGTGGCATAAATGTGTATTGGACTTGGAGTTAGGAAGATCTGAGCTCAGATCCTAGCTCACATGCTTATTAGCTGTGTGACCTTGGTGTAGGGCAGTCAGGTGGTGCTGCAGTGGACAGAGTGCCAAGCCTGGAGTCAGGAAGACCTGAGTTCAAATCCAACCTCAGACACTTACTAGGTATATGACTCAGGGCAAGTCACTTAACCCTGTTTGCCTCAGTTTCCTCATCTGTAAAATGAGCTGGAGAAGGAAATGGCAAACCCCTCCAGTATCTCTGCCAAGATTACCCCCAATGACGTCACAGTGAGTCAGGACACGACCGAAATAACAACAAGACCCTGAGTGCAGTGAATAGACAGCTGGACTTGGAGTGAGGAAGGAATGAGTTCAAATCCTGCCTCAAACAGGAGTTGTATGACCCCAGGGCAGTCTTTTAACCTCTCTCAGCCTCAGTTTCCTTATCTGTAAAATGAGACTACTACTACTACTACTACTACTACTACTACTACTACTACTACTACTACTACTACTACTACTACTACTATTAGCAACTACCTTGCAGGATAATTGTGAGGATCAAAAAAATAGCGTGTAGAAAGTGCTATGCAAATCTCATTGTTGTAATTTTCTTTGATGTCAATTGTTTTTATGATTTGTTCTTTGACTCTCTGGTTCTTTTGGATAAATTAGTCCCTCTTGAAGTTCTAGTCTTTTCTTCAAAGGAATTTGTTAGAAACCACTGTTGCTTAGTTACATGCCAAGCAAAAGTGATAACAAGGGAATGAAGAAATATTTACAAAATTACTAACTACCCAGATGAACAGAACAGGAAATAGAGAATGTAAATAGCTGGATCTCAGGAAAAGGAATTGACTGGACTTTCTTGTGAGCAGTGTAACTCCTCCCCCAGCCTCCACCAGCTTCTGCCTGGCTTTTGGTCTAATTCTGATGGAATCTGCTTATTTTTCCCTATCTTTGAGCTTTCTGACCCTTTTTCAGGTATTTGCTGGGGTTTATGTGGAGAACTGGAGGCTTTTTCCTTGACCTTTCATGACCCTTCTTTAACTTAAGTCAACCACAGCCTTTTTGGGGAAAAAAATATGACCTTCACACAAAACTGTTCCTATTTTTTGATAAGTAATTCCACTACTAGGACTACAACCTAATCTATAACTTCTCTGGACAACTTCTTATCAATAAAATGGAACTATAGTACCTATTTCTCAAATTTATTCTGAGGATTAGGCAAGATATAAAAGTAATATATAAAGTTTTCAGGGAAAAAACACTGAACATAAATATTTTTAGTAGCCTTATTATAATAGCAAAAATCTGGAAATGACTGATATGTTCAACAACAGGGGAATAGAACAAATTATGTTATATGAATGCAATGTAGCAATGTCACATCATAGAAATAGCAAATATGAAGGTGCAAAGAGATTTGGGAAGATGATTTTGAAGAGCAGCAGAGATTTTTTATAATCTGAGCAAAAAAGCTCTCATTAATCACAAGTATGTGGTAGCAATTAAATGTGGAAAGTAATATAGAAAAGTAGTGTGGAAATATCTGGAAATAATAGGGTGTTTTGCTGCTATCTTGTTAGAATTAGTGTGCCTGTAAAAACCAAACCTCAGATAACAGAAGTTTATGATTTTAAGTGGTTGGTTTTTTAAATTCTTGTTTGTGTGTTTGAATATTTTGTTGCTGGTTGTTCACTATTTTAAGAAAATGCATGCTTCAGGCAATAAGTATGTATATAAAACATTCATATATCACATACACATATTAAACATGGGCTTACCATGAGAGAGGTTTTCTTCTCCTGCTACTTATAGCCAACACAATCTGCAAATAATGTAAAACTCCATTTTTTTTCTTCCCTTCCTCAGAACACTGTGTTAAAGAATGGTACTGACATCTTTGATGCCTGGGAAAACCCACCTCCTCCAGTATATATGCAGTTCTATTTTTTCAATGTCACCAATCCAGATGAAATCCTCCAAGGGGAAGACCCTCGTGTGGAAGAAGTAGGACCATATACCTACAGGTGAGTCTTAAGTCCCCCTGCTGCCTTGCTGATCCAAGAAAGGCCCCATGTGCTAGGTAGCCTTCCTGTGGAACCAGGAGCCTGTTACTGATGGGGACCTGCCTGACCTGCTGTATGAGGTCATTGTGATTGTGAGAAAGGCCAGTGCCTGTCCTAAATCCTACTGTAGTTCAGTCAACCACTAAGCATTTATTAAGCACGTACTATGTGTCAGGTGCTATGGTAAGTGGATGAAAATTAAAAAATTAAATCGTTTGTGCCTTCAAGGAGCTAATGTCCCATAGTGGGAAACAATGTATATACATATCAGGAGCAACTAAGTGGTAGAATACTGAATCTGGAGTCAGGAAGACCTGAGTTCAAATCCAACCTTAAACACTTAAAAAAATTAATAGTGTTTTATTTTTCCCCCAATTATCTGTGAGGACAATTTTTGGCATTCATTTTGATAAATTTTGAGTTTCAAATTTCCCTCCTCTCTCCCCTCCCTTCTTCCCTAGATACTTAAAGTTATGTGACCCTGGCCAGGTTACTTTAACCCTCCGTCTGCTTCAGTTACAGTATTTGTAAAATATGGGTAATAACAGCATCCATCTCCCAGGGTTATTCAGATAATAAAATGAGGTCATATCTACAAAACCTGAGCACATTATATAAATGCCTGTATAAAGCCCTATTCTAATTGCCATTGTTCTAAATAAATATAAATGTATGCGATGCAAGCACAGGGCAATTTCAGGTAGTGTAGGAAGTGTCAGCAGCCGGAGGGATCAGGAGAAGCTTCAGGTAGGAGGTGAAGCCTGAGCTGAGCTTTGAAAGAAGTTATGGATTCCGAAAGGCAGGAGAGAGGAGTGAGTGCATGCCAAGCAGGGGGAGCTGCCCGTACAAAAATACCCCAGAAGTCCTACACTGTTATCAGACTTGCCCAATTGGCTTTATAGTTTGTATTTGGAATGTGAGAGTTTTGTGACCAATCACCAATCCAGAGGGCACTTCTCTGTATAACAAGACTTAAGGACAGGACAGATAAATTTCAAGGAAAGATCCCTACGAAAGAGTTTAATGCAATATTTAGCAGCTCTGATAACTATGATGGTTGGTGGCCTAGCTGGTGGTGGCAGGGATGGGTACAGAAGAACCAGGGGAGTCTTTAGGGAGAGTTTCAGTCAGACTTATGACTTTCCACATTTGTGGTTGGTCATGGAGTAGTCATGGCTCTCCTCCTCTAAGAATAGAAAGTGCTATTTAGTGTTTGAACTGGTGAAGAAATAGAGACAATTTTGGTTTTTAATGCCTTAACTACCAATGGCTCTATGAAACTCTTCCTAGTTTTTATAATTTGGAATCACCGACCATGCTGGTAACTGAGCAATCAGGCCCTGGGTAAAAGAGGAAGTCATTCAGGCTACTCTCACTGGACATAAATGGAAGAAAGTCAGTGAAATAGCCGAGAGGCTATTTCCTAGACACCCTAGCATGGGACTTCCATCACAATAAACAATAAATATTTGTTAAGAAATAAATACTATTGATGCCTAAAAATAATAACTAGCATTTGTATAGAGTACTTTAAAGTTTACACAGGACTTTTATATAGTATTTCATTTGACCCTAACAACAACCCTGTGAGGTAGGTGCTATTAATATGAATCTCCATTTTATATAAGAAATGGAGGCAGACAGAAGTTGAGTGATTGCCCAGGTTCACACAGCTATAAGTGTCTAAGGTAGGATTTGAACTCAGAACGCTATTGTTTTGGGCCAATATATTCTGCAGGACTACAAAGTTCAGCTTAAGGAATTTATGGATCATCATTGTGTGTCCATTTCTGTGGTAGCTGGGTGTTCAGTTTTCCTTTTGGAAAAGGTTGAAGGTAAAATGGCTTATCTATGAGGCCAAACTCATATGTGTGGCAGGGAGTTGGGTTTGTTTGCTTTTAAATTAGATCACCTTGGCCTTGAGAGGTGAGTTTATTCCTTTCATCAGTGCTTAGTAGCACATAGTAGGCCCTTAATAAATATTTATTGATTGATTGCTCAATAGATATGGACATTTCGCATAAATGTACAGAAATATATCATTTTCCCAAGCATTTCATTTAAATGAGTTTTCTAGATAATTTGGATGCCCCTAAGTTCAAAACTTTGACAGTTTCTAACTGTTGGGTGGGTAACTTTCTCTAAAGGACATTTGATGACTGAGTTGCTTAGAATAGCCATTCAGCCTCTTCTCTGCCCTTTTAAATAAAAGTTTTCCTGAATATAAATTAACCTTTCTGGAGGGTCCCTATCATCCCACTATACATCGACACCTTTGGGGCTTGTGGAATATGAAGACTGAGGCTGTTTGCTGGGACAGACAATAGCTTGTTTTCACTTCTTGTAGGAGTAAAGTGATTCTATAGATGCTCAGCTACCTCCCTTACTGTCACTGTGCCCACGGCTGGCAGAAAATCCTCTGCTGAATCCGTTGTTGTGGGCCACGAGCTCTTGTTAGCTGCACCCTAGGGAAACAGAATCGGAAGGCTTTCTGAGGATGAACATAAAATTAGGATTTGAGGAGTCCCATTATGAGTCCCATTAGGATAAGGAGTCCCTTATCATGACCTTGGCACGATCTGTTTTGCCCACTCAGAGACTTTTTTTTGGTGGTGGTGGTATAGTGGATGGAACATTGGACTTTGAGCACTGCAGTCAGGAAGAACTGAGTTCAAATCCAGCCTCAGACACTTACTGGCTATATGACTCTGGGCAAGTCAGTGAACCTGTTTGCTTCAGTTTCTTCATGTGTGAAATGAGGATAATAATAGCATCTACCTGACAGGGTCCTTATGAGGATCAAATGAGAAGATAATTGTAAAGCACTTGACACAGTACCTGGCACATAGTCAGTATCGTTACTATTATTATTGCTATTACCACCACCAGCACACTATTACTACTACTACTACTACTACTACTACTACCTATTTGACCCTGGGCAAATTACTTAACCTCCATCTATTTTAGTTTCCTTATATTTAAAGTGAAGATAATACCTACCTCCCCCAGGGTTGTTAAGAGAATTAAACGAAACAAGAAACGTAAAGTACTTTGTAATCTTAATACATTATATAATTTTAACTACTTTCATTTCACTTATTCTCTAGTCCTCAGCTCTATTCTGGAGGATAACTGAGGGGGCAGGATCAGTAAGGCAGTGCTATATTGACACTTATCAAAAAAGTCAGGAGGCATTTACTGAGCACTTGCTATTTGCCAGGCACTGTGCTAAGCCACCAGAGAAGGAAATATCAAACCACTGCAATATCTTTCCTAAGAAGCCCCTGTGGACATTATGGCTCACAGAGTCAGGAAGAACTGGACATAACAACAACAACAATGTGCTAAGCTCTGGAGATATAAAGAAAGACAAGGAAAGTTCCTGTCCTCTAGGAGGTCAGAGCTGAATGGGAAATGAAACATACAAGCAGCTCTATTTAAACAAGAGAAATAAAGGATGACTTGAACATAATCTCAGAGGGAAGGCATTAGCATCAAGGGGAATCAAGAAAGGCCTCTTGCAGAAAGTGGGAATTTAGCTGAGAAACAAGGGAAGCCGGCGAGTGGAGCTGAAGCTTGTTCCTCTAGGTGAACCAAAGTGAAGAGCTTTGGTTTGTATATAAATGTCATGATCCTAAGGTCAGCTGGGGTCCTATGATCTAATCAACTCATTGAGTTAACTAGAGATAAGTGTTCCAGACATAAAGGATAGATGGTCAGAAAAAATGCACAGAGTTGGGGAACTGAAGGTTGTTCTACGAAAGCAAATCAAAACAAATCACAGAGTATGTGGAAAAGAGTAAAACGTGAGAAGACTGGAAAGGTAGAAAGGGCTAAGGTTATGAAGGGCTTTAAAAGCCAAACAGAAGATTTTATATTTATTCCTGAGGTGATAGGGAGCCACTGGAGTCTACTGAATAGGTGAGTGACATGGTCAGAGTTGGCTTTAGGAAGATCACTTTGATAGCTGAATCTGAGATGGACAGGGGTGGAGAAGGACCCAACACAGAGAGACCAACCAGCAGGATAGCGTAATAACCCAGGAGTGAGGATATGAGGGTGGTGGCAGCATCAGAGGAGAGAGGGACACATATAGGAGAGATGGCATAATGGCATAATGGATAGGACTTGATGACAGATTGGATATGGGGGAGTGAGAGAGTAAAGAGTGAGTATGATAACTACATTGTGAGCTGGGCAGCTGAGAGTGTGGTGATGCCTTCAACAGCAAATAAGGAAGACAGGGAAGGTTTGGGGGGAAAGAATGAGTTCAGATTTGTACATGCTGAATGTAAGATGTCATACAGTTCACGATGTCCAAGGAGCATGTGAGACTGGAGTTTAGGAGCAGTTAAGAGTAAATCAATATATCTGAGAATCACCTGCATAGAGATAGTTTTTGAATTCATGGGAGCTGATGAAGGGAAAGGAGCCCAAGACTGAGCCTTGGGGAACACCTGTGATCAGCAGGCATGACCAGCATGAGGGTCCACTAAAGGAGTGGTCTGGTCAGATAGAGATGAGGAAAACCAGAGGAGAGAGAGAGGAGAAGGAGGTGATCAACAGTGTCAAAGGCTGCTCAGAGGTCAAGAAGCATGAGGACTAAGAAAAGCCATTAAATCTGCAGTTCAGAGACCATGGTACCCCACTTCAAATTAATGGTGAGGCAGGAAGTCAGACTACAAAGAGTTAAGAAAAGAGTGAGAGGGGCGGCTAGGTGGCGCAGAGAATAGAGCGCCGGCCCTGGAATCAGAAGGACCTGAGTTCGGAGCCGGCCTCCGACACCTAATCCGCACAAAACAAAAACCTAGCCGTGTAACCTTGGGCAAGTTACTTAACCCCAATTGCCCTAAAGGGGCGGCTAGGTGGCGCAGTGAGTAAGAGCGCCCGGCCTCGGAGTTGGGATGACCCGAGATAAGATCCGGCCTCAGAAAATGAGCACCCACACATAAATAATGACTAGCCATGTAACCTTGAGCAAGTTACTTAACCCCAATTGCTTTAAAAAAAAAAAGAAAAGAGTGAGAGGAAGAGCAGCCACTATTTGTAGACAGCTCTCATGGAAATTGGCCACTAAAGAAAGGAGAGAACAAGAGCTAACAGAGAGAGGGGCAGCTAGGTGGCACAGTGGATAGAACACTAGCCCTGAGTTCAAATCTGGTCTCAGCCACTTATTAGCTGTGTCACCCTGGGCAAGTCACTTAACCCTGATTGTGTCCCAAAAAAACCACCAAAAACAAACAAACAAAAAGAGCTAATGGGGATGGGTAAACCAAGTGAGTATTCTTTGAAGAAGGGGGAGACATGAGCATGTTTGTAGGCATCAGGAAAACAGCCAGTAGAGACTGAAGATTCGTGAAAGAGAAGGAGCAATCTGCTGGAGTGGATGGGATGGAACAGCATCACCTGGACAGGTAGAGGAGTTTACCTTGACAAAGGAGAAGACCTACCCTCTGGGAGATAGAGGTGAAGGAGGAGATAATGAGGGGAAACATCTGGGTGGTACAAGATGAGGACCAAGGGAGAAAAGGGAATCATTGAACTTTATTGTTGTTGTTTTTTGGTTTTGCTTTTTGGGGGGCAGTTGGGATTAAGTAATTTGCCCAAGGTCACACAGCTAGGTTTTTTTTGTATGTGTGTGTGTTAAGTGTCTGAGGCTGGATCCGAACTCAGGTCCTCCTGACTCTGGGGCCAGCACTCTACTCACTTCGACACCTAGCTGCCCCAAAGCATTGAACTTTAGAGCCAAAAAAGAACCTTAGAAATTATTCAAATTAAGTCTCCCATTCTGTGGATAAGGAAACTCATGTGGTCACCATTTTGTGAAAGCTTTTACCAGTTTGTGGGCCAGATAGTCTTGTGACTTTGAAGAACTTGGGATCAGAGGATGTGGATATTGAAATCCCATTACTGTTATTTGCTACTTGTTGACCATAGGCACGTCAGTTAACCTCTCTGGGCCTTTTCTTAAACGAGAGGGTTGGAAAATATGATTTCCATCTCTAAATCTGTCATCCTGTGATCCTAAGTACTTTGCTTTTCTGGGTCTCAGTTTTCTAATCTGTAAAATGTGTTGGCTAGATCATAGGATCCCAGCTGACCTTAGAATTGGGTGACATTTATATATAGACCAGAGGTCTTCATTATGGTCCAGCTAGAGGAACAAGCTCATTCCTCTACTTGATCATAACAAAGACAGTTGCTTAGGGTAGCCAGTCTCACACCCAGACTGTCACGAGGTTTAAATAGATGACTGGATGTGAAACCTTGGCATTGCCTTTTTTGGAGTGCATTGATTTCTCAACAGCTTGTAGAAGAATCTGGAAAACTAAACAGTGATTAGAAGCCCATGTTATTACATTTAGAATGATAAAGTGAAATTCTCTCAGATCACCAGGAGACCAGTGACTTACATGCTTACTTTTGATGTTTCTTGCCTGTGAGACCATGGGAAGGTCATTTAACCCCTTTCAACCTCAGTTTCCATAAGTATAAAATGGGAATGTTGGACAAGGTGACCAGGTCCCTTCTGATCCAATAATTGCCCATTTCTATGATGCCCTGAGTATCATGGGAGTGTGAGGGGGGGAAGAAAGAAGTGATAAAAATTGTGGTCCTTTGGAGATGGAACTGACTGCCATCTTGTTTTCTTTTGTCATTCTAGGTTTCATGTGTAGTTTTTCATCTCTCATGTAACACCAGCCTCTGACATTATTAAGTCAAGAAAATCAGCTTTCATATTAATGAAAGGAAAACTTTTGCTTGTAAAAATGGCATCTATTATTAGACAAAACTTAATAAATTTTTTTTTCTTAGGGAGTATCGACCTAGAGAGAATATTCGCTTTTGGGATAATGGAACAAAAATATCTGCAGTTAACCCCAAGAGCTACATCTTTCAACGGGACCTGTCGGTTGGAGACCCTGAAGTTGACTTGATCAGGACTTTAAATATTCCTGTTGTAGTAAGTAGATTTGATATGGTTATTGAGGCAGTTAGGCTGTATAGTGTATAAGTGTTATGGACCGAGTCAGGAAGATCTGAGTTCAAATCCCACCTCAGATAATTATTAGCCTAGGCAAAACAGTTCACCTTTCTCAACCTCAATGTCTTCATCTGTAAAATGAGAATAATAACAGTAGCATCTTCATCCCAGGGTTGCTGTGAGAATCAAATGAGATAATATCTGTATAACATGTTGTAAACCTTAAAGAGCTATACATTATATTAATGTATTAATTATTACATACAAATGTACATATATAACATACCACAGTGTTATACAATAATCAAGTTATTATATGTAATAATTTTGTATAATATAGCCATTATAATAACTATTATTATATTATTGTATAATTTTATTACAATATTTACATTAGGAGAATAGCAATTTTGGACTTTAAAACATTCTTACTAGTCTTAATGTAGTCCCAGAATTGTCAATTCTCACTTTTTCTCTTCCTTTAGAAATTTTTTTTTTTTTGCTTTTTGGAGGGCAGTTGGGGTTAAGTGACTTGCCCAAAGCCACACAGCTAGTTTTTGTGTTAAGTGTCTGAGGTGGGATTTTAACTCAGGTCCTCTTGACTCCAGGGCCGGCGCTCTAGTCATTGCACCACCTAGCTGCCCCTCCTTTAGAAAATTTAAACACCAAATAGAATGGATGTGTGTGTGTGTGTGTGTGTGTGTGTGTGTGTGTGTGTATGTATGTGTGTGTGTATATGTGTATATGTAAATAGAACAGAAAAAGAGGACTTCATGTGAAACTACAGGTCTCCATTCATGTATAACTTACTTTTTCTTTTAGAGTTTTTATTGTCTTTAAAGACTTAAAGTGTGAGTTGGAGATTTTGGTTTTGTCTTCTCTTACGAGGAGGGCAGGATCAGCACTTGTGCTAAGGAATCAGCCTGTAACTGGATGTCCCAAAAGTATTAGTGCAGTTTTAAGCTATTAAAACGTTTCTGACAGGGTAATCAGAAACTCTAGCTGTAGAATTCCTAATTCATTTAAAATCTCTTTGTTTGAAATTTAAGGCTACTAAAGACATCACCTAATTTCCCCCCCACCCCCGCCCTTTCCAAATAGAGATCTCAGTGAGTCTGAAAGAATCTTTGCCCCCTTGTCTTATCTGATACTGGCCAATGAGAGTTCTAATGAAGCTATAAGTTGAAGGTCAAATGACTTTTTTGTTTGTTTGTTTTGTTTTGTTTTTTGGGTTTTTTGTTTTTTGTTTTTGCTTTTTGGTGGGCAACTGGGGTTAAGTAACTTGCCCAAGGTCACATGGCTAGGTTTTTTAAGTGTCTGAGGCTGGATCCGAACTCAGGTCCTTCTGATTCCAGGGCCGGCACTCTACTCACTGTGCCACCTAGCAGCCCCCAAATGACTTTCAATAGGGACTTCCTGGATAGGACTGATTTTGAGCCTCTCTGCTGTGGTTCTCCCACATGATCTTTCATTAGTGAGAACTTATTGATTAGATACTGATGAGAACTTCCTTACCTTAAAAAAAAAAAAGATCTCAGTTTTAATAAATATTTCACTTCATACTCTAAGTGGTAAATTTTTACGAAAGTACCACAGAGGCTGCCATAAATCAATTTTATATGTATAAATAATTTATATATATATGTGTATATATATATATATGTATATCATCGATGCAGTAGGCACTTTGGTAGTTGTCTGTTATCTGAATTTGTTTTTGCTTGTCAGACTGCTATGGAATGGACCAGGATCAGTTTGCTGAAAGAGATCCTGGAAGGACTGCTGAAGACGTATCAGCAGAAACTGTTTGTGATCCACACTGTTCACGAACTATTGTGGGGCTACAAAGATGAGCTCTTCTCACTCATTAGTATTTTCAAACCAGACGTCCCACCGTACTTTGGCTTATTCTATGAGGTAAGTGGATTTTTCTTTTAAGGAACTCTTTGTTACAGTGACAAATGGCTTATGCAATTCTGCAGGGCAGACTGAGGCTTTATTGTCCTAGAATAACCTAGCATAAATAAAGGGCTTCTCTGTTCTAGAGCCATCGTCACTTCTTAAGGACAGCCACCTGGGTTTCTAAATGTTTCAAATAGTAAGTTAAAAATTCCATTGATCATTGAGTAGCAGAGGACCATACAGGGGTGTAAATGTCTAACACTCTGGGGAAGAATGTATGCACTAGACACTTTTAAGACTAATCTGAAATATTAAAATTTTCTCCATTGCTATCTTCAGTCTGGGCAATCAACAGAACCATAATTCAGGCCTAGATTTGTGAGTTTGCTGATTTCTAAAGTGTAAATGCTCACACTGAAAATTTAACAGCTCTTGCAAACTCATTTGAGCTGGCTCCAGAACACCCCTGCCAGATGATGAAAGTGGAAGGGCAATGGAGGATGTCACGGCTACTTTTGAGTTGATATGGCCTTTCGAATAGATTTAACGTATGTGTAGGGATCAAGGGGGAGGGAAGAGGAGGAAGGGAGCCTAAAGACTGAGTTACTTTTCTGCATCCACTTTTGTCTGATGCTGGATCTCTCCTTTTCCCTAGTTTCATTATTTGTGAGATGGGGATAATGACACCCTACCTATCTCAGTGAGATCTGGTGGGAATTTTACATTGCTACCAGTAAAACTTTATTTTAAACAATGAAGTGATGAAGGAAGTACAATCTTGGATAAAATACTTCAGAATAGTACCTTCCCTTCAGTAAGCATTCATAAGATACTTATTATACACCAAGCATTGTTCCAAGTGCTACAGAGACAAAGACAGTCCTGCTCTCAAGGAATTTGCACTTTTCTATTGTGTCCTTTTTTGCTTAAAAATATTTTCCATAGACATCTTCTGTTTTTACATCACTTATATTTTCCCACATATCCTTCCTCTATCTTCCTCCCAGGGAGCCTTCCTTTAATTAAAAAATGGAGGAGAAAAATATTCAGCAAAATTAATAAACACATTGAAAAATTCTGACATTCCATACAGTATTCCACATCTGTTGTCCCCCACCTCTGCAAAGAACTCAGAGAGGTTCCTTCTCGTGTCTCTTTTTTTGGAGTCAAACTTAGTCATTATAATTTCACAGAATTCACAAAATTTTTTGTTGCTGCTATTCTTTCCATTTCCAATGTTGTAGTCATGGTGTATATCATTCTCCTGGTTCTGCTAATACCACTCTTCATCTATTGATACAGGTCTTCCTATTCTTCATCATTTCTCACAGCTCACTAATATTCTATTACCTTCATGTATCATTGCAGCAGCAAGCACCCCAGCATCCCCAGGGTGGCTGCCAACACAGGTTCTCAGATCTGCTTTTCTAAAGGAAAGCAACTCAAAATGGGTCAACAATCTTGCTTTAATCGATCAAACATATCATTTATCTAGTTCAGGGGGAAAATGTCAGCACCTCGAACTTCAGAGAATACAAACAAGTTACAAGCAGAAGTTACAAGCAGACAGAGAAACATCAGCAGACAGGCTTCCAGCTGTCTGACCATTACATCCATACCTAGTCAGTTGCCAGAGAGAGAAGCACCAAAATCTGGGTTTTCAAAGCTGGGGGGCTCGACTGCTGCCCAGAGTCTCATCTGGCCAAATCACACAACTCTACCCAAAGTGAGCCCCAAAGCAAAACCTAACATCAGGGTATATGTAGCCTTCTCCTGGGTCAGAGATGTCAGAACCTTCTTGACCCACTGCCCAATCACAAAGTATCAAGGTGTGTGCATTCCTGAAGAACGAGCCTCCTGAAACAGGCTCCATGTGACTACATTCAGCCTATTGGGGGCAGAGAATATTTTTGAGTCTGGGAAGGTTCTTAGAGTCACTAAAACTTATCAAAGGGCCAAGAAGCAGGGAAGATCTTAGATTCCCATTCCCATAACAATCATAGCTCATTTAGTTCTTCTCTAATCAATGGACAATTTCGTTGCTTCCAGTTCATTGCTACTATGAAAAGTATCGTTATAAATATTTTGCAGTCTATGAGGCTTTCCTTTTTATCATTGACACTGGGGTACATGCCTAGCAGCAGGATCTTTGGCTCAAAGGGCATAGATATCTTGGTAATTTCTTATAAATATTTGCAGAATGGTTAGACTGTTTCAGATGGAGCTTATTCTCTATGGGAGCAATAACACACACACACACAAATAAATATGGAATATATACATATATATATATATATAAATTAATTTTGGAAGAGGACCAGGGCACAAGTCTAGTTTGTTCCTGGTTCTAAAAGGCATAATGTAAGACAGGCCAGAGTGAAATAGGAACGCAGGAGGGATGAGGCTGGGTGGATGGAGACGAGGAAGTGAATCCTTTAATAGTGCCCAGGGAAAGGAATTTTGGCCTAGGCAGCCTATAGTAGATAGACACACATATACACACGCACACACACACACACACACACACGTACACATATATAGATATGGGTTAAGTGACGTGCCCAATGTCACATGGCTAGTAAGTGTGTCAAGTGTCTAAGGTCAGATTTGAACTCAGGTCCTTCTGGCTCCAGGGCTGGTGCTCTATTCACTGTGCCACCCAGCTGCCCTTAGATATGCTTCTGATGACTCCAACAAATCCTCAGCCATGTTGCCCTATGGAACTTTGTGGAGTCCAGTACAGAGGACCACATGGGTCTGCGCAATTTTTTCAGGCCAAAATGGGTAAACTAATGATATCTTTAAATAAAAACCTTTAGAGACCTCTCAAGGGTCTATTAAGCTAAATACTTGGGGAGATAGGGGTTGGGACCATCCCTGGTAGACAACTTTCTGAATCTATAGCCTTTGCTAGTTGCTTAACTTGATCTGGCCAAAAGGAAGGACTTGAACCCAGGTGTTTCTAACTTCAAACTCTACTGGTCTCGCTACCTGTGTAGAATCAAATAAAACAAATATTAATTGATGATAGATGCATTGATGACCATAGATAATTAGGAGGTCCATTATGTTAGAAGATCATATGCTCACACATAACTGTTTGGTGGAGAAGGGCAATGTTTAGTCCTCTCTTAGAGGCAGCTGGGGGCTCCATAGATAAAGTGCTGGGCCTGGAGTCAGGAAGAGCTGAGTTCAAATCTAGCCTCAAACACCTATTAACTATGTGACCCTTGGCAAGTCACTTAACTGTTTGACTCAGTTTCCTCAACTGTAAAGTGAAGATAATAACTCCCAGGGTTGTCATGAGGATCACTTAGCACAATGCCCGACACATAGTAAGTGCTATATAAACATTTACTTCCTTTCTCTTCCAACTTAATGTTCAAAATCCCTTTTTATTCTTTCCCACGGTGACATCAAAATTAGGTCCAAGGACTTAACTTTTGAGCGACCTTAAATTTTTACATTTTTTATTTCTAGAAAAATGGAACTAATGATGGTGACTACCTTTTTCTAACTGGAGAAGACAATTATCTTAATTTTACAAAGATCGTGGAATGGAATGGGAGAAGGTAAAGTAGCTGACCTACCCATCCTGTCAATGGTTCTTTTGGTGTATTGCCCACAGTTTTCATTAATTTAAATATGAAGTAGGTTGGCTAAGCGGTTAAGCATTGGACATGTTTTTTTTATTAAAAGCTGCAGCAAAATATGAAGTTTCTGAAGCTAGGTGTTTCACATATGTACATATGACATGGAATTTTTAAAAAGCTTTTTAGATATATTGTGACCAGACATGAGTAAAAAAGCCTTTCAGACTCTGGTTCCCACCACTCAGTGGTCATTCACTGAGTTCTAGCTATTACTGTTTATGGATGATTTTTGCTTATATTGCTTTCATGGTGGTAGTAGGTTGATTTTTTTTTCAATACTACATTACTTTAGAAATGAAATTCATTTGCAGCAAGGCAGCAAAGTAGATAGAGTGCTGGACCTGGATTCAGGAAGATTCATGTGTTCAAAACTGGCTTCACATACTTACTAGCTGTTTGATCCTGGGCAAGTCACTTAACCTCTGTTTGCCTCAGTTTCCTTATCTGTAATCTACCTCCCAGGGATGTTGTGAGGATCAAGTGAGATAATATTTGTAAAGCATTTTACTTACACTAAAGTTCTTTAAAATGCTATTATTGTTATTATAGTGAATGTAGTCAGAAAAGTGAACAGGCTCTTATAATATTTGTTCTTAATGAGTTATAATTTTTATCATGAACAATTCCATTTACATTACAGTGGAATATGATTTTAAATTTATTTTTACCTTAAATAGAGTTGTATTTCTACCTTCTAAGTCTAATCTTTATGAAGGACTTTTGCCATTACCCAGATTGTTTTGGGGACCCAAGACTCTTCCCATAGAATTTTAACATCAGAGATTCAGAGCTACCCTACTTTTATTACCTGGTTGAAAGGCCATTTTATGTCTTTGATGTAATTTGTTACTACAAGTAGCCTACTTTCAGTTGAATTGTGGAAAATCCTCACAAACTGAGTGGACCCCAAAGACTTTTAATTTACTTGACCATCCTTTGATCCTTCCTTCATCTTTTCCTTCTCTTATTTTAATGACAGGTCTCTTAACTGGTGGACATCAGAGAAATGCAACATGATTAATGGAACTGATGGGAATTCCTTTCACCCATTAGTATCCAAAGATGAAATCCTTTATGTCTTTCCCTCCGATTTTTGCAGGTAAGAATACTAAAATTCTTCCTGGAGGTCAGCGTCACCAAAGCTTTGAAGATGATTTTTTTAGCATCATTGATCGATAAGAGTAGTATGTAATCAAATTGCTTCTGATCTCATTCTATATGGAACAAACGAGCCAGACACTCACCACTTTCTGTAATACAGAATTTGTCCATGGAAACTTCTCTAAATGCAACACATGTCCTTCTAGCTGAATATAAGGAAGGATTTGAAAGTTGTTACAACTGACCTGTAAATTGGTAAGCAGCCATCAGAAATAGGGAGGAGGATTTTGAGTTTTTATCCACACCCCACATGAGAGGCAGACCTAAAGCCAGCTCCTGGCTGATTCTGGTTACTTTCGTAACAAAATGAGACATTCATAAGTCATTGAGCCATGACTCAGTAAGCCTTAATAATAATCCAAAAATGGAAACTAGGCTTGTCTCACATGACCTGTTAAAGTCAGGTTGGCTCTTTGCAATCACTGCTTCCCTTTCTAGATGTCACCAACCTCCTCATCTAGAATTCTGGAGTTTTTCCAGGAATCAGAATAACTTACTTTTTTGTTGTTGTTTTTGGAGGGCAATTGGGGTTAAGTAACTTGCCCAAGGTCACACGGCTAGGTTTTTGTTTGTGTGTGCGTTAAGTGTCTGAGGTCGGATCAGAACTCAGGTCCTTCTGACTCCAGGGCTGACACTCTACTCACTGTGCCACCTAGCCGCCCATAACTTACTTTTTTACCATCTCTTCCCCACCCCCACCCCCTTTTTCTAAGTTTAGGCTCTAATCCTGCTAAATTTTTTCAGGGCTTAAGGATCTCATTCATTTGGGCTGGGTGGCTTGGATTCATCCAGGGCACCTAGGTTCTTTCCCTGTTTCCTTAATTATCTTGATTATTGTGTGTGTGTGTGTGTGTGTGTGTGTGTGTGTGTGTGTGTGTGTGTGTGTGTTGGGGGACTTTCCAATGCTCACATTCACCTTCAGGAGCCTGCCTTTGTTTTAATCTTCTGAACATTTCTTTTCTAAAATCTTAAGTTGGTTGATGAGTCCCCTGTGCATCCACACCAATTTCTTCAGACAAATGCCATTTTTTCTCCTCCCTGGAATTGTTTTCCCTCATGTCTTTAGAATTTCATTCTTTATCATCTCCCATCCTTCCCGAAGCATTTACTCCCTGAGCTCCTACCTGTCTTTCCTCTGAATCTTTTGAAATCTGCTTTCCCAATATCTGGGCTGTGTAGAAGACTATGTCCAATATCTAGGCTGGGAGAGCTGTCAAAGTCAACCTCTCTATGCAGATCTCCCCTAGTGTGAAGGACAAAGGAAACTGTGCAGTGCCTTGCGAGGCCTCTGATGCCAACACTCTAGTTTGGCCATATTCTAATTTGGGTGCTTTGCCTTAGGGCCTGTTGGTCCAGCACTCATTGGTCAGTGCCATTGACTCTGTCTTTGTTTCTCTGCAGGTCAGTGTATCTAACATTCAGTGACATTGGAAATGTTGAAGGAATCCCTTCCTTTCGGTTTAGCCTGCCACCTGAAATGTTTGCCAATAACTCTGATAACAGCTGCTTCTGTATTCCACCAGGAAACTGTTTGGGTTCGGGTATCCTTAACGTCAGTGTTTGTAAGAATGGTAAGTAAGTTTAAAAAGAGGTCTGGATCATGGGTGTCTGAAATGCAGACAGTATGGGAGGTAGTCTTTGACTATGCTTCCTGGATCACAACTACCCACCCACCTTACTCCCCTGCACCCAAGAGGCTAAGATATATTCAAACATACACTATTACCAAGCTTGCAGATCATCAAACTGAAACATTCCTACCTTTCTAACTTAGGGTCCTTTAGAACAGTGCTGTCAAACTCAAACAGAAATGGAAACATCCCAGCAGGGCACATATTGACTTGGAAAACCACAAATTGGCATTATCTATGTTGTATTGTATTTTTATTTATTTTTAAAAATATTTCCTAATTACATTTTGTGGGCTGCTTGCTGGCTGTGAGTTTGACACCTCTGTTCTACAACATTGCAAGAACTGGATTTGAATCTCACTTCAGACACTTGTTAGCTATGTGACCCTGGGCCTTGGTTTTCTCATCTTTAAAATAAGGCTAGCACCTTTCTCACAAAGTCACTGTGAAGATCGAATGAGAGAGATATGTAAAGTGCTTTGTAAGCTTTAGAGTGATAGATATATAAACTATGCTTTTCTTTTAAAAAGTATTGATATATTTTGTCTTGTTCACTTTCATTTTTAAATCTATCCATTCCCCCTCCCCAACTTCAATGTAACAAAAAAAATTTTAAATAAAGAAAAATGGCAGTTTGGAGAAAGAGCGAGACAGAGACAGAGAGACAGAGAGAGACGGAAGGAAGGAAGGAAGGAAGGAAGGAAGGAAGGAAGGAAGGAAGGAAGGAAGGAAGGAAGGAAGGAAGGAAGGAAGGAAGGAAGGAAGAAGAAGAAAAAAAAAAAGGAAGGAAGGAAGGAAGGAAGGAAGGAAGGAAGGAAGGAAGGAAGGAAGGAAGGAAGGAAGGAGAAACAGTGAAATAGGGACAGAAACAGAGAGACAGAGACAGGAAAAGATGGAGAGAGAAAGACAGGGAGAATGTGCACACTGAACTGAAATAACTAGAAATATTCTATTTAGCTTTTACCATGAGGGGTTGGTGGTTTGTGGAATTCATTTTTAATGTTGAGCCAATGTTTTCTATACTTATGTCAGTTAGAAGGTCAGAAAACCTCATTTTACATATAAGGAAGACAAGACCCAGGGAAATGAAATTGTTTTTCAAAACCACTGAACAAGCCCTGTGGGTGGAATTTGATGCTCTGATGATCCATCTGGTGTGAGGTTCACTGTGAAACTCTGCTGCCTCTTGAACATTTTTCTCTGGGTAAATGTTTCCAGAATTCCCTAAACACTGGTGCTTGACCCCATCACCATGAAGGAGCAGGTAGATTTGGAAACAGTGACCAATCCCAGCTGGAATTGACATTTCTCAGGGATCCTCGTTATGAAATGTTTTGGTTTTAAGGAATGTAGTAGTTTGGGAAACACATTGTACAGATGTCATTTTGTGTTATCATGCCTTAAATTTAATAGTTTTGGGAAATATTGATCATTCCAAATCAAAATGACAAATTATCCGTTGCTCCATTACCCAAATGGTTTTAGAAACCCTTTTTAGGGATGATTTCAGGGTCAGGAATGTCTCTGGCTCATGGGACCTAAAGATGTTAATAAGGGGTATAGAAGTGGAGGCTGCAGGACCAAGATTCCTAGCTCTAACCTCCACCATTGACTTGCTGGGTGACCTTGAATGATCCTTGCTGTCCCTGGGCTAGAGCCCAGGCAAATTTGTCCTAAGAAATGTACCCCAAATGTACTTGTAATAGACCATCATTATATCTGTGCCAAATCAGTGTTCCTTCAACAAATGGGATTTCAGCCAATTCAGTTCAACCAACGTCTATGAAATCTTTACTAGGTATGAAGCCCTATGCTAGCTCCTAGAGGTACAAAGCCAAAGCCATCTTTAGCCCCAAGGATTCCACCAGAAGTCACTGCATTCAACTCTTTTCCCTAGAAGCTGGGCATGTGGTTGGGAGATGTTTATTCTTGGCTTCATTAATGATTCAATCAACAAGCACTACTGAGCTTATTAAGTCCTAGGCACTGTGCTTTGTACCAGGGCACAAAGAAAAAGTAAAAACTGCCCCTGCCCTTGAGGAGCTTACATTCTAATTGGGAAGCCACCGCAGACAAAGCAGATCATATTTATTTAAGTATTTAAATGTTAAATGAAATTTCCCTCCGTTCTCTTGAAACACAGGTGCTCCCATTTTTCTGTCTTCTCCACACTTCTACCAAGCAGATGAGAAATTTATTTCAGCTGTAAAAGGCATGCATCCAAATAAGGAAGACCATGAAACGTTCATGGATATCAACCCCGTGAGTACAACCTCCTCAGGGTGTCAGAGGACTTCCTCTTCTCCATGCCATTCCTGTGGGTCGGTTTCATTACACTGAATCCTCTTAAAAACTACCTCAGCTTTAATGAGAAAGAAAACCTAGCCAAGCACTTTTCTGTCCATGTTACAAAACTTGAGCTCTCCCTCTTCCATAAACAAAGTTCCAAGGGCCCTGGCAGGGAAATATTTCATGAACACCAATGCTTCTCTCTTCCAAGTTAGGGGTCCTTAACCATTTTTGTGTCATGATTCCCTTTGGCAGTCTGGTGAAGCCTCTGGATTCCCCCTCAGAATCAAGTCTTTAAATGCATATAAAAGACATAGGACTATAAAGGAAAACCATTATATTGAAATATAGTTATCAAAAAAATTTTTTTTTGCTTTTTGGAGGGCAATTGGGGTTAAGTGACTTGCCCAAAGTCACACGGCTAGTAAGTGTGTCAAGTGTCTGAGGCTGCCTTTGAACTTAGGTCCTCCTGACTCTAGGGCCGGTGCTCTATTCACTTTGCTACCTAGCCACCCCTATCAAAATATTTTTAAAAACAAATTCACTGACTCCAGGTCAAGAACCCCTATAAGCGTTTGGAAATATACTAGAGGCATGGCATGCTTGCCTATAGCCACTGAAGTGGGAGACAATTTAGAAACATTCTCATTTCCAGTTTGGGAGAGAAGTGGGTATCTACTAGTCACAATAATGGGTCCCACTAATCCTTTTGTGGGGGGTGAGGTGCAGAGAGTCCAAAGGCAAGTAGCAGAGGCAGGAGAGCATCATGATAATGGAAGACGAGGGCTTGAGAACCAGGGGACGCTCTGTGTGGTGGGGGCAGGTAGCTGAAAGAAAACAGTAGTAGCAGCTGAAGTAAGGGGCCTCTTGGGAGTGAAGGAGCTGAGGGGGAATGTGCTGCCAGACAAAAGATGCAGAATAAAAAAAGTCTGAAGATACAATGGAAGAATGGATTTTGTGAAAAAAAGCCAAAGTTTTAACCTCCTTGTTTTCCAACCTGGACAGATCCATCCCTCTGTATGTGGGAGCTCGGTAGCTTCCACTTTCAGGGGCTCCCCTGTTGATGCCAGAGTGTGGACTCCTGGTTGGCTTTAGCCAAAACTCTCTGCCTCCCTAGTATTGGTGATTATAGGTGTGGCCCACTTTATTAACCCTACATTCCTTTAAAAAGCCACCTACTTTTGATGCCTCCATTTCCTTCCTTCTCTTAAACCTTCATCAGTCTGGCTTCATTCAACCGAAACTACTTCTCCAAAGTTGCCAAATTATTTCTTAATTGTCAAACATAATGGCCTTGAGCTTTGAATGTAGTTGACCACCCTGACATGGCATATTTCCTCTGGGCTAGAACCAATATCCAAATTTTATGTCATTATAACTTTGAATAGCATGACGCTGAATGCATGCAGCCACTTCTCCATCTTTGTGTCTACTTTCTCTTGGTTTCCCTCCTTAGGTTAGACAGAAGTCTGTCTCTAACGTCACAAGTCCCTTCTGCTGGAGCTTTATGTTGTGCTCATTGACTGTGGGGGCCCCCCAAGTCCCATTCTAGGCTCTCCTCCCTTTTTCCTCTATCCTCTTTCTATTTTCAACTTCCATGTGTCTATCATCTCTATACAGATGACTCCTAGTCTTTTTTCTTAAACTCTAATCCCTATCATCAAATGCTTATTGGATATCTTGAACTGGATTCCCTTAGGTACCCCAAATTTAATATGTCCAAAACAGAAGTTATCTTTTTCCCAAAACCTTACTCTCTTCCAAATTCCCTATTTCTGTCAAGGACACTATCTTCTAGTCACCTACATTACAACATCAGTATCATCCTTGACTCTGCTCTCAATCGTCACATATATTTAATTAGTTGCTAAATGTTATAATTTTTCCTTTACATTTCTTGCATACTTTCCCTTCTCTTTGCTCAAAAAACTACAACCCTAGTTCAGGGCTTTATTGCCTCTTGCAATTACCTAATTTATCTCCTCCCCTGAAGTCTCTCCCCTCTCCCATCCATCCTCCACCAAGCTGCTGAAGTGATTTTCCGAAAGCATAGATCTGTTCATGTCAATCCCACCCTCACTCAGTAATTTCCAATGGCTCCCTGTTAACCTCTAGAATAAAATTTAATACTTCTCTTTGGTATTTAAAGCTCTTCAGAACCTACCCCTTACCTATCTCTCCAGCCCTTTAACACACAACTGCTCTCCATGCCAACTCCATGTGTCTTTGACCCATTCTTGGAATGCTCTCCCTCCTTATTATCTCTGACTCTTAGAATTCTTGCCTTCCTTAAGACTCAGACCAAGGAACACCTCTTCCAGGAGGACTTCCCTACTTCCCACAGCTGCTAGTCCCCTTTCCTCTATATTTGTGTTTCATAGACAGATATATATGTGTGGGTACATAAACACACACACACACACACACACACACACACACGTGCGTGTTGTCTCCCCCTTTAGAATCTGAGCTTGAAGGCAGGGGCTGTTTTTGCTTTTTCTTTGCATTTATCACAGTGTTTGGTAAATAACCATCACTCAAGAAGTACTTCCTGATTCACTGGCTAATTTGAATTTGAATTTTTAGTGTTTTGCCTAAAATGTTTTTCTTCTTCAGTTTTGTTTCCATGTGTGGATTTGAGTAAATCTTTACCCTTTTTCTGTAATAATAGCAAAGAATAATTGAAATCCATTGGCAAATAGATGTTCATTAGTGATAGCGCGCGCATGTGTGTGTGTGTGTGTGCACTTTCCAGTATTTCTAGATGCACACCGTTTCCCTTCCCTCTCAGCACCCTCTGAGTATGTTCCAGTCCCCACAGCCTCTCCCTGCTCCCCCCCACAGTAGTTGATCCTTTGCTTGGGGTTCGTGTGATTGAATGACAGCATTTTGAGGGAAAGTTCTCTTGGCTCCGGAAGGGTCTCATTCATCTGAGTCACAATGGGGAATTCCTGGCTTTTGTCCTGTTTTTGTATCCTTCAGTTACTTGGCTCCAGACTTGGGTTCTCTTTGCAAGGGACAGCTATGCTTTTGTTGAGGGTCAAAGCCCCATTTCTGCTTCCTTATACTTTCTACATTACTCAGTGTTTTGCTAATCTTTATTATGCCATTAGGGCTAAAAGAAAAATACCAAACAAACCAAAAACTGTTTGAACCATCCTGTTATACCCTCTCTGCAAGAAACCAGGAAAATGAGTCCTGGGCTTAGACCTGGCTTAAGCCCATTCATAGGGTGACTATTACCACTGGGTAATAATAATAATAATAATAATAATAATAATAATAATAATCTTGGGCAATGCACTTACCCTCTGAGCCTTGGATTCTTTATTTATAAAATGGAGAGGGGATCGCCAAAATCAGTGGGAAGGTCCCTTCCAGCTCTAGGCCCCAGGAGCCTATATTTTAAGTGATCATTCGTAGTTTATTTTCTTTTTGTTACAGTTCCTACTAGTGTGTTGTCCACCAAACCTCATAGAGAGGCCTTGGTATTGGTTAGAACTAGAATGAAATTAAATTCTAAGCAAAATATCACATTTATGCTTTTTAAGAATAGATTTTTATTGATATCTAGGTTATGGAAAAGCAAAAGAAAAAAGAATCTATTTTTAAAATCATCTAGATTTCTTCCTGTATGCTTCTCCTTCCTCCTTTCCAGAAAGCCACCCCTTTGAACAGTTTTTCAAAAAAAAAAAGAAAAGAAAAAAATGAATAAAACCCATCAATACACAAAAGAAAATTAGTATTATACACAATGTCCTATGCCCATTGATGCCCCTCCCTCCCCTCAGAGAGCAGGATGAGGCATCTCTTATTTGGGGTCAATATTGTTCTTTATAATTTTGACTATTTTGTGAATGCTGTTCTGATAGTGTGTATCCTTTTTAAATATTTCTTTTAGCATTTTAAATATTTCTTTTAACATTTTTCTCCTTTTTTCTATTTAATTTTCAGCTTACTGGGATTATCCTAAGAGGATCCAAGAGGTTACAGGTCAATGTTTATGTCCAACATATAGATGGATTTGAGTAAGTCTCTCCCTCCCGTGTGTGTGTGTGTGTGTGTGTGTGTGTGTGTGTGTGTGTGTGTGTGTGTGTGGGTAATAACAGCAAAGAATAATTTAAATCCATTAACAAACAGGCATTAATGACAGAGGAGGTGTCTGCTGTTGACTCCTGCCCTAGGGGGCTTGGTATATAATTGGCCTCTTCAGAGAGGCTATTAAAAAGTAGAATGCATGTCCCTTGCAATGTTTCTCATATCTATTTTTTTTCCATTCCTATTGCTACCACCCTGGGTGGGGCCCTGGCAATCTCCCTAGTTCCTAACCATTCTCCCTGCCTTTATATTCTTCCCTTTCCAGTCCATCCTACACACCACCCTTGGATAAATCTTTTTCAGGCATTGCCTTCATCATCACTCTTCTCTTCAAAAGTAGCTCTCCATTGCATCCAGGAAAAATCTATTCTTCTAGCCTGAAAGTCTTTGCCTTCCACAGCCTGGCCCCTTGCTACCTGCCCTCAGAACCTTATCTACCTTTCAAGCATTGTCTCCTTAGCTGAAACACTTCTTGTCCATAATCATCTACGTGCTATTTCTTTTCCCTGGGATGACTTCCTTCCCATTTCCTCCCGTCAAAAATCTGTTCTTTCAGGGCATCTAGGTGGCGCAGTGAGTAAGAGCGCCAGCCTCGGAGTTGGGATGACCCGGGATCGAAATCGGCCTCAGAAAATGAGCACCCACACAGAAATAATGACTAGCCGTGTAACCTTGAGCAAGTTACTTAACCCCAATTGCTTTAAAAAAAAAAAATCTGTTCTTTGCCTAAGGCTCAGCTCAGATCCCACCTTCTCCCTGAAGCCTTTCCAAACTGAAAATCCTCTCTAGGTTTTGGGGCACCATTCTCTCCCGGTTCTTCTTCTCCCTGTCTGATCTCTTCTCTCTCTCCTTTGCTGGTTCCTCCTCCAAATCACACTCTAACTGTCGGTGCCCCCTCAGGAGTCTGTCCTGGGTCCTCTTCCATTCTCCCTCTATACCACTTCACTTGATCTCATAATCTCCCATGGATTTAATGACCATCTATATGCTATTGATTCTCAGATCTACCTTTCCTGTCCCTCTATCTCTGCTGACCTCTAATCTCATGTCTTCGACTGCCTTTCAGATATCTTGAACTGGATGTCCAGTAGACATCTTAAACTCACCTGTGCAACATCACTTGTATATGCCCCCTTCTCTCCTCTGACCCTGCCACCATTCTACTACACACCCTCACTACCTCACTCCTGGATTATTACAGTAGCCTGCTGGTGGGTCAGCCTGTCTCAGGTCTCTCCCTACTCCAATCCATCCTCCATTCACCCACTAAAGTGATTTTCCTAAAGCACAGGTCTGATCATGTCACCCCCTACTCAGCAAACTCCAGTGGCTCCCAATGGCCTACAGGAGCAAATACAAAGCCCTTTATAATCTAGCCCCCTTCTACTTTTTCAGTTTTCCAGGGCTTGGACCAGCATACCTCATGTAGTAGGTACTTTAATAAGTTGAATAGGGGATCACTCACTAAAATCAGCTTCTAATAATTTGGGGCTGGTCACCCCTAACCTCCCCAGAATTCTACCCTCATAAGTAAACAGAGATGGCCTGATAAGTGTAAAGAGAACTGAACTTGGAAATAAAAGAAACTCACTCCCTTAATTCCTCATCTGTAAAATGAGTATGGCAATATTTCGGAGCATCTGAGAAGAAAATTATAATTTCCATAGAAGAGAACAGACAAATGTGAATTGTTAATTGGTGAAGGTTTATCATGCTGGGAAGATGCAGAGCGGTGTGCCATTCAGCAGGAGTTCCAAATATGCTTTGAGGTGTAACTGCATCATACTTATAGGTGGGTAGCCTCAGGTGACTACTGGGAAGGGAACATTCATTTTGGACACAAACATTCCGGTATGTTCATTTAAAAATGGGCAACATTATTTCATAGGCATATCTTGTGAATCTGCAAAACTGACACATGGAGAAGGCACATTTATTTTTGTTGGATGAATGAATGAATGATGAATCTAGAGTTACAAGATAATTCACATTTAATTTCTGATCTACATCCATTTATAAGAAAACAACTGAGAATTCAGTGGTAAGACCAAGGAAGGAATCCCTATTTCCTCCTTAGTCTTAACAACTGTTTTCATGTTACAAACTTGTCCCTTCAGTTTAACATGTCATTATCGTGATGTGTTTTTAATGATGTAGAGAAATATGGCAAAGTATGACTGTCCTTCCTTTTTTTTGTAGTGAAACTGGAAACATCAAGAGTTTGGTTTTCCCAGTCATGTATCTAAATGAGGTAAGTCTTAAGAGAACATTATGGGCATGGTTGTTTGAGAAGACTGGGATTCTTCAGTTGGAAAAATGGTTTATAATGATATCCAATTTTTAAAAATATATTTGTAATTTAAAGAGAGTTGAAAGAAGAGTTTGATGATTCAGAAGATGAACCCATAACCAACCAAACAAAAACCCATACTTGTTTGTCCTCACATGGACAATTTCTGGTGTATACATATATACGTGTGTTTGTGTGTGTGTGTGTTTATTTATTCCAGTTTGGGTATCACCAAAGATGACAAGATCCCAGCTCCAGAGCTGAAAGGTACACTATCTAGTCCAACCCCCCTCATTTTAGAAATGAGGAAAATTAGGGAGGTTTGCTTGATTAATGTCATACAAGTAATAAATGTTGGAGGCAGGATTTGACCCTGAAGCCTCTGACTCAGTATTATTTCCATTGCATTAAAAAAACAAAAACAAAAAAACTCTTCTTTTCTTCCCAACAACACTGAGAAACATTTTTATGTTCATTAGCTCCTCTGTCAGGAAGCTGATAGAGAGGTACTCGTTCAAATTTAGAGAGAAGATGGAATTAAATTAATAATTCAGATGAAGTTTGAAGATTACTTACAGGCTTTGCTTATTATGTATTTTGAGTAACTATTGAGGAGAGTCCCAATTTCAAATAAAGGAATGTTTTAACAAGGAACATGCCTTGTCAGGTCCTTTTGGGTACTCAGAAAATCTGGTCCCCTTATGCTGTCCCGGTTTCCCACAAGTCATATTATCAAGGTTGGTATTTCCACTGCTTCACAGGGAACCTAGATCATGCCTTTGACAAAGAGTGGGAATCATACATCATATCCCAAAATATTCCCTTGTGAGAGATGATTTATTTGGGCCTTTAATCTAATCATATTAATCAGTTTGATATGATTCCATAGGGTAGTGATTATAAGTTCTGTATTATTAGGTCCCAGAGCTATGAAGTGCAGATTTTAAGTTCACTTGCTTAGTCATAGGAAGCTAGCTAGAGACCTTCACCCTTGTTTTTCCTAGTCATAGTGACCAAGCCCAGCATGGCAGCTCAATTACATGGAAAGTCCCCCAACTTCTTTTTGTACCTCCAGACCCCTTTCTCTTGTCCAGCATGATCCGGTGACTGTCTTATGACTATCTTATGACAGCTTAGTCAGTGAAAATACCCCATGCTTCACCCAACCCGAGACCTCACTGCTGACATAACATTTCTAGCTGATGCATCCTTTTTGGCCTGTGAAGCAAGGTCTATCAAGCAATGGGATTCTGTCCTTTGTGTAGCCCTCTAGAGTGTTCAAGTATCAAATCTGGTATCAAGACTTATAAAAATAAGGCTCTGGAAGAAGGGGGCATTTCAGATCATGAGGAAGATCTGAGGTCCACTTCATTAGATGGGATCATGGACCCTTTAAAGAAATGCCATTGACTCAGAGCTCTGCCTTAGTGGTTTTCCTTGCAGACTAGGCAGTTATAATCCCTATACCCTCAAAGATATGTTTCACTCATGTGGAATATTTCCCTATTCATATTCATTCATTCCAGATGACTTAGCATGAAAATCAAATTGTTCTAAAGAAAAATCACAATTTGAATGTATTTGAGACACTTGTTACTTAAAGAAATATTGACAGAATCCTTTGCAAATCCACATTATGTTATATATTTTCTCCTTTCTGTTGACCCCCCCCCTCAATTCTGAGGAAATAGGACAAGTTTTTTTGCCTCAATTATATTTTCAAGGGTAGACCCTCCCTTTAAGGGTAGCATTCATAAATTCAGTGGCTAAAGCCTCAAGGTTTGGGTAATGAAAGAGGCCCTGTCCTCAAGAGGCTTACTTCTACTGAGGGAGCAATCATGTTCACATACAAAAATATATACTTTAAGATGTTTGTAGCAGGGAAAGGGAGACATTTAGTGTGGCCCAAACTAGATCAAAATATTATTGGGAAATATTTAACAAAATAACCAAAAATACAATAGAACCTAGGTAATGTGGACATGTGGTTTTCTAAGTCAATATTTGACTCACAAGGATACTTCTATAGAATTTAGTGGCCCCCCCATTTTTATTTGAGTTTGACCCAACTGGCTTAAAGGACAACATGTTGTGCTTTGTGAAGCAGTCTTGAGGAAAGTGGCTATCAGTAATCCAGGGGAGAACAAAGGTCCAATGTTGAGCTCTCTCCCTGAGTGAGAGTTACTCTGACCAATGGGAATGGCTTTCCTTGTCTTTCCAGAGTGTTCTTATTGATACACATTCTGCAACAAAACTCAAGTCTGTAATAAACACCACCATGGTCATCACGAATATCCCCTACATCATCATGGCTCTGGGAGTTCTCTTGGGTTTGATCTTTACCTGGATGGCATGCAAAGGACAAGGGTCAACAGAAGAGGTGAGTGAGTGGTCACCATGATCTTTTGATCATTCTTTTGGATTAATTATCCCCTGGTTGTAAATGGCATGAAGCTTAGACTCAGAGTCCTAATACCGAAGAGGGAAGTTCCTTGTTTATATCACTGCTGGCATAAGTTGTGAGTAAAGAGATCAATTTAAAGATAGAGTTGATATTTGAGAAGTTTTTAACAAAAACTGCTGGGAAAACTAGAAAAAAAGAATGGAAGAAATTATGTTCAAAGCAACATCTTAGACTGTATATCACAATTAACTCCAAATGATTACATTACCTAAATATTAAAAGGTAATGTCATTAAAAGATAGAGAAGGGAAGAAGACATCTTTCAAAACTATAAAGAATTCTTATCTAAACAAGTATGAAATATGATTATAAAAGACAGAATGGACAATTTTGCTTACATAAAATTGAAAATGTTTTAGATAAACCAAAGTTATTGCAAGTTAGAATTAGCCCATCAGTCATCAAGCAATTATTAATGTTTTACTGTGTACCAGGCACTGTGTTAATTGTGAGAGATACGAAGAAAGCAAAAAACAAAACAAAACAAAA
The DNA here is from genome assembly GCA_011680675.1 of Gymnobelideus leadbeateri. Classification (NCBI taxonomy): domain Eukaryota; kingdom Metazoa; phylum Chordata; class Mammalia; order Diprotodontia; family Petauridae; genus Gymnobelideus; species Gymnobelideus leadbeateri. Next base: position 1,989,323 of record WOXC01002467.1, on the reverse strand, counting down.
CAAAACAAAAACAAAAAACAGCCCTTACCCCAAGGAGCTTACATTATAATGTGGGAGACAACATGGAAATGAAGTTATATGCAAGATTCATATAGCAGAGACAGCAGAGAAACAATGAGAAAAAAATCTTCTACTTTAATTTTATCAAATAAAGATATAATTTCTAAGAGAAATAAATACTGATGCAAATATATAAGACAAAGAGCCATTCCCAAAAGATAAGTTGGTCAAAGGATATGAACAGCCAATTCTCAAGTGAAAAAACACAAGCTATCAAGAGCTTTATTAAGAAAATATCCAAATCACCCATAACAAGAGAGGTGCAATTTAAAATAACACTAAGGGGGCGGCTAGGTGGCGCAGTGAATAGAGTACTGGCCCTGGAATCAGGAGGTCCTGAGATCAAATCTGGCCTCAGACATTTAATACTTACTAGCTGTGTGACCTTGGGCATGTCACTTAACCCCAATTGCCCTCCAAAAAGCAAAAAAAAAATGTATTTAAAGAATATCTCTCAGCCTCATACACTTAACACAAAACTAGCTGTGTAACCTTGGGCAAGTCACTTAACCCCAATTGCCCCCCTCCAAAAAATGAATGAATGAATGAATGAATGAGTAAAATAACACTGAGGTTCCACTTCATATCCATCAGACTGATGAAAATGACAATTGTTGGAAGGGATGTGGAAGGATAGTCACACTAATGCAGGGAGTGTAGAGTGAGAATTTGTTTACCTAAAAAGTCACTAAACTGTGCATCCCTTTGATATTCATACCACTACCAGGCTTATCCCCCAAAGAGATCAAAGGCAGAGGGAAAGGATTCATATATACAAAAATATATCTAATGATACTTTTATGGTAGCTAAGAACTAGAAACTAAGGGATGCTCATTGATTGTGGAAAGAGTGAAAGAATTGTCATTTATGAGTGGGATAGAATATTTTTGTGCTGTAAGAAATAATGAGTAGCACAGAAAAAACCAGTGAAGATTCGTACAAACGAAGGCAGACTGGATGAACCAAACCAGAAGAACAATTTACATGATAACTACAATAAAACGTGAAGCAAAATTACTTTGAAAAGCTTCACAACTGATCAAATAGCCACTAACCATTACTTTACATGATGATTGACAAAGAAAAGTAGCTCCCATCTCTTATCAGACGAAACGGATAGACTAGAGGTACTGGATGATGAATGCAATCTTGGTTAAGACGTGTTTTGTTTGATAGGGACAGATAAATTCTCCCCACCTAAAAGCATCAATAAAACATTTTTAGTGGATAGAAGGAAACACATGCGGAAGAGTACACAAACAAATAGATGAAAGTTGTTATTGCCTTATTAAATCAGGGGTCAAGGCAGGGGAGGAATCTAAACCCAAATCTTCCTGGTTGCACATAAGTCCTAATATATAAACATATACATATATACATATAGATACATGTTCATGTATATGTAGAGATATATAGATATCTCTCTATATAAACAGGGGTATATGTATGAGAGGTAGCGTGGCTTCAGAGAACACATGGGTTCAGGTCCTACCTATCTCTTGCCATATACTACCTATGTGATACTGGCCAAGTTATTTGACCTCAAAGTTTCAGACAATTCTCTTAAGATTAAGTTGCAGAGAAAGTACCCATCTGAACTGGTAGAAAGAGTTCTTCCTATGTTCTCTCTACCCCAATGAAATCACAGATCCAGTATGAAAAAAAAAGTGTTTGTGTATATGAACATACACACACATATCTTTTGAAAAGTGTAATTAAAGTTTAAAGCTTTGCATAGTCATCTTTCTCATTCATTGTACGTTGAAATGTTTGGGTTTGTTGATGTAAAGTTCACACACACACGCACACACACACACACACACACAACTCAATTTACAAAAAAGAGAGACCCTGATTAAAACTAGAAAGTAACAATCTAAATGCTTCACCTGTTAGAATTTTAACTCAGTTCAACAAATCTTTTTAGTATATGCAGCATCCACTGAACCCTTCTTTGATGCTTGAGAATAGTAGGTGGTAGGTGATGGGTGGTTAGGCACCTCTGGGTTCTCAAAGGGTTTGCCAATAGAGCCAGGGACACATGGCTAGTGAGTGTCTGAGGCTGGATTTGAACTCAGGAAGATGAATCGTCCTAACTCCAGGCCCAGTGCTCTGGGCACTATGGTGCCATCTAGCTGCCCTTAAAGGATAGACTCAAGCAGATCTTAACCAAACTGGAAGAGTCTTTAATATTAACATGGCAATGAACTGTGTCCAAAAGTGTGCTGGCAGCAAAAACAAAACCAAACCAAACCAAAAACCAAAAACAAAAATGGGGTGGCTAGGTGGTGCAGGGAATAGAGCACTGGCCCTAGAGTCAGGAGGACCTGAGTTCAAATGTGGCCTCAGACACTTAACACGAAACTAATGGGTATGATTTTGGGCAAGCCACTTAACCTTTCCCCCCTCCAAAAGGCAACAAAACAAAACAACCAAAAAAACCCAACAAAATAAAAACTGTGCTTGTAAATGTTTAACAACCAGCCCTGATGGCAAGGAACAGAGTGGATGGGGAGTGGGAGCGGGGTGGGGATGGGGGGATGCGAGGAAGAAGGAGGGAGGATACGGGATGTACACATGACACACTTTTAAACCTAATCTGCATTATTTACACTTTCTCCATCACTTTCTTAAGTCTAGACAATTTACAAAACAGTCACTAAATTGCTAAATTTTGGAGGTATAAACATTCATAGAAAATTCAACAATGGAGTTCACCAGCTGGTTAGAGCTGGCTCCAGCACACCCCTGCCTGTGTGTCCATCTCCTGAGGAAAATTCTAGCTAAGTCTGGACAGGTCTATCACCAGCGTGGCCACTATGTAATGAATTCTTTTAGCTAAAGGAATTCTTAAACTGTCTAAGAGATAGAGAGGCTTGCAGTCTGTGGGTAGAGGAATACCCACAAGCGTGAAATTATACATTTATGAACTTTTGAAGTAAATGCTGTGTGTTAGGTGCAGGTTTTTGGTTGTCCTAGCCCTAACAGTTCCATAACTGGCACTGTGGTGGATAGAGTTCCAGGCCTTGAGTCAGAAAGACTCATCTTCCTGAGTTCAAATTTGGCCTCAGATACTTCCTAGATGTGTGACCCTGGGCAAGTCACTTAACTCATTTGTCTCAGTTTCCTCATCTGTAAAATGGCCTGGAGAAGGAAGGCAAACCACTCCAGTATCTCTACCAGGAAAACCCCAAATGGGGTCATGGAGAGTCAGAAATGAAAAAACAATAAAACAGTTCCATGTAAAACATCTTCCCTAGAAAGCTTTCCTGCCAAGTCAAGCCATTTTTCTTTCTCATCTCAGCCCAATAGTGTAAGGTAGTAACTTTATAAATAAGAATTATTTTTGTAAAGCTCTCGGCACCTCATTCCTGTTATTTTCAGCCATGCCCTATTTATACAGGAATCCTAGGGCTGATTTTTCTGAGCCAGGACTTTGTTTTAAATGCCTTTGTTCGAATCCTCCCGGCCTGGCCCTCCTGAACCTGACCATTCTTTCTTTCCTGTGTTGTGTATTCCTCAGGGCACTGCTGATGAAAGGGCACCACTCATGAGGACCTGAGATCTTCCCTCCCACTCGAGCTTGGAGAATGAACTATGCAAGCGGACAAAATTCCAACCACTACTTCCTTGGGAAAGCATCTTTGTGTTCATCCACAAGTCAGTCAGCGGGCATGTATTAAGTGCTTACTGTGTGCCACGCACTGTGCCAAGTGCAGGGGATTCAACAGAAGCAAAAAGAAAAGATGGCCCCATCCCTCAACGAGCTTACCTTCTAATAATCAGCTAATTAATTAATTTTATGCACTATTGATATGGGGGAAATATGTCATCAGTGTTCCAGCTAGCTGCTAAATTGGGCTTTAAGGAACTGACTGACAGTGGCTGGTGATTATACTTTCTGAAATCATCCAGCCCATCGCAGGCTGCTTTGTGTTCATGGTTGTGGCAGGCATTTTAAATAAATACTCTAAGTATTAGTGATTTGGCGGTTGTCGGGATGCCACAGGCTCTGGAACAGGGATGGGGAAACTGCGGTCTCGAGGTCACAGGTTTCCCACCAAAGTTTGAATTTAGTCAAAGGGCCACACTTGAGGACCTAGGGGCCACATGTAGCCTTGAGGCCACAGGTTCCCCACCCCTGCTCTAGAAGTTTCATATCACCTATTGTGGTTAAAATGTACCCATCCTGTGTTAGATATCGGGACTGACATTTTCTAAGATGCCCCATGTCCATAAAAAACAGCTTTGGTAATTACTTCATTGTCTTATCTCAAAACCAATCACTGTATAGAATGTATGTCTGCCTCGGTCCTCCCTTCCACCCATGGATGAGGCCTTTGCTCTAATCATTGAAGACATCTCCCCACAGAAATTGGCTGGTCATATATCTGAGTCGGACCCTTAGACTTGGCTTTTAAAAGGGAGGGCAGAGACAGAGAGTAGAGGAGAGATCTACAGCTGAGACAGGAGAGAAGCTACTCCCAGAGGTCTAGACTCCAGTTTCCCTGCAAGGAAAAGCCTGCATGCCCCAGGAGATGATGGAACCATGTGGCAGAGGAGTAAGGATTTCCAGGACCAACAAAGCAATCCCCAGACAGAGCTTTCTGGACATTGTGGAGGAAAATGCTAAGTACTTGGAGCAAGCAGAAGAATTTGGAACCAAGAAAGAGCTGGAGCTTAAGTGTAGCCAGACAGCTTCTAAGTAGGAAAACAAATCTGGGGAACTTGCCTTTTGGTTGGCATTATTAGGTTATTTGGACTCTGCAGATCTAGGGGAAGGGGTGGAGAGGCATAATCTAATGCACTACCCTTAGAGTCAAAAAGACCTGAGTTGGAATCTTCCCTCAGATACTTAGGAGCCAAGTGACTCTGGGCAAATCACCAGACTTCTCTTGGCTTCAGTTTGCTCATCTATAAAATGAAAGGCTTGGATTTGATAAACTTTTAAGCCCCTTCCAAATGAGCTTATGATCATTCTCTAGTAATCTCAGTTCTTTCCCTTTGTTGGGGACCCTACCTCACTCCTTAGGTCAGGAGCGCTATAGGGTGCCCAGGGTTATTGCTTGACTCTGAATATTATCCTTTTATAGGACCATAGGGAGAGCCTCAATCATAAGAGATACCATAAATCTGGAAAACTGTAGAGGTTCTCTGGGGGAAGAGGGACTTCCCTAGGGGGAAAAAGGGTCAACTCCTTAATGACCCCATTGCCTTCCCTTTTCAGGGACTCTTAATCCTAGGGCAGACATAGAGACCATGAGAGATGGAAGAAAAACTAGAAAGGTCATTTTAACTGTTAGGTACTAAGATGGGAGTCACTACTGTTTTGCATTTTTTGCTGGGTTAAATAAAGTCTCTCCTATATTCGGTACATTGTTAGCCTGAGTGTTTGCATGGAAGCTGAAGCTTCTTTTAATTTGTTTTTGTAAAAGATCAGCCAGTTAATAAGAATTTAATAAACACCTACTATGTTCCAGGCGCTGTGCAAAGAAGGGGGGGATACAAAAAGAGGTAAAAGAAAGTCCCTGCCCTCAGGAAGCCCACAATGAGGGAGACAACCAACAAATACATCTGTACGAACAAGCTGTATACAGGATAAATAGGAAATGATTAAGAAAGAAGATGAGAGAATTAAGAGGGATTGGTAAGTTTCCTGTAGAAGGTGTGATTTTAGTTGGGTCTTGAAGGAAGCCAGGGAAGCCAGAGATAAGAAGAGAAACCATTCCAGGCATGGGCGGGGGGGCAGCCAGAGAGAATGCCCAGAGCCATCCCTTGTTTCTGGAAGAGCCAGGATGCCATTGTCATAGGATCAAAGAGTACATGCTGGTGAGTACATTATAAGGAGACTGAAAAGATAGAGGTGTGACTGGGTTATGAAGGGCTTTAAACACCAAACAGGCTATGTTTGCAAAGATCTTGGCAACCTATCTTCTGGTAATTCCTAGACTCAGGGGAGCAGGGCACAAAATGAACCAAATTCTGATGTTCTTAGATGATAATCTGGATAGCAGATCAACTAATGAAGCTGTCTGTGAGAACCTCCTTCCTCCAAGACTCAATGCAGTTCACATAAATCCAGAATTATGGATCCCAGTTGAATATACTGATAAAGTATCTAGTCAGGCAACTGGTACCTAAAGGTCAGATGTCCACCTCTCCCATAGTAATCTGATTATCTTAAAGAAAAAGCTAATTTTATTTTTAAGTTGACTTAGAGGATCTTAAAATGATAGACTGTTGTCCTGGAAGATTTCTTCCATCTTATTTATTTTATATGAGAAACTGAGCTTCCCAAGAAATTGTGTGACTTACACAAGTTCACATAGCTAATTAGCAGCAGAGCCATGATTAGTACCCCCCTCTTCTGACTTCTAAACCAATTATCTTTCTATGTCTACTCCACCATCTTTCCAGGAAGTTTTGAACTTCATACATTTATGCTAGGTGGGGGTGAGAGTGAAAGGGATTATGCATGAGGATGGTAGGATGGGATGGTGGAAAAAGCCTTTAATCGATAGGGTTATTCACTCAAGGGGTTTGGACATGCACATGTATTCTCTTGCTTGACAAAGTCACTGCAGACATATATGGACAATTTCAAATCAAAGAAAACATTTTGGGCATTTGAGGAACATTGATGATAGTGTTATAAAAATATTAAGACGAGGGGCGGCTAGGTGGCGCAGTGAGTAAGAGCACCGGCCTCGGAGTTGGGATGACCCGAGATCAAATCCGGCCTCAGAAAATGAGCACCCACACATAAATAATGACTAGCCATGTAACCTTGAGCAAGTTACTTAACCCCAATTGCTTAAAAAAAAAAATTAAGACGTAGTATTATGACAGTGTTCTTGTCTGATGTCTCACTTAAATCAAAAATTTACCCAGTCTTCCTTGACTAAAAAAACTTAATCAGTTTGAAGGAGGAATGGTGATTTTTGGCAACTAAAATCAGTTGAAAAGTTTTTCTTGTTTATGGTGACCAAACTAGGAGGGGGAAATATCTTTTTGTCTAATTTTAAAAGCTACCTCTTTTTACCTTCAACCAGATAAAATGGGAACTACTAAGAGGCAGTGGTTGGTTTCAGGAAGATATTTTCTCCAAGGGTGCCCCAGGATTAACATTCCTAATTGTTCTCTTTGGTAAAACAAAAATTCTAAGTTTAAACTGTGTACCTTCTTTTTAATTCACTGTGGAATTTCATCTTTTATTTCATGATAACTGTAAAACATAAGTTGGAAGTTTCTTTGGGGAGATTGGGTATTTTGGTAAGAAGAAGGGTCAGAATCTCTCTCCAAAAGAAATGCTTGCAAACTAATAAATTGTCTCTGACAAATTTTGGCTAAAATGCAAATTATAGATTGTTTTCCTTCATATAGTACTCTATTAGAAACAATCAAATCAACAAGCATTTATTAAGTACCTATGGTTAGCACAGGTTAAGAAAGGCAAAGGCAAGTTTCTGCCTCAAGGAGCCCTCGTTTAATGGAGGAGATAACCTGCAAACTCAGGGCCATCTTCAGTTGTCCTGATTCATATCTGGCCATTAGACCCAGATGGCTCTGAGGAAAAAGTGAGGCTGGTGTCTTTGCACAGCCCTGCTTCACTTAAATACAATTCACTTGCAAGTCAAAGCATCACCTTCCTGATGTTTTGATCGATGAACAACAACAACAATAACCTTCAAACTACTAGGTACAAACAAGTTATAGACAGGATAGATTGGAGTTAAAACAGAGGGAAGGTACCAGAATTAAGAGGGATTGGGAAAGGCTTCTTGTAGATGAGGAGATTTTAATGTTAAAAATGGTTTTAACATGTAATTGGGGAGAAAAGAAAGTATTACATATTAAAAAAACAAACAAAGAAAATTATATTTAGCAGGAACTTGAAGGAAGCCAGGAAGTGGAGATAAGGAGGGTGTTCTAGAAACAGAGAAATTCTTTTCAAGAAAAATGTTACTGAACATATGCACATGTACAGTTTTTCTCTCTCCAGTGAGCTATCACTATTCTGACCAAATCTATCAAGTAGATCCTCAAGGGCTACTTGAAACGTGGTTTATGAGATGCTAGCTTCTGAAAACTAGAATCCCAGCCTCTCCTCAGTTCTGTGTCTCATAACTTTCAGGAAATCATCATCCAGACCCCACTGGCTATTCCCCACCTCCACCACAGCAACATGAAGACAACAGGAAGAAAAGTACACATGGTTCTTGGCATCTCTGAAACAGTTTTGAGTGGGAGTGCAAGGTCACATCTTGGGAAGCATCTCACTGCCACCCATTTGGTGGAGAAAAATGTGTACTTCATGGGCCATCCTTTTTGATGACATGTACTGAATGGGGGCAAATGCCGTGTGCTAGGTACAGCTGGCAAGGTCCCTGGGGAGCAAAAGTGAAACAGGAGCAAAGCTGAACGCAGAGGCCTCTTGACCTTTCATGTCAGGTCATCTCACATTTGAATTCAGGTACTCTTAGGCTCATCATCTACTTCAAAATGCAACCATAATAATAATAATGATAATAGCCAGCATTTATTTATACAACACTTTAAGGTTCACAGAGTGCTTTACAATTTTTATCTCATTTTATCCTCATAACAATCCTGGGAAGTAGGTGCTATTATCCCCATTTTACAGATGAAGAACCTGAGGCAGGAAGAAGTTAAGTGACTTGTCCAGGGTAACACAGCTGTCTCCAGTCCAAACCTAGAGTTTCATCCACTGTACCACCCAGCTGCCTTATTTGGTCAGACCATAAGAAGGTCATTTAACGTTTAGGTTTTCAAAAAACTTCTGGTATATTTTTAGTAGAAACAGTTTTTGTATGTGTTCAAACACCAATGTAATCACTTGGTATTCCTTTTTCAGTGGCCTTAGCCAGTGGGGTTTTTTAAACTTTAAATTAAAAAAAAATTAATGAAGAGCCTGGGATTTTCAAGGACCTCTATGTCTCCTTGGTGCTGTAGGATGATATTCAATTTGCAATCTCTACTTGTTTGTGCCACATTAAAAAAAATTTCCCCCCTCATCTTACACATATTAAGGTGGCACCCAGTGTACACCAAGAATCCACATACTTCATTACTTTGTTGGATCTGCAATCTTGTCGATGTGGGTGCTGTTTATTCTGCCATACTCTTTAACTCCCACTAACATTGGTGTGGAGGGGAATCTTTCCTTCCCCTTGATATTCTCAATTCTGAATGGATACCAACAAAGTCAAGTGTCAACAAGTGAGCATTTAAGTCAACAAGCATTTATTAAGTGCTTACTGTGTACAAGGTGCTGTTATAAACATTGGGAATATAAGAAAAAAGAAAGTCCTTGCTTTCAGAGTATGGGGTGACTGGGTGGGAAGGGTTGGATCTTGGAAAGGGTGGATGGGGAAGGCAAGGTACCCATGCCAAAGGAAGTCAGCAGATCTAGGAATAGAAGCCTAAAGGTATGAACATGGCTGTCCTGGGCAAGTCATTAAAATGCAGGTTCTAAGAGGAACTGACCAATCAGATCAAGGCGCCCTGGGAATCTTCCAATCATTTATCCTCCAGTCTTCCATAACTGTTCCACTTTATTTTCTAGGCACACATCTTTTTGATAACATCTTTTATTCTGCATCATTCTTCATTGGTAATGTGTTGCCACTCATCTTTGTTCACCAGAGCCATTCCACTGTCCTGAGTGTGATTCAGACCTTTAATTCTTCAGACATTGTGGTATTCTATGATTTGCAGTCATGGAGCATTCCCATAAAAATACTGATGTTAAAAAAGATAGGCCTACCTTTCAGGGAGAAACTTAGGATCATTCAAAGCACTATGGTTTCCCAAATATTTCAGCCTTTCTATTCTATACTAGATCCATCCCCAGTTTCTGATAAATATATAGTGATGATCACTACTTTATGAGCTGGCCCTCTAGCTGTATACCACTGTCCAGACAATAGTTGTTTTTCAATCACTTGTTTTTAATTCTGTGCATAGTGAAATTGGACCATCCTAAAGTGATTTGGTATAACTCCTTTGGAGGTTTGCAATCAACACCATGTCAAGGGTATTTAGAGAACCTCTACCTCTACAGGGAATCTGTCTTCCTTTAGACTTCTCAGGTTCAGAGCAGACACACTTGACAAGAGTATATCTCCCTCTTTTATTCTTCTCTTGATATTAATATTCATAAAGCTATCAGACAAGATCATCTGTTACAGCTTCCAAGGACTTCTGACTTATTGAAGAAGAGACTTTGAAAGGTACCATTTTGTTCTGTCCAATGTGTTCTCCCAGGGCAGTAGACACCAACCTCTGTGGAAGGTGGTGAGCAGTGCCACCTCTTAAAACAGTAAGAATCAGTAGAGCAGAAAGTATGCTTACAGAAAACCTGCAAGATCCAGCTAAGCCCAATTAGTTTGATCTTCAATGCCTTCTGGATGACTTGGCTTAGGTGGGTCTTTCATTATTACTCATCCTTTCCCTCTAAGATTTTTACAGCCAAAATCTTGCATTTACAAATGTAATGAGGTCACTTTTTGTGATGTGCCCTGGTTAATTTGGGGTGGAAGAGAAGCCATCTTCAGTTTCTTTGCTCATTTATGAGACATCTCATAGTTCCTTTTTTTTTTTTAAACAAGACCTGAAATCAAATTAAGTGAATACATTGAGAGCCTCTTCCTTTGCACAACAATCTATGATCGATCCATAAACTATTGGAGCCAATCAAGAACACATGCTACTTATTGGTAACACTCATTTGAGAAAGAGAATGGCCTAAAGCCTAGAGTCAGCAAAAATTGGGTTTCCCTCCTGCTTCTAACACTTACTGGCTACACTACCCTAAGAAGGTCCTTAACCACTTAGGGTCCCAAGCAAGTCTCTAGGGCTCTAAACTGCAGAATGGTTTGCACTAGTAGAGGGGGTCACCTACATCAAGGAAACAAACCATAGGTCAAGGTCTTTACAAACCTTTGTCTTGTTCACATCACAGGGAATTAAGTGGCCAGTGACAACTAGTTTTGTAGCTGGAGGACTAGTTACTAGAACCTAATCTCTTGGTTTTGCAACCCCATTACTTAGCACAATGCCTGACACATAATAGGTGCTTACTAAATGTTTATAAACTAACTGACTGTTGTGGTCAATTGCTACCATATGATGTTTTTTCTTGTCCTTGAAAGGAAAAACCCTTAAAAAGTCAAACAAATTAATTAGCTACTGCTGGGACTTCTTTTTGAAAATATGGTTGATTTTTAAAATTAAGCTGGTTATTGAAGTTTGCTGTTTATAATAGGTGATCTTCAGCTTTGACCTGTCATATCTTCCCCCTCCCCCTTTTTAACTACTCTTCCTTTTTTGTGGCCATTAAAGAAGATATTCAGAATAGTACACATTTAGTTTTTACAACTGACTCATTTAATGTGATTCTAAGAATGCTTGTTTCTACTTTAAAATGTTTCACTAATAAAGTTATCATTTCTACAAAACTGAATCTAGAAGTTTTTGATGGCACCCATATGAGTTTGGACTATCTGTCCTAATGGCAGTCTGGAGTTAATCCCAGAAAGCCCAAAGGAATCAGAGAAAAGTTGGAAGGAAAGGGGAACATTTTTGTTCTTCCTTCGACTACCTAGTGCCCAAAAGTTTGTGGGGTTTTTTTTTCAGTCTGAGAACAATTTGGGAAAAATCTGTATTCTACTCATTAGCTACAAAAACTGAAATCAGATTGCTTTTGAAATCCTCCCAATCTTGTAATGTAGCATCACTTTACTCATTCATTCACTAAACAATTTTATCTCCAGTGTACTGAGAACTATGGTAGGCAGTCTCAGATGTGCAGAGTTTAAGCAAGAAACAGTCCTTGTACTCTTAGACCTTAGAGTCTAGATATCATAGGGAAGGGAAGGGTAACAAGTATTCATTGCACTTGCTATGTGTTGGGCATTGTATCAGTACTATACAAATATTATCTCATTTGATCTCACAACAGTCCTATGGGGTATAGTTATATTGTTACCCCCATTTTGCAGCTGAGAAAACTGAGGGTAAACAGATTGAATGACTTGCCCAGGGTCACACTAGTGTCAGAGGCTAGATTTGATCTCAGATCTTCCTGACTGCAGGTCCAGTGTTCTATCCACTGTGCTACCTGGCTGCCTCCCATAATTTTAAGGGGTAAGATATGGATGAAAAACCAGTAAAGAAAACTGAGGAGTGGTTAGGAAAGTAGGAAAAGAACCAGGAGAGAAAAAGTTCAAGAAAACCTAGAAAGGAAAGGGTACCAAGAACTGTCAAATGCTGTAGTAGGGTCCATAAAGTTGAACTTTTTGAAAAGGCCATTAAATATGGCAGTTAAGAGATCTTTGTTAACTTTGGAAAGAGCTATTTCAGTTGCATAAGTGACATTGCAATGCATGTAGAAGTGTGAGAGAAGAAAAAGTGGAGGCACCTAGTGTAGAGGGTTTTTAAAAGTGTGATATTTCTGTGATATGTGTCCATACATGACATAGAGTGAATGGGTTGTCTCTATAAATAAAGCTCACAGGTGGCATGCATGGATATGATGCTGAGGTTCAGCCTGCTTCTGGGAGAGGAGAGCTAAGCCTGTATTTATACCACCAGCACTCTCGCCGGGGGACAAGGGACAGAGAAAGATAGAAGAGGCAAGCAGTCCTCAGGAAGCCAAGGTGGAGTGCTTTTTCAGGAAAAAAAAAAGCCTTTAAGCAAATAGATTAAAAGGATATTCATCTGCTGCCCCTCAAATATTTCTGATAGGCACAAGTTTTTTCCCTAACTCTTCTTATGGTAGAAGATGGTCACTTACCAACCTGGCTCTTCCCCACCAAATGTTGGTTACCCCCAAAACCATCAAGTAAACTAATTCATTTAAGCAAAACATCAAAGAGAAACTGGATATTTGCAATAGCTGCGGGTGGTTCTGCCCGCTTCGAGCCCCCCCCGCAATCTGTCCTCCAGCCAAGGAAGGGATCTTCCCTAAAATTCAGGTCTGATCACGTCCCTCCCAGCGGCTAGCTACGGCCTCCAGGAGCAAACACAAAAGATGCGCGCCCGCTTCCGCCTTCGAAGTCTTCCCAGATGCCACGGGACCCCTACTTTCCTGCTAGTGAACCTGCCCTCCCAGCTGGCCCCCGCTCCCCGCCCCCAGGGTCTTCCCTCCCAAAGCAGTGCGCGTCTGCCTAGTCCGCCCCGCTAGACTCCCAGCCCCTTGCGGGCAGGCTCTGGCGTCGGCCCATGTGGCCCAGCGCTCAGCACGCGGCCTGGCACACAGAAGGTGCCCTCGGTTCTGGCGGTGATTACACCGGAGCAGCCAGGCTTCCCCCGGTCTCTAGAGCCCATAGAGCCCACCCTGACACTCAAAATGGGGCCGAATCTCAGGAAGTGAACCCCGCCCCCACGCGGGGGGAGGGGAGGGTTCACTGGCGCTCTTTTCCACTTTCTTTCACATTTTTTGTTCTCTTCCGAAAAGAGGAGGGCGGGAGAACAAAAGGTACGGCCAAAACTCCAAAGACCCCAAAGGAGACCCTGGGGGTCGGAAGGCTGGGAGAACTGGACGCCAAACTCCCGAAAACGACCCCAGCAGACCAAGGTCACCATCGAATTCCATGCTCCTGAGCCCCCCGGCAGAGGGCCTGCGCACGCGCACTACCTGCCTCCGCCGTGCCTCACGTGATACTTCACGTGACGTCACAGAGACGCGACGCGGCGCAGGCTTCCTGCGAGGCCCCGCCCCCCCGCCGCTCCCGGGAACCCTCCCGCCTCGGTTTCTCGCTGCCAGGCCGGACCCTTCCACTGGTTGCACCGAGCATCCAGTGAGAACCGCCGCGGCCCCGGGGGCGTCATGGCCTTTAACTTCGGGGCTCCCGCGGGCGGCACGGCCACGGCCGCCACCGCCGCCGCGCCCACGGGTGAGTGTGGAGGGCTGGGGGGCCGGGGAGATCCGCAGGGGACCCCTCTCTCCGGCCTCCAGGCCCGGCCCGACCCGACGTGGGCGCGCCCCAGCTGAGGGCCTGCGGGGCGGGGGCGGGGTCTTCATCTAAGGGATCCACGACCCCTCCCCCAGCGCTGCTCCGACGTCCTGGGAGAAAGGGGAGGGGGGCCCGCCTCTTTACCCCCTGCGGTGCGGGTGCCCCGGCCTGGCCGGACTCCGCGATTCTCACGGTGCTCTCTTCTTTTCTCTTCTCTTCTCTCCTCTCCTCTCCTCCCCCCGCCCCGCGCCCGTCAGGATTTGGGGGGCTGGACGCCTCCGGCTCCTCCAGCACTGGGTTTAATTTTGGGGGTTTCGGCCTAGGCGCCAATCCTGCGGTGAACTTTAATATTGGGAGTTTCGGCGTGTCCACCAGCGCCGCGGCCCCATTCAGTTTTGGTAACCCTCTGGCCAGCGCAGGTAGAGAGCCCCCCGTCCGTCACCGTCACCGCGCCCGGCCCAGCAGGACTCCAACAATGCGGCGCCGCTGGGGGGTCTGGGGCGGGGAGGGGACGCGTCCTGCCCCCATTCTTGGACTCCTGCGGCCGGGGTCACCTCCATCGTGCTCGCTGTCCGTCCGCCGCCTCATCCGTGTCTGTCCCGCTCAGAAGCAGCAAATCGGACACAAACGGGGCCGGGGTGGGGGTGGGGACGCAGTGGGGCGCCTCAGAGATCCTGCTGCTTAAAGCCGACTTTTAGGGAACCCTTACATTTCTCAGACTCCTCTCGTTCTATCTTTCACGTGCTGAATCTGAGTCCAAAGCGCAGGCGGCATGGTGCTCCCCGGGGGGCGCAGCCCTTGACACCGCTCTCACCCTGTTCTGCGGGTCATCACCAGCCACATGAAGTTTTGTGTTTGATTTGTGCTTCTGAATAGAGCTACAGCTCAGCAAAAACAAATGGCAGTGATTGTTATGGGTTATTTTGTAGAATGATTCAATGTTTGTTTTTTAAAAAAACATTGGCATTTCCATTTTTATTGATTGCAGTCCATGTATTAAATCACTTACATCAATATCATATTTGTAAAATAATTCACTATTTTTTTTACCATTGATAAGTATAAATTATTCAGCTGCTTTTATACTATGGTATGTTAAGTGCACCCTCAATTAACAGTAAATTGTGCTGTGTTGATTGCTTTATTTGGTACCTTTGGAAATATTATTTTACTCTGCATAGCAAGATAATATCTTTACTGAAATGGAGGTCTCCAGCCAAGTGTATCTTACTGACTTTGAAGTCTGGAACCAAAGCAAGTGAGTTCTAGGTTACATATCTTAGTATTTTATGAGATAGATACATGTTAAATTGTAAACATCTAAAATACTGGCAGAATTTTTTTTTTTTTAATCTTTTTGGTGTCCTGGACTCTACTTGGATAGTCAGTGAAGCCTGTGGACCTCTTTTCAGAATGTTGTCGTATGTGTGTATGTGTATACATAATGTCTCTATATATTTATATGCACATATACATATACATGCACACATATATGATGTACATGAGATTCTTTTATAAAACAGTACACTGAAATATAGCTGTCAAAACACTTTTATAAAATAAGTTCACAGACCCCAGGCTAAGAATAGAGCCACAATTTAACAGCCAAAGTACACTAACCCTGATGTTTTCGTGTTCTTTCTTGTGACTGCTAGGTACGTTTGGAGGGTTTGGGACAACCACCACAACGGCAGGTTCTGCATTCAGCTTTTCTGCTCCCACTAACACAGGCACAAGTGGTAAGAGCCCAGACTGGATAGTTCATTTAGTTCATTTCAGAACTAAACAGCATTGATATGAGCTAGTTGGGCAACTGCATTTTTCTTAACACTTTTGTAAACCCAATTTTTTCTTCAAAGGACTCTTTGGTGCTACTCAGAACAAAGGTTTTGGATTTGGTTCTACTGGTTTTGGCACAACTGCAGGAACCAGTACTGGTTTGGGAACCGGGCTAGGATTTGGGACATTCAGTACACAGCAGACTCAAAATAGTAAGTATAAGCAGTTTGTTTCATTCCTTAAAGATCCACGTCAGGTACTCTGTTCTGAGAAATCAGAATCTGATTCAAAACTATTTGTCCATTTCACTTTTTTCATCATTGTACGACCTCTGTCATATGGGCTTGATATATTCATGTTATCCACCTTTAACTGGACCTTCCTTATAGTCAGCAAATCCTTTTATTCCTCCTCAGTTGATTCCCCTTCTTCCTGCACATTTCCGAACCTTTGCTTCTCTCCCCAATCCTTCCACTCCCTTTGCTGAGGCCCTTGCCTCTTCCTTGCTAAAGGGTTTCTCTTTCCCCTCCTCTTTACCTCAGAGCCCCTGGATGGCATCTTCTACCTCTTTTCCCCTGTTCTCTAACAAAGGAATGGCCTCTCTTTCAGCCCAGGCCAGCGCCTGTGACCCTCTGCTCCCCTGTCTGTCCTGCAGATTGTCCCTCAATCACCCCTTACAGATCTTCAGCCTCTTCTTATCACCTGGGTCCTTCGTTGCTGCTCTCAAATGGGCCCAAGTCTCCTCCATCCTTTATAAACTGCACCTGACGATCCCCTCGTCCTCTGTCTCTCCTTCCTCTCTCAGTCAGACTCATTCAAAAGGCTATCTACACTCACTGCTCCTGCTTCTCTCCTTGGAGTCCTCTACCCTCAGCAGTAGTGGAGTTTCCAGCCTCAGCTCTCAATTAAAATTGTTCTCCTCACAGTTTCCAGTGATCTCTAAATCACCAGTTCTGACAGTCTTTTTTCTGTCCTAGTCCTTCTCCACCTCTCTATGGCATTGGACGGTGTTGACCACACTCTCTTCCTGGATGCTAGCCTTTCTAGGTTTTTGTGATGTGACTCTCATTACTTCATCAAGATTATTTTAGAGGCTTCCTAATTCAATTTGAGTTGCCCCCTGGACTCCTGCCCTCAACACTCAAGTCCATCCTAAATACCACTGTCCAAGCAGTTTTTCTTCTACACAGATCTGACCTTAAGACTCCCCTACTCCACCATCCAGTATCTTCCTTTTGCCCCTTGTGATGGAAATGCAGATTTGAAGATCTTCCCTACCCCTAGGCCCTTTGATTGGCTTAAAAGACTCAGAACCTTCCTTGATTTGAAAATATACTCTGCCCCCTAATAGGCTGAATGTGGTCACATAGAGCCTGTGGTAGTAGGCTTGGTTTTTAGGAATGCCCACCCCTTGATGCTGTGTGATTGGGCAGTGGGTCAAGAGGGTAGTTACATTCTCTGACCCTGGAGAAGGCTATATAAACCCTGATGGGAGGCTTTGCTTTGGGGCTCACTTTGAGAAGAGTTGTTTGATTTGACCAGATGAGACTCTGGGAAGCCGTTAAGAGCCCCCCAGCTTTGAAAACCCAGATGTTGATGCTTCCCTCTCTGGTAACTGTGATTTGGTATGGATGTAATGGTTGGACACTTTGGAAGGCTGTCTGCTTGATCTGTTTCTCTGTCTTGTAACTTCTGTCTGTATACTCTGAATTTCGGGGTGTTGACCTTTTCCCCCTGAACTAGGTAAATGATATATGTTTGATTGATTAAAGTAAGCTTGTTAACCCATTTTGAGTTGCTTTCCTTTAGAAAAGCAGATCTAAGAACCTGTATTGGCAGCCACCTTGGGGGTGTTGGGGTGCTTGCTGCTATACTCCTACAGGGTAACAGACCTCTGCTTATTTTGAAAACCCACACATGCTGACCCAAACCCATCTTTCTAGCCTCCTTAGACATCACTCTCCTCTCCCACGCTTCAGTCCCTCTAGGCAGGCCTTGCTTCCTCACCTCTGCCTCACACAAAGAATCCCCCCTTCTTCCATACTTTATGTATTTATATGGGTAATTCCTTTCTTTCTCATTAAAATGTAAACTTCTTGAGAATCAGGATTATTTCATTCTTTGTATTTGTACCCCTAATGCTTAGCACAGCAGTTGGCACATGGGTAACTTCTGAATATGCTTGTAAGTTGCTTGAATTTCTAAATTACCTGTCACAGTTTCTCAGTTTTCCTAGTCAGTAGCTTTAGGATCACAGAATAGCAGTTTGAGAGTTGTTCATCCTAAGGCCTCCTTCAGGTGTTTCCTGCTATTTTTGCACCCCCTACTTACCCCAGTAATGAAACTGGATTTCCAAGCCGTAGAGAGAAAAATAGTGCTAAATTTTCTTTATTTCTTGAAATGGTGTGTTTTCAGTTATCATTGTGTTATGGTATATAATATGACCTGATATATAGGTTGCTTGGAATTTTTTGCACTAAAATTAATTCAAGTTTTGGCCTACCTTTGTCACAGAGGTCTTCCTTTGCTCTGAAGACAGTTAATAGAAATTGAACCCAAAAGACAAATTAGATGTGAAACATCCTGCCTCCACTCCATCATAATGTGACTTAGTATTAAGTGTTCTCTTCACCCTGTGTCAGATCCTATCCCTTGAAATAAACTCCATGTGATGAAGCCTGATAGAGCAGTCTGGCTGTCATCTAAGGGTAGCAGGGCTTTACAGAAGTTTCTGTTTGTAACCAAAAGAGAGATATTTGAAAAGGTATTTAATGTAGTGAATCAAGACAGTCTCAATGTTGTTTGTGGTTCTCTTTAAAAGCTCAGCCTTTCCATTTCCTATGGGAGACAGAAGAGACTGTAATCTGTCTTGCTATAGATATGCTAATAACTATGACCTTTGTTAACTTCTGCATATATTAAGCTTTAAGCAAAACATATTATGGAATCTTGCATGTTTAAAATAAATTTGAGGACAGGGAAGCAGAACCCCCTAAAGTGTCAGCGTGAAATAACATTGATTAGCAGTAGAGCTTTCAGAACTGGATTTAAGTTGTCTGAGGGTTTCATGTGATCCATTTCATAACTTCTCTCTATTGGAACCAATGGGACTTTGGTCTTATTTGTCCTGCTGTCTCCAGTTTACAAAGTACTTTAGCACATGGTCTGATTAGAGCCTCTTTTATAGGCCACAAAACTAAGGCTTAGCAAATTTAAGAGACTTCTCACACAGCTAATAAGGCTTCGAGGCAGGACTTGAATCCAGAGGTTCCTAAGCCCCAGCCCCACTCTCTCCATTCACCTGAGCATGTTAATGGATGATAGGACAGATGCCATTAGAACTTTTTCTTCTATGTCTCCCTTGATACAGGCTAACATCCCCATCTTTTCTTTAGATTTAGGTGGTCTCTTCAGTCAGCCCGCTCAAGCCCCTGTCCAGTCTAACCAGCTGATCAATACAGCAAGTGCTCTTTCTGCCCCAACACTGCTGGGAGATGAGCGAGATGCTATTTTGGCAAAATGGAATCAGCTCCAGGCCTTCTGGGGGACAGGCAAAGGGTACTTCAACAATAACATTCCACCTGTGGAGTTCACCCAGGAAAATCCCTTCTGTAGATTTAAGGTATGAGGCTCATCTTTTTCAGTGTTAATGACATTATGTAAATTACAACAAATAAGAGCTAAGTTTATCGCACTGTTTCGAGGAGGCCTGCACAACCTGTAGGGTATGCCAAAGGATTTTGGGCAGGTGGCCCGTGGGAATGTCAGGGAAATGCTTTGGCGGGCCACAGGTTGTGCAGGTCTGATTTAAAGCAACTACTTCTTTCACTGAAAGCAACTACTTCTTTCTCTGAAGACAAATCCTCCATCTCAGTATGTGAAATGGTGCCTTTTGTTTAGGGAATCTAAATATTGTATAATAGAATAAGCAGGTAGAATATTTCGATTTAAATATAACCTAGTGCTAAGAGAGAAATTTGTCTTCAGAAATAATATTTTGCTCAAAATGCCTAGTCTGTCTGTTATCCTAATAGATGAGTCACTGGTTTAAAGTGGACACTCTCATTATTAGAATTGACTTCGCCAAACTTTGGAAAGTTCATTGCCCTGGTATAGAACTCTGTGTCTCCTTAGTGCACACATGCAGGGACTGTGGCTGAGCAGATAACCATTCCAAGCTTTCTTCAGATAGCCGGGGCCGTCACAGCACACAGAGCAGGACTACATGTTGGCATTGGCTGCATTTGGTGGTGATCTATAGTATGACACTCCTGGGGAAGGCCAGCAACATGTGCCTTGTCCCCACTCAGGGCTGCTGGGGAGAAAGGCCACTCACCTTGAAGGGAGAGTTGTGTTCTCCCACTCAGGCACTTCAGCCAGTACAGACCATAACATGAAGAAACTCAGTCTAAAAGCAGCTGACTGGTGTCCTGGGCCTGGAGTCAAGATCTGAGTTCAAATCCAGCCTCAGACATGAACTTTGTGGCTCCAGACAAGTCATTTCACCCTCTTTGCCTTGGTTTCCTCATCTGTAAAATGAGCTGGAGAAGGAAATCACAAACCTTGCCAAGTAAATCCCAAGTGGGGTCAGAAGAGTCAAAGACAACCAAGAGGACTGAACAACAACAAACATCATTGTCCTGGCTGCAGTAGAACCAGAAATGGATTTGTGCTGTGGCCACACAACTGACCCAGAGAGCACTCTGGGAAATGGGCTGGGGGCGAGGGGCGGCATTTGAAGTAAGAGAATGTTGGTGAAGGGTTCATTGTGGTCTCTGGAGGGCCGTCAGTGCTTAATACATGCCCCATTTTTGTACTGGGGACAGGTGAGCATCATGTCAGGTAGGTTGCTATAGAGACAAAGGAGAGATTTAGGGAAAAGTGTTCTAGGAATATCTGAGGCAGTTTTAAGGGGAGGGAATAAGCATTTATAGGCAATCTATAATTTGGGAAATTGAGCTAAACATTTTATATTTTTACATCAAAATCACACGTTAATTTTTTAAAATCCTATTATTCCCATTTTAAAGATAGAGAAATGGGTGACTGGCTTGAGATCCATGGTTTATCTTTATGAATCACCATTTTCTGTGCTGTCTTTCCACAGGCAGTGGGTTATAGCTGCATGCCCAACAATAAGGACGAAGATGGCCTGGTGGTTTTAATTTTCAATAGGAAGGAAGCAGACATCCGAGGCCAGCAACAACAGCTGATAGAATCAGTCCATAAAATTTTGGGAGGAAATCAGACCCTTACTGTCAATATAGAAGGTGTAAAAACATTGCCAGATGACCAGTACGTATGCATTAAGGTTTCTGTACATTTATGTCTTGGGGTTCAGACATACTCAGTGATAATGTAGCATTCTCATTCTATTTCATACATGTTGTTCCCCTGCCTCATACACTGTTTCCTTCCTGAAACATATTAAAAATCACAGAATATTTTGTCTTTGTTTCTATATTTTTTCACTGTTTATGGAATGCTTACATTTACTTTTCTCTTCGTTTTGAATTTCTTGCTTAATACTGATGATCTTAGGTTGCATTTAGTCAACTGTCCACTTAGAGAAGAAAACATTCAGCATGTTATTGTGTACATTGTTATAAAATTTCGTAAAGTTTCAGGTGCTGGAATTGTGCATTGCTTCTGTGTGTAATCATAATAAGTAATAGCTGATACTAATGCTTTAAAATTAACTGAAATCTCATTTGAGCCTTACCACAGCTCATCTTCATTGTATAGATGAGAAAACGGAAATGTCTCATTTAGGGTGTTGGGAGAGTTGAGCCCAGGTCGACCTGATCCTAAATAGGCATTCTTTTTTTTTTTTAATTGATAATAGTATTTATATATATTTGAAATATTTAATTTTAAGACCTCGAATTTCAGATCCATTCCCTTCCTCCCTTGCCATCCATTCCCTCTGGGAAGATAAATAATTCAGTATGTGTTGTACATGTATAGCTATGCAAAACATTACCATAGTAGATATATTGGACAAGGCTGCTTATAATTCCCTCCCACCCATCCCACCCCCCACCTGGTCCATTCCCTACTTAAACCTGTCCCTCTTCTATAGTGGGTACTTCCAACCTCCCCTCCCCCAAAGAATGCCCTCCCATCCATCATCCCTCCTCTCATCCCTCCTCCCCCTATTCTGCTGCAGGTTGAGATATCCCATTTGGTATGTATGTCATTCTCTCCCTGAACCAAATTTAATGAGAATGTGGTTTTGCCTTCTTGCCTTCCTATTCCCCTCCCCTGCAGCCACTTCTCCTTGCTTCTACATGAGATAGTTTACCCTACCCTGTCTCTCCCCATCTCCTCTTGCCACTTTCCTCTCTCACTTCATAATTTCACCCCTTAAGTATCATTCCTTCCCAACAAATTCAACCTGTGCCCTCTATCCATGTATAACTATAAACATATATACACACATTCACATATGTATTCATATGACCATACACCCTTCTTACATTATTTTCATACTGAGAAAGGTTTCATCAGTCACAGTTATTGTTTTTCCATATAGGAATGTAAATAGTTCCACTTTGATAAGTTCCTTTTGATTTCTTTTCCCTGATTACCTTCTCAGGCATCTCTTGCTTCTTGTGTCTGGATGTCAAATTTTCTATTCAACTCTGGTTTTTTCCTCAAGAATGCCTGAAAGTCCTCTATTCCACTGAATGACCATATTTTCCCCTGAAACAAAATACTCAGTTTTGCAGGGTGGGTGACCCTTGGGTTCATTCCCAGCTCTTTTGCCCTCTGGAATATCATATTCCATGCCCTTCCATCCCTCAGTGTAGAAGCTGCCAGGTCCTGTGCTATTCTTACTGTGTTTCCACAATATTGAAATTGTTTCTTCTGCTTGTAGTATTTTCTCCTTGATCTGGGGATTCTGGAACCTGGCTATAATATTCCTGGGAGTATTCTTTTTAGGATCTTTTTCAGGAGGTGACCAGTGGATTCTTTCAACCTCTGTTTCGCCCTCTGGGTCTAAAACATCAGGACAATTTTCCTTAAGAATTTCTTGAAGGGTGATTTCTAGGTTCTTTCTTTGGTTGTGGCTTTCAGGTAGTCCAATAATTTTAAATTGTCTCTCCTGGATCTATTTTCCAGGTCAGTGGTTTTTCCCATGAGATATTTCACATTGCCTTCTATTCTTTCATTTGTTTGGATCTGCTTAACAGCATCTTGATTTCTCATAAAGTCATTAGCTTCCATTTGCTGCAGTCTAACTCTGAAGGAATGAATCTCCTCAGTGAGCTTTTGAGATTCTTTTTGCATCTGGCAAATTCA
The DNA here is from genome assembly GCA_011680675.1 of Gymnobelideus leadbeateri. NCBI lineage: Eukaryota > Metazoa > Chordata > Mammalia > Diprotodontia > Petauridae > Gymnobelideus > Gymnobelideus leadbeateri. The sequence goes on along the minus strand of WOXC01002467.1, from coordinate 1,966,199 downwards.
CCTTTTTAAGGCATTCTTCTCCTCATTGCCCTTTTGGGCCTCCTTTGCCATTTGAGTTAGTCTATTTTTTTTTTTTAGAGTAATTGGGGTTAAGTAACTTGCTCAAGGTCACACGGCTAGTCATTATTTGTGTGTGGGTGCTCTTTTTTTTTTTGAGGCCGGATTTGATCTCGGGTCATCCCAACTCCGAGGCCGGCGCTCTTACTCACTGCACCACCTAGATTCCCCTAAGTTAGTCTATTTTTTAAGGTGTTGTTTTGCTCAGTCAGGCTGTTGACCCTCATTTCATACTTTTCCTGCATCCTTCTCATTTCTCTTCCCAATTTTTCCTCCACTTCTCTTATTTGATTTTTAAAGTCCTTAAGGTCCTCTATGGCCTGTAACCCGCTCATATTTTCCTTTGGGGCTTTTGGAGGAGGATTTCTGACCTCACAATCCTCTTCCTGTCCTATGCTTCGATCCTCTTTGCCCCCAAAATAGGAGTTTAAGGTTGCATTTTTCTGTTTATTTTGTTTTCCTTTGCCTGGACATGTTGCCACTTAATTACTTGACTTTTGGGCTTGTTGCCACAGTAGGACTCTGCCACCAGACAGGAGAGCTTTCGTCCCGAACATTGGGGTCTTCACAGCTTTCTGGCAAGCTGGATACCCACTCACGACCTCCCCCCCAGATCACAATCCAGATCCAGGGAGTTTAAAGCAAGAGCGATTAACCCCCAGACTGATTGCTGGATCTCCCTACAGTTCGCAGGCCAAGAGCTGGAGCTGCCACTGAAAACAACAAAATGGCGTGTCTCCTCAGCGGCTTCTAGCCCCCAGTGGAGGAAGCCAACCGTTCCCCAAATACTGGTCCCAAAGTCCATAGGGCACTAACCTCTCACTTTGTCCTAGGCATGTCTGTGTTGATAATTCTAGAATCACCACAGCTGCTGGTGTTCTGGGGTCCCTCCAGCCGGCTGCTGGCTGGGTCGCCCTGGGGCTAAAACTGCGGCTCATGCTCACTTGGACCTGGGCTTGGACCCTGCACTGTGCTGGTCCTTCCTGCAGGGCTGCTGGGCTGTCCTCAGTGGGAGGTTAGCTTCTCTGTGTCGGTCTTTGGGTGCTGGGGCTCCAGAAGTTGTTCAGAGTCCCCTTTTACATAGTTTGGAGGTAATCTGGGGGGACAGTGCCTTGGTGGCACTGTTTCTACTCCACCATCTTGGCTCCGCACCCCCCCCCATAGGCATTCTTCTGCAGTTTAGTTTCTTAATAAGAAATTAATTTGAAGATTTTATTTTAATGAATTGTTCCCAAGAAGAAATCATAAGTCTAAATGGTCACATAAAAAGCTTTGTTAAATTGACTTCTTTTCCATCTAGCAAATAGAAGTGATTTCTGGTTACTGAGAGCTGTCCTTGGTGCTAAGAGAGGAATGAAGTTTACACAGAGCACCCCTCAGTCTTCATGGGTCTTGGAGGGACATCAGAGATATACCCAGTTACCTTGATGTTATAATTACATTAGAAAGCACCAAACCTCTGTGAGGTTGAGACAGTCTTTTTTTTTTTTTTTGCTTTTTTGGAGGGCAATTGGGGTTAAGTAACTTGCCCAAGGTCACACGACTAGGTTTTTGTTTGTGTGTGTTAAGTGTCTGAGGCCGGATCCGAACTCAGGTCCTTCTGACTCCAGGCCGACGCTCTACTCACTGCGCCTCCTAGCCGCCCCGAGAAGGTCATTTTTAATGGGGGATTGTGAGAGGTTTCTAGGAGAGAGAGACCATTTGATTTGCATTTTTAAATTGGGTAAGGAGGGTAGGGAAGGAAAGTAAAGAAAGCACATTTGTCTGGAGTAAGATGAAACCAGACTGAGAGGAACAGGTGTGGCGGCACTTTGTGAAGGGCCTTGGATGCCAGGCAGACAAGCTTAACTTTTATTTAATCATGATCAAAGAGCAAAATGGGATCAGATGTGTGGACAGAGGAAGATAATGGTGTGCTAGGTTTAACCGAGGCAAGCTGCAACAGCCATTTGTTGTGACTGGTTTTGAGTATTTGGCTGTGTAAATGACCTGGTTCAGCTGTCCATATTGGCCTTTTCTTTGTTCCTCTCACAATGCATTCCCTCTCCCATCTCCACACTTTTGCATGGCAATCCCTCATGCCTCCTCACCTCTCCCTTGTAGCTTTTCCTCTCCTCATCTGAGATTCAGCTTAAATCTTGCCTTCTATATGAAGCCTCTCTTGTTTGTCTCTAGTTGTTTAGTGCCTTTCCTTTAATTAACCTCATTTATATTCTATGTTTACATGTACTTGTCACCGCCATTTGAATGTAAGTTCCTTGAATAGAGATTTTTTTCATTCTTTATACTTGTATTTCCCACTCCTGGGATTTAGTAGGTGTTTACTTAATTATTGATTGATTATGAAACTCTTAAAAGTTGAAGGGTTAGGGGTGGCTAGGTGGTGCAGTGAATAAAGCGCTGTCCCCCGGGGTCAGGAGGACCTGAGTTCAAATGTGACCTCAGAACTTAACACAAAAAACTAGCTGTGTAACCTTGGGCAAGTTACTTAACCCCAGTTGCCCTCCAAAAGGCAAAAAAAAAAAGTTGGAGGGTTTTAATAAAGGACTTTTCATACCATTCATAAAATTTCAAAAGGAACTTTAAATCATTTTTATACCACAATGGAAAATTAAAGTTTTCTTATTTAAGGTTTTAAAAAAGCCTTATGTTTGATCCTACAGCTGTCATTTCTGATACTAACTACATATGTATCCTTTTCTAAAATCAGATATTTGCATTTATATCTGTTTCTGGAAGATGTAAGCGTGATATCTTATTCTCTGAAATTTTTTTTCAGGACAGAAGTTGTCATATATGTTGTTGAACGTTCTCCAAATGGCACATCAAGACGAGTTCCAGCTACAACATTATATGCGCATTTTGAACAAGCAAATATAAAAACTTCATTACAACAGCTTGGAGTTACCCTTTCTATGACCAGAACAGAACTCTCCCCCGCACAGATCAAGCAGCTTTTACAGAATCCTCCTGCTGGTACGTACTATAGGGTGAAGATTTGATCAAATTACGGACTAAATAAGAGGATCTGCAAACATGTTTTTCTGCAGAAATGCTAAAGATAACCTGTGACATTTTTGTCTCGGCGCAAGGTTTTTGGGGGGCGTTAAATAAACTCAGACTATTTTGTCCATTACAGTGTTTAATATTTCTGAGTTTGATCAAGAAATTTAAAGGGTTGACATTTATTTTACTGTCTCAGTTGCACAAAATTGACATATAAAAGAAACTAGATAATAACCATTCATTAGGTAGTAAAACAGTCATAGAAGTAGAAGTACCTATTATGTATTAGGAAGCATTGGGTTAAGTCTTCATGTGGTTACAAAGATGCCTAAGATACAGTACCTGCCCTTAAGGGCTTACAGTCTTGGGGAAGCATGGGGGAACAAGGGGTAGTCCGGAGATAATAAGATATGTTCACAAATCAGTATAAAAGTAGAAGGTAAAAGCACACAGGAAAGTGTTGAGAAAAGTTAAAAAGGGTTGGAAGACCACTTCTGATGGAATATCATGGAGGAGGTGGCATTCCAGGTTAGCTGACAGAATTTGAGAAAGGACTGTGACAGATTTGAAGTGGGTGAAATATTGTGAGGGCTGTTGTGAAGGTGGGGGGAGGTCGGTGTTAAGGTGTCTGAGTGAAGCCGTTTGGGCTGAGCCATTGGGTGAATAAAGGAAGTAATGTGATAGAGGTCTGAAAAGGTAGGTTGGACTCAGGTTATTATAGAGGGTCTGAAAATCTAAGCTAAGAGCTGAATGTTATTCAGTAGGCAGCTGGAAGCCATTGAAGGTCTTTTGGACATCAGAATGATATGTCTATAGCTGTGTGATAGAAAAATTATTCTGGCAATGGTGTAGACATAAAGGAAGAAAGGGACCAGTGAGGGTCTTGCAGGTAATTCAGGCTGTAAGGAACAAGGATTGGTGGCTGTGGGGGATAGGAAGGCAGAGACAGATATGAAGGACAACAGAATTAATGTACCATTAATAAATGATCATATAAATGGCTCCAAGGTTTCAAATCCAGATGATTGGGAAAATAAAGATGCCGTGAACAGAAAGAGGAAATCTACTTGAGGAAGGGGAGAAAGGATGATAGGTTCAGTTCTAGAGCCATGAACTTGAACAAGACTGAAGCCAAAGGGAGTGTTGAGGAGTTGCTGGTCAGCTTTGTCAGCTGTGTCAAATGCTGGGAACAGGTTAGAGGGGATAAAAATAGGAAGAAACATGGATGTGGTGACTGTTAGTTGCTTTCTGAAATAACAATTAAAACAATGGGAATCACAAAGGCAGGATGGAGTGGAGAGTGAGACGTGTGGGGATGGTGGCCAGAGGGGGATACTGAGACATCTTTGTAGGGAGAGTATGAGCCAGGGACAAAGAGAGGAGATGATGGCGTGGGGGAGGATGGGAATGGAGCAGGGCTCTAGAGAGTGTGGAAGGGGGTGACATCAGGAGCTTGGCTCTGCCTTTCCTCACCCACCCTTTCCTCCTGCCCCTTGCCTAGGCTAAACCAACATTCCCTTTCTCGTCCTCCGGGTCTTCCTGTCATTCATGGAGTGAAAAGAATATTATCTTTCTTTTGACATCAGCAAACCAGAGCATGTTTAGGGGAAGGCAGCCAGCACTGAGAAGGAAATTTATCATGATTGGTTGAAGGGACTTGTAATGTTTCTCCTAGAGAGAGGATGTAGGAAATGAGAGTGAGGAGGTCTCTTGAGCCTTAAATAGATGTGTGGTTGCAGGTTCAAGACTTGCTCCACATTGCAGATCACAGCCCATCCATGTCTATCAGTCCTGTGTGAATCTACTCCCTGGCCTCCCACATGTTAACCACAGAGGGATCCATCTAATGACCTGGAGATTTTCCTTGCTTTCTCCTAACATTTGAGGCACCAGTGGAACACTTTGGATGGACACCTGTCATCCACCGGTCTATCTATATGACTAGCCCATCTTGATTTCTGCTAGACATTTCCACGATGACTCTTATACTCTTATTCTTTGGAGTTCTTCTTTGCATATATGGTGCATCTTGGTCACACCCACCATGTGCTTTTCCATTGCCCTTTGTGATAAATCCTTTTTGATTTTTTGGAAACAGTTGTATTCCATGCCTTATTCCATATCATAATCAATACCAGTAAACTATTAGTACTAAAAAGATAGGCTTCTACTTTCATAGGAAGCTTGAGGTCAAATCAAGAATCTTTATAATTTCCTGAAGACAGCCCATCTTGCTTTCTTTCTTTGTCCTAGACATATATAGAGTCAGAGGGTTAGAATTGAGTTGGAGGCATTTAGGCTTAGAGACTCTGACACTCTATAGGGTGTCCATCCAAATGCATGTTGAAATCTGGACAGTGGATTTCTTCATCACTTGGTCTTTCCTGTGTGGATGGTTAAACCAGATTCCTTTGAGTGATTAAAAATCATGCTGAGAGGCCCCTGCAGTGATCTGAAGCTTTATGCATCAGTACAACATCAGAGAAGAGGGCATGTGGATGACCTCACGATCCACAGGGAATCCTTTTTCATCTTGCCCTCTGCTGGATCTCTTCTATGCCAGTGTGCAAATAATTCTGGCGGCATACACCTCCCTGTTTTACCCCTTGTTGTTCATTGAGTCTGACTCTTTGTGACCCCATTTGGGGTCTTGTTGGCAAAGTTAGTAGAGAGGTTTGCCATTTCTTTCTATAACTTATTTTGCAGATGAGGAAACTGAGGCAAACAGGGTTAAGTGATTTGCCGAGGACTACACAGCTGTGTCTGAGGCCAGATTTGAACTCAGGTCTTGACTCCAGGCCCAGCTAGCTGCCTCCTGTTGTTTACCCTTTACCTGATGTTATTATCAGAGGGTTGCTGAACAGTATTCTTTCTTTTGATCTTGAGCTCTTTCTTCAAATATTTGGATGCTGTTATATAGAAGAAAGATTAGAGTTATTCTCCTTGGCCCCAGAGGATAGAAATGGTACTGGTGTTTATAAACTATATTTGATGAATTTTCATTTAAAATAAGAGAAAATAATTAGAGCTACCCACAAAAATTGGTGGGCTTATTCCAGAGGGATTCCATTATCAATCTCTGAAGGTGTTTTATCCTGAGATGAATGTCCTTGTCAGGGATTCTGTAGACAGAATTTGTACTTCAGGCAAGAGGTTGGATGAGAGGATCTCTGAAGTCCCTTCCAGTCCCAGGGAAGCATCAGCTAGAGCCAGGCCAAGACATCTTTGTGCCTGTGGCAAGAGGCTAGCCATACTGAGACAGTATGTGGCCTCTGTGCCAGGGAGAGTGGAATTTTCTGGCATTAAGAGTGTGTATTTGCTTATATCTGATTACTTGCTTTCTTGGGGAGGGGGTGGGAGTGGAGGAAGGGAGAAAAATTTAGAACTCAAAATCTTAGGAAAAGTGAATGTTGGGGGCAGCTAGATGGCACTGTGAATAGAGCACCAACCCTGGAATCAGGAGGACATGAGTTCAAATCTGGCCTCAGACACTTACGTACTAGCCATGTGACCTTGGGCAAGTCACCTAATCCCAATTGCCTTGCATTCTCCCCTCCAAAAAAGCAAAAAAAAAAAAAGAATGTTAAAAATTACATTAATGTGTAATTGGAAAAAAAAAGAAAATACTGTTTACTGAAAAATGTTTATTTGTAAAGAAAAATTAAATTGAACCCTTTTTTGTGTTCCCATCTTGTGTGCCCCTTCCTACCTACCTTGTCTAGCTATAGTTCTTTGAACAGAATACCCTGGAAGAGGAAATGCTTTACTCTATGATTAGTTATAGATGACATTTTTAAGATTGTTTCATCACTTGCCTGCCTTACCTTCCCTAAATTAATTCTCCAAAACTCTGGTTGCTAATATTTTAACCCCAAACTTAGAACTGCCACAGAAATAGTCAAACTTTTCTGCCATTTTGAATTCTTATGTATCATGTTGTGTTGTGAATTTCGTGGTGAATTATGAATTTTAATAGAACTTCCTAGTGATCCTGAAAAATAAAAATGCCTTTTACAATTTTGCTTTATTTTCCCATTATGCTTTTAAAAAAATACGTCACCATATTTATCTCCATTGTATAATTATGATCCATTGACAAAAAGGAAATTTGTTTATTTATATATTTGGACAAAATTCTAATAGGCTTATCTTTTATTTAATATACTTGTCAGAAATAATGTATCAGAAAGATTTATCTTTAATACCTTTTTCATTTTATGGTAGGTGTTGATCCAATTATCTGGGAACAGGCCAAAGTGGATAACCCGGATTCTGAAAAGTAAGTCTTTCTTGATGTAGTAATTAATTTGACAGTATTAATAGTGCTTACTACTTATAAAGCAGGATAGAGTCCAAGAATGTGTTGATGAATGGAATTTATTTTCAGTGGGATTGGTAAAGTTTATTCTCATGAATGTTTGATTTTTGGAGCTCAGGAGGCAGTCTGGTATAATGGAAATGTTGTGGGACTTGGAGTTAGGGAGTCCAGGCACTAGTCCCAGAGCTTCCACTGGCTAACGTTGTGACCTTGGGGAAGTAAAATAGAGTTGGACCAAGGTCCCTAACCTCTCTGAAAGTCTTGTGTTCTAACAAAGTTAGCATGGTGTAATGGTCAGAGTTGGCTTTTGAGTCTGGGAGACCCACCTCTGACAAATGATAGTAGGCATGCTTGGGTACGGCCTCTCAATGCCGCAGGGAACTTCACTGTGCAGGCCAAAGGTTGTTGATTGTGGTTGGTAAAGGGATTTTCTTCACCAGAGGTTCCCCAGAGCAGTGAAACCACAGATCCCAATCAGCACCCTTCAAAGCTCTAAGTGAAAAAAGCAGATTTATTAGCCATGAGATTTTGGTGGTAAATATGTTACCTAGTAAAGACTTTCACAGTCTTGGTCATTTGTAAGTGTCTATGGGAAATTCAACACCTCCTTTCTGTAGGCTAATTCCTGTGCCAATGGTGGGTTTCAAAGAACTTCTCCGAAGACTGAAGGTCCAGGATCAGATGACGAAGCAGCATCAGACCAGATTAGATGTAAGCATTTAGGTTTTCATCCCTTGGGACTGGGAGTGGTACCACAAAGTAGTAGAGAAACGCCCTACCATGTCTTGGCAAGGCTGAAAGTCTGAGGAAGATCATGCGCTATATGTTATCAATTTGTAACACACAAGCATTGCGAGGATATGAAATTATCAAATTATTTTATTTAAATAATTACCAAATTATTTTATTTAAATAATTACCAAATTATTTAAATAGATTAAATTGATATTTCTTTGACTAGCATGGAAATGCTTTACACTATGAAACAGCTGGATGTGTGATCTTGTAAATGCCAGCTGTTGTAACAATGGAAGCAGCTTAATTAGTTGGGTCACTTCTAATTCTAGCAAGATAATACATGCTTCATCATGAAACTCCAGCATATGAAAATTGTTACTTTGTACTTTCTATAGTGTTACTTGTGATAGGATTAGTGGAGAACAAGGAAAATTTTTAAAATAATTTTTAATGTTTAAATCTGCTTCAGAATATTTTACTTCCCTTATATAATAGAATCATAGAGACTCAGAGATGAAACAGACTTTCAGGGCTCATCTAATCCAGTGTCCCATTGAGCAAAGGAGCCCTCTCTCTACTATTGACACGCAGTCACTTAGGGCCTTCTCAGAATGTAATGGGGAGGTCTGCTTCACTGAGGAGCCTGTATCATTGTGGGACAGATGTGTCAGTGGTCTTTATAGTGAACATCATGTTACCTACCTCCCTGTAGCTTCATTTTATTGATGTTTTAAAATTTTTTTCACATTATATTCATTTCCAGATATACCCTTCTTTCTCCTCTACCCAAGGAGCCTTTCCTTGTAACAAGGACAGGACATAAAGTTCACCCGGGCAATGCCATCTGCAGGCTTTTACCTGAGGTCCCTACCTTGTCACTGACATGTCCATGGGCCACACAGGGCCCCTAGAATGATAAGGTGTTCTCTCCATTTCCATGGTTGTCATTGTGTGTGCTGTTTCCTGGTTTTGCCTACTTGGATCACAGTAGCTCAGGCCTGTCTTCCTATGTTTCTCTGAATTCTTCCTCTGTGCTCCCTAGTTGTGCAGTAACATACCACAATCTGTTGAGTGCCCATCAATGGGCATTTAAGTTTGTCGCTACCACCAAAAGTACTTACATAAATATTTTGGTATATGTGGGACTCCTGCACGTTCACCTCTGAGGTCAAATTCTAATCGCTTTTTTAAAGCACATTTTCTAGAATGGTGGCCCCAGTTCATGGTTCTACCAGCAATCTATTAAGATGCTTGTTGAAGACAGTTGTTTCTCTCCATAGACTCAAATTGGTAGTAGAGAGGGTGCCTTCCATCTGCATCCCCCTTGGAGGCTGCAAGGTCATCTTCCCCTCTCTCAAGGTTGTTGGTTGTTAAATGTTGGCATTCATTGGGCCTACCATGGGCCTCTGGTGGGAAGGACGACTCTGCTTCTGGGGTGTCTCTAGCATGATAACTTACAAAGTCAGTTCCTGAGTTTCTAATTTGGTGTGATTTTTGGATTTCCTAACAAAGATTAAGAAAACATAAAAGGGTGAAAAAAATGTTCTGCAAAACCAATCAACATAGTCAGCTCTGAGAGCACATTTAAACAAAATCCCCCTCACAGCACCACCATGTGGGGGAGGGCAGTGCACATCTTAACTCTTCCGGGGCTTGTTCTTTGTCATTATAATGGACAGTGGTATGGTTCTGTGAGAATGAGCTAGCCTTCTTTGCCCATTTAATGCACCTGTCTCCACAGAACCTTGGCTTGGCTTCCTCGGAGTGATCAGGGCCAGGTGGGCCTCAGCTATCTCACTTGCTAGACTTGTCGCACTTTGGTATCTAATGAATTGTGGTGTCCAGCGCTGATGTGGTTTTGACAGTTTAAAAGTGAATCAGAGTTCCATTGTAATGACTGTACTTTTTATTCATAGATTATATCTGAAGACATCAGTGAGCTACAGAAGAATCAGACGACCACTCTGGCTAAAATAGCCCAATACAAGAGGAAACTCATGGAGCTTTCCCATAGGACCTTGCAGGTAGTGACCAGAAGCTGCTCAGGGCTGCTACAACTGAGCTATCTGATTAAAAGGCTGTTCTAGTGTCCTCTTCCTGTAAAATGGAAAAGGCTCATTCCAACTAGACATATCTGAAAGGTTTGTGTGCACCCTTTCAGTGTGTTTTTAAGTTTATAGAAAAGGAAAGACTCATAAAGCTTGGCCACAGTAAGACGTGCACTCTTGTCCACAGCATAGCTGCCTGCCTGTCACCAGGAGTAGACGGTGATGGGGGCAGCTGCTCAAGCTCCACTCACTTCTTTCTTTTCCCTTTGCTGACTCTTCTGATCTTGTGGTTTTTCTTTTTTTTTTCTTTCTTTTTTTTTTTTTTTTTTTTGCTTTTTGGAGGGCAGTTGGGGTTAAGTAACTTGCCCAAGGTCACACGGCTAGGTTTTTTTTGTTTGTGCGTTAAGTGTCTGAGGCCAGAACCGAACTCAGGTCCTTCTGACTCCAGGGCCAGCTCTCTATTTACTGTGCCACCTAGCCGCCCCTCTTGTGGTTTTTCTCTTACTTGTTAAATTCTCCTTTGCTTTTGTCTTAGAAACTCAGCCCCTGGCAAAGGACATTCTTAGTCTTTCTGGTGACTTAGGCTACTACCAGGCACCTAATAAGTGCCATCTGAATGTTGGCTTTCCTATTATTGTTGTTCTTGTGGGATCCCAGGAGACAGATTAGAGCCTTGAGAGGTCATCTTGTCTAAGGCCTGCTTGAGATGATCAGAGAGGTGGAGGTCAGCCATCACCCCAGTAAAGACTAGGATGGTGATCTGAATTCAGCTTTAAATGTTGCATCATTTCTTATTCTTGTTGCTGTAAAGCAGTAAAGACTAACATGAACTTTTAACAAATCTAAATTTTAGGATATTGAAATTGGGATCACCCCCTAAAGCTTGAAGGTAGTTTTAGGGCAAATTAAAATTCCTGCTTCACGCAGTAGGTATCTATTTTAAATGAATGTTTGTAGACTTTTATTATATGGAGCATACATATTTATCGGCCTGAGAGATAAAATGTCTGCATGCACACAGCCATGTTGGCATGAGGAAGTGGTTAGGGTGCTGGACTTGGAATCATGAAGAACAGAGTTCAGATTCAGCCTTAGACACTTAATGACTGTGTGGCCCTGGGCAGGGCAGTCACTCTAACTTCTCTCAGACTCAGTTTCCTCTGCTATAAAATTGGGATCATAATCCCCACCTCCTAGCATTGTTATAAAGATCAGATAAGACAGTGGATGGCCAGTGTTTTGCATACTCTGCAGGGCTGTGTATAAGCATGAGTTGCTGTTATTGGCTGCAGACCTGCCTCTGTCACCTATTGGGACCTTGGGAAAATCACTTTGCCTCTCTGGGCCCAGAGGTTCCCCATCAGCCAAAATAGGGTTGTCTTGGGAGCCTGTTCAGTCCCTTGGGCTTAAATCTAGGATTCTGTGAATTAGACCAAGTCACCAATAAATCAGAAATGAAGCCTGAACAAGTTGGGACCTTTAGAGCTTGATCTACTGGTACACTGCATGGAGCTTTCAGGGCCCTGGCCAAGAATTAACACTAGTCTGGATTAAACCATTGCCCTAAACCAGCTGGACATTTGTGTACCTGTGTTGAATAGGATATTAACTTAATCAAGTGTGACGAGTTTTTCAAATATTATCAGGGTTAATTCACATTTTAAGTTATGCAGAATTGGATTTGAGATAGTCTAACATTAAAACTGCTTTTATTTTCCAAGTTGTAGTAATACCTTTGGTTTTTATATGAGTTGTTTTCACATATGCTGCTCCCCCAGCCCTGCCCATCCAGTGCGTTTTTCTGGTAGTAAAGGAAAAGGACAAATTTTAAGCTGCTTCAGCTTAACACAGAAGTAAAATTCTCTGGGACATAACAGAGGAGGAAGAAGATCTTGCTCCTCACGCTCCCCTCCTGTCGCAGGTCCTGATTAAGCAGGAGATCCAGAGGAAGAGTGGCTATGCCATCCAGGCTGATGAAGAGCAGCTGCGGGTGCAGCTGGATACAATCCAGTGTGAACTAAACGCCCCCACACAGTTCAAGGTAAGCACATCCTGGCTGTGCTTGGGGGGCAGGACCAGGATTGCAGCAAGCAGTCTGAGAAAAGTGTTGCAGAAAGTTTCAGAGAACTTCTGTGACGGACATGAACATTGGCCTAAGTACAGACAGACTCCAGAAGCGAGAGTGTTTACATCCGTGCTGTTTTTCAGTGGCTGGAGAGGTTTTCATTCCCTTTAAAGGTACCTCCTTTAGGGGGTGCAGCCGATGCTTGCCCCCAGCATTACTGACATGTTGTGTGGGCAGATGGAGTCCGGACAGTCATTCTGTGCCATCTCGTTGTCAGGGTCGGCTGAATGAGCTGATGTCCCAGATCAGGATGCAGAACCACTTTGGAGCTGTGAAGTCCGAAGAGCGATATTATGTAGATGCAGATCTTCTGCGGGAAATCAAGCAGGTGATTAAGACCGTGTGCTTGCCGTGAACATGGGTGTGGCCTCGTCAGCTGAGTTCTGTCGCTGTCCCCATCAGAATAGTACATGTCTCACTTTCCTTTTTTTCCTCCACTATTATGTCTAAAGCTTATTTTATAGGGAATGGTAAAAAAAAAAAAAACAACCTTACAGGGAAACTAGGAAGATAGATAGAGTGTCAGGCCTGGAGTCAGGAAGACCTGAGTTCAGATTCTGTCTCAGGCTACTTAGCTGTGTGACCCTGGGCAAGTCACCTCACCCTCTTTGCCTCGGTTTCCTCATCTGTAAAATGAGCTGGAGGAAATGGCCAATCCCTCTAGTGTCTCTGCCAAGAGAACCCCAAATAAAGAGTTGGAGACAGCTGAAGAATGACTGAACAAGAACAGAAAGCTTCATCTAATGTTCTTTGTGGGGAACCTGGGGTCAGAGGTGTCAGACCTGTGGGCCACAAGCCCCCCACTCAGCCTGAACCAGACTAGAATGTCACTGGGAAACGTGTTAACAGAACCGATGCATGGGTGATGGCCTCTATGGTTTTCTATGTCCCTCCTGTCTGGGTCCAACACCCCGAGCCACATGTCTGAGTACGCCGCTCCACGGCTGTCAAACCCAGTGACATCCCTTCTGTGGGGGCTTCAGCAGAATATGGTAGCATGAGAATCCTGACGGGCTCTGCTGTCAGTTACATGCCGCGGGGGGGTGGAGTTTTCAGAGGTCAGCGTCCTTGGTCACTTTTTTGGATGGCTCCTCCCCGTAGTTCCATTGGAGCAGGAGATGGCAGAGACTCAGAAAGGAGCTATCTTCTGTTGGTCAGCATTTCTTGTTGGTGTCTCTGCCACAGAAGGCCGTAAAGTGTTGTGTGCCAAGGAAACTGTTGAGTACAGGGCCAGATTACATGTTATCACTCTTGGCATCAATGAGAGGCCAGAAGACCCCCGACATGGGCTGCTGGCTATGTAGCCCGGGCCAGTCAGAGCCTCTCGGGGCCTCCATCTGTCTTGGTCTAATATTTCCTTAGCCGTTGGAGATGAATGTGATGGCATTGCTTGTTTAGACAGGTAATGGAGGCATAATAGACAGGAATGACCCCGTGCCTTCTCTTCCTTAACCATTCCAGCACTTGAAACAACAGCAGGAAGGCCTCAGCCACCTGATCAGCATCATCAAAGATGATCTGGAGGACATAAAACTGGTTGAGCACGGATTGGACGAGAACGTCCACATCAGAGGAGGCGTCTTCAGTTGACGGTGCCCGACCTTCTGTCTGTTGTGTTGGTGGGACGTGTTGGAGGATCTGTCGCTGTTTCAGATCCCCCCCTAAGACTGAAACTGACTCCGTAAAAAAGCCCTACCCTCGCTTGGTTTCTGAGAAAGTTACTGACAAATTATTGTTTATAAATTTTGAAATAGCGTAGCTATCTCACAGCTTTTCAAACTTGACCTTTGAAAGGTTTGTTCCTAAAAAAAAAAAAGTTTACTTTAAAATGAAGAAAGGTTCCTAATTACCAATATGTACTATTGTACATTTTTACAACAGCATTGTTGAAAAATCAGTGTTTAAAGATTATTCTCCAGTGAGCCTTTAATGCTTTTTCCACAGCTAATAAAAATAAGGAAACAAGTGAGTTTTGCAATACAAAATAAATAGCTGAAGGATAAACCAGGCTGTTACAAATCTGTATGTTGTAGAGTACACGTATGTCAGTTTTCCTATTTGCGTATGCCATCTTTGGGAAGAGTAGAAAAAAGATTCAGAGTCCTTAGTCATGGGTGTTTTTTTTTGCGGACTACAAGGGTTTGAAAGCTATTTTTATATGGTTTTACTTATTTGCAAAATGAGCCCAAGCCCTTAGGAAATAACAAGAAGTGTTTGTTTGACAACATTGTCCTTTATTTTTTTTTCCTTTTTATTTCTGTAAAAGATGGAAACTTCTTATAAATAAATTCTTGCTTTGTGATAACTTTTATGTGATACTTTCTGGTATTTGTTTATTTGGATACTGATATGTGAGCCATTTTTGTTCTACAAAAAACTGTTTGATCTTGTATCATTTTTATTATTTGTCTGCATGGTTCTAATTGATGTTTAAGCCCAAATTTTCTAAGATCATAAAGGGAAAGCATTATTTTAGGTGCTTTTTTAACCTTGAAGCTGGCAATACCAAACTAAATATGGAGGATGTTGTCAAAACCTTACATCACAATCAATTCAAAATGGATATGTGATCTGAACATTAAAGGCCATACCATTAAAAAAATGAGAAGCAGATCACAGATCTGAGTAGGAGATGAAAATTCTTTACCAAGGGATAGAGGCAATTTCAAAAGATAAAATAACTTGGTTATATGAAACTGAAAAACTTTTGCACAAAATTAATGTGTCTGGAGTAAGAGAAGCAGTCCATTGGGGAAAGAGTCATTTGTATGAAACATCTCCGATAATGGACATATATATATAGAAATATGTAAAACCAGAAGTCATCTTCTGCTAGAGAAATGGCTAAAGGATGTGAAGTCAGTTCTCAGTAGAATTATAAATCATTAACCATATAAAGGAATGCCCCAAATCATCATTAAGGGAAATGTAAATCAAAAAACATCTTCGAGGTTTCCTAGAGATGACAAAAGACAAAAATAGTGAATGTGGAAAGAGATGCCCTAATGCACTTGTTGCTGGAACTGTAAATTGAGACCACAGTTCTGGAAAGCAATCTGGAGTTATGCAGACTTATTGGCTACAGAAGACCAATATCATTTGGCCCAGAGATTCCCCTGCTAGGTGAATATACCCAAAGGAGATCACTGAAAAAAAAGGAAAGGTTCTCTATGCAACAAAATATTTGCCCCAGTATTACCATCACTGAGAGTTTTGTGGTAGTGAAGAGCTAAAAACAAAGAAGGTGCCAGCTGACTGGAAATGGCTAAACAGATTGTGATCATGTGTGGACATGATTCCAGAGAAGCATAGACAGATGAGTCAGTGAGGTACTGGGTATACTGTATACTAGGCATGAGGATGCAAGTACAAATTAGGAAACCCTACTTATCAGAACTTACATTCTAATGGGAGAGAAGTTTAATTTAGTACCAGGAATATTGGGAGGGACAGCTCCAGCAGCAGTGGGTATCAGGAAAGGCTTCAGGAGTAGAGGGCAGCCAGTGCCAAGGCAAGAAGGGAGATGGAGCGTTTTGTGGGAGGAACAGAGAAGGCTCATTTGGCTGGATCACAGCATACAAGATGAGGATTATATCTAGTGAGGCTAGAAGGATACTTTGGGGTAATTTGTATAGTGTAGGGCCTTAAAAAAACACATGGGAATTTTCTATTTTATCCTGGCCTAACAAGAAGTCTCTGGAATCAGCTGAGAGGACAGTCACAGACAGAGGTACACATAAGGACAAGTACACTGGCAGCCAGATGTGGGATAGCCTGGTAAGGTCTTTGAAGCAGGGGCAACATCATACACAATAACCACAACAATGGAAATTCAAAGTTCAACCACCAAACCACCAAAAAGGAATCCATTAAAAATGAGGAAGAACAGGCTTGGAGGGGCAGAGCTGAGAATGGATGCTGCTGTCTCCCTGCCACCAGCATCACCACCATGGCTATGCACCCACGAGAGCCTCCGGCCAGCAGAACAGTCATCCTGTGCCCGCCTCGCCTCTGCTTCCAGGCCTGGGACAGCTTCCAACATGACCCCTCAGCTAGTTCTCAGCTGAACTGAATTATTGAGCAGCAGATGTACATGAACCCGCCCCTGGCCATGTCTGCCTATGAGCTGAAGAGCACCAAGAGCCCCAGTCTGACGTTTCCCATGGAGCTTATCCAGCTGCTCTGCTCTGGGACCCCTTCTGAAAAGGCCCAACAAACTGTTTTCCTACAAAGTCTTCAAGTCTAACCGCCAGCCTGCAGAGACTTTGAGGCATAGCTGTAATGGAGAATGGCTCTCTATGGTGTCCAACCAGAAACCCTGGCTTGGCATGGAGTAGGCATGTGCTCTCATGGGAACAGATGACTTCTCTGGGCCCCAAGGGCACCATATTCCTGAGAAGAGAGTGGAAGCTTGGTACCAGCCCTTCCTATATGCCGGAGTCAAAACTGGAAGGACGAATGCTAAAGTAATGCCAGCTCACCCTGTGAAAGGACTGAAACAGAGGAGATCACCTCTGGGTTTCCCATGTCATCCTCCATCAAAACATTGGATTCTAAGCCAATCCCTGGCAACTGGAATGGAGCTAACTTCAGTACCAAGTCCACAAATGAGAGATGAATGGTCTAAAGTACATTTAAACCACCAAGAGTCAATGACATCTAAGCCAGTGACTCCACAGCAGGTCTGGACAACACCTGTCCCTGTCATGTTTCCATGAGATGCCCAACATCAGCAAGTTCTCTGCTGGCATGGCTACCCACGGCACCAGCATCTACATTCCCAGGGTGGTTGGCTAGGAGAAGGGCTACTCTGAAGATCGCCACCCCTCTGCCAACTGTGACCCTTATGCAGTGACAGAGGCACTCATCCATGCCTGCCTGCTCAGTGAGACAGGAGAGGAGCCCTTTCAGTATAAAAACTAAGTGGACTAGATGTACAGACACCTGCATCCCCCTCCCCCTAACCTTATCCTCATGCCTTTTCCTCACTCTCCCCTCTTCCAAGTTTCCTTACTAGATGCAGCTCAGGGCACAAAATGCCATGGTTTTTTGTGCTTACAGGAAATAAAAAGTGAGAAGCCTGATCACAAAGAAGAAATGAAAAGCTCTCCTGTGCCTTCATATAAGTGGGAGGGGAGGGAGGGTGGTGCTTCACATAGGTAGGGTTTTTTTCTATGTGTTGATAGGCTTTGAGGAATTTTTTCTCTTCCTCCTTTTCTCCCCAAGTTCTTTGTTATAAAGACTGGCTCTTTAGGAGGGAGAGTAGGAGGCATATGGGGGTAAGTTTAGGACATGTGAAAACAAGAGCTAGCAATAAAGTATTTAAAAATAATTTTTTAAATCCTGCATATTCAAAAATTATAGATGATCAAAGTTAAGCAGCACTTTAACACTGAAGTTTGCAATACCAAACCAGACATGGCAGATGTTCCCCATTATCAACATTGAAATTATCCTTTTGACTGAAGAATATGAAAGTTTCTGGACTGGATACTAAATGTCACTCAGAATAAAGTGGCACTTGGTGTGTGCTGTCCTCTCCCATCTGAACCACAATAATGACTCACTTCACAGGCATCTGAAGTTTAAAAGCACTTCCCTGACAACAAGCCTGTGATGTCGGCTGGCTTATTACTCCCCCACTGAGGCTCAAGCTGTGAGCTCCGAGGACAGGGCTGTCACTTAAATACTCCTCTGACTCCACATCCAGTGCTTTCTTCCATTCTTCTCCATTCCATCATGCTCCTCCCCACAAGTTCTTACACCAAGTGGAGAAGTCCCCCTTCCTGTCACTGGTCTATTAGGGACATTTACTGGCATTTACAGTAGGATTTCTCTCAAAAGGAAAAGGATCAAGTTTCCCACCTTATAGATGTACAGGTAAATGGCAGTGCAAACAGGTGACTAGTAAGTCAGGGGACAAGAAGGTCCGGTCATCAATTATCCTAATGAGGCTGACTGACAGGATTGTCGATGGCACACTGCCACAGCTGGGGCCAGTCACAATGTGGAGGGAGAGTATTTCACTCACCACTGCAGCAGCCTGACTGTCCTTTTGTGTGATTAGCTTACCTATCTAGAGGCACCGAGGCAGTGATTTATGGGGCCGACTCTAGAAACATTCCCAGAGGCCAAGGACCACTCCTGCACAAATGATCCCAAGCACGGGTCATGATGAAAGGTACCACCCCTCCTGGGCCAGGCTCCACCCCAGGTGCAGCAGAAGCTTTTTGTTCAGGACTTGAATTTAGGTGTCCTGCTACTATGAGATGGGTCAGCAGGGAGGATGGGGGAAGGGGCTACAAGTTCTAATTTGTGAATTGGAAATCACAAATTCCCAGGCTCAGCACCCTTTTAGAGGTGCTACAAACCTGAAACAGAAATATCTTTAGAGTTCTTGAAAATAAAATAAATTGAACCATAGCATTCATTTGCATTCCTTTTTTAATAAATTCAGTGTTTCGGGGTGGCTAGGTGGCGCAGTGAGTAGAGCGTCGGCCCTGGAGTCAGAAGGACCTGAGTTCGGATCCGACCTCAGACACTTAAGGCACACACAAACAAAAAAAACCTAGCCGGTGACCTTGGGCAAGTTACTTAACCCCAATTGCCCTCCAAAAAAAAAAAAAAGCAAAAAAAAATAAATTCCATGTTTCAAAACTATATATTCTGATATTTCAAATGTATAAAATTTCATAGAAGACCCAAGCACTAGTACAGACTGAAAATGCACTGATTTCACTTTCTCAAGAGCCAAACTAGGAGTCATTTGTCACAAAGTAGAAACTAGACTTGGGATCCTGCCTTTGTTTCCCAGGTCAGACAGGCTTGTTTGGTAGTTGTGGATCATTCAGAACAATTAAAATCGTGATCTCATTTTTTGTTTAAGTTTAGTCAACAAAACAGTTCTGTCCACTTTACGAAATGCATGCTGGCTGAGCCCTCTAAGACTGCTAGCTCCCCCTCAGTGCCATGACTCTGAAGGATTTGTCAGAAGGGGAGTGGTCCCAGTCTAGCTACACCAGCACTATCTCATGGCCCTCCCCTTTTTTCTTTTTTTCTTTTTGGAGGAGGGAAGGCAGGGCAATTGGGGTTGCCCAAGGTCACACAGCTCATGTTAAGTGTCTGAGGCCAGATTTGAACTCAAGTCCTCCTGACTCCAGGGCCAGTGTTCTACTCACTATGCCACCTAGCCGTCACACATGCCCCCTTTTAATGCCCGCAGAGCTCATGTCTCAAAATTTAACATTCTATCTGGGCCTGTAGTTCCCACTATGTGTTTTAGCTTTCCTTTCCACTTGGAAAAACTTAGGGCAGGCACAGCATGATCTCTTTGCATCTAGTGAAGATAGAAAAGCTGGCACTGATAGGCTTATACAGAAAATACAGCCCAATCCCTTTATTTTACAATGAAAAGAACTGAAAGTCACATACAGTGTCCCCCCAAATGCCTGGCACTTTATATTGTACACAGTAGTCCTGAATAGGCATTCAGTGAATACTGGTCAAAGGCATGTGCATTATAAAAAAAATTAATAAACTGAAGCTAGCTGTCATTATTAGAGCTATTCAGTATTAACATTGAAGTTTGCCAAAATTTTAGTCCCACTATTTTTCTTAGTCTTTTATTGAATTCAATCAGAAACACCAAATTTATACAGTCGTAAGATTAATACATAAATCCACAATTAACAAGTAAATTAACAAGTATTCTAAGATAGCCTTACCACTAACAAACTGGGCTTCTGTTTACAAAGAGGATTATGTAGAGTTTTATCAGTAGAAAATAGGAAGAATTTCACACCCCCTTCAATTTCCTTACATAGCCAATAACCAGGATCTAGTCACCCATCCTCACAATGCGTTTTGAGTAATAAAGAGCCTCTACAGATCAGAGATGAGCAAAGAACTTTACAGTAAGAGCAGCAATCAGAAGACTAACTCCTCCTAACAGGGGAAGAGGCATCTCACCAAAGGAGGTGGAAGCAGAGGCCACAGTGGGCTGGCTGCTGGGAAAAGGGATAAGAGCTGGAGCTGTGGATGAAAACACACACACATGTAAGATGGGTTGAAATAACATCAGTCTTTCCCAAGCAGGATCCTATTGCTTCTATCCAAATGAAACATGCATTTCAATTATCTTAAAGATTCTTGTCGTTAGACAAACTCGTGGGACATGTCTTTAGGTATGGCTTTCAGAGAGGGCCATTAGAAACCTGCATGTGAACAATCAGACCAGCTGGTGGCCCGTGTCACCTCTGTGACAGCCAGGTAAGCTAGGTCATCTAGGTCATTACAGAGATGTCTCCTAGCATTGCTTGTGCCTGTGAACCACAGTTTTCTTCCTTATTTTTCATCATTTCTTTGTGCCAACCAGAACATAAACAGTGGTGTTTTTCAAACAGGTATGGCCTCCTTGTCATTTGTCTTAGGGAAGGGAGCATCTGTTCCTTAGGATCGTCTCCATCGTGGTTTCCCCTCATTCAGATAATTGAGATAACTTGACTATTTTGTACAGGACTGCAAAGGGACAGGTCAGAGCTACAGCAGGCAAAAGGCTCTTCTTTTTAAGGGCAGTCTGTTTTTAAAGTATCTTGAATTTTTAAAAAAAAGCTTCCAGTAAAAACAAGCTATTCTACCATGACTTGGTTAGCTACTGCCTTGTGAACTAAAATTAAAATGGGCCTGACGAGGAGGTTCACGGCACTGTGCAGCTGTCAGAAAAGCCACTGGGGAGGGGGGTTTCCAGTTTAATTCGGTGGTCCTTAAGAATGCCTGAAGCCACCAGCCTAGCAGACATGCAGGTGACTGAGTGATCTGGCTCACTGTCCCTGGCCAGGGAAGGGGGAAGCCAGCTTTTTGCCCAGGTCTCTTTTCCACTCCACTGTGAAGGTGGGCCTGAGAGGCTGTGAAAGCCAACAGATAAGGGGCGGCTAGGTGGCGCAGTAAGAGCGCCGGCCTCGGAGTTGGGATGACCCAAGATCAGATCTGGCCTCAGAAAATGAGCACCCACACATAAATAATGACTGGCCGTGTAACCTTGAGCAAGTTACTTAACCCCAATTGCTTTAAAAAAAAAAGAAAGAAAGAAAGCCAACAGGTAGCAATATGTTAACCCTAACTCTGTTTCTCTGTTCTTAAAGTGTGTTAAAGTCTTCCCGTGGTTGAATTTTTGTCAAATACTTATAGTATACAGTCTTTCCAGAAATTTCCCCAAGCAGCAGAAATATAGGTGTTGACTAAGTGAAAAAATGATGTTTCTTACCAGGATTGTTGAAATAGTCTAGACTTCTCTGACCTAAGGAATAAACATATTTTCAGTTAATTACATTGTACTTGCTTATATGTGTTAGCTTGGCAATGGAAAATTATTTTATAAAATCTAGGTATTGAAAATCCATTTTAAAATCCAGTCATAAAGACCAAATAATAATAACAATTATATATCTATAATTTATGCACTTTTATATAAATCAGATACAATTTTATACATTGTATTGCACATATTATATATGTATTATATAGTATGTATGTATCTACTTTGTGTGTGTGTGTGTGTGTATGTATGTACAGATGTCATTCCCCTGAATTCTAGATTTTTTGTAACAGGTTAGTAAGCAAAAATAAGAATTATATAGGATGGATGGGCATGGATAGATCTGACTCTCCCTTATAGATATTAAGTACTAGACTCAAGCAAGCTATCAAATGGGATCACACTGAAATTCATTACTAGAAAGAAAGGATGGACAGAGTGAGGAGACAGTCCAGCTTCTACTTCCATCTTAAGTCAAATCCATTTTTCTCTATAGGTACAGCTTCAAAGGCTAGGAAATTCGATAATCTTACTTTAATTGACATATTAAATATGTATAACACACTGCTGTTAGATGCTAGAGCTTATAGACAGACTGTCCCTGCCTCCAGGAGGCTTATAGTCCATTAAGGGAATGGGGATTTAAGATCTTTCCTGCCCCTAGGTCCTTTGATAGGTTAAGTGCACCTGGAGCCTGTGGTGGGAGGCTTGGTTTTCAGGAGATTCTTTGTGATTGGGCAATGGGTGAAGAGGGTTGTGACATTCTCTGAGCCAGAAGGCTATATAAACCCTGAGGAGAGGATTTGCTTTGGGGCTCACTTTGAGAAGTGTTGTGTGATTTGACCAGAGGAGACTCTGGGAAGCCTTTGAGAGCTCCCTGGCTTTGAAAGCCCAGATGTTAATGCTTCCCTCTCTGGTAAATGTGACTAGGTATGGATTATGTAATGGTCAGACAGTTGGAGGCCTGTCTGCTTTGAAATGTTTCTGTTTTCTTGTAACTTCTGCCTGTATACTCTGAAGTTTGGGGTGCTGTTTCCCCTGAACTAGGTAAATGATATGTTTGATTGATTAAAGCACACTTGTTAACCCATTTTGAGTTGCTTTCCTTTAGAAAAGCAGATCTAAGAACCTGTGTTGGCAGCCACCCTGGGGATGCTGGGGTGCTTGCTGCTACATAATCTAGTAATGGGTCATTGTAATACATAAATAATGCATGACATGCCCAAATGAGATATGCAGATGGTGCTGCATGAGGGCCTGAGGCTGCATCATCTGGCCAGGCTCCCTGGTGTTTGATGCATCAGAGTGGCTATCCTAGCCCAATCACGAAATGGGTCTAGAAGTCCCTCTCCTCTCTGTAGGCCTTGGTGCCACAAGGATGAAGCCTGGTCTTAGTGCCCAGTGCCCAAGGGCTGCCACCCCTGGAGGCTTTCCAGCCCATGAAATCAGTCCACTGTGTTTATTACCTACACACCAGGCCTCACAACCCAAAGATGCTGCCCAGACCAGAAGCAGGACCCCCTACTCCAGACTCCATGCAGCTGATCTCATTCAGCCATCTTGGAACGGGGCTAAGGCACTCCCAAGTGAAAGGGAGTTCAGGCGGACTGCCTGGTCAGTCACAGGCTATCTGCTGACTAAGATAGCCATGCAGATCATCTCAGTCCCTCTTCTTGCCTGATATTTATGAGAGAACGACTTGGCACCACTCTCTATCATCACAAGTACTCTGAATATAAATCTCAGCTAACCTGTTTTGTGGCTAACTCATCTAACCCTGTGATTCACTTGAAGTCTGCCTTTGCCCCCTGGGATTTCCCAAGAAGCCTGCAATCCTCTGGATCCAGCCCACTAACCTGTGACCTTTATCTCAACCTGGGAGACTTTCTGGGGAGCCCTGAATGTGGCCTGACTACCTCTGCCATTGCCCTCACAGAAGCCCTGCATGTAGCCTGCTGATCCCTGCCTCCTCGGCTTTCTGAGGGAGTCCTGGTCCAGATCTAGCCCTGTCCAAAGGCCCTTCTTCAGGACCCCAGAGGCCATTCCCAGATTATGTCCACTTTGAACTGCCAAATCCTGCTTCCAGACTCTCTCAGGCTGTCCTCTCCTTTGCTTCTGCCTGCTGTGAATGTGGCTTCCTGGGCCTCCAGGACTCAATAAGCCTGCCTGCCACAAGGCTGGATCTCAAGGAAGGGCCTGAACAGTGGACTGTGCTTCAGTCACGGATAATCTGCCTGCACCAGTCCTTAGGGGCCTAGCTTACTTCCACCCCTGTCTCAGGATTTCACTGTCCAAATCCCGTTCCCCATTCTCTACTTCCTGCTCATTTCCTGCCATGTCCCTCGACTCCCACTCCAGATCTATCCACCCTTTCCACTATGCTCTCTGGAAGGCCTGCTCACAGTAAACACACTTGCTTTCCTCTTTAACATCTTCCTTTCTCACTCTCTCCTGCTTCACAGCACGGCTCTGCATCCCTAGCTACACTTTCTCTCAGATCACCAGCTCCCGGGCCATGGTGGGAAGAACCCCCGTGGCCACTTCCAAGCTCTCCCTTTAGCACTGTAACTCAGTGACCTTGCTGCTGTTGAGGTTTCTTTGTTCCATACTTATCACTCAATCAGAATTCTGGCAGCTGTGATCTACTGAACCCCAGGACATTGTCCTTCCTTCCTCGGTGAATTCAGAGCTTGGCATACAGTCTTTCCTGATTGGGCCATGCCATGTCTCAACCTTGGATTCCTCCCACATTCCACTGCCTTCACTCTTATTATTCCTGTGCTTCTGAGCAGACTTGGAGAAAATTCACAAAACCATGTTGCCAAGGTCCCTTACAGACTTCTGTTAGGTGATCTCACCTGGGACTTCCCTGTGGCAGAGCTGTCCTATTATACAGTCCCTCATGGAGTCACCACACAACCGATCTCCCATCACTTCCCCTTCACCATCCTCTCAGCTGAGGACCTGGCCTCTTCTTCACTAAAGGCTGAGGCCATCTGACTTCTGCCCTCACACCACTGAGATGCCTCCCCCCCTTCTCCTTCAGCCCACCTCCTTGAAGAGGTGGCCCTTGTCCTTGTCAGGCCAAGCCCTGTACATGCACAAGTGACCCCATTCCACTCCATCTTCTCCAGAAACTTCTCCCTCTCTGCCATGCCAACTCTCTTATGAGCAACGTTCAACCTCTCCCTGTCTCCTGGATACATCTCTGCTGCCTATAAACACGCCCAGGCCTCCTCCACCCTCCCTGTCCAGCCCTGCTGGACACTGTCCCATATCACTCTTCCCTTTCGAAGCTAAACTCCTCAAGAAAGCCATCTGGCCATCAGTGCCTCACTTCCTCTCTCCTCCCTCTTCTAACCTCATCATTTAACTAAAACTGCTCCCTCCAAAGTTCCCAATGAAGGCCTGGCTTGGTGCGCTGGGGAGATCCTGAAGCCCTCGCATTAGGCCAAAGCACAATGATGACCACATCAGGCACAGACATGTTTGGACGCATCAAAGTTCCCATACATTTTGCTCAGCACCTGTCAGCAAGCAGATTGAGTATGTGTTGATTTATCTGCAGCATCATCTCAGGAGGAAGAGGATGGGTGGTGAGCTGCTGGGTGTGGAGCTGCTGAAGCACCTGTCACCCTGATACAGACGCCGTAGATAGAGTCCAAGCCTCTGGAGGTCCTTTGTCCTGCTTCACCCAGATGCCACAGAGTCCGCCGGACGAGAGACCACAGCACAGAAGATGCCCGCTGAGGAACGCGCCTTAGCTGGGAACAGCCAGCGGTTCTCCCTTTGAACATCCACTTCTGGACTTTGGGATGCTATCCTTGCACAGGACGTCCGAGGTCTGCTTAGAGCAGGCAGACCCTGCTGGTGTAAGGTCCCTGTCTCACCCAGAAGGAGCGATGCCTCTGGGCATGCATTTAGGCCTTTAGGCATTTCAGGAGCTGTTTTCCTCACAGTATTCACATAGCTTACTGGGTTTGAATTCTAACTTTAGTAACTTCTACAGGAGCCAGAGCAATCTCAGCAAAGAATTCAGCCTTGGCAGAAGCAACTAGGTGAGACAATACAGCCAGAGAGCGCCTATCATCTCTAAGGATACGGCTACTCTTCTAGACTTTGAAGGCTTCATGAAAATCAAACTTACAGAGTTCCTGCATAAAGTATCTAATGAAAGTCCTTTAGCCCATAGCTTCCCAAACTTATTTGGTCTACCTTCCCCTTTAAAAAAACACGCAAACTACTCAACACCCCCCTGGCAATCTTACAAACTAGGAAAGAAGTCTCAGAGTAAGTGTACAATTGCACCCAAGTCTACTACCCCCCCGCAAATTGTTCTAGCATGCCCCCCAAAGGGGGGCAGTATCACCTGCTCCTTTTGGTCTTTTTGGAGGGGAAAGGACAGGACAGTTGGGGTTAAGTGACTTGCCCAAGGTCACATAGCTAGTAAGTGTTAAGTGTCTGAGGCCGGATTTGAATTCAAGTCCTCTTGACTCCAGGGCCAGTGCTCCATTCACTGCGCCACCTAGCTGCCCCTCACCTACTTCTTTTAAGTGTGATGGAGAATCCATAAAAGATGCTCCTGTATTTCTAGGACCCATCTGCACTCAGCATTACATCCCTAGCCTGCAGGTGCTATAGTAATGTTTTTCTGAATGGACTCAATAGTACTTTCCCCATGTGATGAGGACGTGGGGTAGCTGGCGGTGAAGAGGGTAGTCCTCAAGCGCCCTCATCAAGTTCTCCCCCTCTCTTTCCCCTACCCCCAGCACCCAGAGTGGTTGTGTCTCACTTCCAGACCCCTACTGAGAGAAACTATTTCTTACCAGGGTCTTCAACAGGCTCTTGTTCTTCATGCATTTCTGAATAAGAAGAAAAGTTTCAGGAAGTTATCTCAATGCAATTTAAAAATACAATTTCAGAATAAACTCAAGAAACACAAGCACAAGGGATGTCATGACTGCTAGGTTTTCTCATTTTTAAAGGTCCAAACACACAGATCCTACTTAATTGGGAAATTCTCAATCAAATTCAGGAGACCGCTTACAGGAGCACCCTACTGAAGACACGTACTGAATGGCTTTGTACACAGGGACACAGATCTGTCCAGGTGGCCCAACATGCCCAAGGGAAGTGAGAGGAAGAGCTGAGGCTGGGTTTCCAATGAAGCACTCTCTCTCTATTTCACTATTATATCCTCTTTTTCTGAGAGTGCTTGTGATCCCACTGGTTTTCATAAGCATCTAGGTTAGCCAAAACCATGAGACTGAGTGGGAGCATTCTGTACTCCTCTAGAATTCTGACCTAGTTTCTATTCTGGTAAAGTAGCTGGGTGGCTGTTTGGGGGATGTGGTTCAGGGCCCAGCAGGTGGAGAGTGGCAGCTCTGGCATGTGCCCTGGGATCAACACCCATTCCAAAGAAGATCCCAAATAGAACCATAAGAACGTGTGTTATCTGAAAGATCTAACAATGCTGAACGGTGCTAATAGAGGACTGAGGTGACTCCTTCATGTCAAAGCCAAATCTTTTCCTGATACATTATAGAATGCTGCTAGTCATTTATACAATTACTTTTGAATCCCCTGTCTCCTTCTATTCTTACAACACCCCTCTGAGACAGGCTGGCAGGGGAAACATCATCAACCTGGAATAAAGGGGGAAATGAGGCCATGAGAAACTGTAAGGAGCAAGTCAGTGAAAAAAACCAGATTTTTCTCCTAGGGTTCCTTTAAAAACATACACAGAGAGCTCCTAAGGTTTCATGTGTATAAAAGCTACATACAATGTAAACCCTCATGGAAATCACAGAATTCGAGGGGTTGGAAGGGCCCTCAGCAGCTATCTAGTTCAACCTGTTCACAAAGGGAATCCCTGATATATATCTAAGACAAGTGGCTGTGCAGGGTCTGCTTGAAGAGCTCCAAGGAAGAACCTCCCTCCTCCCAAGACATCCCATTCCACTTAAAGTTCTAATTGTTGGGAAGGTTTTCCCTGGATCCAGCACAAACTGGCCTCTGTAACGTCCAACCATGGTGGCTGATTCTGCCCTCCAGAACACAACAGCCCTTCAGAGGGTTGAAAAGAACACTCATGTGCCTCCCCGTGGCCCCTCTTCTCCTGGCCCATGCCTTCAAGCAACACTCCCAGGTCATGGATGGCCCTTTGCCATCCTGATTTCCTGCCCTCCTATGGATCCTCCACAAAGTATGGATGTCTCTCTTGGACTATAGTGCCGAGGATTGCACACAACACTCTGGATAGGGTCTGAGGAGTGGCACCATCGCCTCCTGACTCTGGGAGTCAGGCTGCTCTTTATGCCGCCTGTGACTGCATTAGATTGCCAGGTCATACTGCTTACTCAGACAGAACTGACAGGCACCAAAGCTCTGAGATCTTTTTCAGAACAATTCTAGCTAACTGCACCTGCCCTGTCTTATGCTTCACAATCTCAGATAGAGAGCTGGAAGGGCCCTCTGAGCACATCTGGTCTGATCCTCTCATTGTACAGATGAGAAGACTAGGGCTCAGAAAAACTCAGAGACTTGCCCTAGTCACTCAGGTAGTAAAAATCAGAAGCAGGATCTGAACCCAGTGTTCAAGAGCCACTGGCCTTTCTCCCATACCATGACGACATCCCAGGAAACTGATTTTTTTGTACTTAGGGACAAGACTTTACATTTATCGATACTGAACTTATTAGAGTCAGCCAAACACCTTGGCTTATCAAGATTCTTTTGGAGCCTGGGGCCATTCCATGGGCTGACTGAGCCTCCCAGCATGGTGTCATCTGAAAATTGGATGAGCACCCTGGCAATAAATATCTGTATGTAAGTAACTGATAAAAATGCTCAGGAACAAACAAGTCCCAGCACTGACTCCTGGGGATATTCCAGCTGAGCTGGTAGGTCTGAATCCATTTGCTTTTGTTACTGTCTAATACCTCCAGTCTAGTCCATATATGAGAATCATTTTAACATGTAAGTGGGGGGATGTGTGTATGTGCATATGTGTATATATATGCACTATACATATATAAATTTTTAAAAAGCATATACACCTACACATATATACATTAAAAAAAAATATATATATA